>OU342429.1:35000-1235000 GCA_910589575.2 Carcina quercana | reverse complement strand
TACGAAACAGTCGTAAAGGGGTGGATGTAGCGAGAAGTTGAGACAGGGCAATCTCTCAAAACCGACATGCGTGACGCGGGGAAAATGTGGGAGCTACAGAACTAGGAACGATTAGAGGCAACACATTCACAGACACAGGTGTGGTGGGCGATACAGAATTAGATAGCTTTGGTGGCTTCGGGTAAAGTAAAAGTATACATTGCTGCACTTTCATGTCTTAACCTGCTGAAAATCATAAAAGGTAAGTTGAAAATTGCTACAACAGTAATTCACATGGTCATCAACAGCCTACATACGTCCACACTGCAGAGGCTCAGGCCTACTCTCCTACAGAGAGTGTATGGTCCATAGTCCACCACGCGGGCCCAATGCGGATTGGCAGACTTAACATGACAGACATGTTCAAGACATGCAGGTTTCCTCACGATGTTTTCCTTCGCCGTTAATCAAACGGATAATGTACCGAAGTTGAAAAACAATTCATAGGTACACGGCTGGATTTGAACCCAGAACCCTTAGATTGAGAGTCCGCGCCTTATCCACTGCGCCACAGACGCTTTAATTTAAAATTCGCATTGTAGTAATATGAAACTAAATCACTGCATGCAATTATTTAAAGTTTTTGCTTGGACTTTACTCAGCTGATTGTATTTGATAAGGCCGCTAGATGGAAAGCGTCCCAAACACTCACAAACACAACAGAAAAGTATAGTTTATGAGGCGCTGACTCTGGAGTTACAATCTGAAAGTCCCGGGTTCTATTCCCATTCAGAATACCTATCCGTACTCTGGTTGGTGGTGAGGCATTTCCTGTGTCCGGCTGTCTATCTGTCTATCATGATGTTTGATTCGTATGTTCTGTTGTACTCGTTCCTTTATTACTTCATTATTATTTTTTACATATTGTCGGAATGCAGTTGGTTCTAATCTGTTTCCCTATAACATTAAGTTAATTTAAGACTGATCCGTTAAACGCATTGAAAATTGATTGACTTTGTAGTTAAAATAATTCTGATCCTCTGAAGATTCTTAGCTCCCTGTTCCCATCGACGGGAAGACTACAAGGCGGAAATAAAGGCAATGCAAATTTGTCAAGCCATTATGAGTATATTTGCTTAGACAAGTCGTGCTTTATTTATTGTCGTATGATTTCCATTCTGGAGTAATATATCTATGTCAGACGTACAAACAATATATATTAAGAGGCCGGATCAAATTAGGTTTGACTGGCTGTCTGGATTTTGGGAGACAGCCAAAAAACCAGTTTGGAAATGAAGAACATTACGGAGAAATTAAATATTGTCTTTTACTTCTGTTATGATTGTCAATGGTTCTTTATTTTAATGTTACTGTATGCTTTATTTGAAGTTGTCTTTTGTGTTGGTAAATATAATATCTCACAAAGTGTTGTTCTGTTATCTTTGGAATCAAGTCACCACCTTAATTCTTGATAATTTTTTAAATGACTTTGAAAAATATCGAAAAATTACATTTGTACTTTTTTATGTACATTGAATGTGAAATTGGCGGCCTCAACGTAATGAGACGAGTATTATAAATGCGATTATTTGACTTGGCTTAGCTTACTCGCTTTCTCCTGAAAGGATTTAGGATTTTTTTCTCAATAAAAGGTTTTTGAGGGACCTAACAAACTACAGAATTTTTGAAACACCTGGCTATCAAAACCTCACGAGTTTTATTTTGGCTTTAATTAAATTCGCATTTGTGAAAATTGTGGCCTAGTTTTTTTTGCACAAAACAATAAATAAGTAGTTACTCGTATGTATGAACCAAATTGGCAACACTTCACAAAACATTAAGATGTCGTCAATGAAATGACATTTGACGTTTTACACTAATTACAAAAAAAGAATGATTTTGTATATACTTCGGATAATGCAATTATATAATTTTTTTTGTTCCATACTTCAAAAGGAAAAAAAGGAACTCATATAGGATAACTTAGTTGACAGTATGGTAATTTAAACCTATAGGGTACTGACGTTTGACCTAGAATCATGAAATTTAGCAAGAAGGACTTCCGGCACAAGCATAGGAATACATCTGAAAAGTATAATTTTTTAGTCAATTATTTAATATTTGCGCTAACAATTTTGTTAACAATTGCTCATTGATTTTAGTTAGGCATTTTTTATTTAATTATTCATATTCTGTATGGAACCCTTAGTGCGCGAGTCGGGCTCGCACTTGACCGGTTTTAACTAACAATATTTAGATTCTTCCCTAATTTACGCTGTTTCGATTCGTTTTTTTTTTAATATAACAAAATAAACATGTCCTACGCATTTATTGAATCGAGTCACGTTGCAGAGCGACGCCTGCCCAATATTGCTGAATCGAAAAAGTCCACGACTGACGTACTGACGTACCGGGTATTGTTTAATTTTAAACAAATTGCGCGACATTCCGTACATCTGCGACATTGATGCAATTATCGGCTGTTCCCAACGACACACGTTAAGCCTATTTAATTAATGTTCCATTATTTGCTTTTCAATAAAACCGAAACATATCTTTCAAATATTAACCCGTAGTTTAAGCCGTGTAGTAGAAGGTGACTTAATATTACTTGTAAAGAAGTTCATAAAATCACATTAATTATGTTACACATTAACACTTTACTTTTCCATTACGGCCATTAGGCAGTTCTCTTATAAAATTATTTAGCACCTTCGATAATGTTCATTAAGAGCATCGAAGTCTAGACGACTTTGACTAAAGCTAGATAGATATAATTGGAATTATAAGCGTTCAGATAAAATCGAGTTTAGATTATATATCAAGTATAATGGATGTTTCTACATTTTGCAAATTATATTACAGGGACATAAGATTCTAATAATAAACAATAATTTTATTATTTCGTAAATGTACAAACGATATTCTAAATATACTAAATATGTATAAACCTTTAAATAAATTACATTTTCTTGACCACATATCTAAGTACGAGTATTCTTGATGATTTCTCAAAAACTGCTAGGTAGAAAAAAGACCTCGCTTAGATTTTTCTGTTATACTCGTTCACGTATACAAATTCCTGTGTACTCTGATAATTTCAGATTTATCACATAGGAATCTTCGGATATATTGGGGAAATTGTATTTTTACGCGCATTTTTCATTTATAAGTCAAAAATTATGCTTTAAAAATTTATAAGCAAATTCCTTTCATATGATGTCCATTTTAACTGGAAGTTTTGACCCTTATATTTGGATTTTTCAATTAAAAATATTTTAAAAATGACTTATTTTACGTTTGGCACCTGTTGGCATTTCAATCACTTTTCCCAATCAAGTCTATAGCAGCTATACAATTGCTGAGATAATTAGGCTAAAGACGACGACTAGAGTTTACCCAAAATGAAATGGGAATAAGGATAGGCAAATAAAGATTCAAATTAGAAGTTAATGTGCTCGAAGAAGCGTGTAATCGCTAGCTCCCCATATCTAAATCTCGCCAGAAGTAATTTATCTTCCCAACAAACAGAATACCGTGAAGGGGTAAAATCGTTCAGAACGATTATCGCGAAAATTGTCGTGTACCCACACTTTTATCATCTACTGAACATCGTAACATGGAGTTAAGGGGGTGTGTGTAAGCAATTTTTCCCGGGGGTTAAGCCCTTAATATGAAATAAATCATCCTGTAGCTCAGCCATTCGGGTCGTGATAAAACACGCTGTAATTTTAGAAGGTCCTTCTATGTTGACTTAAAAACTATAGACACGCCAACAGTTGCACGTGGTTTATTATCTTTATCATCACTTTTTGGTAGTACTGTAGGAATTTTACATGAACGTGATTCCGCTCCATCAACGTTTCATACTAAATTCCTGTTGACATAATCGTTTAAAATAGAATAGCTGGCTTTGTGAGTATCATTAACATATAACTTCACAGTGGGTTACAATTTTCATTCTATGATTCTTGTTTAAAGCGCCCTCTATGAACCATTAGCTGCGTAACGGCTATTGTAGCTAACTATAGAGTTGTAAATTAAATTAATGATATTTATTTCGACACTATAATTTGATCTCTTATTTTTAGGTAATTACTTAATCAAGGAGTAAAGGTTCTCGAGTGGCGATCACTACGTCCCCCTACTAGATGGACCGACGACCTGGTTAGAGTCGCAGGGAGTCGCTGCATGCAGGTGGCTCGGGACCGGTCGATGTGGCGTACCATGAGGGAGGCCTATGTCCAGCAGTGGACGTTTCCCGGCTGATGATGACGACTTAATCAAAGCCAGCTATTCATTATATTTTTAAAAAATTATGGCAACATAAATTTAGTATGCAAGCATTCGGAGAGGGATCCGGTTAAGTATACAATCGGATCTGAATATAGTTTCCAGTTATCTCACTACACTCACAGACACCTCCCTCCTCTCACGGTACAACATCTAAACAATCAGTATTTTTAATATGCCAGTCCTTGTTATGCAAAGAGATGTGTCCAGCGAATATGAAACTGCATGCAAATTTAAGGCTTGCATATTCATGCTTTATGTCTTCATGAGTGAGAAAGCGAGGTCCATAACATATTACACCTACGCAACCCGGTCCATCTCAGCATGGCGTGATTTGCATTTTTCAATGGAATTCACTTCTAAAATTCTTATTATTCTCGAACGTTTCACTTTCAATACATAATTTTTCTTTTTATATGAAGAAAACTGTGTTCTAAACCGTTGCATTTAAATGAAGATTATTGTCTGCGATTTAAAAAAATTTAAACTCTCATTCATAACAGTCAATGTTGAGTAACTGAAAGGTAAACGTCGCAATTTGAATTTGTTTAAAAATATTTGGTATCTTTTTATCTATTTGTAACTAACATTTATTCGGTCTAGCGTGTCCATAATTACCATTTAAGTTCTATGTTATAGCTAGCGGCCTCATGTGGGATCACCTTGAAAAAGGATTTCATTACTGACCATGTGATGGAAAGCTAAAAGCGTAACGCTTTTCATCTCTAAGTACTTTAGTTGGAAAGACATTCTAAAAGCCTGTTTCTCTTTTTTCCTCCTATTTTAATGGCCGATTCGAAAAACGTTAAAAGGTTTCTTAGAGTAGGTTATCGACTGACGAAACGATTACTTTTATTTTCATGATTCATTTTTCTTCTAGTTTTATTTATGAAATACTAGCTTCCGCCCGCGACTTTGTCCGCGTGTACTTCAGGATGTATTCTACTTGTTCGGTAGGCACAGGTGACGTATATGTCAAATTATTATACAGCATAAGGTACAAAATAGTGTTTATTCTGTTACGTAGTCTAATAGTTTACAGGAACAAAATAAATTTCAATATCTGACGTAGTACATTCAAATAGTTTTCACACTAATATTATAAACACGAAAGTTTGTATATACGAATTTACATATTCTATGGTCGGTCGCTAGGCAACGCGTTTTTGTTATGCCAAAATTGCCCATGTAATCCCACTAATATTATGAGTGTGATTTTGTACAATTTACACAATATGTCTTTATAAATTATAGCCTATATGTTATTCCGGTGTATAAGCTATATTATTATAAAGTTTCATTCAAATCCATTCAGTAGTTTTTCCGTGAAAGCGTCACAAACATCCAAACTTTCACACTTATAATATTAGTAGGATTTTTATGGCATCGCCTTGTTCTAGGAGGTCCTGGCAAGTAATTTAAATAACTTTGTTATGATGTCATGCATCATGCATGACAATTCTGTTTTAATAGCGATTTCATTTACTAAAGTTGTTTCATGGCTAGTTAGAGCGGTTTCTGAAAGCTAGAGTCGGCCAAAAGGTTTAATTTAGTTTTGATAGAGGTATGATTGGGAGAAAAGCGATGCGTATGAATTTAGACGGGTATAGGGATAAAATAATAAGGTATGAATGAATTGTGTAATGAATTATATAAGTGTGAAAGATGACGGTTGACGAAGACGAGTAGATGAAGAAAACATGTTGAAAGAACACACCTAGTATGGGATAGGGTCAGGAATTATACAATATACATTTTGTATAGTTGAAATACAGGTCAAACAGAATAACGTACACTACAGCTTGTAAAGCTTATCTTTAAAAGAATAGTAAATGAGCACTTTCTTGATCGTAACATCGTCGACTACACCGTCATTTAACATCAGGTGAGATTTCAGTCAAGCCTTGATTTATATTCTATAAAAAGAAATATATGAAGATTCATATAAAGGGGAGCAAATCATAACAAAGTATTAAGTTTAAATACACAAAGCCCATTTTATACAAGGAAGTCTAATAATAAAATCAATAAAAATACGAATCTTCCCGAACTGACGCAAGAAGTACGCTACTGAGAAGCTTATCGTAAACTCATATCAAACTAAACTAGATATTGCTCCCCCAATGCGAATCAATATTATTAAAACTGCGTGAGCACTTGACAATACTGATTTATTAGCATAGACAAAACACTGACATTCATAAATGTGCCATAGACACCGTTTGTTTTCTTTGTCCTATTTTGATACTCTATTTTAACACCTCCACTTATCAAAATAATCTAAACATTATTGTAACAAGATATTATCATGAAACATTTTGAATGCCTAATTTCTTTACAAAATAGTTATGCTTTGCATTCGGTAACCCTTTGGTCAATAGATCCGCTGGCATTTCAGATGTTGGCAGATAAACAATTTTTAACAAGATTGTTAGCAACAACTTGTCTTACAAAATGGTGACGGACATCAATGTGCTTAGTCCGTTTGTGGAATAAAGGATTTTCTGACAACTTCTGAGCACCTTGATTATCGTTGTACAGAATAATCTCATTATTTTGATTTAATATTTCTGACAATAAATTTTTTAAATATATTGCCTCTTTACAGGCTTCTGACAATGCCATGTATTCTGCCTCTGTACTGGATAATGCTACTGTTTGCTGTTTTTTGCATTCGTAGGATATTACCGTTCCTGATAATTTGAAGCAAAATCCAGTATAGGATTTTCTATCCACGGTATTTGAGGCCCAGTCGGCATCCACAAAACCTACTAAATTGCTATTGTCATTTGTAAATTTCAATCCATAGGATTTAGTTTTCTGCAAATATTTTAATATTCTTTTTACATGTTTCCAGTGAGTTGATGAAAAACAATTATTAAACTGGCTTAAATAGCTGACACTATAAGAAATATCCGGACGAGTTAAAACAGATAGATACATGAGGCTTCCTATCAGCTGTTGATAAGGATAATCCTGGCAAATAACGTCTGATTTTTCTAACTTTAGATTAATTTCAATGGGGGTGTCAACACCCTTACAATGTGCCATATTAAATTTATTTAGAACATGGTCAACAAATTTTTCTTGATCTAAGGATATACTGCCATCTTCATAAACTTTCACCCTCATACCTAAACAATTTTTCAGTTGACCTAAATCTTTAATCTTAAAATTCGCCATTAAATGTTTTTTTTAACTCCTCTGTCATAGAGCTACTATTGGAGAATATAAAGAAATCGTCAACAAAAACAGTTATTATAATCTGTTGGTTTTTAACCTTTTTACTATATAAACAAGGTTCTAGTTTTGACTTTACATAATCCAACCCTATCAAACATTCATCAACTCTTTTATTCCATTGTCTAGCTGACTGTTTCAGGCCATAAATAGCACGTTTCAATTTGAGTACACTATTGCTTTTACATTGTAAATTAGGAGGTACTTGCATATACACATTTTCATCGAGATGACCATTTAAGAAAGCTGTAGTGACATCAAGATGGGAGATTTTATAATTTAATTTGACACTTAAAGCAAATAACATTCTAAGTGTTGAGTACCTAAGAACAGGTGCATATGTCTCTTTATAGTCCACACCTTCTTTTTGTGTAAATCCTTTAGCTACTAAACGAGCCCTATATCTCACTTTGTCATCACTGTCAAATTTTTTCTTAAAAACCCACTTACACTGTACCACTCTATCTGCTTCCTTACTGTCTACAATTTCCCAAGCTTCATTCTCTTCAAAGCTTTTCAGTTCATCCTGTATCGCCTGTAACCATTGGTTTCTCTCAGGCCCTTCTAAAGCTTGCTTCAAAGTGAGGTCTGATGCATCGTCTATATCATTCTCCGAGTAGCAGACACCACCAAAACCATATCTGTTAGGTGCACGGCGTTCTCTGAGAGATCTAAATCCCTGGTTCTCTGCAACCTGAGTCTCTACAGCATCCTCATACTCACTCGGCATATAGTCTGAAGACAAATCATTCATGGACTCTTCTGTCAATGTACAATCTGAGTCCCCCACTGAATCCTGCAGAATCTGGGTGTCTCCTGATGTTTTATCCATCTCAGACTCATTTTTATTCTCTTCAGAAGTAATATCCATCATAACCGACTGTTTCTCCATGATAATTATATCTCTACTTGTGAAAATTCTTTTCTTTTTTGGATCATACAATCTGTAGCCTTTAATATTATCAGGATATCCTAGTAGTATACATTCAATGGACTTTCTGTCCCATTTGGACCTTTTCTCTTTGTTGACATGGACCATGACAGGGGATCCAAAAATCCTTATGTTGCTCAGATCTGGCTTAACACCTGTCCATAACTCATATGGTGTTTTGCCATCTAAAACTGAAGAAACAATCCGATTATGTAAGTATACAGCCGTATTGCAAGCCTCCGCCCAGAACTTCTTGTCCAGATCAGCGTCATAAAGCATGCACTTAGCCTTTTCAATAACCGTTCTATTCATTCTTTCACATAATCCATTTTGTTGAGGTGTATAAGGGTTGGATTTTTGGTGCACTATTCCGAATTTCTTCAAGTAATCATCAAACGCTGTATTACAAAATTCCTTCCCGTTGTCAGTTCTGAAGGTTTTCACTTTTCTATTAGTTTGGTTTTCTGCCATTGCCTTGAATTCCTTAAAGTATTTCAACGCTTCATTCTTATGTTTTAGAAAGTAAATGAAGGTCATCCGGCTGAAGTCATCGACAAACAATAGAAAGTAGGATGCGCCTCCTAGTGAAGTTGCCTCCATTGGCCCACAAAGGTCACTATGTACAACATTTAGCAATTCTGTACTCCTTGTGTCACTACTTGTAAAAGGTAATCTGCACTGCTTACCTTCACAGCATGTCTTACATGTTGATTTACTTATGGTGAAATTTTCATCATAACTCATTCCTTCAACTGCGTTTTTGGTTTTCCTTAAACTATCACTGTTCAGGTGGCCTAATCTGCGATGCCAAGTAAGATCCGAAGTAGTCACTGCAGCTACCAAACATTCTTTTAGATTCAGTTTATAAACACCATTTGTCAACGAAGCAGTAGCAACCAGTTCACGTTTTCTATTGTAAATATGACAACTGTCGTCCGTGAAATGCACCTTGTTGCCATTTTGAATCAATCTGCTTACTGATATGAGGTTAGTTGTCAAGTTTGGTACACAGTAAACATCTTCAATGTTTATTTCAAATTCACTGTCTTTAACTGAGGTTACAACCTTAACATCGCCAGCACACGTAACGGAAACAGTTTCTTGATTTGCAACCATTATTTCTTGTTGAACTTTCCGATATCTACTAGTGATCCAATCTACATTGGCAGTTAAATGCACACTAGCACCGGAATCAATATACCAGTCCGTTTTGTTGAAACTGCCGCTCAAGAATACAGCTGAGAACGCATTAGTCTGCTTACGGTCTGCATTTTTGTTGAACTTGGGATTATTCGAGCACTGTGATCGATAATGTCCAGTTTGTTTACATCGATAACATCTGACACTGACAGTTTTCGAGTTGACGTTTTCATTTTGATATTTGACGCCATCTTTGCCAGTGTTGCCACTCATAGACGCACTTGATTTCGACTTGTTCTGTTGGTATTTCCTTGACACTGCGAGCGCGCCATCTACATTGTCTATACTTCCGGTTTCCATGTCTAGAAGCTTGCTTTTAATGGCGTCCGCTGTTACTTGAATGCCCGAATGCTCTATCGCCATAATCATGGGAGAGAACTTCTCTGGTAATCCAGCTAGTAGCAGCGAACCAATCCATTCGTCGTTTATTGCAAATCCTGTTCCACATAGTTTCTGACCCGTCTCTATTATTTGCGTTACATAAGAGGTCATGGAACTGCAATTCTCCAATCGAATAGATATCAAGTTTCGTAATAGACTGATCCTTCTAGTAAACCCAGAATCGTCGAAGAGCGACTTGAGTTTTTCCCACAGCTCCTTTGTAGTTTTAACGGTCTTGATGTGAACATATAACGATGAGTCTATAGTGAGTACAAGCTTCGCTTTTGTCTTCGCGTCGTCTGCAGCTGATACAACAACTTCTGTACCACTTTCATCTCGTTCGGTCTTGATACACTTCATCATCCCTTCGAGTATTAAAAAGTTTTCTGCCGCGAACGCCCATTCGTCATAGTTCTCACGACCACGCAACTTTGGCACGTTTATAATGTAATTCGCCGCCATTACGACAAAGCGAACGAACCGAGCACCGGCACCCACGTAGCAAAATACAGTTTTTTACGCGGAAACTGGCCGAACCAATTTGGAAATATCGATAAACGATCGAACTGTAACAAATTACTTAATTACTTTCACGATTGGCCGCTCAGAATAAAAGTCTGGTCCCATAACCTATTAAAACTGCGTGAGCACTTGACAATACTGATTTATTAGCATAGACAAAACACTGACATTCATAAATGTGCCATAGACACCGTTTGTTTTCTTTGTCCTATTTTGATACTCTATTTTAACAAATATCAACGCTCATATTTGATTTGCTCGAAACACAGCTCGGAGGGTTATAGTGTTACTGAAACTGTCATCAACATGGCACAATGAATTTAATAGTAAAGTTGGCTTCCATATCCATCATGTGTCATATACAATACTTGATAACACGCTTTGTTGTCACTGAGACGACATAGCTAGCTCAATTTGTGTTAGTTCATTTTGTATGTACTCGTATAATAAGTAAGAAGTCGCGCCCATGTGTCTTCTCGCGTGGAAATTTCTTCCGTAGTATTTCGTAGCTATGATTCTGAAATTTGTCAAGAAGCTAGGTCTTAGGGATTAATCTGATAAACCATTATTTTCTATTGTTACATTAATCGCTTTTAACGATTACAAACTTATGTTTGCAGTTGAAGCACGTTTCGAATTGTAATGACCCCCCCAACCTAACCTAACCTGACCCAGCCCACCCACCGTTCAACTACCCTACCCTTCAGCTCTCCTTCACGTCTCGTCGAATCACTCATCTTAATTTGAACCACGTTAACTTTTATTCCCTATCGTCCTAATTTGGAGATATTATGTTATAATAAAATCCAGCAACTCTCGATATCATCCAATTAATAATCGTCACTATATCAGGATCCACCTTGCAACGACCCACGATCGATCCGCGCAATACCCTACAACTTAACTACCCAATCATTCACTCTATCTACTAAATCCAACTCACATACATACACATACATCTCCTAAATACGCTTCCACTTCCATTGAACTCTCTACCACCTTTGAAGAAGGTAAACAATATATTAAATAAATAAAACGTTTGGCTCGTGATAATCTAGTGGCTTAATGACCCAAGTCATGTCCACAGTCTCCCAAGTTCTATGATCCTCCTATGATTGATGATTCAAACTATTCCTACTTCCTACTAATTACATTATGCTGAATACTATGTTTTACTTAGAGAAAATGCCTATCCTAAAGATATACTAGTTTAATGAGTTCTGACAAACAGATAACGGAACACCTCTTTGGTTCGATAAATATTTCAACAAATTTCAATATTTATGTTTCTCAAAACTTATGTAATAAATATTGGGATATATGTATTCATTTGTAATAGGCATCTAAGGTGGTTTAGATAAAAAGAGCCCCATCCACGCTCAATTTTGTAATCCTCATTCCATTTCGTAGAGAATTTCCAGCCATCTTTAGTTTATGTTTATCTGTCTAACTAATTTGTCAGTTTGTTGGTAATGAACTATTTTGTCTTACAAAGAGATTTAAGTAATATCAGATACTTCTACTGAGATGATGTTGTGGAGGAATTATCTAGGAACAGAACAAATTGTTCACTGAATCCAAACCTTTAGTAATATTTATAATACTTCCAAAGCTTTATTTTAGCTTCCTGTGAGAAACTTATGTTTAGTTTCTAAGTTATAAAAGGCTAGTTCTAGCGTTCAGCGACAGTCTAACTATTTTACATTAGACATAGCCACGTATGGAATTTTATACCATACTAGAACTATCAATAATTTATAATGACACATATATAAACAAACTTGTATAATTTTATACAATTAATGTTCTGTTTGCAAAGGAATGACTCTACCGTCGTTTCACTAAGGGACTGTCCGTTTACATAGGTAAAAGAAACGACAAGAAAACCTATGTTTACGGCATCTTTTATCAAACAGGAAAATCTTAAGAAACACCAATATTGTTAAACCTATCCTGAAATTTATGAATTTATATGTAAATATGTATGACTGATTCAAGACAACACATTTTGGTTATTTATTTTAATCAACTTTATGAAATCCATAATTTCTAGGAATTCCATCAATAGTAATTTGTTTGTTAGGTTTCCAGGACTTTAAATTTATCCTTTTCACTAGTATCATTCCAACTATACAGTATGTTCTAGCCAATAAGCCGTCTTTTAGCCAACTAGAAACAAGAAGTGTTTTTACTTCGTACAAATCGCAAACGATACACGTGAAATCTACCTTCATATTTGGAAGGAAGAATCAATACTAGGTCCTTTTCACCTTCTAGAATAAATTGCATCTTTCGTGCCAAGTCTATACTTTTGAATGAATTTCCAGAAATTTGTCTGTACTTTCTAGACCAATTATCTTACGATATATTTACTTTTAAAAATAATGTATGTATCTCAAAGAAGCCACACATGTAAACATTCATAACAAAGTTATTCCTTCCTAGAACTTTAAAATTAAAATATTATTTTTATATTCCATAGTTCGGCAAACTACTATACAAACATAATTTGTTAATTAACTGATAATCCTATCCCTTAGGAATTTGGATAACCAAGTGTTTAAATTCACAACTCGTCTATATAATGTCAATCTTTGTAAGACTGAATTATAAAGAAGTACCTTTTCACTCAAATTAACATCTTTACTGCGATTACCCGTTACTACTGGGATAAACAAAGGACAACTCGATTACTGACGTAAATTTGGTTTGATAACTTCATCGCTACAGGACTGAAATTAACAACGTACGTCTTACTATGAATTCCCAGTAATTTTCCCTAATCCCTGGCCTATTTCCTACTTTAAACTGATTGTCCTTATGGGACTTTTCCCTACTCCCTACTTCCCTAATACCCTGGATAGTCCCTACAGACCCCTACTTCCCTAATACCCTACCTACCATATAAACAAATAAATATGTATAAATAAGTGCGGGAAGCCTGTTACCGGGAGACCTAAGGTAACAGACGGAAGGGGGAAGGATAAAAGGGTTGTGCACGTCGTGCAATGTGCACAGGAAGGAATTCCTCACTACCACTCAACCAGACTCAGAAGAGTGATCAGCAAAGCTGACGGCTAAAGGTGTCTTGGCCGTAGTGAGGGGTTTGTTGAGCTACGCGTAGTCCAGTTTGTTGAAGTAAGACCAAAATCACGGTTACGATAGATGAATTCATTTAAAATAAATGAAAACATCCATCTCCAAAATTTTACGAAGTTAAATAGAATTTACGAAGGAAACTTTCTTCTTGTTCAAAATGACTAGCTAGCTGGACTGAGCGACGCGTAGTTTCCGTACGCCGGCCGCGCTTGCGTTTATATCCCCAGTTTTCCGCCCCCGCTACCTCGCCTGAAACCTCGTTTCCACCCTGACGTATTTGTCACGAGCGCATTCAAAAGTATCATCTTTCCTAATACCCTTAAAGCCCATCTTTATTTATCGCAGACATTGACATATACCATTTATGACGTGTTACCTCGGCCGCCCATGGTGCGACTGCAGGTAACCGAGCTCATTAGTCACAAACGCATTCAATCATATTACTTTTCTTAATACGTTTAAGGTTTATTTTCGTATGGAATTTCACGGAAGTCTACAAACGCTACCCACAATACGATTTTCCGAGTACCCTCAAGGTTTATATTCGACCATCGATTTAAAGGCAATTTACACACTCGCTATTCTACCGTTGACTTAAAGTATTCTAGACGCTCTATATATGAGTTCTATTGACATCGAATTGTTTGATCGTTCAACATAATATATTTTTATCACACATTCGCCTTTATCATAGATACAAGGTTAATCCTTTACAAGAAAAGGTGCGCTCTCGGACTCGAACCTGAGACTTCCACTACATTAAATATCACTATGATTTGAAACGTTTCCTCTCAAATATAAGTTTGTTTATTTATTGTTTATATTTCATTCTAATAAAAATTAACCTCAGTTTATCTTTCCCTATGGTCCCCTCCAAAGCATAATCAATTCATTCTCATCAAGAATCTACGGACTGAATACCAAACGACACAGAGATTAACCAACCAAGCTCGATGGCCCGTTACATCCCTGCCTTTAAATTATTATAGAATGGCAACATATTCTCCCTTGACATGATATAATAATTTACCCCAACTTAATAATTATCAACATCGAGCTTCAATACAAAATCTAAACATTTGTCCATGTTAATCTAATCGTGAATCAGATAAATCTGAATTGTTGTGTGTATTTGAACCAAACGTAGTCACAGAATAAAGTTATGCATGAGCTGCCAAAATCACTATCCCGAAACATAGAAAGACAGTAGCCAATGTCAGATAATACCCCAACCTGTGAAAACGAAAGTTGTGAATTTCCGCAGTTAGAAGAACTTCGATTTGGGGATCTACACAGTAATCGTTCTCCATCAGTGATTCTACGCATTCCCCAAAAGGATCTCCCAGGTCTGAATATTACCCATGGACAAAAAACTCCTATCAGTACATATCTCAGAACACATCAACAGTCCACAACACATTCTTCACCCTGTTTCCATTTTGGAGCATGTAGAGTGTAGAGGTCAAGTATTTGTTCCCTGCCAGTAGAGTATGATATCGCCAGAATCCTGTTTAAAACACGCTCTTGTTGTTGTTTTCAAACAACACTAAAACTAACCTAACACCAACGAGCTGAGATCCTGATGACACCGTTGTATAGTATGTGTCTCATAAATTACATGGACAAACGCCGCCCAACATCTAATGATACATAGCCATTACGAAGCTCCTGTTATACCTAAATGAATTAATCTCACAGACAAATTTCATAAATCCACTAACACATTCTTCATACTATCATATCTTTCAATGTCCAAAAGTTAACAAACTTACGCGCCTTCTCATACCATTGGCTTCACACTCGCTAGCTTTGTAACAAATACGCACTACATTAGCATGAGCGGATATAGACATGAATTGTATTAAATTTGTAATAATTTATAAACTGCAATAATTAATAAACTTATTAATGAATAACTAATGTTATACATTATTACATCTATATATTATACTATTATGTTATATGCTATAATCTTATTGAATAGTGAGATAATCGTTTTAAAATGATAATGACTTTCCATTTACACTTCTCCACAAAGTTACCATTATAATCTATCACCCCGTTATCAGACTAAGGAGAATAAATAACTCATTCTAATCTATAACATATTCATATTTCGTTACCCTAACATTCAACTATTCACGGTCAATCTCTATTCATTCAGCAGACAGGCCCTCAAACATATTTTATTAATTAATTTTTGATACGACTACGTATAATTGCCAACGTGACAATCCTTCTATTATCAAAAAAATATTTAATTAAAGGTTCATCAGTAATCTCAAATTGTGTAAAACTGTAATCACTACAAACAACATCAAAATTTCATAAACCCATTATTGATGGTGATGAAAGTAGTTAGTAAGATGTACATTAGAATTTGTACGGATCAAGAACTATATTATTTTAAACACCTTCGTGTTTCAAAACAATATTAAATTTACTATTTCCTAAAAGTTAACTTAATCCACCGGTCACCTTGTTATTTTTATGGAAGTATGCTTCCATAAATTCCGTCAAGTACGCAAAACTAAAGTCACAAATCCGCAGACTTTAAATTACTTTCAACAGCTACTCTATTAATTTGTTTACTGTTTACGCAATCTAATTAACTAATTAACTAGAAACAACCAAAATACTTAAGAACTGTATACCTCTACAATCTATCAGAGCGTATCATGCCAACTACCAATCAAATTTATCATGAATTTATCACAACTTTATAAACCATTAGTGTATTCCCCGCGACTTCGTCCGCGTCGACTACAGAAATTATCCCACTCGAACTTCTAGCTCGGGACAAACACTACAGTTATTTCATAATATTAGTGTGGAGATAAGACATACGTTCGATATTATCTGTGTAAGTTCTCTATTGAACACTATTTACACATTACTGAACATGAACTTCCCTTACAGATCGATTTAACATATGCCTCTTACAATTTAAATTCTATTAAAAGGTGTAAAGTGACGCCATTTGTGGTTTAGAAGGCGAACTACGTTATCAACCTGATAACTGGCCACTGTCGCAACATGCAAGCAGCCTACCACGAAACGTCCATAGAACCGTTTCTTACATTAACTTATTTACTATTCTCTATTTGTAATGACAATAGAGATTAGTTAAGAGATGTTCATATCAGAAGATCATACTCAACTCTTTAGATTATGTTCTCAAATGTGAATTTTCCTCTTGCTTTAAACTACTATTCCCTCGGAACTTTTTTTCCGATATATCTCCTGCGTTAAAGTGTAAGCTCTAAAACTTTTATTCCCTCATTCATATCACAACTTTTCCTGCCTTAGACTGTTACACTCTAAAACTTTTATTCCCTAATTTATCTCTCAACTTTCCCTGCCTTAGACTATAATTGTTTAAGGCTACTATCCTGCCTTCATGTTTTAAACTAAAGTAAGGGTAAAATTTATGTTTAATAGACATATATCCCTAACTGTATGAATCATCAATCATGGAGAATCGAAATCCATTTTCACGAACAACAAATTGTGGCTCCCCTTCCAGGAAAACCACTCGCTTAAAAATAACTATAATAATACTATTCCTTAACACCAATAATAAACTAATTGCTTTTGATTCCTTCCCTTAATTTAGCAGCATCGTCAGAAAGTCATCTAATCCTTTTATGATTCCGTAAACATATAAGGAAACCCCTAATATGTTACCACCAATAAGATGCAACTTGGCTCTAATACGTATATACTAGTCACGTCACCAAGCGTAAGAATTTTTTTCCCGACGCAATGAATGGTACAGGTGAATCACTAAACTAGTTTACCATACATCAAACTCCAAAGCGAATAATTACATCAAGTTTGATCGTTCCCCTTCTTCCTTTAAAACTGTGACTTTCAGAAACCATGAGACCATTCTTAATCATAATATATAATCTGAAGTCAAAAGGAAGATCATAACAACTAAGTTGTTACACTAACCATCAAGCGACACTCTACTTAATAATGAACATACATAGAACTGTATAAACATATTCCTGTTCCAATCTTTATTCGAAACCAATATCTACGAATCGTTACTTAGCATCAAGTCAATGGCTCACTGCTACAACTATTACTAGAGAATAAGAAACTTCTTATGTACGATAATATAGGGATAGCCCTGCAAAATTCATATACAGACTTAGACATACATAATCTCTATTTGCTATTTTCATGATTATAATTATTTACGTAAAGATGTTAATAAATAGCACTCGAATAAACAAACAAACAAACAATTATCCTGGTCACGGCAATCCATATTGTAATGACCCCCCCAACCTAACCTAACCTGACCCAGCCCACCCACCGTTCAACTACCCTACCCTTCAGCTCTCCTTCACGTCTCGTCGAATCACTCATCTTAATTTGAACCACGTTAACTTTTATTCCCTATCGTCCTAATTTGGAGATATTATGTTATAATAAAATCCAGCAACTCTCGATATCATCCAATTAATAATCGTCACTATATCAGGATCCACCTTGCAACGACCCACGATCGATCCGCGCAATACCCTACAACTTAACTACCCAATCATTCACTCTATCTACTAAATCCAACTCACATACATACACATACATCTCCTAAATACGCTTCCACTTCCATTGAACTCTCTACCACCTTTGAAGAAGGTAAACAATATATTAAATAAATAAAACGTTTGGCTCGTGATAATCTAGTGGCTTAATGACCCAAGTCATGTCCACAGTCTCCCAAGTTCTATGATCCTCCTATGATTGATGATTCAAACTATTCCTACTTCCTACTAATTACATTATGCTGAATACTATGTTTTACTTAGAGAAAATGCCTATCCTAAAGATATACTAGTTTAATGAGTTCTGACAAACAGATAACGGAACACCTCTTTGGTTCGATAAATATTTCAACAAATTTCAATATTTATGTTTCTCAAAACTTATGTAATAAATATTGGGATATATGTATTCATTTGTAATAGGCATCTAAGGTGGTTTAGATAAAAAGAGCCCCA
Source organism: Carcina quercana (assembly GCA_910589575.2). Taxonomy (NCBI): domain Eukaryota; kingdom Metazoa; phylum Arthropoda; class Insecta; order Lepidoptera; family Depressariidae; genus Carcina; species Carcina quercana. The sequence continues at coordinate 1,216,340 of OU342429.1, read as the reverse complement.
TCCACGCTCAATTTTGTAATCCTCATTCCATTTCGTAGAGAATTTCCAGCCATCTTTAGTTTATGTTTATCTGTCTAACTAATTTGTCAGTTTGTTGGTAATGAACTATTTTGTCTTACAAAGAGATTTAAGTAATATCAGATACTTCTACTGAGATGATGTTGTGGAGGAATTATCTAGGAACAGAACAAATTGTTCACTGAATCCAAACCTTTAGTAATATTTATAATACTTCCAAAGCTTTATTTTAGCTTCCTGTGAGAAACTTATGTTTAGTTTCTAAGTTATAAAAGGCTAGTTCTAGCGTTCAGCGACAGTCTAACTATTTTACATTAGACATAGCCACGTATGGAATTTTATACCATACTAGAACTATCAATAATTTATAATGACACATATATAAACAAACTTGTATAATTTTATACAATTAATGTTCTGTTTGCAAAGGAATGACTCTACCGTCGTTTCACTAAGGGACTGTCCGTTTACATAGGTAAAAGAAACGACAAGAAAACCTATGTTTACGGCATCTTTTATCAAACAGGAAAATCTTAAGAAACACCAATATTGTTAAACCTATCCTGAAATTTATGAATTTATATGTAAATATGTATGACTGATTCAAGACAACACATTTTGGTTATTTATTTTAATCAACTTTATGAAATCCATAATTTCTAGGAATTCCATCAATAGTAATTTGTTTGTTAGGTTTCCAGGACTTTAAATTTATCCTTTTCACTAGTATCATTCCAACTATACAGTATGTTCTAGCCAATAAGCCGTCTTTTAGCCAACTAGAAACAAGAAGTGTTTTTACTTCGTACAAATCGCAAACGATACACGTGAAATCTACCTTCATATTTGGAAGGAAGAATCAATACTAGGTCCTTTTCACCTTCTAGAATAAATTGCATCTTTCGTGCCAAGTCTATACTTTTGAATGAATTTCCAGAAATTTGTCTGTACTTTCTAGACCAATTATCTTACGATATATTTACTTTTAAAAATAATGTATGTATCTCAAAGAAGCCACACATGTAAACATTCATAACAAAGTTATTCCTTCCTAGAACTTTAAAATTAAAATATTATTTTTATATTCCATAGTTCGGCAAACTACTATACAAACATAATTTGTTAATTAACTGATAATCCTATCCCTTAGGAATTTGGATAACCAAGTGTTTAAATTCACAACTCGTCTATATAATGTCAATCTTTGTAAGACTGAATTATAAAGAAGTACCTTTTCACTCAAATTAACATCTTTACTGCGATTACCCGTTACTACTGGGATAAACAAAGGACAACTCGATTACTGACGTAAATTTGGTTTGATAACTTCATCGCTACAGGACTGAAATTAACAACGTACGTCTTACTATGAATTCCCAGTAATTTTCCCTAATCCCTGGCCTATTTCCTACTTTAAACTGATTGTCCTTATGGGACTTTTCCCTACTCCCTACTTCCCTAATACCCTGGATAGTCCCTACAGACCCCTACTTCCCTAATACCCTACCTACCATATAAACAAATAAATATGTATAAATAAGTGCGGGAAGCCTGTTACCGGGAGACCTAAGGTAACAGACGGAAGGGGGAAGGATAAAAGGGTTGTGCACGTCGTGCAATGTGCACAGGAAGGAATTCCTCACTACCACTCAACCAGACTCAGAAGAGTGATCAGCAAAGCTGACGGCTAAAGGTGTCTTGGCCGTAGTGAGGGGTTTGTTGAGCTACGCGTAGTCCAGTTTGTTGAAGTAAGACCAAAATCACGGTTACGATAGATGAATTCATTTAAAATAAATGAAAACATCCATCTCCAAAATTTTACGAAGTTAAATAGAATTTACGAAGGAAACTTTCTTCTTGTTCAAAATGACTAGCTAGCTGGACTGAGCGACGCGTAGTTTCCGTACGCCGGCCGCGCTTGCGTTTATATCCCCAGTTTTCCGCCCCCGCTACCTCGCCTGAAACCTCGTTTCCACCCTGACGTATTTGTCACGAGCGCATTCAAAAGTATCATCTTTCCTAATACCCTTAAAGCCCATCTTTATTTATCGCAGACATTGACATATACCATTTATGACGTGTTACCTCGGCCGCCCATGGTGCGACTGCAGGTAACCGAGCTCATTAGTCACAAACGCATTCAATCATATTACTTTTCTTAATACGTTTAAGGTTTATTTTCGTATGGAATTTCACGGAAGTCTACAAACGCTACCCACAATACGATTTTCCGAGTACCCTCAAGGTTTATATTCGACCATCGATTTAAAGGCAATTTACACACTCGCTATTCTACCGTTGACTTAAAGTATTCTAGACGCTCTATATATGAGTTCTATTGACATCGAATTGTTTGATCGTTCAACATAATATATTTTTATCACACATTCGCCTTTATCATAGATACAAGGTTAATCCTTTACAAGAAAAGGTGCGCTCTCGGACTCGAACCTGAGACTTCCACTACATTAAATATCACTATGATTTGAAACGTTTCCTCTCAAATATAAGTTTGTTTATTTATTGTTTATATTTCATTCTAATAAAAATTAACCTCAGTTTATCTTTCCCTATGGTCCCCTCCAAAGCATAATCAATTCATTCTCATCAAGAATCTACGGACTGAATACCAAACGACACAGAGATTAACCAACCAAGCTCGATGGCCCGTTACAGAATGTATGAGACATGATTTTTTTCAACAGCAAAAGTTACTTTCGTTTTTCAATCAGACTTATAGTTTCGTTAGAGAGTTTGTTTGGTAATTATTACCTGAACTATTATGTATGGTTTTCAGTTATGTTCAATATTTATATTCTGTACGGAACCCTCGGTGCACGAGTCGGAAATGCACTTGGGCGGTATTATTTCTTAAATTTCTCGTACAGAACATGTACCGAAGATGTCAAGCTTCAATTTCAGCCCTAAATCTGAGTTCTATTCCTAATAAAAACTCTCACTAGAACAAAAACTTTTTCGACATGAGAAAATCAACAAATAGGAATGTTTATATCTCAGTAAACGATCTATTGGAATGGCAGCATATTACCATAATCGGATTATGCATTCTCGTATTATAACATTCGATATGGATTCAATTTCTGACTACGAGTATCTTTCTATCCAACTACGAGGAAAGCAAAAAGGAGGATCACGTGGTAGAATAACACATAGAAGGAGCATCTAGCACTACAAGTGATGCTAGTAAATCATAACATTGTGGCTCAGCTTGTAGTCTTTGTAAGAAAATTTTCTGTGGAAGATAATATCAGACTAGACCAAGGGATCGAACAAAGTTAGCGCGCTGTTAAATAAAACTGTTTTATAATGTCATTAAAATAAGATATAATTTCGGGACTTTTTCTGCAAATCGCCTTTTTAGACCTCTAAGGGATATGTTGGGATAGTCTAGTTCTACAGTCGAGAGTTGTTTCTCTTCTTTTTTCTCTCTCCGTAGCCAAATTGCAAAAAACGGAGACGGAAGTTTGCGCGAGACACACTTCCAATGGTAAAATGTGTCCCCCCCCCCCCCCCCCCCCCCCCCCCCCCTGTTACTTCTAAAATAAGAGAATGACAAAACTAAAAAAATATAAATGATGTACATTACTATGCGAACTTACACCGAAAATTGGTTTAAACGAGATCTAGTTAGTAGGTTTTTTTAATACGTTTACTTATCCATAACTTAATTTAAAAAAAAAACTTCGCTCAAAGTTACAACGAACCACAAGAACTATTATATTATGTTACTTGCTGCTGCGGAACCAACTACAAATATTTTCAAAACAACTACCACTACAACTAAATATTAAATTTATTGAATTTTTTAAAAGGTTTTTACAATCATAGACAGATGTATAAAACATTTGTTTTTATTGTCAGCTTGTTATTACACAGTTGGGCACAGGTCACAAAAGATTTACAACACGAGAAAACCAAACATTTCTTTTATTTAACCTAGCACAATGTCGCCAACAAACTTGATACAAAACTACTGCAGTCAGCTTAAACTCGATCTCTGCAGTTTTGTACCCTACCTATGCTGTCAGCTAGAACGACTCTGAGAGCAGTGTTCTGTTGCCAGGGAAAGCACAACTTCCTGACTGCCCATGAACTACGAGCGCCAACTGCACTAAACCCTCTCTAGCAAAACTAAATGACATTTTCTGAAGGTTTTCGAGTGTCACAATGTGGATCTGTCCAAGGCTAGATTAAATAAAAGTGTTAGGCTAGCATATTACCTGGGCCACATCGTCAATTACCAGCAGGTGAAATTGGGGCGCGAGCCTTTTTAGGGTTCCGTACCCCAAGGAAACCAACAGAACCCTATTTTTGAGTCTGTCCGTCTATCACCACCCTATATCTCATGAACAATGATAGTTAGACAGTAGAAATTTTCAAAAATGATATATTTTATTGCCTCTATAACAACCAATACTAAAAACAGAATAAAATAAATATTTAAGGGGGCTCCCATACCACAAACGTGATTTTCTTAGACGTAATTTTAAAGTATTAGTAACGCCATCTAGTGACACGTAGTAAAATTAAATCAAAAATGGTATTCAGGCGCATTTGTTAGAAAATTTGTTCACATTTTTTTTGATTTCCCGTATTTTAAATATCCATATTCTGTGGGGCACCCTCGGTGCGCGAGTCCAACTCGCACTTGGCCGGTTTTTTGATACAGTTTTATAATAAAGCGATCATTTAACTATTGATGTCATAAAGTACATAGTTCTCAGATCTTTTAGGCTAGGCGTGTTGATCTTCGAACACAATTTTTACTTAAGAGGGTATGCTGTTGTCAAAACGCCCATACAAACGTAGTCCAGTCATATTTTGAGTATTAAGCTATGAAAATCTATGAAATTGTCAAGACACAATCTAGAAACAAATATCTGTGTCGGTGGAGAGTCAGATTTTCGTTTAAATATATACTTCCAGAGTTACAGGGCGTCAAAATATTGTATTTTTCGGTACTAAAAAGCCCCAACTTTGAACCTGATTTACAAGAGTATGAATCAATTTAGAACAATTTGGAAAAACCACTGACATCTGAAATTTTATTAAAATACTATATTGAAAAAATGGTTACATAATATACTGTATCCTTCAAATGATCCCTGGACTACGAAACATCCAAATAACGGGTGGATAACATCGCGTTATGTACGCGCTCGGGTAGGATAGGGCTCGGAGAGGGACAGCTACAAAACAATGCAACCTTGAAACCGACCACGTGGTCTTACCAACATAGCCTCTTAACATCGGGCAACTTCCTGGTGAATATAAGCTTTCCTCATGGTATACCACAAGACCGGTCCCGAGTCTTACCAGGTCGTTGGTCTATCTATCTGTACGTGGTTTACAATTCATATCTTACTCGTAATTTATTTCCTATCGGTTATCCGTTCTCCGTGAAATTTGGCCTGCTCATTGACACTTCAACTCATTATATCGGTAAGCTTAGTTCGTCGAAAAATTTCCTCATTTAAGATTTTGCCGCGTAAATAAATTCTAAAAATAGCTTGTTCCAAAGCTCGCTGAGAAGCTTTGAACTTAAGATTAGGTGAGACTATCTAACTATGTTCGTATGGTACTCCGTAGAATCGCACGTTACTTTCCAGAGTTGCTTTTAGAGTTTGTACTGAGAACGCTAAGATTGCTATAAAAGGCCTTGTTTTGTTATTTGACTAAATAAACAATGTGTGCTTATTATGGACATCAAAATATGAACGGAACAGAACAATAGACACTAAATTTATTTTTAAATAGTGACTAAAAATTCATTGAGATTGAATCTACTACACTAGGGAGTGTTAAGTGAGGTCACCTCTTAGAGATTTGCAGTTAGTATAAACTTTTAGGCGACGTAAATTGACTTTGTTACTTAACCATAAGGACAAGAGTTTAGACTTCATGGTGACGATAACAAAAAGCCATTTCGCCGAAAACAGTTTCATATTAAAGTTTACCGTAATATTTTGAAACATAATACAAGTATGTAAAGTAATTTATCTTAAATCATGTCAAGAAATTAGTAATAATAACATTTTCATTCACCGTGAAACCCCATTTTCATTTTTAAGCACTTATTTGACAATTGCTCAAAACGCCATCTAGAGACCATAACGGGTATTGCATGTGACGTTAAAGTTGTGCGATAATTTTCTATTAATATACCGATGTAAATACTGCGATAAAAGAAATGTATGGAAGCATTCTGAGCGAAGTCCCGAAAAGAATGATGGGTTTACACTTTGCCTTGATCTCACCTGTGCATCTACCATGAGTTTACGCAGGCGATAACGTGTATCGTTAACTATCACTCCGTCCTTGTCACCCGCATTTGGACTGAGTAGCATTTCCGGTTAAATACGTTATCGCCTGCGTAAACTCATGGTAGACTCACTGATAGTAAGTGGCGATTAAATCGTTCGATATAAAACATTCTAACCCAGAAACCTCATGCTGATGAGGTGCTGGCTCTGTGTTACCTTTCATACCAGAACAAATATATTAAACAGAAAAATATTAGAGTATTTCTGATTGTCGAAGGTCGTCGCAATCTATTCAGACACTTAGCGCTGGAGCAGAGTTGCTAGCTTGTAGTAAAAGTAGCTATGTAAGAGAAACAATATTGCTGTTTACCACAGAAGTTGCGCGCCTGGAGTCTGGAATGAACAATGTTTAATTAGCTACAGAGGGCCCGTGTATGACGCTAGAGGTAACTGGAAACAGCTCCTACGACGCAATATAGAAACGTGACGCCTGCGGACTCAACCCACGACGCGGCTACATACTTAGTTCATAGCTTCTTGCAGTAATTTACAGTTTAAACAGCTACCTTTTGCCTTACAGCCATTCGCACATTTAAAGTAAAGGACGGTAAAGTGTAAAAAGCAATATAAATACTTTATATACTATCCCTTGTTCGATTTAGTCTGGCACCCAATTTGCAAAAGCTCGACTTGTTTCCGGACTTCTTCATAAATATCTCCTTGTTTCCATTGTGATATTTTTAGTTTAGAAAAGCCCACGCCAATTGTAAAAGTACGTCTTTTATAACTCTTAATTAGCAACGTAAGACCGTGAATCCTAATTAGTTAGGTAGTTAATTTAGACTAAGGCAGGTGTACAAGACGTCAGTGAGTTAACACCGCTGCACTTTGTCAATTTTCTGCTGTAACGGGGTAGCCGATACCAGATACGAATTTAAACTTAGATCTTGGGTTGGTGCTTTCGGATTAGGCATTCTTCAGGTAGATGGGTAGGTACGTATTATCACTTCTTCATATCAAGAATTTAACACTCATATGGAGCTCGTTTACGCGGCTTGCACTCGCTGCTTCTGTGCGTGTCAGAATGACGCGGGCGAGAGCTCCGATGTTTTTTCCACAGGCCGGTTAGTAACAACCGGCCGAGTTAAATTGTCGCGCTGCTATCACAACGTTACACTGCAGATACTCGTAACTTAGTTTCTAGGAAAAAATTAATTTTACTACACAGCGAAGAACCTACTCGTAATATGCGAAGCGACTGTGTCATAATCCTCAGATTGGTGATATCAGTACGATGCTATTTTTAAATATGGTAGACACTGTTGCCAACCTATTGAAATTTTTTCCTATTTATCAACTATACCTTTCTAAAATCTGAAATTCGCTTGCCAAGATTGGTCACGGGCAATCTGACTAGGTGAGTGACATACATGCTTTCAAAGATTCTAGCTGACTATGGAGACATAAATTCAAATATCTCAATCATATTATTCACATTCTTAACATATTCAATTATTCATCGGTAAAAAGGTGTGCGTAATGTCTAATCCTGTGTTCTAGCTTATCCAAAACTAACAATATTATTTCTATTGAAGATGACATTTCGTTGAACTGAGAAATTGTTGTGAAACATATTGCTCAGCTTATTTACTCGCCTTGTGTATTTTTGACGTATTTTTTTCTTCTTCCATGTAACAATTGTGGATATTATGTTTTCTTCTTGGTATAATTAACGGATATTATTATTGTAAATGTAATCTCTGTTGTATAGTGTTGTGAAAGTATATAAGTCAAGATGTTTAATACTAAGTAGCTGAACAGATTTGAATAAAATGTCCACAAATAATGTTCTGGAGAATCACATGGGGTACATTTTACATCCGTAAAGATTAAAAAATTGACGAAAGCGTGTTAATTTTAAATTGTATAGCAATAATTAAATACTTAATATATATGACTCTATGATCGTTTCAACACTGACTTTGCTGGATTTAAATATTTGTTCAATTTTTTCTTTAGTAACAAAACTTTGTTAACATAATAACAACATCAGCGCAAAATTACTCGTTGTTTCAGCTGCGTAAAAACATCTATTTCGTTGTTCCATACAAAATAATTCGGAGATAAATTCCGCATTGAAAATATTTACGCACTCCGTGTTCCATTTCGCCTTGTTTTTATAAAATTTCCCCGGCCGTTGCTTTTTTTTTAAAATGCGACGGGAATTTTTCGTCGCATAAAGTTTAGCTTTGTACGTACGCTGATGGTAATTGAGACTATAGGTTAGTTGTTATTATAGTCTTTATTATTAATTATAGCTTTAATTTATTAAAATTATTTAATTATTATTAGTTATAGATGTAATTCAGTGTACTTTTTCCTGCAGCTTCGTCTGAATGGAATTCAGAATTTATCCCACCGGGATATAAATTGGTCAAAAAGTAAAAGGACAAATACTGTCTTATGTATAAAATGCCACGTCGAACTTTTCGTGACGGGATTCATTACCATCACCACTCGCCACGCTTGCCAGGTGGTTTGATGACTCCTGTTAACTTACTTTTGTTATATGATGCCCATATCTTCAAAATTTTCCCCCTTACACACTTTTACGACATCCACGAAATGACAAGTTGCCCCTGTTCTAAAGACTAAACCACAAGGCACTTCATTCGGCCATTTCAGTATAATAGTTTAACCCGTAGAACCTCAACAAGCATTTACTGTTATAGTTTCATAAACGAACTCCAGAGCGCTTTCAAACACTTAAATTGCCTCTAACTTCATGCAAAATAGCTACTAAAGTATGAGGAGAGACGGAACCATAAACGCGAGCATGAATTTTTGTAAAAATTTAAGTCTTGAATATCTCATTCCGATTTATGGGCAGTAGCTCTAGAGATACATGGTTGGGTGAGACGCTATTTTAAGGCTGTTGCATATAATATCTCATGCATTGAGAGTGGCCAGAGAAAAGTTTTGTGTAGCATTTTAAGGTTCCTTGTGGTCTCGGCTTTAAAATAAAACTGCAGTGTTCATTGCACTTGTATTTCTATTGGGTGGGTGTTCAAGCTTCGCTCTAAAGATAATGTGTGACTTGACTTACTTATTTCTTTGGATAGTGACCTTTGAAAGTCGATAAATATCAAAGATGTGACCTTGACAGATGTAGTCCTTGACTCCGAAAGCAATCAGTTCGTAAGTTTCACCGAAATCATTTAAATTTTTGCTGAAATGGTTTCCCCGACTGATTGATGCCTCATACAAAAGGGGCCGAAACAGGGAGTCGCAATTTATAGTGGAGTCATTGGGTCAAAATGGATAGAGATCAGAGACAGAACAGGGCTTCTGGCTTCCCTATCCCTGGTCCCGAGAGGGCTGCAGAAAAAGCGTGTCCCCATTCCGTTGTAAAGTACCCGCCATGAGAGTGCGACAAGCATGGAGGGAGCCTCCAGCGTGGACGCCGATATGTGCTGCGCATTGCATGACCTGGGTTTAGTGGATAAAGTTTCCACATAACCCGGCTGTTCCCCTAAGAAGTCGGTATCTTTTGAAGATTTCCCTTCCTTACACAAAAATATCAAATTCTTAATTATAAAACAAATAAATATGTGAAAAAATACCATTCTTTTATTCATGAACTAAGTAAAAATTTGAAGCATGTTGTTATAAATGTTGATGATATTAAAAACAGTAAAATCTTAACGAAGTCCTTTAACATATGCATATTAAATATAAAATTGGTTCTACATGGTCATGCTGATTGTACTTGCCTTCAAATATTTATCTGTGAAGAAAAGAAATCTAGATTTTTTTAAGCTTGAGTCCAAGTGTCTCTGAGTCCTACCACAGTGTCTGAGAAATCAACAATAAAACTTTTATAAACAACTTACTTATACGGTCTAAAAATATTTTATTGCATGTTAATCGTGTATAAACAATCTACCTATTTTATTCTTAGTTCAAGAGTCTAACTAGACCGCAAAGACCCCTAATTTTCTCTGACCGCTCTACTGCCCCTCTGAAAGCTTCTAGTGCCCACACGGGGTCGTTAGACTGATCTAGGAAGTAAAACCTAATCCACACGCAAACAACCGCAGTCATAAATTGACAAAATGTACTACAAAAACATTAGAATCCCTTAATTGAATCGTCAATGGCCCATAAAAGAATTTTAATGGTCCAATCGAGGTAACCTGGTACAGCAATTTTGTATGGCAGTTAAGGAAATTTATATTAGTAGGCTAATCTATTTTAACTCCGTCAGCCTTAGGTAAATAAGGATAATGGTGTGTTGGGTGATTACGTCGGCAATTTGGGTCGTTAATTTCTTTGTTGCTTTAATAATATATTCAATGTTCTCCTCAATTTGTTATAGTTAAACTGTTAGTTGATTTCTACTTGTTTTGGGTAGCAAAGTTTTTAGGAACCGACAGATGTCAAAACACGCTTCTCTTGGCCCTTGTTTTGATTTGTATAATATACCTATTTGAATAGAGACTTACTCTTTAGACTAGCCATTGATCAGAATTTAGCCTGATTGACGGTGCAGTTTAAGATTGTACGTGTTATTTATATCAATTTCCCTATTTCAGTACAATTTGGTAGTTTAAAAAAAATTGAAATAGGGAATAATTTACAAACGGAACAAAAATCCAATAACTTGAAGGTATATATTTTTTATACATTTCAGGAACTCTTCAGTTCAAAGCTACCCGTACTAGATGTCTTTGGCTTGCCATACTTACGCAATGAATGATTAACACAGTACGTCGAAAAACTCGTCTCTTTATCAAGTTCCCTAGAAGAAAATTCATCGTCTAACTTTATGGTCCCGTCCTTTCGCCTCCCGGCGACGCTTCCGCACTTTCATGAAATTTCAATTCAAAACATTCAACTCAAGAAGACATCATGTTTACAAAACGGGACGGCACGCCTCACAACTTTGTTATGCAGAGTTTTGTGACATATACTTTTTGTAACATCCTGTGCTATTTGACTTGAGGATTGTTTATTGTTGCGGTTTAGGAGGGATTTCTGTTTTCTGGAATTCCGACTCAAAAATTGTTTGTCTTAGACCTAATTACACCACACCAACTCAACTCACACCTGACCGAAATTTTATTATCATCTAACCAGGTCATGTTGCTTTTCCCGTTTTATGGATTTGACCTAAAACACGCAGATGTCAGAGATTTATTAGTATTTCATATTTAACATTATGTTTGTCGTGCTTTTCAGTAAAACACGCGTCCTACGGAATACTTGATCAGTATGTTCCGATAATATATCAGTAACATTTACATTATTGCCCCAAAATTAAATGTTATTATTGTCATAGACTAATCTTTATCTTGGCTTTCCGTAGCACGGGTCCTCATACCCTCTCACTAAAACTGCGTGGCTCGTCGCGAAACAAATCCCAGGAAAAAATAACAAATCCCATACATAAATCTGGACTTACCAAAGACATATTGCAATGTATGCCGATGTGTCATTCTGATGGTACCACTCGATCTGTGTGCTCGTTACTACCATATATATACACACAGATGCATTTTATGAAACTTTTATGGGCCATTAACTAGATGTATCACCGAAATCTGAGGTGTCTGTGTATGTGTTCTTTTGTTTTTGTTGTGCGGATTTAGAAAGAAGGTCCTGTCTTTACGCTTGGGAAAGAGCATATATTATTAAAAGCTTTTATTTAACTTGCAATGTTTGTATGTATGTATGTATGTATGTATGTATGTATGTAAGTATGTATGTATGTATGTTCGGGTCAAATCTTGCAAGCTGAATTAGAAGCACTTCCTCTTATCCTAGGGAGTTGAAATTTTGTACGTTGGTTCAGTTCCGATGACAATGCGTTTTTCTGGTACTATCGAGCTGGTCTGATGCTGGAGTCAGGAGGAATAAAGAGAAACTCTTCAATAGGCCCCTCGAATTCGGGCTCATCTCAAAATCAGAATACCAGGCTGACATAAGTGCAAGGGAGCGTGCTATATCGTTTCTATATATCGTATCGTAGCGCAGGTTGATTCCTAACAAACTACTTAAAATCATTTGAAGTACCAGGTTAGCAGAAAAGAAGTAGTTTTGATTTAGCTCACATGCCATATTACGCGCGGTTTATTCTACTAATGAGAACGCGTAGCTTCTGTCACTTCTTTTTTTAAATCTAAATAGATTCATTAACTTTAGACTTTAGTTGAAGTGTTTTAGATTCAAAATGCTATTTGTCTCTTTTTGGCCCAAGGGAATGAAAGAGTAACCACATAATCAAAACAAGTCGTGATTGTGCATTATATCAGTACCTAGTCTGTGCAAAGTCTGTGATTATATCCTCTGTGTAAATGCTGAATGTCATGCATAAATGCCAAAAATACAACTAAAAAGCGTGTGTTTATGTTAGTTTGGCAATGGTTTTCTAAATAAATTTAAGACAAGAGAGTGTCACTCAATTGAGGCTGGACAAGGCAGCGTATGCAATAATCATCGGCTGCAGAAGTCCACTGTTGGACATGAGTCTCCCTGTTATGGCGCGCCCACACATGCACGGTGATAGGGCCGAGCCACTTGCATCCAGTGACTACTCGCGAGCTTAACTAGGTCATCGGTCCTGGTCTGATGCTAGAGCCAGGAGAAATAAAGAAGAACTTTTCAATGGTCCTTCAAATACGGGCTCATCTTAATTCCAGAATACCACGTTGACATAAGTGCACCGGAGCGTGCAATATCGTTTTTGTAGCGCAGGTTAATTTCCTACCAAACTATTGAAAAATCATTTGAACTACCAGGTTATCAGAAACAGAAGAAGTTAATGACATATTCCGCGCGGGTTTGAGTAAAACTTATATTTTGAAATGAGAACGCTCAACTTCTGTCACTTCTGTTTTTAGGGTTCCGCAGTAAAACTACGAACCCTTTTAATTTCGCTCTGTTAGTCGGTCCGTCTGTCAGTCCGCGGCTTTGCTTAGAGACCCTTACTACTGGAAAGGTGTAATTTAGTACGGGTATACATATTAATCACGCCGACAAAGTAGTAGAATAAAATCTTGCAAAACATATTTTTAAGGGTGGCTCCCATACACGTAACTTGGGAATAATATATATAGTTTTTCTAATACTTGTGCTCAGAAAATGATACGTTTTGTAGCTGTTTGGCGTGCTAAAAGTTCGTGATTTCAGAAGCTTGTCTTAAAAACGCAAGGCAAACGTGCGTTTTTCTTATTAACTAGTTATAAAGCCAAAAGCACTAGTACTTTTTTTTCTTATTAACTGAAGGAATGTTTTTCATTCAAAAATCAATACTAGTATTTTTGCCGAGTCACTGGGCAGTATTTGCAACACACTCTTGGCCACAATCTCAATAATAGACTACCAGGTTGACATAAGTGTCAGAGAGCGTGTAAGACAACTGTTCCGCACTAACCTCCGAAAAAAGATCGGGGTCTGTTTAATTACATACTTTTTGCTGCATTGACATGTTCCAAGAGGATTGGCTTCAGTTCGAGTTTTTTTTTTAATAGAACGCGGGCCTTCGCTTTTTAAATATACATATGTAAATTCGAATGTTGATAATGATTTAATTTAATCTTATGGGGATGACAGAGACCTTATGCCAAGATATTATATATCTCTTTTTCTCTCTTTGAAGTTGTAGTTAGACTCCACCTTAGGTATGAGGTCCTGGTACTTTCGTCTTCATATCATCCGATGTTAAGTGATTAGAGCTGACAAATGGAAGCGTGCTCATCGAGAAACGTTACTTTGCTTTCTGTGCTAACCGGAACACAATCATCTTCATCATAATTTTACTATTTGTTATATTTTTTAGCAAATGTATTAAGAAATGTCGTTCAAAACTAGTTTCGAAATGTATTTACTATTTTCGCGTTTCCCCCGTATATCTTCTAAACTATTGCTTTTAAAAATCTGGATACTTCACAGTGGTATGTACACTGAACTTAAAAGAAAAACTATCACGACTAAGCTGGCTTTGCAGGTGAATGAGTAATGGTCGACCACATTATAAAATAGACTTCGAGATGCCATAATGAAAGTTTCGTACAAATTCCAATCAAAATTACTTTACATCGTCCTGCGTGGGACCTAACTTGGATACTTTTTTAAATTGAAATAGATTCAGTAATTTAACTAGACTTTTTTAGTCTTAAGAAACATTTACACGATAACTAAAAAATAAAAAATAAATTAATATAAATTTTTTTTATAAAGAAGCTTTTATTTAAATGCTCTAAAAAGAAGAAAATAAACTTTAAATTAAATCAAACCCATCAATTGATTACATTGAACAATTTATATGCTATAAAAGCTTGTCGCGTGATTTACTAGTGTAGATGTATGTAGATTTATCTATTTTATACAATACATACTTTTTCTCTAGATCAGTTTACATAATTCTTGTATTATAGTTCATTGACACATAGGCCTCCTTCATGGTACGCCATATCGACATCAATACAATTAAAATCACGCGACAAGCTTTTATAGCATATAAATTGTTCAATGTAATCAATTGATGGGTTTGATTTAATTTAAAGTTTATTTTCTTCTTTTTAGAGCATTTAAATAAAAGCTTCTTTATAAAAAAAAATATTATTTTCTATTTACAACTAACGTAATCTTGATCGCGATTTAGTCGTCACGTTTTCTGAATTTTATTTAAATTGTAAGTCGAAGCTTTGTTCGATAAATGATCGGAGTACGCTTAGGGATTTGTGGTCACAAAAATCATGGTTGAAATGAAAGGACGGGCCTTGTGCTCCATCATGTTTTCAACAAAAATATTGTTGGATCAGTTCATTTTATTTTCACTTAGGAAAATATTCTCTAAATTATCAAAACAAAAGCTACCCTGCGCAAAGTTTTCCCGCAATCTAAATTAGGTTCTAAGAAACTAATTTAAGCTGGGGTGGTTTCAACAACTAACTGCGATACTTCCTCTATTTCACTTAAATTTTCGTTTGAAATTAGTTTCCAACATAAACAAACAACTTGTTCAAACGTGTCAAAGATAGATAGTACCACAGACGTACTGTTAATTTAGATATGGGCTATTTGCGCAAACTTCAAAGCCAATTTACGGATTCAGTATTTGTTATTACATTCCAATAACATTTTAGCATTTTGATCAGTAAATGATGGATGCTCACTTGAATTTTCGTGACAGTCTTTAAATCAATATCCGACGTAATCAGCTTATTTGCAAACGTTTATCAAATAAAATAATGTTTTATTTCCTTTAAATATAGTAAAATAAAGATGGAAGGTATAATGTTTTAGAGTTAATAGTAATCACATTATTTCTCACTGCATTACACCTAACGCTTAGGGACTAAATCATAGTTATTTTGATAAAATCCCTTTGTAATTTCATGTGACACAAAAAAATTTCGTTTTCCTTCCTATTAGTTTTTCACCCCTTTCCGCCCACACATTGAAATGTATGATTCTTAATAAGGGAAACAAAAAAGCTTTGTGACATTGGTAAACATTTATATGATTGGAAAAACATATCTCCGACATTTTTTGACAAAAATTCCATGCAATTATCAAACCTACATACAATATTTCATGAAAATCGGTCTAGAAACGCAAACTGTAGATGAGAACAACCGGATATCCGTTGGGATTCCTCCGGACATACGAAAGAATTTTAGTCCAAGCTAAAACGGATAACCTTTGCTCGCTCGATAATCAAAATTCAAAACGTGCTTCGAACCTACTTTAAATAGGACAAAAGTTGACCACTTAGTGTCGTATCCGTATTTTTCACAGATACATGTATGATCAAATTTCGTAGTAAGAACACAACCATCTCTGATTAATATTCTGACATCAATAAAACCGCAGCACGGCCACGTGTAGCGAGACTCATCACCCCTGATTGTAATAACTTACACTGTTTCACTACACACTGTAAAGTGTGCAATGGAGGACAGGTGGACAGGGACATGTGATATTTTGTTAATTTTTCTACACACTGTGTTTTTTTGGTTCCGAACATCTGATGAAAAAAGGGACCCTCATGTCATTCTGGTGTCTGTCTGTTTGTCCATCCATCTGTCAAAGTTTTATCTCACGAAATACTAATGATACTTGACGAAATACTTGAAATTCGGAACAGTTAAGGGAAATCGTGACCAAATGAAATAATTGAAAAATATTTTTATTTTATTTAAAATGGGGTCAAAAGCAAGTAACTAGGTAAAGTATCGGTAGTATCGGTATCGTATGATCCCTTTCATTGTTTATACATTCTAGATAGTATTTTTGTTTATTTTAGACATTTTTAGTTTATTTTATTTTATTATTTAGTTTATTTTTGAATTATCATGAAAAAAGTGTGTAAAAATACCGTTATACCATACCACCAAAATGAATCCTGAATTAATGCTTCGGATAGGTTACAATAACGCCAATGCTATTTTGAATAGTTAACGTCAAAATAATCACAATTTTCAATTTCCAAATGTTCATTTATTCTGCTCGTTGGTGTAGTAATTTCGGTGTGAATTCCTCGCGGTCTATTGAATACCGAACCTCGTATAACTTGACATTAAGGGGCTCATACAAACTATGTCACAACAAGAGAACGAAAGGGACACCTATATCTATTGACCCAGTTTCTATGGTACATCATCTCTTCAAATTCATATCTCAATATTATATAGGTATGTTGAATTTTAATTACGAACAGCGATATTAAATTTGATATGAACCGTTGACCGATGAGCATTGAAATAATCCTGTCCTGCTATAACACTGCCATTTAGCGGTATACTACGATAAAAAGTGGTAAATAAATTCCCTACGACCCCAATAGAACCTGGGACCTCGTGATTGTGAGTACAACTACATAGCCACTAGGCCACTAAAGCGGTTGAAATGTCAATTTTTATTGAATGCGTTGATTATGCTCACAAACTCCTGTCGTAAAACTTCGTACACTCTTTATTTCCTGACCTTTGGTGTCTGTGTGCGTCAACCAATAAAAACATGAAGCAGTAGAAAATTCTGCGTCTTGTCGTGCGACGTTCCACCTTGCCCCATGAAACGTTTACGCCCACCAATAAAGAATAACACATGTCAGATTTTACTACGTTTTTATATTTAATCGTAAAAGTAGGCTGTAACACACTTACTGTAACCTGTAAATTTCAAGTGTGAAGAGAGGATATTGTGGATAAGACTTTTAATTTGATAAATTATATATTAACGAGCGTTTTTAATTTCTCCTGCGGGGACTTCGAAAATTATCACACGAGAACTACTCCGTCATAATTAGCCGGAGCATATTTCAGGCCTCTCCCATGGAATTACTTGTTCGATCGGAAAGAATAATAGCCTTAACTTTTTTTTGACACTTCTACTATTGCTGTACAAAATCAATTCAATCTGACACTCCATTACGATGTGAAGAAAGGACAAACGAACTCATTCAAAGTAAAGTATGGATAACATATAATCTGCAACAAATAACTTTGACTATAACGGAAAAGGAGTAGAAAACATCAGCGAAGTGGTAGTTGGAATCGCACACTGACAGTTCTGTTATTTGACATCAAGGAAACAATATTTTCTTTGGGGTTCCGAAGCGTGCCAAATGAGACCGTAAATAGGTTTGTCTATCCATTTTTGCCAAGGTACTGTACCTTTGTAACAGAAAATTGAAATCTTTGCAGGGTGTATATTACATAAAAATCTGACTTGCACTTGGAAGCTTTTCAGTTCTCTAGTAATATTGTAAAAAGGTCACAGATAGATGGGCGGACGATAGATAGATAAGAGCTGTATTCGTTCACGACAAACACAATGATATACAAAAAGAAACTTAAACCTTATACTTAAAAAAAACTAAAATAAAGTTGGTGAGGTACAATGGATTGTAGTCATGGCACCGAAAAGGCGCTGATTCAGCATGTGCTTCAGGAGTCCCACAGCGCTGATATTCTGATACGGGAAACTCATAAATAAAGTTTTATTAATAGACAGATGATTTTTGAATACTATGTCAATTTGTGGTAAATACGGTGACGCTGCTGATATTTTCCTACAACTTTATTTTAGTTGATTTTAACAAACTGTGAGAAAATAAGGGATGTTCTTCTTATAAGACCGAACTGTGGTGTGAAACACAAATAAATAAAAATGAAAAATTCCCCGTTAATAGTACTAGTTAAGATTAGTTGCGATCACAGGCATATCCATAATATTCTTTAGGAATATACAAACACAGATATTTATTTCCCGGGGCGTTACAGTATGCTTTGACTTTTCCTCTACGATTTATGTTTTATTCATAAGTGTTTCTTTTCGGGCTCCTATTTATGCTAAAAATATATCGGGCAAGAAAGCGACAATATATATTACGTTTTGTTTAATCGTAAAAGGAAAACAGCACTTGGCATATACGACAGTTGAGAATAAATAGTTTAGGAACGGATAGCCGATGTATAGCGGGCGGTCCTCCTACCAAATTGACTGAGAACCTGGAGGACCTGGTCAAGGTCGCAGGGAGTTGCTGGTTGCAAGTGGCTCGGGACCGGTCAAGGTGGCGTACCTTGGAGGACCATGTGCAGCAGTGGATGTTTCCTGGCTGATTATGATAATGGCAGTTTTGAAAGATTTGGTACACCTTATTGTGGGTCAAGCTGATATCTGCATATAACAAAACGCTTCTGTGACTGTTTGACATGTCTGGATTAGTTTGATATGTGAGAATAATACAAGATATCTGCTTTGATAGACTATAAATGTATTTGTCTCGGAATGATGGTATGCATGTTTGACTCCCACCCTTTTATCAGTTATGCCTCTATTCTTTTATATGTCCGCCTGGGTAGCTACTACTAGGTTACTTAAGTATGCCGTCAAACAGCGGTGTTAATAGCACTGTTGTGCTCTGGTATTTAAAGTAGCAGAACCAGCGCTTGTGGATTCTGGCTGCGCCCGCTTACCATCCTGCGCCCTTATCGTCACTTACCATCAGGTGAAATGAAGGTCAAGTGCAAACCCATCGTCTAACATTTTAAAAACTTTACCAGAGGTTGTCATGTTTTGATTCGAGTTTAGATAGCAGACGCCAATATATACAACGTGTACAAAAAAGGAGTGATAAAACTTAAGTGCGGTATATGTTAGGTAAGGTTTTACCTTTGGAGCGGTAGTAGACATTTGTAAACCGTACGAATCTGGAGAGAAACGAATTTAAAATATTCACTAAAAATTTTGAATTTCATCCCTATCCTAGTTCTACATGTGTCAATAACCCCTAACACCAAAGATAAGATCATTCATCATTGACCCCAGTGCGCGCGTTGGTAAACAAACATTTTGGGTTGTCAAAAATTACGACGTTACACCTATGAAATAAAAATGTATGGAAATTTAAACTAACCTTTACAACGCTGCTACTTTCACAGTGTATTCTATACAAGGGATATATACCCACCTTTAAGTATTGTCACTCCTTTTTTGTACACGTTGTATAAAGTATATTCGGGGTTAAGCCAAAACAAAAGTTGTTTTACATTATCAATTACAAATTAACCCTAAAATGCAAACAACTCCCACATTGGGTATCGCGAATTAAGCAATAGCCATTAACGCCGTCGTTGCTATGACAACTCTCTCTGAATATTCAGCGCTGAAACGTTTGCACAGAATAAACTGAGCGTCAAAGCTTGACAGTTAACACGGTATGAATTAAAGATGATCTAGGTTAAAAATAACTGAGATATTCAGAGATGAATGGCATTTGTAAAACGTGAAGTTAATCTTTTACTGTTTAATGTTCCATTTCGTATAAAACCGGTTCAAATTTATTTTTTATGAGAGTTGAATTAAAATTAGTTTTTGGTAATGTGATATTAATAAATATATACATGTAGGCGATGTTAGAGTTTTGACTGATCTCAATAAATAAAGTCACATGTAAAAAATGAAGTAACTTTTAAATATTTATTACGAATATATTTTTATTAATGTTTTTAAACGTTTACCACTATATCACCATTTTCGTCGTAATCTATTTACTGGAAAGAATACATTAACTTCACACAGATAAAGACCTCGGTGCAACAAAAACGCCTTTTGTTTCGCCTTTTATAAGTATTTAAATTAAGTTTAACAGCATCGTAAAGCGTCTGTTATAAATTCAGATAAGTGGCGTGACTTAACTGTAACAACCCCAGTAAAACATTTTTTAAGTTGCACTCGACAATTTTGCGAAATGAAATTGGGGACGGCTTTGGGTCCTAACATTTTTACGAATATAAGATCGTAAAGTATAAACAAAGGATAACCAATGTATACAGAGAGCAAATATGCAGACTTGTAATATCTACTTTTGGGTCCAGTCGCTGTTTACCAAGGAATCGTTTTTGAGAAAATTCAACATTAAACTTTAACTTCGCTTATTGGAAGGTTGCGAACAGATCTCGGCAACTCAGACATTTTTGTATGAAATAAGTTATTTTGTAGTAGATATTTACTTCAAGCTTTATTAAAATTGAAAGTCTTATTCGATGTTAAGAAATTATTTTCAAGAAACCTGAAAGCATTTTACATAAATTCCCAAAACACTTCAAACTGACTCATCACCAGTGCAGTATACAGGTAAAATATTTTTATTTATTAAATTACTTACTTTAACATACATAATCACACAGACACCCAGTCCAACCAAATTTTATTTTCCAATATTCTGGAGAACTTAATGAACTACTAACAACAGAGAGATACTACCCGGCTTATAAAATGGATGTAAACTTACAGGATATTGACTTACTTGACGTGATTTATCAGCCCGTGTCTCTCCACTGCTGAAGATAGGCCTCTCCCAACGTGCGCCTCTCCTTCCGGTCCTCAGTCGTCCTCATCCACTCGCTTCACAATATCTTCTAATGGTCATAAGACCATCGGGGCGAAGGCCGTCCCACCCCGCGTCTCCCAGTCCGAGGATTCTCCAGTCGAGAATCTTTCTGCTCCATCGACCGTCTGTTCGTCGACAGATGTGCCCTGCCGATTGCCACTTCAGCTTGATGATTCGAGTAGCTATGTCCACCTTTGTACGTCGGCGGATTTCATCATTCCTGATTTTGTCGCATAATGATATTGGCTGTAGGATAATCATGATCCATACTGACACTAATGGTATAACTATTACTAATACTTACTGTATCTTAGAGGTCTGTATCTTAGAGGTACTGTATCTGTATCTCGTCAAAAATGAATCTCAGTAAACGTGGTCACTTTCAAAATTACATTCTTGTATAAGATTTCATATAAAACTTGAGCCGAAAATATGGTCTTCCACGTCTTTAGAGACCGTTAAACAACGTTAGAATTTCATTCTCAACTTTATGAGCTGGCATTAAAAATATGAGTGTCACTTAACGATTTTTAGGTCCATAATAATAGCTTTATCTGAGTCCTTGAGTACTTTAATGCAGCTTCAGCGACTATTTGAAGATAATGATAATTTTTACAAGCAAACTTTTCTGTTGCTTATTGGAGATGCTTGAATTAATTGGTCCGTCTGTTTAGTAACAAAGAAATGATCATGCTTATATCATACCAGTTTATTCCTCTACTTCGTCATCTTGGACTTCATATATTATACCACGAGAAAACATTTCCAGCATAAATAGTACATAGTATGGTAATACAGAATAAATTCTATGTATATTCAAAATTGTATCAGAATCTGTTAGTCCATCTATGGATTATTGAGTCATAAACGTACTATGTTAATCAACATCAACAGCATTTATATGTCGCCACTGCAGGGGGCTCAGGCCTACTTTCCTACAGGAGACCAGTGCGGATTGGTAGACTTCACACACACATTTGAATTTCTTCTCAGGAGTGTGAAGGTTTCCTCACGATGTTTTCCTTCACCAAAAATTAAATTAAATTACTATGTTAATACTTAGTATAAATGTTTATTTTGGATAAGTCGAAAACAGAGCATTGAGAAGGTATAAACATTTGATAGAACTGTTATTGTAGCCAAGAAGGCTTTTATTTATTCAACCATTGAATGTTGAGAAAAAATGATTATATAGGAACGTCTAAATATTTCACTTTTCCTATAACAACAATTCCCACTAAGGTTGAATGGAAATAGGTATTTCAAGTATTTTAAGTCTTCCTTTTATTATCGGATATTCCTCGAAACATACCTTTCCTAGAATCTATTGAACAAAGACTATTCAAGAAAAAAAGGGACACATCAGCTGTGAACTTTACCAGCTGACGTAGCGAGAATATTTGCTGAAGCACAATAAATTTTAATCACTAAAAGCACATTATGTTCACATAATTGAAATAAATATTTAATTGAGTGTAGCTACTCCACTGATTAGCTCCCGGTGTTGTGGTCTGATCCATTATTGTGAGTGGAGTGAGCCGGTGCCGGCAAAGCGAAGCTGTGATAATATTGAACGGTTTTGTATAATTAATTAGTTCTCTATTCTAAATGGAAACGTTGCAGATACTCGTCACGCGATGATAAGAGTTTTCAAATTATCTGATCTGATACCCGTATCGGAAGCAAGACGTAGTGAAATGTGAATCTATGGTGATACGAGTATTACAAACTATCCTGAACTCCACATGGATGAAGTCACGTGCAAAACATAGTAAAACTATAATCCTGTTCATACAATAGGCACTGGTTGGTTAACATTGATATATAATTGATTGATGATATAATCTACACTAATATTATAAAGAGGAAAGATTTGTACCTATTTTTGTATGTTTGTAATGAATAGGCTCAAAAAGTACTGGGCCGATTTAAAAAATTCTTTCACCAATAGAATGCTACATTCTTCCAATTTGACATAGGCTACATTTCATTTTGAAAAAAATTAGGGATCCTTGGTAAAATTTGAACAATGTAACCGAAGGTGTAGAAAAATGAGTCTTAAAATGTCTTTCGTCGAATGCGCTGCCGAAACTATTAGCGATAGAACAAAATAATGTACAACAATATTGAAGAACATCATAATGTCTACAAAAAACTCCGCGGTAGCATATGTCCAACTATTGTAGTTATGTCACTACAACAACTTTTTTCATTTTAAACATTAATGAAAATGCTAACCAAATTCAAACCATGCTATTTATGTGTTTATATTAATCCTTATCCAAATAAATTATTTTATGGTCAAGACCATTTAACTACCTATAAAATAGTTTTTAAATTATTTAAATTGGACTTTCCATTCAAAAGATATTACGAATTAAAAAATTCAAACAGTAAACAAAACCGCCATAGCGCCGTGGCCGTTGTTTGCGATGCGGTCTGAAAAGCGCGCCGGGCATCGCAGCGGGCGGGGAGGAGGGGGCACTGAAATAATTTTTTTGAATATATAATTAATAAATAATAAATAATAATTTTTTAATAAATAAAAATATTTGTGAAAAAAAGTGTTTTATATCCAAATTTCCAAAAATAAATAATTGTCTACCCCGTGCGAAGCCGGGACGGGCTGCTAGTAATGTATAATTTACTATCGCACTCACACCTAACTCTCGTGTACGTACTTGTGTTAATTAGATGATAGTTAAAATAAGTTTACAAGTATTTTTGTTAAGTATTTCTTTTTTTTTCTTTCTTTTTGACCATGTTCCACAGACAGCTTTTGAATTTGAATTTGTTGCATCCAAAGCGCCGTGGGTGAGAGCCTGGCGACCTGTAACACAGGGTCACACCTATTTCAGGCACCAGTCTCTCACATACAGTATATAGCACCGTAAAAAGTAAAAAAATGAATATTATTTTAGGAACTTTCTGTGTAGAGCAATAAACAAATTTATTATTATTTATTATTATTGATACAATACGTTACAAAGCCGTTACTATGCAAAACCAGTAGCCGAAAGTTCGCCTAAAAGCAATGGAATCTATAACTTAATATAAGTATTAAAATTAGTGAACCGCATCCGTGGCCTAGTCGCTAAATGTTGGATTTACAACCCGGAAGTCCCGGATGCGATTCCCAGGGGAACTTACTGGTACTAGGTTTTGTTAGTGGAATGGCATTTTCTATGGCCGCCCGGCTGGCTACCACCATGTTGCCTAAGTCTGCCGCCAATCAGTTGTATTAACATCACTATTTGTATGAATGGTAGCATAGACAGCGCCTCATTACGTTGAGGCTTCCGGGTACGTAAGCTTACCATCAAGCAGCCTAATTGTTACTTACCGTCGCATAAAAATCTTTTTAATTTGCTAAAAATAGGATTTTGGTACAAAGGTGGTAACAGAAATATTAAGTTGCTTCAGTCCTATTTAGCCATAATAGCCATGCAACATTGTGTATGACTTACTTATACTATATGAGATGAGATAGATGAGATGAAGACCAAGAGCAAAGCCATCACACATAAAATAAATAAATACTAGCCTACTGAAAAAAGATTGAAACTTTGACATTAACGTTAAGCATACCAACACAGTGACACGCGAGACATTAAGTACGCTATAGCGCATACTTTACCATCATGTTATCTAAGACCGCTACCAAAAAGCACTGTTGTGTCGCAGTATGAAAAGTAGCAGAGACAGCATTTTATGAGCTTGAGGATTAGTACTAGTACGCTTTTCATCCAACGGACTTATCGTTAGTAACATCAAGTTATTTATTCAATTCAGTATAAATAAGAAGGGGTAAGTGGTGCTACATAAGTATATACATATATAAATCACATATTAGACATACATATAATGGATAAACAATACACACATGTAAAAGGCGTGGGCTGAAAAGCAGGTCTGCCGGCGGCTTGCCAACGGTAGACCTGAGCCCATCGGCCGTTTTGTTCCATTAGCTATTAAGATTTACCTATAGATACATATACCATGTAATAAGGAGGAACAAATAAAAGTATATTTTTATTTACATAGTTATAATAGTTGCATGAAAATTTATTAACAAAAGGGCATGATATTGTATTTAAAGTAATACTAGGAAGAGCAGGGCCTCCTAACACAAGTTATCAGTACTTAACACGAGGTCCTGAAAGTATTCTATAAATTGTTGTCCTTTTATGAAAAATAAACTTTTATATATAATTAAGTGAGATGAAAGCCATAATATATATAAAAATTTCAAGAAATAAGAATACTACCTCCCTGTGGTATGGCAGTCAAGAAACGCGCAATAAGAATTCAAACAATCGTCAAGCTGAGGAAGTAAACAGACAAACAATTGGTCCCGTGGCCGCAATACCCAGCAAAATTCCCTGATAAAAGACACGATAATTAATTTAGACTAACACGGCACGCAGTATCAAGATAATGGCTGTCCCGTGTTTCAAACGTGCTGTCTGTCTGTCCGTTCCTTAATTCCCAGCTTTTGTCCGCTAAACAATGAGGTGACAATTAAAACAGCCACGGTATAGTGAGGGGCTTTTAGTGCGGAGTGATTTTGAATTGTGCGGGACATGGAATGAAATTTAATTATCACGGGTTGATGTTATCGAACGGTTTCGATAGCAACTAATGTTTTTGAAGGATTCTAATAATGTAGCGTTGGTAGCTCAGTTGGGTCGTCAGTCCTTGAACAATCGAGGTCTGGGTTCGATCCTGGCTCGTACTAATGAGTTCCAATTTTGAAATATACGAATGATAAAAATCATTACCATTGAATTTTCTGTGAAGGAAAACATCGTGAAGAAACCTGCACACTCCTGAGAAGAAATTCAAAGGTGCCTGTGAAGTCTACCAATACGCACTGAGCCCAAGTGGTATATGGCCCATACACTCTCTGTAGGAGAGTAGGCCTGAGCCCCTGCAGTAGGGACATACTCGCATATAGGCTGTTGATGATGATGGCTCATCATAATCATAACTATCAGTAGAAAATGGTATTGTTACTTTGATCAACCGGCGGTTTGGGCGCTTTGGTTGGTTGGTTGGTGATCTCAGAAAAAAATTTCAGGTGTATAGAATGCAAAAATAAAGATAATGTTGAAGTAATTTACATTTTCTAACAAATTGTATAGAAGACAATCAATTAATAATATCAGTCATGAAAGATTCCATATAAAAACAATGTTATGATCTTACCTATTTAAATAGTTTAGTTTATAAGTAAATATAAAAATTTTGACCTTATAAATAAATAATACAATTCGGAGGGGAAAGGCGCTGGATGATGAAATACAGGCTTTACCTAGCTCAGCAACGGAGGCCTTAATTAATTGTAATATTAGATATAGATTTTGAGTGAAATCTAACACATTTTGTAGAGGATATTTCATTATTATTATATTAATTAATAAGCAAAAACACTGCTGAGTGTTGAAGAAATACTCTTCGCACAAGACGTTGCGAATCGAAAACCAAAAATTGATACGTTTGTCGTACTTTTTTGCATAACATTTATATCTTAGACTGTATGTTTTAGACTAAGACTTCCTTCTACGATATTTACGAGTATTAGTTATGAATATAAATATGTTTTTCCACCATCCGGGCACTAACAAGACTCCCAAAAATCTTGTTCGGTACGATTACGTCATCTGACAGCGTCACGTTGACGTCACGCCTGTCTCGAAATTAAAAAGCAACAACCCTTCGCCTACCACATCTCAATGTCGAAAAATAAACTAACGAGCTTGTTACACGGAACGAAAGCCATCACTTACTTTTAATAGCGAAATATTGCTCGGGTTTATTTTCTTAGTGAACGCATCCTGTGCCCACGTCACGTATGGAGCGACTGGGAGCGAGGGAATAAATTGTATGGAATAAAGTCTCATACACTCACGTACAGGATTACCATACGTAAACATAATGAACGGCTGGATTCTTTTGTTGCGATTTGATTGCCTGACTATCAATATAGGTAATGAAGGGATTACGATCATGGCCTTGGGCTAGCGATGAGTTTGTTTTCGTGGTCTGTGTTTTGATTGTTGGTTACTACTTAATTTTTAGATATCTTAGTCATATTTAAAAAAAAATTTTAAATATTAAAAAATTATAATTTTTTTCAAAAAATTTCTTAAAGTGTACTTAATCCTATTGGAAGGTTTTTCTGTACACCATGCGACTCGTGCATTTTACAATACTCACACACATTCTATCTCTATAGTTAATTTTAACAAATACCTTCATCTTACGATATTAATATACTGCATTGTTCGCATTGCAGTGACGTAAATAAGATTGGTCCAGTTCTTAAAATGTATTATGTTTAGGATTATTTAACTTAAATAATCGATTATATTTAAATGTGTGGACTGTAAAGTACTGATTCTTTTAATTTTAACTAGAGGTTAACAAAAAGAGAAGCGCCGTGTGCTCGGTTCCGCGGTCGCGATCAGAAGGGGTGCGACGAGATATCGCTCGATGCGCGGCGTACTGCTCCCCGCGCGCCCCGCCGGAACTGAAACCCGAACAATTATGATGATAGCATGTCAGTGAATATATATTTTAAAATTTAGAGATATTAAACTAGGATACAAATGAAGTACTTGTTAGTATGATATACAGCTAACAGCATAAAACTCCTGTATTTCTTCTTCTATTTATGTTTTGTCTATAAGACTTTTCTAGTACTGCTTCGATTTTTCTTTATCAACTCGGTTGGTCGAAAATCTGTTTATAAGTTATTTAAAAAAAGTATTTCAATCAAATATTTTTTTTTATTCACATGTCTTATCTCTTCGACCGCTCTGTGTCCCTTGCCACATTCGGGAATGTTTTCTGCAGTAAATAAAATGCAAAATAAACACAACAATACATCTAAATCTTACCGCGATTAAATGCAATATTGCAAAGCGTGGTGATTACAGCGAATCCCCTCATGGAAGTTCTATGGTGATCCGTAAAGAAAGCGCATGTCTAGCCGTAGGCTTTTGCAGCTATGGATGATGATGAGGGCTTGTAAATTCGTATCTTCATTTCATTACTAATTACATCACCTATCAACGAAATATTAAATTAATTCAACAACCAAGCCTCTCATCTTTTAGCCGCTTCTAATGTTGAGTCCCTCGCTTGACTGAGCTTGATAATTATCATTACGTCAGTAGGTACCGTTTGGAATGAGATATCGTACAAATACCGCGCGGCGATACTCGTATTCTACTCTTTCCATGCTAACGCTTACAATATGAGAACTCGTTAAAATTCAACGTCTGTCCGAATCATTTCCGTGGGCTTTAACAATTTGGTTTAAGATACGAGAGATTTAAATATTGATGGAGCGGATTTGAAATTGTGATCCTCTATTGTATATCGTCTCTAAATCGTCTGAGCGTATTTTATTATTTATGGATGTTCATCTGAAATAAATAATTTATTATTATTATTAGACGTTCTTCTTCAGTGACTCGAAGTCATTTTGAGTGTAGAGAAGAAAGAAAGAAAGAAAGAAGACACATATCAGTTAAGATTTTGATAGTTGCACTCATGCTCTTTGAAGTGTATGCTAATGAATTTTAATGATCAATTTTATTTTGGATTGTTAGCGTATATACTAGTACATATATTTGAATTGGAACTTAATGTTAGTCTCTGTTTCATCGTTAATACATCTTTTGTTTTACAAATGTGCTATTTAGCCCATGATCGTTGTATATTTAAGTTCCTTTCTTGTGTTTATCAGCTAGCTTTTACCAATGCAACATTACCAACGAAGTTGAATCATGAAGTACTTGATGAATTATTTTGCGTCCGATAGTGTTTTCAAATCTTACAGCTTCATATAGGTCCTTGGATTTCATCGAATAGTACAGCTATGCTGACTTAGAAACTTGAATCTAAACACCAGAAAGGAACGTACAACGAATATGAGCTAAATAAAATATAATTTTGAACGAGATTGATTTGTCCAAGTCTCTATGTAGTCGTGATAGCAAAAAAATTTAATTTATGTTTTACTTTGCAGAAAAATCAGTAAATTTTTGATAAAGACAACATGCACAAATCGCACGATCTCACTTCTTGTCCGGTTTTGGTGGAAGTACCAATCGTTGATCCTTCGAGTACCTATTGAATTTGATTCAATGAATCCTCGTAACGGCGTAAACGTTTCAGCTGCACATGATTTATGATCGATTGCTAATGGGCAGCCGACGAGACATTTTTCTTGCTTTATTTGGTCACATATTTTTCAAATTATGGTAAAGGTACCAAGTACGAGTTGGTTTTAAAGCTACTTTCCAGTTGAGTAAACAAAACTTGGATAGCCGTCAACTGTAGAGAGTTGGATAATTTACTACTTTTTTCTTGTTATTTGGCATAAAATCGCTTTCAGAACGGATAACCGATTACGAATTAGGCAATGAAGTTAATTGTACAAATGAAATATTAACAAAAAAAATTAATGAAATAAAATTGTGCTAAGCAACTTAGCCCTAGTCCAGCGAAAAGTTGTAAATATAGAAGGGCAGGTAAGGCGTGTAATTTTAGTGTTTATACGTGGTTTATAATAATTAAAATACATCAATCTTCATCATCAGCCGGGAATTTTCCACTGCTAAACACAAGAAGAAGGCTTGCGCGCGGTTTCTAATATTTAAAAAATATATATATATACAGAATATAGATCAACGCTTGTCCGCGATCTCACCTGATGGTAAGCGATGATGTGGCCTAGCATGGCGCGCGTTGGTCTGGAAGGAGCACGTTCACCCTCAACTTGAAGACATGCAAGTTGTAGTTTTCAGGGAATATATACGCCGGCAGTGCGTTCCACTCTCGGACTGTACATACGCATAATAAAATTAGAAGCCAAACGCTTAGTGCGAGGTAATGCAAAGGTAATGTACAGAAAATTCTAGTGGCTAGAATCATTTTGCTTATCTTTTTGTCTTTTGGCATTTCATCATCAACAGCCTATATATATCCCCACTGTAGGGGCTCAGCCCTACTCTCCTACAGAGAGTGTATGGGCCATAGTTCACCACGCGGGCCCAGTGAGGATCGGCGGACTTCACATGCCTGTTCAAGACATGCAGGTTTCCTCACGATGTTTTCCTTCACCGTTAAGCAATCGGATAATGTACTTGAATTGAAAAACAACTCATAGGTACACGGCTGGATTCGAACCCGGTACCCTCAGATTGAGAGTCCGCGCCTTATCCATTGCGCCACCGACGCTTCTGGCATTTACTGACTTGTAAATCTTGTAATCTTGGATTTTCCTCCACTATTTTGCGCGCATATTTGAATGACAGTAATTATGTAACTCGTTATCAAATAAGTCGATGAAACATTTTCCGAGTAGGTAGATTTTGCAATGCACGTCAACATGGAACTTACTACCTAGGACCTAGAGTACTTTGTCAACATAAGCAAGCTTTGAGAGCTCAGGAAGATTGTTTTCATTCAATAAGGACTTGCAAATGAACCCAGCTTCAATTTAATTCTGACACCCACCGAATAATTATTACTCTGTCAAAGTTGACTTGTGTTTTGGAACTTTGAAGGTTGCAGGAATTAACTAACGAATATGGTAGGTGTAATTATTGAAATTACTCTAATTGTCTTGCCTGTTGACATAATAGTACTTTGGCTTATATAATTGTGCCTCTAGATAATATTGTAAATCATATGTTGTACTATTTTTAAACTGTGTAAATAAGACGTCTGAGGAAGCTTAATTGGTATATGTGATAAAAATATTTTACAGCATTTTATTTGTAACCGTGTTTTCCTTTTAAATGAAAATAAAAATACCTATAATAGTATATTCTTGATACTCAACTATATTTTTGATTCTTGAAACATTTCATGTGACATCTTGACAAGACGAAACCATATAGCTCGCTCTATCCAAAAGTGGTAGAGCCAAGCTTTTAACTCTACACGCCCTAACTTCACAAACTCTAAACCTTAGTCGAAATATGTTACTTGGCCGTTGCGCTGCCGTAACATAGTCATAAGGTGAAAAATTTATTCACTGTTCATTACTTTTCTGTTACAGTTCTTGTAGTAAATTGTTCTACAACAGTTCTTCTAGTAAATTGTAGTTAAAAGACAAGGGTAAAATAGTAGTAGGAATACAAATATGTCAGCTCCAGTATAAACTCCATCATAAATCTCCTCATCGAGACAGATTATTGAATGTGTATTATTTTTAAGATCTGTATTATTTTTTGAATTCTATTTATGTATATAAAGAGTAAACAAAACAGGAATGTAATGTAAAAGCAACCATTAGAGTGGTCTTTGTCCCGTCCGTGTGCCAAGGTGGACTGTTAAATTTACAGCTCCAGCGGAAATATTTTAGGGTCTAGTTTTAAGTGTATATTATTTTATGTTTATGACCCAATCTGATGTCACTATGTCTGCCTGTCCGTACGTTGACCTAAATAAACACACATACATACAATCATTGCAGGTTAAATAACAGCTTTTCAAAAATTGAAACTGTACTGATCTTGATGAAATTTGGCCACGTCGCCTGTGATTTGATCATAGTATAGAACATGTGTGTCAGATAGATGATTTTTAAGTCAACCCAGACAAATCAAGTGATATGTACATAGAAAGATCTAGTTAGTTAAAGCGAAGACATTAAATAAATTAGGTATTCGTACGGGGCCTTCGTATTAGAAATTTTATTTGCTCGTTCGTGAACTCAATGATGACCGTGTATGCTATATACGGGACCCTTGTTGCAGGTGACGTTCGCACTTGGCCGACCTTTTCCCAACCAAAGTAACTTACTCTGTCACCTAGACAGCGCGCTAAATAATGCATGTTTTCACAAGAGAGGGCCATTAGTGCTTTCAGTCTTATTTTCTTTAAAACACCCAGCGGACCTTGATAAACATTTTAGTCGCAAAATGAGGTGGGATGCTCCAATCTCATGACAAGAATGAAATGAATTTTGACGCTTGCCTAGTAATTTTATATGTGTATTGAATAACAAGTATAAGTTAATTAGGTATTAGTGTGAAAAAGTCGACTATAAGTCTATCTAAGCAGCGGGATGAAAATGCAATTTCCTTCCCTAGGGAAGAAAACTATTTTAAAAATTTGTTACATTCAGCCTGATTGCGCTTGCAAGTGCTGTGATAGTAAATTTTATTTGAAGATTGCGATAGAAAATAAGTTCCGCTTGTAATGCTCAAGTCTATAATGAGGCTGATAAAGTCAGTAATAAACCACGTGGATGAAGTCACGGGCTACATTAAGTTAAACTAAAGACTGTTGTTTTGAACCTGTTCACTAAATAGCTTCACTTATCTGTTTCCGGGTGAGCGGACTTAATAATTCACGTTTCATAGAGGCGATTAAAGCTTTTAGTGTTTTAAGAGCTTTCGTAGCGCAGAAAATGTTCACTCGTATTTTTATAGTAACGTCATACAAAATGTCATTATGCAGCAAGCAGTGACGCTAACAAGATAGCAGAGAAGACAGAATGAGAGAAGATACGAGTAAAACACATTGAATTATAATTTTATTCTGCAAAGAGGAAATTATTCAACGCAAAATATCATCACTGCGAACTTTATAATTTACTAGCTTTTGCATGCGACTCCGTCTGAGTATACTTCAGAATTTATATCACTGGAAATGCATAGGACCGGGATAGAAAGTATATTATGTTATTTGAAAGCCCTTCAACTATTCCTAAACAAAACATCACGTCATTATAACTCCCCGACAGAAAAAAAAACTACCGCTAGATCGGCAATGGAAAAGAGAAAGATGTAAAGAGTATGCTAGAATGAGACAGATAGGTCCACATATATATATAGTATCATTATTATAATATACGAATATTAATGGGTAGGAAAAACTATCGAATTCATTCGCAGTAATAATCTGCACGTATACAAATTCATTTAAAATGTTAAAAAACACTTGCATTTCTATATTTAAAAAAATGTATACTCTACGCAACATGCATTTTGTTTTTCGTCTCGCCGTTACTAATGCAAATTTAGTCATAATGTAATAGTAAAAACTAAATCGTCAAATAAACATGCCTAAAGTCCATCAGTATTAGGTAACCTCAAGTTCTACAACAAAGCGTAAACGGAATCGACATTCACCAGATGGAGTTGTTTTTGTAAAAGACCTTTACCCTTGTAGCCCCTAAAAAAGCAAGTGCTCCATTTTCGTTTAACCTTAAAAATCAAACACCGTAACAGCATTTCTCTTCGAAAAAATATTGCAAGCAACAAAACCGTCGATAAAAAACCTTTCCCCAAAGCAAACATGCCTCGTCTACAATCTACTGGGGAAAAACCAATCGATGGATGTAGGTAACAAGATATTTCGCGACTAGCAGACGCCTCCCGTTTGACCTGGTTAAATTAAGTAATATCTACTTTATAATACACCTGCTCGAAAAGTATCTACATAAATTGTCAGCTTCGTAAGTCCAGTGATGGACACGAGCCTCTTTCATAGACTGGACTTTCTATGACTCGGACTGATCTATTTGAAATTAAGTAGAATATACCCAGTTTATAAATAATTACTGTAATGCAAATATAATTATGGACGGAAAAAATGGATGATAAATCAATTGCTGTGGTGTCGGTTTTAAAAAATTGTTTGATAAGTTCAGTAAATGCTAAAAGATAAAACGTTTTATAAACGAAAATGTCTGATTATATTTTACGTTTATTATAAATTACCTATATGCAGTTAAAAACTAAACAAACGCTTTTCTTATTAATGCAATCGAGTGGAGCATGGAGCTCATTAAAATTATTGGGATTAATATATGTAGATTTTGTTGTGGCTGTGAGGCAAAATTTCTGCTGTTTAATAACCTGGTACTTTAAAAAATATTGTGTAGTTTGTTGGGACTAATAGGTAAACAGAGCTAAAGTGCTTAATTTCTAGGCGCCCATTGAAAAGTTCTTTTTACACATCCAGACTTCAGGGTCAGATCATGTCGATGGTGCCAAAGTGTTGTCTTGTTAGCCAATGTAGATACAATTGCAAAGTTTTAAATCGACACGACTCTTATAATGAGTAGGTTAAAATTGACTATTCATTGTCTACAGCAATTTACTAAGTATATTTAAGTCTTTATCTATTTGTTTATTTCCAAATGTGCAGGTCTAACTAAATATTAATAATCTAAATAACTTATTTTCTAAATTTTACTTCGCGTGAGTTATATCATATAATTATGAGAAAGCACATAGAAATAGTCGATATCTAATATATGCGAAGCATTGAAATTTCTGCGTCATTTCGTTTATAAATTAAGCAAACTATAAATTGAAGCATTTACTTCAGTGGCAATATTTATATAAGTTTATTCAATGCTAACTAATAATTGAGCGTCCAATTTTACAATTACAAACAAACTATCAGACCAAATTATCTTATACTCGTTGTTGTTTTCTATCAAAAGAATTTCCTGATGCTATTTTTTGCCTTCCTATGGCTGCATCGGCACTTGGAGTTCGTCAAACAACTTGTTCGATATCGGGCGATGTTTTAAGAAGTGGCTACAAAGCAAGCGGTATTGTAGAAATTTTGCAAAAAAGTTTATATAATGTAGATATTGAAATAAAAAACCACTACATAAGTCTGTAATATCTCAAGGCAAGTCACTTCTAAGCCCGCAAAACTTATGTTCCTATCGGATTTAATGATGATATTGATTGATCAATTCATCGATTAACACTTCACACACTCAACCTCTCACTCACTCACTCACAAGCCTCCAATTACAATCTGCAAAACTTATATCAGCTGGTTGGTAACGTATTGATGTGTTCAATCCCTCAATTAACATTTCTTTCGCTCACGCCAGATCATTTAAAACGAATGTAACTTTTGCCATAATGACTGATGTGAACAATTTATCAATTATCAAATCTCACACTCATTTCTAAATTCACGTAGTATACTTCTCTACCTGCTTGTGATGATGATGATTTCAGATCAATTCATCAATTAACCTGCGAGTATCTCGCTCACTTCAAAGCCTGCAAAACTTCTCTACCTATCTGTTTACCTCGGATTTCATTTCGTAAACTACCGCCTCCCCTGGATTGGTTCGTGTATGAACGACATACTTTGTCGCTACACGTCGATACGCTTGTTTTTATTGCATTATCGATTTTCATCT
Organism: Carcina quercana; assembly: GCA_910589575.2. Taxonomy (NCBI): domain Eukaryota; kingdom Metazoa; phylum Arthropoda; class Insecta; order Lepidoptera; family Depressariidae; genus Carcina; species Carcina quercana. The sequence continues at coordinate 1,180,933 of OU342429.1, read as the reverse complement.
GTTTGTATTCGGGTGTGGCTGCCATGCGACAGAGGAAATATTGGTTTCGGTCTGACCTATAAATTATGTTCCTTTTCGCTTAGATCTATAGTTTATCCTCTGGGTCTACGAAAACGTTTGCTACGTGAATTCTGTGATGGGATTGCCGTTATTCTAACAGACGGCCGTTACGTGGATTTGAGTTGAATCTTATTTAAATTTATTATTTTAGAGAACAGAATCTTGGGTCATGTTATTATATAAAACATATAAATATTGATTTCAATTTTTGCTGGGAATTTTTTAGTATTATGTAATATTTGCTAGCTTTAAAATATTTTGATTCGGTGCTATCCCATACCTACTTACCACTAATCAACCTACCCACGAGTTAACAGCAATTAACCAACAGTGTCGTCTGGCGTATCAAGCTTTGTGGTCATTATAAGCGCCGCCACAGAAAGGCAGTTGACACACGTTCCGTGTCAGTTGCAGTGACGGAGGCACACGCTAGTAATGGACTTATGTAGCATGAATACAAGTTAATTCGACGAAAGTGTTCTTTGTCATTAAAAGTAAAAGTTTCATATCATAGAGGAGCATAAGAAATAAATCTCAGAAAAGTTGATTAACATTTTTATGCTCGTGGGTAACACTGTTCTTGTAGTAGCCGGATTTCAGTTTTTTAACTATATTCATGTTACAATGTTATTAAATGCGATTTTCACTCTCCATTGTTGCCTTTCAACAGATGAACAGGTTAACCGTTCTTTTATTTCATTTCATTACTCGTAATTTCAGTAAAAAAAAGTTTAAGGCAAATAAACTATAATATAATTTTCCAGTATATAAATCAATTAAGACACCGTGGAGCAATTCATAAAGCTTTTCCATTGTGTACTGTGCTTGCACTTAGGCTTTCATTAGGCCTCAGAAGCCTCAATTTAATGTTCAATCAATATCGAAATAGCAATGCTATTAGCAATGCTGTTTGACAGATGACTTTGTTAACATAAGGTAAGGTAGGTAGTCAGTTGGACATATAAAATAAATCTGTGTCTATAAAACATCATGTAGTTTATACGTGAAGCGAGCGATAAAATATCTCACAGTTTGTAGTTTTAAAGACCATCATTTCTTATAGTCAAAAAACTTTCGATGTGCATGTGTCCTTTGCTCTCCAGTGACTGCTTCTGTTCCCCTTTATTTACCCTGTCTCGGGGAGTCATGTTGATCCAATCAACGTTCGTCATCCGACAGTTTCATATCCGTACATCGTCGACGTCCTGTACCAACCAATAACGTTGTGATTGGATTACGTACAGAAATATATTTTTTGTTGATACATCGTAGCTTAGCTGTGTTATTGCTCGTTTTAGGGTGGACGCCGATTCTCAAAGAATTTATGACTGTATTCTATCATTGGCTTTTTTATTCTTCATCGAATACAACATTTTACGTACGACACGTAAAGTCGTGATGTTTCGCTCATAGTTGGTTTATAGACCAAAATAGCACCTTATTAGTCCGGGAAAATCTTCCCGTAGCCTTTACTAACGTGTAGACAGAGACGCAAGTGAAATCTAGTCTCCTTTGAAGTTGTTTATTCACACTCTCTCACACATGAACCTCGCATAAAATTATTATTTTTAGTTTATCATGATGGTTAAGGTATATCTTTATCCTTTGGTTCGTTTTGTTTCAAATACTAGTAATAAACGAGAAAATGCTATGACAAGCTTACGTAAAGTTTTAACCAAACAAATATTTTAAGTTTAGCTATTTAAAGTATCTTAAATGATGTATGAAAAATGCGGAACTGAATCTTGCCACAAAATCGTAACTATCACTGCAGCGTTGTTGGTACGCGAATGTTCTATTTGGCAGTCTAATCTGGGAGTAGTAATAGAACAGACCAGTGGTTCCCAAAGTTGACTGAACGGCGACTCACCAAAATGATAATCCAAATTTTGCGACCCACCTCGACCTAAAAATTTGTTAAAGGATATGGTATCTTTACGAAGGACTGAATTTAGATAAAAATTAATAAAACCACCTGAATAATATTGATATTTTTAATACGTTATCTCCTTATGCTGACATTTAAATCATTAAATTTTAATGAGAAGGATGCATTTGTTGCCTATTTTTTATCATAATAGCTTTGGCGTCAATTTCAATTTTGGTCACTTTTAATCGTAATTAATTTGATACGTCTAATTTATTTCTATATTTTTTTATAGTTTTAATGGACACGAGGCGACACCGGCTGAGCTGAGTTACACACGACGTGCGGATGCTGACCGAACCACACGTTTTTTAGTGTTACCACTGCGACCCACCTAAGATCTTCTCGCGTCCCACCAGTGGGTCACAACCCATAGTTTGGGAAATACTGGTACAGACAGACTTATCGGCAACCAATGAGCACGAAAATAATATTGAATTTGAATGGTCGTGACTTGGCAACCTACAAAGATACTCGTACATCAACAATCCCACTGCTATAGAAACGTGACAGCGCCAAGAATCGCGTGATCCTACTAGCACTTGTCAGAATTATCATTTGGTATCCGATAAATAATTGGATGAAGTTGTGGTTTTACGATATCTTCCATTGATATCTGATTGATTGTATGGACGAAGTAAAACTCAATATATATCCTTTGGAATCTTTTGCGGTACGTAATCTACTGGGACTTCGAAAACTGACCAAAACAGAAGTAAAACTAACATAAAATCTATATCCTAACTTATTTAACCCAACCCTAAGCCTGAGCCTGAGCTATATGTAGACACACACATTGAAAACTAAACACATATTCCAGGCAATATGTATAAGATTAGACAATATAATATACAAAGCAATTGGTTTACATTTTAAATTAGATTTATTTTGTTCTTGGAGGCTTAGGATAAGACCGTCCTTGTCATTCCATGGCAGTAGTAGAATTTGATATTTTCCCATGATAAAAGACACTACTGCTGCCACCACTCCGCCTGCCAAGCGTTAATAATTGCAAATCACCTTATGGTAAGTCCATCGACAATCTATGAGGTAGGCGTACGTCCACCAGTGGACTTACGTAATCGATTATGATTAGACTAAAATATCGATAAGCTATAACAAGTCTATCTATAACAGATTTGCATCAAATTTACCTCTCGTCTCTCTATCATATGAAAAATACGATGCGAAAGCAGCCTGTACCGTGCACGGTCTCATACTGCTTCCTCAGTATTACGAACATAGAAAATACTACTATGAACAAAACCCAAAATTTACCAATGCAATTACCTATACAATTTGTTTCATTATATAAGACGAAAGCCGGGAGTAAATTATGTAGTTCGGATTAAAGGTAGTTTTCCAACATGTGTCCTATCTGTATAGTATGTAAAGCAGGCAGACAAATTACCCAGTTTCTCTGAATACAAGTTTAAACTGGTTCTGATTTACCTTCATTACGAGGAGACTGTTCAATGCCCTTGGGGGAACTAACTAGAGACTACGTAATCCGAAGGCTCGAAGACACACCTCTGAGATTACCGCATGCCTTGATGGCATAATTAATTCAAATACCTCGTTATGTAACACCTAATCCCGAGTATGTCAGGATTGTTAGGTGTGCATGCATGTCGATACATGTAGCTACGGTGGTATTTTCAATTTCATCCACCTTCGTGCAGTGGCCAAACCATTGGACGTGCAATCGACAAGGTCGCACGTTCCATTCGAAAATGAGGAATATCTGATACTTGCTTTGGTGTTAGGGCATTTTTATATTCATCTAGCGTGTGCCGATCATAAATATGACGATAAAACGCAGAGTCATTAGAACTACTATGGTTTATTGAGTTGAAATGTTGTAGTTTACTGTTGGCCGAATAAACAATCCCATATGCTCTACGTTAATATACATCCCGATTATTCTGCAAGCTGCAGTGGCAATGGGAAGGCATTATTGCTTGGAGAACGGATAACCAATGGGGACTCAGAGTTCTCAAGCGGAGACCTCATACGGGAAAACGTAAACCGGGCCGTCCCCCTACTAGATGGACCGGCGACTTGGTTTATGTCGCAGAAAGTCGCTGATTGCACGCGGATAAAGACTGGTCATAGTGGTGTACCATGGGAGACCTATTTCAGCTGTTGAAGTTGTCCAGCTGATGATGATGTATATCAGGTCAAATTAAGCCTAGTGCAAACCAATTTGTAAATTATTAGAAATATTTTAAACCACCTAAAGAATAGATAAATGTGTATACGCTGGGCGTGTGTAGGGGTACAAAATGTTAGACCTACATTCGAAACAATCTACATGTTCTACTACCAAATCTAAACTCTTATGTTATAGACTTAACATACTGTAGCTTAGCTCTTATGAGCTGTACAAGTTTTGTATTTTGAACTGAATTTAGTTTATTGTAAACTAACATTCATCATGCGTTAATTATTTACCGTATCAAATTTTAATAAGATATTAAGAGCAGTGGAAGCACGCAATCAAAAGTTTTAATGTTAGCAGAGCCCAGGTGTTGAATTGCAAATTAAGCCCCAAGCTTCAAACTAATGAGCGAATAAGAGCTTTGGTCGTAAAAACTTTAGTTACGGCAGTTCTGTGATAAAATAGTGGATTCAAAGGCCATTAAATGATTTCGTTAAGGCTTTCAAGGTAAATGTATAATGTAGTTTGGGAGAGTTTCGTACGAGATGAAGTTATATTAAGTAACCCTCGATCTAGCTTCTCGGTTCCAATAAAACACTGTAAATTAAGGAAATCAAATCAAAATCTTTTTTATTGATAAAAATAGGGTTTTTGTACAAAGGTGGTAAAAGAAATATTACGTTGCTTCAGTCATATTTAGCTATAATCTATAGCTATAATAATATCCCTTATTTAATGTACAATGCCAAAGCTTATAAGACGCTGGCTTTTATACCTTTCATACCAGAACATAAAAGTGCTATTAACACTGCTGTTTGGCAACAGACATAGGTAACGTGGTGGTAGGTAGCCAATGCCCTACCACCAACGAGTACCAATAGGTTCCCACATTGGGAATTAAACCCGGGACTGTTTGGCCATGGAGGCGCCTAAAGAAGGTGCTTAATCATCATCATCAGCCGGGAAACGTCCACTGCTGGACATAGGCCTCCCTCATGGTACGCCACATCGACCGGTCCCGAGCCACCTGCATCCAGCGACTCCCTGAGATTGTGACCAGGTCGTCGTTCCCCTTAGTAGGGGGATGGTCCGGTAGACGTTTCCCGGTACGTGGTCGCCACTCGAGAACCTTTACTCCCCACCCGTTATCGATTCTTCGAGCGATGTCGCCTGCCCATTGCCACTTCAGCTCACTGACTCGTCGAGCTATGTCGGTGACCTTCGTTCGTCTACGGATTTCCTCATTCCGGACCTTATCACGTAGAGAAATTCCGAGCATAGCTCGTTCCATTGCTCGCTGAGTGTCCACAGTAAAGGACAACGTTTCGGTGCTTAATAGATAACCAAGCGGACTTAGACAATTCTACTACCGATCAAATCGAGTACCGACATGTACCCCCAATGGAAACCGAACTCGTAATATCGGACTGTGAGTGCAAACGTGTATCAACCAGCCCACGGAAACGGTCACGAAATTTAAAAACATAACAGTGAATACCTACCTACAAATTTTTCAATATACCGTGTTAGAGATATATAAGAAACCATGTACATTTAATATTCCTACTGAATAGAAACATGTGCTGATATAGAAAAAGAAATAAACTACTGGAACTCGAAGTGAACACATAAGGAGCAATAAAAGTGCCCCTCACTAAGCAAAAGCAAAAGCAAATTCGTTCACGTCACCTGGGATCGAATTCGTTTCCAGTAACTATATTTACATTTATCACTCGCTTTGAGCACAAGAGAACGTAAAGAAAAAACTACAGCTACAAACTCATTGTACATGTACTTACGTCATACATGGTGAGCAAACTCAGTCTTTAAATACACGCACGTCGCACAGGTCGCGGGTTCGATTCCCGGCGAGGACAGTCTCAAAACCACATTGTGTGACTTGTTGACAGTTTGGTTAGAACAATGCAGGCTGAATCGCTTGATTGTCTGTTTTCAGCCGTTGCTAGTAGCTACAAGAGCCATGTCTGAGGTCTTTTGGGCGGCTCTCGACTCTAACTATTGTTTGTGAGATTGACCAAAAAAACTTTTATGATCTCTTTGTTGCCCGTCTGTCATTCAATACATATTTTCTCAGGAATGCGTAGAAATATCAAGATGAAATTAACAAGAAATTCTAAATTTTGCAGTCCCTTGAACATGTAAAAAAGATACAGCCAATTATGGTGAATATTTTAATGAATAAGTAATAAAATCTATTGGGTTGGTGTTATAAAAATATTCGAATGAATTACCTCGGAAGGAAATTCGGCTGCCTAGGAATATGAGAAAAACAATGGTAACTGTGATAAGGAGGAAATATACAATACCTAGAGTTTCTCTTTGGATAGCTCTCACCCGGGGGCGCGAAGCGGCGGCAGGCGGCTCGAAAACAATCTTCGATTTAACTTGACGTGTGAATAATTGTTGACAGTTGACACCGCCCAGTGTTGCGAATGCGTATGAAATCAACTAAAGGTATCGTGTGAGAAAAGGACAGAAGAAAAGGACGCTTCAACGTCAACTCCAACGCAGATGTTATTCATATAAATATTCAATGCTTTACAGCGCAACCAGGGTACTTCTCATTGACAAGAATTAATATCTTGCAGCACAAATATAGGAATAAATCGATTTTTTAAATTTCATTACAATTTCCATTTTATGATTACAAACTGTTCCAGCGCCTGTCGAATATTTTTATATTTAAAGTATGTTAATTATTCGTATTATACGGATGCCTCGGTGCGCAATTCTGACTCACACTTGACCGTTTTTTTAAAGATACGTACGTAGCTTATAAAAACTACGAGGAACTTTCACTCGAAATCTCGACCGTCAATTCACTATCCACTAATTTGACATGATCGCTTATACGCTTTAGTTTTAGTCAACCATGATACAATGACCTCTTTTTAACACCACTGAGGGAGATATTGAAACAAATTTATACTGGTCGTTGTATCGGATAGCATGTTTATTGCTTCGCCAGTTTATTTAGGCCTATATTGGAGTGCTCGGTAAATATTTTGAAGTTTCAAATTGAGTTGGACTATAAAAGACTTTAGCTACGGCCAATATGTGTTTGTATACGTTCATTCGACTCATTCCAATGGTAGACTGGAAATTAAATGTAGGTACCTAAATTAAATTTATTATCAAATTAACGGTGTAGGTACCAAATTATCCAAGTCTTATTTCGTCCAACCGTAAATAAACAGTAAAGTCTCACTCTGTCCAAGTCTTCTGTCAAAGTATTATTCAGTCCAAGTCTCAATATGTCCAAGTCTAATACGGTCCAAGTACATACATATTTCACCAAGTCTACGAGTATTAAATATAGCAAAGACAGTGCCTCATTAGATTGATGATTCTGGGTGCGCACACTTACCATCTAATTAAAATTTATTATATTGATTGATTATTCTCAAAACTATTCAATAAATACAGCCGCATCATACATACTGTATCTATTTCTATAGTAATTTTCCTTTGCCATGATGATTTGTTCTGCATCTGCCATTTACAGAACAAAGTATCATTGCATTGTTGTGAAAGAAGCTTTAGTCCTTTTTGTACATTTTGAGTTTAGTACATTCTACGAGCTGTGTTCATTTTGCGTTTTGTACATGCTGCTCCGAAGCGCACCTGTGCCCATTCTATCTGTTCCGAGGGCTGATGCGTTATTGACAGGTTTATTTGCTTATTTTATCCCCAATTTGCGCAAATCGTTTTCATTGATGCGTTAAATTCGTTTCTACCGTTGACAGTATGGATGTAACTTACGTATACACTAGCTTCTGTTCGCAGCTTCGCGGCAGCAATTTACGACGCCAACGAGATGAAGTTCAATGTTTGATTATAGAAACCTAAAACACAGAAATGAAACACAAACACAAAGAAGAAACTTTCTACTGAAGTCGGTTACGAATTCAGTTTCATATATTGAAGGTCCATTTTAATTCAAATTTGATAATGTATTCTCAAAGATTATATCAATTACTCGATCATCGTACTGAGGGCTGAACACTTTGTCCACAAGGCCTTGTTGGGATAATTTAGGATCCCTTTGCAAATGAGGCCGTATTTATTACCGTACGGTTAGCTAAGACCCCTGGTTTATTGCAGACGCCTCGAGGACCTAGAATTAGGAATTCATTCCACTAATGCTTGGGGTACTGAAGGAATTTAGTAGTGGGTCTTGAAATCATAAGCTGTCAGATCATTTTAGGCTTGAGACAGGATTCCCTAGCGATGGATACTCAAATTATAATGTCAAATAGTAGGTGTCTGATTGATGAATATGTATTTTATATAGCAAATAGACAATATCAATGCAAGTACAAATATTATTTCTTGTACACCAAAGAAAAAGAACAAACAATATATATAACAAATAGTTACAGACAGACGGCCGTATCGCTAATAGCACATGGTGCTAGAGCTAGCCAGGTGGACATATAAAATGTCCTACTTCCAACCAAACCGAGAACTTATAAATATCTACCCCCGCTGGGAATCAAACCCAGGACCTCTACATTGTAAGTCCAAGTATAGCAAAATAATACTGTTGTGGTATACTTAAACACATTGCAAAAATTGTAACCGTTGATGTTTCTGTCTATAGAAGGTTTTTCACCTACAAAATTGTAAGTTTCTGACTTTATTTTCATGGGGCTTCACTTTGGTTTCAAATTATGCAGAATACAAATCACAATCGTAAAAAATTTCTGGAATATCTATCATGTAGGTATTAGAAAGGACCAATGGTGGAAGCTATAGGTAAATCGCTTATTGCCGATCCCCTTTGTTGCCGTACCCCCGCGCCCCTGTACCGCGCGTGCGAGGACTCATTTAAGCGGTCGGTCTATAGTGAGTGATTCCGTAAAAAGTTATACAGCGGTTGTCATTTTATTCGGTTGCTAAGTTACTATTGCACGTTTCAACAAGAAATGCCTTTAGACTTTACCAAATTGGTGCAGAAACTGTAATAGAAATCTGTGGTCTGTCGAAGTAGAAGTTCCGTGTTCAGTTTACAGATATGTATATGTATAGAGATCAAAACAATTCAAATTTGATTGTTCACGTAGCAGCGAAACCACACAACTATGCGAATGTTCGAGAGGTCTGCATTGCCGCGGCAGAACTAAAGGTGGAAGTAGTGTGAGATACATCAAATTGTTCCTGTTTGTACAAAGGGGTCAGACGGAAGTGGATTTACAGAGGTGCCCGCAATTATAATATGTGTGCTACCGTTAAATTACGTTTCATTCTACACCATAACTATTCAAGGGCGCGGTTTTACAGTGGTATAAAATGTAGTAAAACAATTTTTGTAGACACGCGCGTTGATGTCTCTTTCATGTACCCTTTCTGATACACTGATATAATAATATATTCTGAGTAGTTGTTGCAGCTTACCTCGCCTCTCACCGTTATTTATTCACCCGTACTCTAGAACTAGGAATCGCAGAATCATTTATTATATAAAACAGCACGGATACTTGGCCAGGTCTAGAATATACATACCCTGTTTCTTCTAGATAGTGAGTGTCCTTAAATACGAACAAGGCCAAAGCTTTTTGGATCCACCTGTATACTGACAATAATAATAATTATTATTTATTTAAGTCAGACATACATCCATATTGTTAGTAAACTTAGTGCTATGATAGTAATTAAATATATCGTCAGCCATGCTACTGGGACACTGGTGCATGTGATGACAGCCTGTGTCGCAGCATCGGTGCGTCGGTGCGCGCGACGACAGCGAGCAGACTGCTGCGGCTGCCCGCATCCTGCGCGCGCTGGAGGACGCACTCTTGCGCAGCGTGCTGTAGAAGCAGTATACATGTGCCTCGGCAAACATACACGAAGCGCTGCAGAAGCGAGGCAGCCGCAGCAGAGCCCTAAAAGCATTGTTGTATTGAACGCGAAGGGCATTGTAGGCCCTTTGCGAAACCTCTCTGAAACCCACAGGCTGCTCGTGTAGAAGGTGGTACAATAGGCCCGAAACAGTGTAATTTTAACTTCTTTAGAGCAACGAGCGAACCTGTGGGCTATCATATTCGCCCTCACCGACAACGCCCTCCTTTCTCGTTCAATATCCTCGTCGTCGCTGATAATAACGATTTTTCAGTTTTTTGGATATTATTTTTTTCGGAATGGCGATATGACGATGAATCAGTCAGGTTACCCTACATTTATATATGAAACATGAAAAAAAAAGTATCACAGGTGCCACCATGGTAATAGTATGTTTTCAGCTTTCATTTTCAGTCCAAAGGAGCGAGAATACATAAATAGAATAGAGATAGAAACATAAAAATTCCAACAATAGTGAAATCACTGAGCGGAAATCCTTGAGCCTTTGTACGTATCACCTTGTTCCAAAAGTAGATGTTCTATTCAACTCTTTGAACTAAAAATTACGGATGCGCCATGAAAATACCTATATACATAGTGAGTTTGATTACTTATTACCTTTTGATACAAATAATAGTAATTGACTTATTATCAGAGCGTTAAAACTTGTTATATGTATCTTCTGATACACTTGTGTCATCCTCGGCCTAATAATTCTTTTCAAACGTAAAGTACTACGAGTACAGTAACTAGCTGTAGTTTGAAACTTCCTTTGCGTAGCCTTAACGTTATCTCTCTCCTAATGCTTCCATACCATTTCTTTTAAAAGCTGGCTTTGATCAGTAATTACCTAAAAATAGGAGATGAAATTATATTGTCGCGAAATAAATATCATTTATTTAAAAATTTATAGTTAGCTACAATAGCAGTTATGCAGCTAATGGTTCATAGATGGCGCTTTGAACAATTATCAAAAAAAGGGTTTAAAATGAGAATTGTGATTCACTGTGAAGTTGTATGTTAATGATACTCATTTCGCGACATCACAAACTGATTTCCTATTTTTAGATAGTTACTATACAAATCCAGCAATTATAGAGGTATTTTAAAAGATTATGGCGACAGAAACTTAGTTTGAAACTTTGATGGAGGTGGATCGGATCGCCTTATGAGACTTTGTTGGTTAGACCACGTGGCCGCGTTCAAATTTGGATTGTTTTGTAGCTGTCCCTATCCGAGCCCTATCCTACCCTAGCGCGTACGGTGAGACAGCATACACTACGCGAAGTTATCCACCCGTTATTTGGATGTTTCGTAGTCCAGGGATCATTTGAAGGATACAGTATATTATGTAACCATTTTTTAATACAGTTTACTAATGAAATTTCAGATGTCGGTGGTTTTTCCAAATTGTTCTAAATTGATTCATACTTGTAAATCAGGTTCAAAGTTGAGGCTTTTTACTACAGTAAAATACAATTCTTTGACGCCCTGTAACTCTGGAAGTATATATTTAAACGAAAATCTGACTCACCACCGATACAGATATTTGTTTCTAGATTGTGTCTTGAAAATTTCATAGATTTTCATAGCTTAATACTCAAAATATGTCTGGACTACGTTTGTATGGGCGCTTTGACACCAGCATACCCTCTAAAGAAAATATCATACGGGAACACTCCGTTTTATTGTCTCCGCGACAACGTGTTTAGCAAATTTCATCAACATCGGCGTTTCCGTTTAATTGGACAAATCTGACAAAAAGAGTAACTTTACAATACATTTATGTGCTTTGGTGTTTTAGCTTTTCAAAGGGTTTTTCTTTTTACGTAAGATGTCGTGAAAATGGCAGCTGCGCAAACATGCCAGAGGCACTGCAATATCGCTGGGACTCTAGCCACAGAATCACGTTACTAACGATGAAACTGAGATGTTAACAGCCCATCGTCTATTCTTATTTCTTGCTGGGACAGAACTAAGACAAATTCTGCACGAATTATCTTGATTACACTATTTACAGTAGAGTTTTTTTGAGCAAATCGTGTAAAACTTAAACTTTAAACTTTCTGATATCGTCTCTGATATATTGTAGTACCGTCAATAACAAAGCTAGTATTCACAATTACATGTATTTTAATACAGGTGACTAGAACATACCTTTTGGAAGTAATTGGAGCTGTGTGCCTCCAAGTCCACAGTTTTGTAGATGTCTCAACACTTTCCTCTCAGCGTACATCAAGTGAGACATTCCTGTCTCGAGGGAAATTAATGTCTCCACGATTTTTCCTGACGCCAGCAACTGATATCAAATATTTTTATCTTCCGCGTGTAAGAACTTGTTTCATACAACGACGTAGTTTATTGGCAATGTTAAATATCTTGTTATAATTGACCAGTTTTATGATTGCTTCAAATAATATTATTGAATTTCTGTAATAATAATTTAACGCGTTCAAAAAGAACTAGAAACCGATTTCAAGTGTCCTAAAAGTCTACTTTTATTAAGGCAAATTTAAGATGTATATAATTTTCTCATAGATGCTACTCGCAGAACTGGACTTAATTTAAGTGGGACCACAAGGAAAACACCAGCTTTCAAATAAAAAAGAATCGCCCAAATCGGTTCACCCAGTCGAAAGTTCTGAGGGTCTAAACAAACATTTAACTAATGCACCCTCAACATTCCCTATCTCAACAACTACTGAACCGATTGTTATGAAACTTGCAGTTTTCCCTAAGGTGAACAAAACCTAGTTCAACAAAAAAAGAATTATGTAAATTGGACTTGTAGTTCCGGTGATATGTAAGGAAAACATACAAATATACATACATAAACTTTTGAAATTTTGCACACTTGTTATAAAGCTGATATAGACTAACATATACGAAAACTGCGCAGTTCTGGAAATACATACAGACAGGTCAAATTGATAACCTCTTTTTTAAGTCGGGTACAAAAATAGGCGAAAATATTATTCACTACATCTCTATGTGGAAATAATGCAACATGTGTGAGTCGCCTTCGTGTACCAATAATTCTGAACCATGAAAAGAAGCGGAACATTGTTAGTATCTAGAAATAAGGTTCATTTTCCCGACCATAATAAGGGTTTTTGATGATTTTTCAAAAAGTAGGTATACTATAATGAAACCTCACTAAGGTTTTGCTAAACTTCCTGAGTATTTAAGATTTATCACTTTGGAAACTTCGGCGATGGGCGGGGGGATAGGATATTTTTACACACATTTTTATGATGAGTAAAACGCTAGTGAGTAGCAAAGAAAATAATAAAAATATGTTTCAGAACGTAAGTACAAATGAACGCGGCCTCCTAAGCCTGCCTAAACCTTAGCAAAGAATCTGTAAGAAAGGCACTCCATCAACCGGCGAGCTAAGAAAACCTTATTCGGCCGCAGCCCACCTCTAATGGTGACCAATTCTCATTACAATCAATCTCAATGCCTCATAATTAATCCGAAGACTGACGTTGACTTATTGTTGTAAGATTATTATTTATTACAGACAGCTCCCATTATACGTATTAGTTTTTCATTGTTTCAGCTAGATTCAGGTGAAAACTGTGATAATTTATCGCTATATATATATTTCAAATGGAACAAACTTGACCCTAATCTCATCTGATAATTGTCTTTATAGTCAAAAAGGTGCCAATTTACTTTGCATTTGACGACTCCCATGTTATTTTTAGAGAATATGGAAACAGTAGTATGAGTTGTTTTAGTTAGTAGTAAACTTTGAATCTCGAGTGGCGACCACGTCCTGTGAAACTTGTACAGGGCCGTCCCCCTACTAGATGGACCGACGACCTAGCTAAGGTTGCGGGGAGTGGCTTTCCAGGATGATGATGATGAAATTTTGAATTTACCGGCCGTGTCCTGTCTTTGAACTTTAACAATGGTATCAAAGCGAATCAATGGTAACTGCTTTATTTCAGGTGACAGTACATTAAAAGTGTTAATATACATGGCATAACAAATTTTTGGTTCATCGTCCCTCAGACTCCTAGAATTTATATCGCTAGCCGTTGTAAATAGATCAAGATGCATATCTAAAAAATACGTTTATTTAAAAAATTACTTTATAATAAAAAGTTAACAAAACAGCTATGAATCTTTGGACACAGACATTCCGACGGTGATATACGCTGGTCGCGATAAGTTCATCAAGCAATAACTCAATATCTGTCACAGATCAACTGGCGCGAAGCCAGAGCCCTGCAAACGTCGCTGGTGTGATTTACATGCACCTAGATGTGTTGCCGCGTTTACATTGGGATGTGCGAAACAGGCTTTATGTGGTACACGAATAGTCATATAAAATGTTAGGTATATTACTGCGTATGGACCGGGTTTAATGATCACCATTGCTCCAACTCTTTGGTACTAAAACATCGAATTGCACTAAAGTTAATGCGTCATAGATTTTCAGAGCAACTTCTGACCAAATGCGAGTCTGACTCGGAAACCGTTAGGTTCCGAACCGAAAGAAGAAATATTACCTGATACTTAATAGATGTCTTGGAAATAAAATTCATTTGTCACGGCCAGGTAAAGCCAATGTAAGATGGGCTTCGAAGTAGTACTAAACGTGCTTTTAGACATAATATAAGCGTGTGGATTCATGTTAGTCTAGAATTTTGTCTAGTTAGTTTACGCGAACATTAATTAATGATTTTGGTGAAAAAGAATTTTGAAGCTTGTAAATAAACCCCACCTATTAATATGCGCTAACGTTTTTTGTATAGTTAAGATACATTATAAAATTTTGATATTAAATTGATAAACGGTCTATTACTAAATTAATCAATACAGTAGTCAAATGCTTGTACGCCCGGCTACAGATCAAGCTATACACATCCAGCATAAGCTGAACTAGCGTCGCGCGGGAGTTCATTTAATGTGAGGTCAGCATATACTGGAATGTATAGCTTGATGTGTAGCCATGTGTACTACCAGGTGACTTAAAACGCGAAAATAATTATGTGCTTTCCAGAAAATACCAAAAATTTTGATATTGTAAGAACATCTTATAATCTATTATCTATAAGGACTCTTGATCTTATTATAGATTTAGGAATTTCAGGTATGTCCTTTACATAGCACAGGAGGTATGCCAAGTATTTGCCCAACCCTTACAGCTTGACATCCAAAGGCAAACCAAGGAGCCGCCGTTCCTAGCTGATATGCCTAAATAAGATAGGCTACAGACATTCCTGTAACGGAGAGTATTACAATTTGGCTTTCAAGGATAATGTGCTTACCATAAGTTATTGATTATAATTGTAATATGTTTTTTGGTTGATGAATAGCAATAGTACCATACAGTGAAGACAATTTTTTAACAACTTTATGAATAAAAAAACATTTCCTTCATTTTCAGTGTTAGAAATAGATTAAAATCAATTATTTTATGTAACTTCTAATAAGAATGAATAAATAAAAAAGACGAATTGCTCGATAAAACATAACCACTTAAAACATTTTCACGTAGTATTTTAAACGGGCACTTCGAGATTGTGTTTTTTGGCAAGGATTCTCTCTCTCTCTCTCTCTCTCTCTCTCTCTGTCTCTCTCTCTAAGCTCTAATCTGAGCGTCAAACTCCTAAATATACAAGACCTAACGCTACAAAAACTACATTTTGGTCAAAAATTATGACTGACAAAACTTGCAATAAACAATATTTATTCGGAGTCTTAATCAATCCTAACCTAAACCACTGTATTTCCGCATACAAACACCAATTTTTGTCATTATGCTGGATTTCCACCAGCTAAAACCCCTCCAGTGTCACCCTCTCACCATGACTGCTGAGTCCCGGGAACATGTGATTCTTCCGCGACTTGGCTGGCAACCCCATCCGTCTCTTCTCGGTTCAGCATACTAACAGCTGATCCAATCAATTTCGTAGTTCGTTAGCTTTAGTGGTTTAGGCTGGGAGTTAATTAAATAGATTGATCAGATTTTTAGACATTTATGAAGCTTAAAATATGATAAATCACTGAGTATTTACGGCATTTGGTAAGTTTTTATTTAAATCAGCTTTTCTTTGCTATCAATGTTTGTTTGCTATTGTGTGTTTTCAAATAGATTTTAATGCTATAAGTGTTCAGACCGATTGACATATACAGCTCAATGTATCAAAAACGTCGGAAACGTCGTAGGAAGCGTCGGTGGCGCAGTGGATAAGGCGCGGACTCTCAATCTGAGGGTACCGGGTGCGAATCCAGCCGTGTACCTATGAGTTGTTTTTCAATTCAAGTAAATTATCCGATTGCTTAACGGTGAAGGAAAACATCGTGAGGAAACCTGCATGTCTTGAACAGGCATGTGAAGTCCGCCGATCCGCACTGGGCCCGCGTGGTGGACTATGGCCCATACACTCTCTGTAGGAGAGTAGGCCTGAGCCCCTCCAGTGGGGACATATATAGGCTGGTGATGTGATGTGTATCAAAAACATGTCAGAACAGTTGTGGTCCCGTATAAAAGATAACACAGCCAGTGCCTTTTCAGCTTAAGGCTTTTCGGTGAGCACGCTTTCCAGATAACAGCCTTATCTTCACTTATCATCCATCATATATTAAAACAGTCTTAGTGGTTTATTAATATCATTTCCATCACCAGCCGAAAGCGTCCACTGCTGGGCGTAATATACCGATTATTAACAAATTGCAAGAATTTACAGTTTTTCGAGTACTAAAAACCCTGGTTATTTGACGGGTCTAGTTTATAACTGAAAAACGATTCCAAACGGCACGTGAAAACGAGGCACCATTGCAAATTATTGCTCATGTTTTATGAGCGAATTCAAAATTTTCACGTTGTCAAGAGCAAACTGCCGATAATAAATCTGTCGACAAATGATTTAAATTTGACCGATATGTATCTGCAAAAACAATAGGAGGAAAATTGTGAATATTGGAGCTGTTGGAAAATTGAAAATATTTACACTGAAAAAGCTAAGCGACTCGTATACTTAGTCAGCCTAATAATATAAAGTAAATATGTATGTTTGCCTATGCCTATGTTCAGCAGTGGACATGTCCCGGCTGATGATGATGTATGTTTGCTTCAGTTTTACGGGTACAGTACGGGGACGTAAATTTTGCACATCGGTCGGTGTAATTTGTAAATATCCGGATAAAAACTCTATTTCAAAATAAAACTCCAGCCCAGTAACATTTGAACGTAGCCAAATACTTTACAAACTGCAGCTTAAAGACTGGAGGTGCCACCAGACCGATGTCACGTCTAATAGTAATGCCTGTTGGCTGGCTGCCAGAGGCGGCACTACACGCGTCTGGCACAACCTTTATCGGCCATCAGGCTAGAGAAATCGCCTGTGGAAACGTTTGATGTCTGAATCAGACGAGCTGAGCTCTGCTGAGACTTGTAGGTTGTAGTACTAGCTGCATTTGTTATATATTCACTAAAAATTATATTACTTTGCTCTTTGGATATATTTATCATAATTGAACTGACAAACTGAAATTCTGGTAATGCTAAAGTCATTTTGCGGTTGTAATTAAAAATATGATAGCTCAGTATTTATAAATAAATGTAAATATACGCTTACCTGAAATCTGTGAGGTGCGACTGTACTATATAAGTTTAACAAACTAGTGTTCAATTACAATTTCAAAATTTTATATTTCACTATTCATTTCTCGAATGTTTCTTGAGTTTATGCAATCAATTAACCGTTAAGATTACCGACAAAACGTATTCTAACATCTCTACCATTTCACGCTATGCAGGCTTAAAAGTACTAATCTTATTAAGGTCCATTTTGCAATAACTATAAAAGTATTTTAAGAAGTATTTCACTTTTCTCAATTTCAGATCTCTATATTACAGACAGTCACACAAAAAAGTGATCGTATTATAAGGGTTCAACTGTTTTATCGGATTTATGAAGAATAAATCTATGTACGTAATTGCAATAACTTATTTCATTGAAAGAACGAGAACAAGAATAAAACTAATAATATAATTGCTTCCCGCGTAGTAAGTGGTTTGAAAAAAGTTATCGGTACCACACGAAAATTACAGTAAATCATATACTGTTCGGCAAGTTACATGAGAAATAGAACCTTACCGCCCACAGCCAGAACTCCCAATCAATCAATTCTTCACTAAACTTGGAACTTTCCACAACTCTGCAGATTACTTTATTTATAGCCTTCGATTTAAACAAAATAGACACCTGTTGAGCAACAAAAGGTCTATCGCACCTCAAAGGCTCACAACTCATTCGGGCAAAGACTTCAAAGAAACACCAAAAAAACATGCATTAAAAGAACCACGCTATCAGTATAATCGTAAAGATAATTGGATTGCAAACCTTCCATCGAAATGTTTACCTACCTAAATACAATAAAACAAGCAGGAAATTAAAAAAAGGTATTGGAATTCACTTCACAGGAGACTTTGCTACGATTCAAATTAGCTACTATCCTGACCTAACTAGGCAACATCTTTAAATGCGTTTGGAATTTACTTTGAAATCACTAACAAAGACTTATAAACAGAAGCTTACGTTAACGTCAAGAAAGATGATGATGATAGCTAACTCACCAAACATTTGACCTTAAACGTGAGGTTTTTAGGTCATCACTTTAATATCCTTTAGCCGTATCATTATATAATATAAGATTAGATGATGCCCACTTGGCAGTGGGTGCACAATGCGGATAAAAATCCAAGACCTACTTTTCATAATTCAGTCTTACTGTAACTCTTCCAAGTCTATCAGTTTCAAGAGACAATGTTTATTGCGTACTTCTCTAGAGCTCTCATTTACAAGTGGTAAAGGAAAACTTCGCCCAAGAGTAGGAACTCTGAACCAAGCTTATTTTCTAAGGGAGTACAAATATTTTCCGAACGCGAACCCAAGAACTCTTCTCTTCACTCTTAGCCGAAAAGTTTTTTATTGCCTTTCACTGAATCGTGCAGCGTGCAAGTTACATGTAGTCCCTAACCATACGTCAAAAAGTTAGTATTAGTTTCTTTGTAGTTTTATGTTTATCAATACATATATATAGTTACGATTTGTATACTGATAGTGAAGATTTAATTTATACGGGATTGAAATTGTTTTGAAGAAGAAAAAAAGGAGAGTCCGTCTCGCGCACAGTGGTTCCAAACGATGGGCTGAAACGTACATAATGTTACGTTGAAATAAAATAATTCCTGGCCGCAAAACTTATTTAATTTGTCAACGATTTCTAAAAACTATAATAGATGTCGCTTCAGTTTTTTGTTTTGTAATATTAATTCGTTTTACTATGATTATTACAGTTTTAACTATGCAGTCAAATACATAATTAAATTGAAAACAACCTAAACCTGTTATCGAATCATCATTAATTTCGAAGAAAAATCTAAGCAGGAATTGTCGTCTAAAATTAGCTGTTTAAATGCCGTAGGTGTTTCTTGGAATAAAAATGTATATCTGCCAAAAAGAAAATGATACTTTTATTTAGCTGGAACAAGTCTTGATTAGGTAGAATAATAGTTGCCTCAGCGCATATATGAAGGCGTATTTTACCTTGAATTTGACTGTAGATCTAAATAATGTATATTTGCCCATTTCATTCATTGGAGAGATTTTTAAATGACAATGCCATACATGAGAAAACCATATAAGTCTTTAATTTGCTGTAGATTTTTAGGGCAGTTGAAGTAGGTTTCTAGTTATTTTAGAACGCGTTAACTTGCATTTAACCCTAAACGTATTTCTCTAGCACTTCTTTTCAAAACACTTCTTAGATACACTTTCAATCGCATCAAATATAAGTAATGAAACTTTATCAGGATTATTCTCGGTAAGACTTCAAAACGATTCCAGCGAAACATTTTTACTGTGACTGATGGTGAAGTAATTTAAACTTTCCAAGCCTTTCCCAAAGTAATCCTATTCAATCTGCTTTTACGGTTTAACACACTGAAATAAACCTTTCGTTTCATTCAACTTTTAACATAAACATTACGAATTTAATCAGTGAAAACTCTTTTACAATCGGATCGAAGCGTTTCCGGGATTTTTATGAATACTCCCACTTTGGTCAAAGAATTCTTAATGTTCAACTGAAGTTTACTATTCTGAAGCATGTTCTGATTATTTAACTACCAGTGATTATAACTAGCAATCTTATAGTGTCCGGTTAGTCCATCAACTGCTCCTGAAACAGTCCCCCTGGGGGTAATGTATGTCCACTTATTTATTATTAAGAAAGGAGCTATATATGGATATTAAATACCCCTGGGAGAAATTAATATTTCAAGGTAGTATATGGACTAATCGGCAGCATCTTCGTCGAAGGTGCCAAGGGTGCTCTACAGCCAGCTTGTAATGGATACAAGCTTGGAGAAACACTTTAAGGTCCTGGGTTCGATTCCCACTGGTGGTACCTATCGATACTCAGTTTAGTTGGTGGTAAGCCTAGCCTGGCTAGCTACTACCATGTTACCTAAGTCACTTAAGGCTTCTTATCAGGTAGGATAAAGGTCAAGTGCAACCCCAAATTCAAACCCATTACACTTGTTTAAAAATGAGTTAATATTATAAATACAAAGATGTGTTTGTTGGTTAGTCTGTTCTTCTTACACGCAACAACAGAGTCACAGAAAGATTTTTTTTAAAGTAGTATGTAGTTTGTACTTGGCCTTCATCTCTATCGTTGCATGGAAAGTGTGCTAACAGCATGAATCGATTATTTTTTTCACAGAGACAGTTTATAGAGTGTATAAGCTTATATAACACAAGAGAGAGAGAGAGAGTAAAACATTGACGATAACTTACAAACCGCGCTTCTTATCCCATACGTGCTAAATTCACACCTTGTGGTGCCCCACGTAAGAAATCCAACAAAACAAGTTAACCAATTAACCCGACATGAAATAATGTGTGGAGGAGGGCAAATGACAGTCATATTTTAAATTCATAAGAGAATGTTAACTGGAGGAACGCGGTGAAGCGAATTCTCAAATGAAACATACATTATATGACACGTGTACTTCTTTGGGTGTTTATAATTGGGTATTTGACGAAAAAAATATTGTTGTCAAAATCTATAGTCCATGTATAAAGATAAATAGCTTTATCAATTTTTTTTCGATACGACTGCTTTTTTAGTACAACTCGCCGAAAAGAGACGCGGTCTAAAACGCTCCATATAAATCGGGTGGGTTTTGTGACGTCACATGTCAGTATTGGAGCGTTAAATCTATGAAACTTGTTCGATATTTTGAGTTATCTCGTAAAATAATGTTTTATGTGTTATATACTCCTATAATAAAATGTTCCAAATGTAATGAGAAAACTAAATCGAATACGCATTTTACTGTTCGAGGAGCTATATTTTTCACAAATTTTGAGATTTTAAATACTTGCCAAATCCAATTTAAAAATTAAAATTGATACGTATTTTCATTTTGGGGGCTTTCTTTAAATGTCCGTTACGCTATAAAATACAATTCAACCCCAAACTAATTAGGTGTCAAGTACCTAATTACCATGAATACAGTCAGGGCCAGGCCATCTGATATTTTTCTACCGAGTCTTAACTAAAGAGGCTCTGAAATTGAGTGTATGTTTTGTGAATATATGTTAACTAATAAACTCACACATAATTTGTTTGTTTGTTTATTATATTTTATTCGTTATCGGCTACATAAGTCTACCTTTGGACATCATAGATTGAGTCGTCACGGAACGTTGGACTTTACATAAGTTTTTGTAAAAGTGTGTGATGGGTGTGCACTTGGCCTTCATCTCACCGGATGTTAAATGATGATAAGTCGTCCCCCAAAGCCTCCATCTAATGAGGCGCTGTCTCTGTTAACTTTCAAGCTATAAATACTAACGTTTGGCAACAGACTTAGGTAGGTTGGTGGTAGCTATCCAGGCAGGCGTAGAAAATGCCCTTCTACCAACCAGAGTATATATAGAGTATAAGTACCTGCACTAGGAATTGAACCCGGTACTACCGGATTGTGAGACCATGCGAGTAGACATTAGGCCATGGCGGTAGTGATATTGCTTTTACATAGGTGAATGCTGCTACTGAATATTTTTCCATTAGTTCTAGTTCCAGATTTCCAGTGGATATAATATCTGTGTTGCTTCCACATAGTGCCTGCTCTATGGCATTACGGGCGCGCCACAAAGGGGACCGGGGTTTTCCTAACGACGGACAGGTGGGCGCAAGTTTATAATTGTTTTGGAACCTCTGAATGGCGCAAACATATGTACTTAGAGGACATAATCATAAGTTTCCTGTTCCCTATATCACCTTTATATACTGGGAGGTAATAAACAAGGCATTTAAGGTGTTGTGGATTGTTTATTAGTCAATGCTTGTCTTTAATAGGTGAGTAGTTCTCAATCATATATCTGTTTATAGGCTTTCCTGGCTGATTGATTTAAAATTTGGAATATTAATTCCTATTGAAGTAGTGTACCACATACAGGAGTTGATCCGTACGACGTTGTCAATGACATTTCAATCGTTTAGCTAACCACACAGTGACACACGAGACAGTGTAAGCAACTGCATACACTTCACCACCAAGAATTTTTTTTTAAATGTAGTAGTTAGACGGTTAAATATGGTTCAGTTTTTTTTTTAATTTGAAATTTAGAACATCAACCCATGTGACGATCTTAAGAACCAAAGTTATTGCTTCATGGACACAATCTCAGGCGAAATGATTGTATCGAAGTAATACAACTTGCTGATAATGTCATGCTGAAAATTACCTTTTAAAATCAAACTATATAGTTTGTCACATACGACTTGAAACGAAGAAAAAACTATCACGCTCGCTTTCACGATTATGACAAGGACTATACAACCACTATTGATATTGGTTTGGCCGCTGTGCCACAAAATAACCCGAATCATCCGTTGACGTGTTTCCACGAAACATTTTTGCGGACACCCAATCAAATCGTATCGGCGAGGATTTGTGCCAAACAAGGTGAAATTGTGTGTGTGTGCTCTTGTGGAATTGAACCAATTACAGCGTGTCTCCTTTGAAGAGCTTACACACGTGTTATTACCGCGTGAACTAGTTTCAGGAAGCAAAAAATATTAGCACATTCATTTGTTTTTAAACGACTTCAAAACTAACAACTATGCATAATATATACCTCTAGTAATCTGTGCTAGATATGAGTACCAGTAAAAAAGTCAAGCTTTTTCTAGAGGGAAAAAAAGTATTGTGTTTTCGTTGGTTTATCATTCTGTTATAATGGATTTGCATACGTGTTTAGAAATAATGTAACAGGAAATGCTTGTTCTAGCGGGATAAAAAGCCACCTATATCCTGTTCCGGTCCTTTAACTACGTGTATACAAAAAATTAAGGCATTCTGACTGACGTTATGACGTAAAAAAATTGCTGACTCGACCATGAAGGGTTCCCGTAGCAGCAAGTAACATAATATAAAAGTTCTTGTAGTTCGTTGTAACTTTGATCGATGTTTTAATGATAGTGTTTTGTTAAATATTTGAGTTGATTGAATGAAAGGTAAATTGCGGTTTACGATTTATGACGTATTAAAAAAAACTACTAACTAACCAATTTTCGGCTCATTTTACCACTTTGGAAGTGTCTCTAGCGCAAACTATTCAGTTTAGAAAAAAAAATGGTATTAGAAACCTCAATTTGATTTTTGAAGATGAATTTTTTTAGTTTCAGTTCTCAATAAATAACTGTTTCATTTTTTCTATTTTTGTGTAAAAATCTTAATGAGGTTCACAGAATGCATCTGCTTACCAAGTTTTAACAGTATAGTTATTATAGTTTCGGAAAAAAGTGGCGGTGACATACGGACGGACAGACAGACATGACGAGTCCGTAAGGGTTCTGTTTTTTGTCTGGCTACCAAACCGTAAAAAGGAAAAGCGAACTCACTTTCATATCTATAATATTAGTATGGATACATTTCTTCCTTTCCCTAGTACATCAATGTCAACAACTATCAATAATAGCAGATAAAGTATTTATAGAGCGCCTCATATTCAATTAAATCCTTTTATTATATTTTCAGCTTGACTTGCACATTCTGACCAGAGCACTCCAGCTCGGGAGTGGAAGCCAAGCTAGCGTGAAATGGACACATTCCACATTGAATACCACGGCAAGAGGTGACAGTGACGTATAGTGGGGCGTGACATCACAGGATAAGTTCTCTTACAGTCGCAAATAGTTGTTTAAAGTGGAACTAAGCATTTACATTGTATTTTATTTAAGTTGCTATTTTACCTTGTGTAGATGCTGAATGTGTATGTTAGCTGAAGACGGAATAGGTCGGACACATCTTTCGAAGAACGAATAGTCGATGGTGACCGAGTTCTTTAGTGGCGACCACATATCGGAAAACATGTACCGGGCTGACCTGGCAAATGTTCTGGGTAGTCGCTGGTTTCAAGGGCTCGGGACCGGTCATTGTGGTGTACCATGGGCACCCATGGGGGAGGACTATGTTCACCAGTGAAGACAAATATTATAAGAGTTACCCAATTATCTTAGTCAATATAACAGTTTCTTGTACATATTTTCAACACTCTATGCTTATACTTGTGTGCGTTCGTTTGTTTGTCATTCCATCACGGTGTAACGAAGAGTCAGAATAGCTTGATTTTATTGAAGGACAGTTGAAGGGTCTGAAAAGAATAGAAGCTACTTTTTATCCCGATTGGAGAAGTAGTTCCCGTGGGATAGTTTCTGGATTCAACGCAGAAGTTGCGGTAAAAATCGAATCTGTATAAGGTAGGTATAAAAGATTTCTTGATGATGATGCTCATATCAAAGCCTATCCCGCACATTATTGCTAAAACTTGAATTTTAGGCCAATTATAGTGATGAGAATAATTCTGGAGATCGCACGTCCACGGTTATTTAATAGTGTGAATTCTCGTCAAAAAATAATCTTATAACTTGAAACATCGTAGCATTTAGGAATCTAGTAATAAATAATTTTCACTCGACAATGCAACTGGAGATCTTCCTGGTACTGAGATAATAACAACTCTGTCCTGGATATTTCCAAGTCTCTTGCTTCAGCCTTGCGGCATCCTTCCCGGAACAAAGGTGTATTTTTAAACTCTATCCCAGATATTTTCGCGGCTTACCCCGCAGTCACGATCGCTTATCCAGGCTTTGCTCGAAGGCAGACTCGGTTAGCTGAAACATTTTGTTTCGCCTTTGTTTTCAGATTCATTTATAGGTTTATGAATATGGAAATTGGAATTTAAATAAATAAGGATATCCTTTGGTTTAATAAAGTATTCTAAGTTTTTCTCGTGGTTACATAAATATTATTTTCATGCTGAGATTTATTGTTTGTGTTGTTGGATAAATAAATCTTTTCTGTAATGTATGATGGGTTTGCACTTGGCCTTCATCTAACCTATCGTGCGCTCTCATAAGCCTTTACCTTCCTCTCATACCGGAACACAACAGTTCAATTAACAGTGCTGTTTGGTGGTAGAACTGTCATGGTGGTAGCCAGGCAGACATCGAAAATGCATTATAGTAATTGATAAAACTGAATATTTTAGCTCTCCATGGCAAAAAAATATTTTCAAAAATATTTTCCTATATGTATATTTATAAGAAAGCGCTTTTTTCGTTGCAAGTTGTGCATCACTATTCAGTGTGAATCCAACTCAAAATTTCTTGCTTTTGTGGTTGCTGAGATGATCAGCTGTGACATACACACATGATGATTTTGTAAGGATTCAAATATTTAATCGCTCGTACAGACTAGACATTATTTGCTATGAGCTAGCAACGATGAAAGCCTTAGTATCATTAATTGCCAGATGCAAAATTATGTCTATCTTGTGTTACATTTTGTTAAATTTAAGTCAATCTGTTCTCAATAAAAATAATATACAATGTCTTCGAAACATCAGGTCTTGGTATTTCAATTTCTTAACGAACTGTAAGCTTCTAGTTGTTTGAAATGCATCAATCAAAATGTAATCAGTTGTGGATATCTCTTCAGATTGCTCTTGTTATATCTTTTGTTGGATTGTATGATTTTAATATTGGATTTCATATTATGATTCTTGGTATTAAACGCGTTTTGAGGCATTTTTAAAAAAGTTTGCCTTTACATTGATTAATTATGTTCTGAAGGTATCATCTCACTGTTAATGGAAAATAAGTGTGCTGTGAATGCATACAGTTGTTTAACCTACTCATATTTAAAGCGTGTGGGTTTGTCTTGTGCAGTACTCGCAAACTAAGTTTGCTTCTCTGAAGTTAGCTACAACAGCCTGCGAAGTATCAATTATTTATGTATGAGTGGGAGGCGAAGCAATTTAGGGGGTGGAAAGAAATGTCCTAGTGTTTTATGTCATCTAGGGATATTTATTATAGAAAATAATACACAAATATTCTGGTTGTACATGCGTGGAATTCCGGAGAACTAACTTCAGAGGGACAAACATAGCGTGTACTATATTCAGCAACGTGCAATGTGAATTTTCATTCAAATTTAAATGTACAACATTTAGTTAGTTTTAAGTTTTACATTACAACACCATACTGTGGTTCATGTTTAAACTGTACTAAATTCAAGGCTTGAATTACTATAATAAACATGAGAGCAATGAAAGCTTTGAATTCTTTCTATTCTGTATTCGATACAAAAGTCTTATAGTCACTTTACCACATACAATAACCTTTAGAAAATTCCTACAAAATGTAATGGCAGGTTAAAAGGCGGAGCTCAACTGCAGCGCAGTAACGCTGTCGGAGGGAGTTTCAAATAAAATGATGCACGTGGTGAATGGAATCACCTTTGTCCAGGACTCTTTGAAACTAAATGCGGAGAAAATATGTGGCTATTTCTAGCTGTTTATTGATTTTACTAAGAAATAGCCGCATACATAATCTAGAACCAGTTATATACAGTTCTCAGTTACCTGGTCAGAGTTTTATTTGGTGGTATTACATTTTCCTAAACCTGCCGATATGTCAGCTTATTTCTAATAGTTCTGATGTTTTCCTCCAAAGAAAGATATCACAGCTTTAGTTTTAGGCTTCCGGGAAATTATGCTTGCGTCACCCAGCCTTATCGTCACTAATTAGGTTAGATGATAGACAAACTTCTCACTGTATGACTTTACAGGCAAACGTTAATGTGTTTCTCTGTAAGAAAGTGTGGGCACTATGAAATGTTTCCTTAGTTGTGTGCAGGAATGCTGTGCTGTAAAACCTATTTGTTTTAATCTTACGCCTTTCTGACGGTGCAGCGGCTACAACGCTAAAGGAACACTAGGTAAAAACGACCCCATTTTCTAGTGAAAACTCTCTAGGAAATGCTTCTGAATTTATAGAAATGCTGTAAGATTTCCGCGTTTTATTTTCATAGCCTTAAATGTGTTTGTATATATTTTTGCTGGGGTTGTTGTTTGCTTGTTTCTTTGAAGCATTCAATATCAGTGGCTAGGCAGATTTTATAGACAATATAATACACTGTAAAAAAGATAAAGATACCTTGCTCCAGTATGAACGCAGACTGGGAATTCTCATAGTAGATATGCCATTCAAATTGAACCGTAATAAAAATTATTGACGCGTTCAAAGAGAACTAGACACTGACTTCAACTGCCCTAAAATTCATCCCCTTATAAGTATGATTTGGGTATATATTTGCTATTTGTTGATTTTTAAAAAATCGCCGAATCAATTTCGATAAACTTTATGACAGAGCTATCGCGTAACATTCAGTTGAATTTAGAACTGTCTCCTTTTAAGGGTTTTGTACCCAAAGGGTAAAAACGGGACCCTAATTATTAAGACTCCGCTGTCCGTCGGTCTGTCACCAGGCTGTATCTCATGAACCGTGATAGATAGACAGTTGAGATTTTCACAGGTTATGTATTTTTGTTGCCGCTATAACAGCAAATACTAAAAACCAAAATAATAAATATTTAAGTGGGCTCCCATACAACAAACGTGATTTTTTTGCTCGTTTTTATAGAGAATGACACGGAACCCTTCGGGCGCGAGTCGGACTCGCACTTGGCAAGTTTTTATTTTAAGTCGGATAAAAATTAATATTGGTTGTCAATACATAAAATATGTTTATTTAGTTAACAATAAGAAAAAAGAATGAACCGCAAACGTGATACTCAAGCAATTTCAAACAAGTTACAACTTCATATAACTATTATCCCTTACTGTATTCTACATTACATCATATTACAACGCATTGTCCATTCACCTAAAGCGTAGTAAACTGTTTAATAGTTTGGGCATTAAAGTCTTAAGTTCCAGACCCCCTCTGGATGCGCTCGGGAAGTTTTAGACATGCAAAATAAATAACTACTGGTTGAATACACACGGGGCATCAAAAAGTTTAGAGAGTCCAATATTTCTGAGAGTAGAGTAGGGTAGAAAGCAATTTAGGAAAAAACATTGATAGCTGCGCCCATTTGAGTAACTATAGAAGCTTAATGCTCTGATTACAATAAGACTCCAAACTACTTCAACAGCCTTAAAAATGTTCACCCTTAGAGGTAGAATTATCTTGGTACATTTTGGTTTTTGTTGTTTTTCTCAATCTATTTTGATAAAAATAATATATGGGACCACCTCTGAAGTATTCTATAACAAAGAAACAAAAGAATCATCATCGATTCATAACTGGCGGAGTTATCGTGCATATCGTGCGTACATACAAACGAATTAAGAACCTTCTTATTTTTTGAAGTCGGTTGTAAAATGTGAACAGCATATGCAATGCGTTCAAAACTAAAGAAAACCACTTCAATTTCCCACTTGACGGACCGATGACTTGGAGGTTGCATCGAATAGCAACCTTGGAGGAGTGGACTTACATCTTATGTTATCAGTTGACTTATCTCGGCTGATGATTATATCGTTCAGTTACAGATTGCCGTAGTTCTCAATAGCAAATAAGCCTTTTGCTTTCTCGTACCATGCAAATAGCCATAATTTTTAATTTTTGCAAGCTACCGTGTCCCCTCTTTGAAATCTCTCTATAGAAAACACAGTTGAGTTAGTAACACTATCTCAAGAACGTCAGGACCGAATTTTATGATCTTTGATTTTTTTAAATTGTCTCCACCAAGAATCTTTTCCAAGAATCAATATCATTTAAAATATGGTATAAATTAACTAAAAAAATCATTTTCTCATGCATTCAAGACGAAACAGAAGTCAGAATGACTGGGCCTTTGTTAGGGATAGTTTAAAAGCTAAGAAAGGACATAGGCTACTTTTATCCTGATCGAGAGAGTAGTTCCCATAGGTTAAATCCTAAAGTTCACGCGGGCGAAGCCGCTGGCAAAAGCTAATTGTCCATATTTGCATTTCTAAACCAACTCTTACTTTCGTCGACTATATAACATCTTATAAGATTGCGTTGAAAAAGTAAATACATTTTTTTTGTTATTGATCGAGAATCTAATGAAAAATTTCGTACCCGTATGTTTACAGAATAGTTAAGTAGTTTGTGTAGTAGTTACAAACTTGGTACAACAATGCAGGTACCTGCAATACTTGGGACTAAATTTGGCTCTACGGTGGGTGTTCGGAAATATATTTACACCGCCATTTTAAATATCCCTGCCTCGCAATGAAAAAGCTCGTGAAATCTAATTGTCATTTCATACAGTTTTGATAGGAAAACGTTTATATTTATTCGTTAAATTTTTTATTACTGGAGACAGATTTGATATGGGACACATAAATAATTTGTGAAAATAATCAGGTTACTCGTAATTTGAACAAGATATAAAAACAATTAGCAAAAAAAATGTTTTTATTTTTTAAATTCAGGACTTAAAAGGCAAATTTAAAAGAAATGAACTAACTTAACTAAGAAAATAATAAAAATAGTTCCCATAGCGCTTCCTGCTGCATTCTTTCTATGAATCATATAAAACATTTTAATTAGCCATTTTCTTGTTCAAAACAAAAACATCTCTTTCATGAGCATAAAATACGAGTAAACCAACGCGGTGTAATTGCGACCAAAGTTAAGTATAAACATACTAATTTAATGAATTGTTGCAACGAAATGATTTTTAAATGTGTTCGAGAGATGTTATTGTTAATTTAAATTAAGAATTTTTTTATGGAATTATCATATATTACAATTAAAATTACAATTGGGCAGCAGCATCAACCTACGAATTAACAATTACTTACTGCGATATATGCCATAGTAAATATATATTATATTATGTTGATTTGCGAATGAGTTCGTCCAACAGTGGATCTAAATTTTAATAGGTAATAAATAGCTGAATGAGAAACATAAAAAATAAACTATTTAGTTTGAAGACAACTTTATAAAAAAGTAAAATATCGAAAAAAAATCTAAATACTAATTTCCCCCCAAAATTGCAATTTTAGTCGTATTTTGTATAATTTTATGTCTTTCATACCATCTTTGTTTTTTGTTAAGTGTTGGTCAAAGGTCAGGTAAAATATTCAAAAATGGTATTTAATACACTTTCATTAGATAATACTGTTTAAAAATTAGCAGTGTATTATTATATTAAAAAAAGTTTATTCCAGAATCGCGGAGCGCTCTATACGAGTAAAGAACTTGCACCTGTCTCGAAAATACTAAATTCGCATCCATCTACAAATCGCATTAAGAAAATGGCGAGAAAATTATAGCCCCTGTAATGGCTGACCTGCTATCCCTGGCAGATACAAACACAAGTTTGTATCTAACACCGGCTATTTTCCACGTGAACGCAATCATTCTTATCCACGTCGCTGGAGAGATCATTACTTTGCTTTATCGCCACCTAATTTTGCCCCACACTGTACTAGTCGAATGAAAATAAAACAGAAAGGAACTGGAGTTCCGAGTGCGGGGTTATTGCTTCCTTTCTGCTCAAGTGCCGAGCATTATTCGACGCTGTATGGGAGGCTATTTTACGTTGTACTGTGTATTTTTGGTTAGAGGTTTACAAAAGCGGGGATGCGAGTGAGTATGTGTCTCAAATCGCTAAGTGTAACCTTTGCACGTAGCATACGCAGAACTAATATTGATTGCGTACAACATAGTAATTTTGCCTGAAGGCAAGTTATACGGGAATTTTTCAATAATTTAACAGGAGAAAAAAAGATACGCACCAGCTCTAGTTATCACTTTGGAGACAAGAAACCGGACTAACAAACTATGTCTTACATATTACATCTTTTATTTGTCAGTAAAGTTTGTAGAAGAGAAGAACTTAAAAAAAACCTGTTAATTTATTGTAATTAGATTAGATTGATTTTTTTTGGGTAATATTTTTTCCTACCAGGAAAAGACAAAGGCAAATCATTCAACTCATTTGCAACAAGCAAAAAATGTGCACATATTTGTGGCACCAAGTGTACATAATTCACGACGAAATCTAAGACTGCGGCAAGTATGCGTATGTTACAACATAATGTTTATGTTTAGCTATATGTATATGCTAGTAGTATCTAGTATCAGGGAAATGGAGAATATGAAATCTAAGGCTTCTCTATTAATTCTAAATGAAGGCTTCGTGCATGATGCTATGTCGGAATAACAGAATCAGTTTTCAAAATTAAATATTGTATCGAAAGCGTTACAGGACTTCACTGTTAATCACATGAAGACATCCTGTAACTTTTCTCAAATTCCTAGCCCCCAAACCCATCCAGTTCTCTAGGGAACAAATCTCAAAACGTCTGCATAATCTCCCGGCACCCAAATACAATTTACGCAGTTCAATCTTACAATCATACGATTAAGATATTTTGAGACATCCTGGGCTTGTCCTAAGTTCCTAGCTCTTAAACTAACCCCGTTCCCTAGGGAGCAAATCTCAAAACGCCCGTCACGTACCCCGGTGTCGTTAACGTCTCCCTAACGACGTGAACACTTCACGGACCGAGTGCTGTGTGCATTATTTATTATGTTCGCAGGAATACAGGGACGCTGTCTTTTTGTTAGCGTTTTAGGCAAGTGGGTGTAGGGAAGGCACGAAAAGGCTCACTTGTAAATCCTGCCGAAGTACAAACGGAAGTTCCTTGAAGAAATAAGCTAGCACTTTTTTGTGTAGGTTCAGCCTATTTGTGTTTCTTGTGCGTCATCATTTTCACCAGGACTTCTAAGACTGTTATTGTCTTTTTTATGCATTTTTTATGCATGAGTTCCTCTGCTGGATCATCATCAGCCGGGAAACGTCCACTGCTGGACATAGGCCTCCCTCGTGGTACGCCACATTGACCGGTCCCGAGCCACCTGCATCCAGCGACTCCCTGCGACTCTAACCAGGTCGTCGGTCCATCTAGTAGGGAGACGGCCTAGTATACGCTTCCCGGTACGTGGTCGCCACTCGAAAACCCACCGGTTATCGGTTTTTCGAGCGATGTGGCCTGCCCATTGCCACTTCAGCTCAATGACTCGTCGAGCTATGTGTGACCTTCGTTCGTCTACGGATTTCCTCATTCCGGACCTTATCACGTAGATTAATTCCGAGAATTCTCGTTCCATTGCTCGCTGAGTGACTTTGAGCTTGTTTATTCGGCCCACAGTAAAGCTGCTGGATATGAATCTGTGATTTTTTTCTTCCCCAAGCAAACTAACATTTGCATTCCACACCACCACCACCACCTGTAACCCTCAGTTATTTTATTTGTATACATCCAAGGGCGATGAAATACAAGAATTGTAAAACATTAAGGACTCAAAATTGTCTTAATTTATATCTCGTTACTTTATCATATCACATTATCGTTATTTTCGTACTGTAAGATCCACGGCTAAACATCAGTATCTGCCCTACCCACCACAACCTTGACCTCAAGCTGACTCTTGTTAATATCAATATCGAATGACAGCAAAAACATCCTCAAGACGTGAACATGTAAGGATATTTGTCTTTAGTGAATGTAATCGCTGATCCCCTACAGAGACGGTTTCTTCGTAAGAAATTTTGCATGGCACCTGAAAACAAATGAGTGACGTAAAAAGTGTTCGTCTTTGTGAATAAAACATTTTGCTACGATGGTAAGTAATTAAAGCTGAACCCAAATCATTGAAACCTAACTAATTCATAAAATAATTATTACCTCATAAACTTGTGAATAGTATAAACAAAGAATGTTCTGTACGTCCGTCATCACGGTCACCCTACCGTCACTCGACCCGTCGTCGAGCTTACATACTGCACTTTTTGCTCGGCTAATGATTCCCAGGCGATGCTCTGTCGGCTTTGTAAGTCGCTGCTCTTCGTATTTTTTACTGCTATTACATTTATGCTCAAATATCCCAATTATTGACTGCGTAGTTTTAGTAGAAGCTAAGAAGCCTTAAAATGCATTCAAGAATATCTATCTTGAAAATTCAAACCAATGTACATGAAAGGATAAAGGATTTAACATAACCATAATATAATTAATCTCATAACCAACGCATGTAGAAGCTGTAGAGACCGCGGCCGGCTTATTAAATAATTCATTCCCAAGCATTATGTAAATTTCTTTGTCCATCTTAGCTAGAGTTTCCGAATGGACCCGTACAGGACTATCGTATTTATCTCGTTATGTATTTAGGACTGCCCTCATTGTCTGGCACACAGTTGGACGAACTTTTGGATCGTTAATGTGGGCACTGTCAATATTGATAGTCAGGCACTGAATTGCTGCTACTTTCATCTTTTAAACAGATTTTCCGAAACTCGACTCGGTTTCTTTTATTTCTTAAAATACTTTTCGCTTTCGTCTCCTTTTCAAGAGAGAGTAAACTGCTGGATTTAAATATTTAATTTAGCTACGAAGCAATGTGTTTATTCCCGACTGGTGCTATGCTAGATTTAAAATCTTATTAAAATTCAAAAGTATTCATCTTTAATGTTTTTCTTAATTTTAATGATATTGATCTAAGATCTAATTGCTAAGTCCATGTTATGTTTCGCGTATATGGTCTAATACATTGAAAATCCTATATCGTGAAAAGAAAAGTTAGACTTTTGTAAGAAGAGATTTGTTATTATATTGCTATAATAATGCAATCGTAATACGAGGATCATGGCCCATTTTCCCTTAAAACCCTTCACGACATCACATCACACAATCACGAGATGACATTGAGCCCTTCTAATGCCAAGAAATCATGGCTGATCACACAATAAAGTGCTTTAAATAACAGTGGGCCCTAGTAGTACATAGTTTTCATCCTTACAGCCCGTAGTAAGCTTTTCTATTCTAATTTTCAGCTAGAATGAAACGCAGGCATCTTATCGACCAAAGCCACCGTGCTTTTATCGGACAAACTCTGACTAACGTTTTTCATGTTTTAAAATTGTATAAAACATCCTAAGCACTAGCTCATGTTAATAAAAACAAGAAAAAATTTAGAAAACTAAAAAAGATGGAATACTGAAAGAATCGTATTAGCCGTAGTACGAGTATAAAAATTACAGTGTCTGTTTAGGTACTTATGTGTAACCTAAACATTTTCTGAGAGAGAAAAATGGTTTTATATCGTTAACACTTTTATGACAAACAGACATTATTTGGATTATAATTATTTTGACTGATATTTAAACTTTATTGTTCTTGTGGAAATTGAAAATTATAATTTATTTTATTTCGTTATAATTATAGTTCATTTTTAATTTCTATCACAATTTCATATTGTTTATAGAATAAATGAACATGAATATTATTTTCCGCTGCACTTTATGTTCCCTACAAGCCGCCATTTTGAAATTGGACCTCAAAACAGGATGAGTAGTTTAGGAGACATTAGGGAACAGATGAACATACATACAAAGGTTGCTAAAATCATAGCCCTACTTTTGAATCCACTAGTCGGGCTGAGAGACAGCAAGTTTTAAGCAACATCAAGCCTCCAACTAATCTCGCATAAACTCGTCAGCAATTTCGCCACCCGAAAAGATATACCCAAGATACATCACCCCGTTCCACCCAAAGAAAATACATGTATGGTAAAGTCAGCTCAGAACCCAATATGTTGGAGAAATTCGATTACCGTTAGCGTAATATACGTGAGCGTAGATGTTGTCGAATGACTATTTTCCCTTCTACGAAGTACGCGCGGAGATGGATCATGGAAAAGGTCGCAAATGTTGTTAAGTTTATAGGGTGCCGTGGTGTTTGTGAGAAACTTATGGTTTGACATATTTGACTGCAGTTGCCGTGGTTGCCTGTAACAGCAATCCATTGATCGATAAAGATTTAGGATTTAGATAGCATATTTCTGAAGTAGTCGCATTATCTACTAATGTGTATTTGATAAGTTTACATTCATCTAGCACTACATATAAACATATTTTGAATGTTCATCAGTGCGACTTAAACATACCTATTTATTAGTTGCGTTGACCTAGAATAAGTTTAATTTTTTTACATTTCAATGGGACCGCAGAATTAGGTATTCAATTCAATTTCAACTTGATACCGTCATGTGTTCATTACGAAAATTGTCTTGACATACGGACAATTAAGTGATACTATAGGGGTTCCTTTTTTTGAAGCATGGGATGTCTTTATGCATTGTTTCAAATTTCTTCATCGTTTTACCCTGCTACATGACTCTTGCTAAATAGTTGTATTTTCAATGATTGACATGATTTAATGATTGGGCGTTTTAATCGCTTTGCTAATATTTAGAAATGGCCGTGAACATTTGAAGCTATCTAGATGATAATCTAAAAACTTTCACTGAGTTTGATTAACTCATACGAGTATCTGTGCTCATATTGAAAATAGGTTTAGATTATTTTGGTACAAAGAACTATTTTCCCCGAGACTACGTCTGTGAGACTTCAGAAATAAAATCATCCCACTGTAACACTTCAACAGCATCTGCTTCGATACCAAAAACTTCTTACTGTGACCACGAATCCAATTTCCAAATATGGTACCACGAATACACACTACGATCTTAACAAACTATTAAATAAGCTGTTTATTACCATTTTAGTTATGATTGCTATGATCATTAATAAATAATACAATAACTTATCTTAAGAAGACTGAACTCATATGAAATCCTTAAGCTTCCAGGGATTTCAACTCTAACAGAGAACTGAATTCCGTTTGAGAAGAACGTGAAAAGCTCTTTCAACAAATACCCTGTTAGTGTTACTTAAAACTTGGCGTTCATCCAGTGCTAAGTGACATCATTTTAGCGAGGAGTTAAAATATACATCTACAGATGTATTATGTATTACAATCTGCCGTAAGATACTGTTCAGAACAACTTGGTAGTAATAAAACTAGTTAATACTGTTCTTACTTTATTAGTGTCTGATCCTTGTGTAGCTCAATTCAATGAATCTCAAAAATATGAATGAACTACAGTGTCACCTCTAGAAAGTAGTGGATACGCAGTTGTATAGAGCGTGAGTCCTCAAACCATCGAGGTCTGGGTACGATTCTGGATCGTATCAACAAGTTACAGGTCGTTATGTTATTGAGAATTTATGTGAGAATGCAGATAAAATTCATTGCAATTGGATTTTCGGTGAATTGAAACACTGCAAGGAAACCTTCACACTCCTGAGAAGAAATATACATAAATATCATACATGAATATTGCACATGATTATAAAAAGAAGTGTGGCTCTTTTCAGTGTACAAAGTGTCTCTATGCAAAAAAAAAAAACATGAAGTTTGGTTACTATTGCTGCGTGCTTGAAGAACCATTAATAATAATAATCGAACCCGCAACTGGATTATGAGCTCAATGTCTCCACTAGACCACAGAGGCGGTTAAAATTAACTTGATAAGAGATGGCTTTAGAAAAATTGCGTTATCTTTATTTCACCAATAAAGTTAGTTTTCTCGTTTCGAGAAAGAGTTTATGGCGAGAGATATAAATTATATCATGACTCGTAGCCGTAAACGTTCAAGAAGTATATCAGAATAATGTGAAAATAGGAGACGTTTGCCAGTTTTCACTGCGCATTTTGTTGGTGAACCTATATGTGCTCCTTCTGTGTGGTTGTCATAGTGCGTGATTGCGGTATTTCTGACGTAAAGAAGTTGAATTGGCTCTTCGAGTTGGTGAGTCGTTCAGATCAAGGTTTTTCGAGACTTCTGCTCTCTTTGATGTTGCTACAAGCATCATGAAATGATTCTGTTGTGTATTTGCATAGTTCGTCAAATTTATATTTACACGTCGAAGATAGACGATTGTCAACCTGGCAAGGGTCGCAGGGAGTCTTTGGATGCAAGTGGCTCGGTACCGAGCATTGTGGGTTCGACAATATCATTGCGAAGGCCTATGGTGTGTCTGTGCAATCTATGATGGATAATCATGTCCAACAGTGTCCCTGTCTCCCTCACACTGTACTCATTCAAAAGTCGGTCATTCTTCCTTCTTTTTACCGTGTAGGTTGAAAGGTTGACGACCTCTGACCTTCCTGCCGTCTAAACCTTCTGAGTTTTAATCAGTCATTAAAAATAGCAATCGAAAATTCTCAACGTAGCACTTCATACAACAGTTGAAAACTTTCTAGTGGCCAATCATCCAATAAAAGAAGCCAAATAATCGTCCAACCATTAAACAAAGAAAAGAAAGACAATACACTGGAAACTTTTCACCCCTACAAGACAAAGTAACAGAGAACAATATCGAAGTTAAACAGAACAAGAATGTAAACAATGTTGATTATATTTTGATTAGAAATTCGATGTTTTTTGCTAACCAATTTCTGAAAGTCAAAGGGGAACTCAATTATTTCGTTTGAAATTACATCGCGTTTCCGTACCAGGATCTGATGTTAATTTATCCGCTTTTGTAGAGACGGATGGATGGTTACGAAATTAGATAGCTTCCAAATTAATACAAACAGACTTGATCAGATGTATAAATTCTAAACTCGCTCGAAAGGGAAAGTTTTGATCGGGGTTAGGTTTGAAATCTTTGTCCAATAAAAAATTAATTGAATATTATAACTGTTGAATCATGGGACTAATTCAAGATAAAAATAAACAAAAAGATAATTTAATCATTTGCTTATACTTTTTTTAAATGAAATCTCGAGAACGGTTTGACTGATTTCGTTAATTTGTTTCTCTGTTTCTGTCGTATATCAGAGAATTGTATACGGAATTAATTTTTTTGTCGTTCCTTAACGCTGTAACTGAAAATCAGAATGACTTCATGTTTTGTAAGAAAAGGACATGGGTTACCTTTATCCCGTTCGAATAAGTTAATCCCATGGGATCAATCCTGAAGTCCACGCGGATAAAGTCGCAGGTAGAAGCCAGTTAAAAATGTCTATTTTAACTGACAGTCAATTAAAGTTGTTAATTAGTTTCAGTGAAATTTCTAAAAAAAAACAGATAACAGGAAAATTATGGTCTAGACAGACACGTTTAGAAATCCAAAATAATTGACTACCAGATAACCTGCGTCTGACATACAAATTTAACATAAAAGTAAAACGATACAAACTCAGAAAAAATATTTATAACAGGGCTTATTTTGTAATCTAGGTCTGTTAAAAGCAATTTGACTCGTTTCATTATTTTTTTGTGCTTCCACTAAATATAAATGGCTTTATTTTTTACAGTGTGGGCGTGAAAAAGGGGTCGGACGGTTGGCGTGACTCAAAACAAAAGGCAAAAACATGTTTATTGTTTATTCCTGTCTTCGTGCAACAGAAATGTTTACTGGTTCGGTGTTTTAAAGCTGTATTTCATTTAGTTTTTGTTGGTGCTTTATAACAGCCTGCCAACTATGAATTTCCGTGTTGTATATCATACATACTCTGACATTTTAGTTGTTGTTTGCTTGAGTTTGGTTTAGCAAACATATATGGTATGCAACCCATACATACTTACTAGCATTAATTCAAAAAATTAGCGCTAAAGTTTGTGTTGAGACAGATAGACAGATAATACACAATGCAATTCAGCAATAAATAACAATTTCAACAACATTTTCATGCCCAGAAAAGGCCCTGCCTTAGCATAATGTTGTAGACTATGAGTCTACATCGCTGGTAATTATGTTAGGGCCTAGAGTGTCGGTGTTTTATGCTTTTCGTTTCGTCCATTGTACCCTGCTGTACCGACATATTGAAAGCTGTCATATTAATAATTTTGAACTTATAATTAATTTTCGAATTCGTTTCATAAAGTGTTAATAACAGTGGACATGGTGCGCTGTCGCTTACCCTTTTACTCTTTCATGGGTAGTGGAGCAGTTAGGAAAAACTGAATTTCTAGAGTGTATCGGAGGGTTTAGATAGCATTGTAGCTACTCAGACAGACATAGTACCTATTGGTACTATTTTCTGTGTCCGCCTGCCTAGCTACGACTGTGTTACCTAAGTATGTCGTCAGGCAGCAGTATAGCAGTATTCTGGTTTGTAAGGTAGAATAACCAGCGCACTAGTTTCTGAGGCTTTTGTGTAAACACGATTTACACCCAACGGCCTTATGTGACGACTATCAGACTAGATGACGGTCAAGTGCATACTCATTTAACATTTTTTAAATATATTAATGAGAACGGCTTGATAAGCATCCTGTTACTTCTGGTAATACCTACTTCTTGGCTTTTAAATACATCAGCAACTTTTCTTTCCCGCGTCTGTCAATTGTCGAATGAAAATTCGTTTACTTAAGTGCTTCGAAAAATCAATAGATTATTCGAGTACTTTGGCATTCAATTTCGCAGTATTAGCATGTAATTCTTTTACATTGCGTGTGCCCAATCAAACGTCAATTATGGTCGATTACGTTTGCATTTATTGCTGTTTGGTTCGTTAGCGTTAAAGCTCGTTATTTTCCTTGTGGTTCGTACCTATCGAATGTAAATTTGCTTTGTTTGATAAATGTATTTGGTAAGAAGTATTTTGTCAGAATAAACACGGAATTTGTTTTTTATTTGTGAATTTTCGAGAGTCGCTACGAATCCATTAATTGATTCTGTCCAATAATAAATAATTGTTCCCGTTGTTTACATTATCACTAAATCCCTAAATTGAAAATACTTACCAAGTTAATCAAGTTCATTATTCAAATAATTCGTGAGTTCCAATCCATGTTCAAGCTATATTATAACTGCAAAAGTGAGTTGTAGATTGAATTCGGCTATTTCTCCTTCCTTAACTTGACAACTGAGAGTTAAAATGACTTGAATTGGATAATTGAAGCGTTGGAACAGAATACGATAGGCTGAAGCTGAAAAAGAAGCCTGGGTCCTTTTCCGGACCTTCAACTATCCTTCCAAATAACAAGTCATTTTGACCTTCCGTTACTACGTAAAGCAAGGACAAATTTCCGAATTTGTAATCTTGGTATGGATTATGTGGCAAGCAGTCATTTTGTTGTTGATTGTAACAAATTCAATGTTGATAGCGTAAATAAAACGATACAGCGTACGACTTACTTCAAATAAATTCATAGTTACAAAGAACAATTTCAAGGAAATATGAAGAACGTATAAAAGGGTCACATTTTATCTAAAAAGATGGGGATGGAATATTGATACGAAATTGCCATTCACTAAAATAAAGTGCCTACCATATGGGCCCAACGAATTAACCTTAAAATGGATGACATCAACCGGACCCATCGGTTACAGTTGTAGTGTAATTTATAAGCGAACGCGAGAGTTTAAAAATAATACAAATTACATAGCTCTTAGATTTAGTTTTGGGTTCAATCATGTCTTGAACCATGATGTTTTATATAGTTCAAAATAGTTAAGGGTTTCTGATACCAAATGAGATTGTAGTTAATTTGTATTTAATAGCATACAAAACATTAACTAACATTAATTAACTCCGAAGATAATGAAACAATGAATCGTATTTTGAGGGATTATACAAGAATGCTCTACTGCTTTCAAAATACGCTCAAATTTTTATGTAATCGTGACTGGTTTTTGGTTTAACGATAAGTCATGTATGGACCACTTTAGGTGGTTCAATTGATGATAACTACACAGAATCTAAACTCAAACTATGTATCCATACTGGGAAATTATTGGTACTCGGTTTGATTGGTGGTAGGATGTTTTATACGAGTATGTCCGTCGGGCTAGCTACCACCATTCTAAGTCTGCCGTCAAACAGCAGTGTTAATAGCACTGTTGTGTACCTGTATGAAACGTAATAGAGACGGCGCCTCATTGGCTTGAAGCTTCTGGGTGCACACGCTTATCATCCATCAGCCTTATTGTCATTTTCCATCAGTTGAGATTAAGGTCAAGAAAATCCTTCAATACATATTTGTAAAATATTTTACGGATATCTCCCACAACTTGCGCCAGCATCGATAAACGCCCCGAGGGTCAAATACATACACTAAAGGTCCCTAAACCGCGGCCGAGTTACCCCTGTATTAAGTGCACAGAAAATAGGAAGGTATTCCGGAATGGCTCTTACACGACTGGAATGACCATAGGGTTTTAAATTTAATTTTGTATGTCGTTGTTATGTGCCGGTCGAGCTTAGACGGGTTAATTTAGGGCTCGGTGTGTTATGGCCGTGTAGTACAAGCTTTAGTGGCTATGTGGTATTGGCTTTGGAATCAAAACCAACCCATGTCATCCTGTGTCATGCGTAGAGGACTAATGGAAAATGTAATCAGATTCATTTTTGATTACATCGATGGTGGTCGCATGGTGCTAGCCAGGCCATATATACGAGTATACTAGAAAATGCAATAGAAGCCCCGGATGGGAATTTATCACGAGACTTCCAGATTGAAAGTCAATGCGCCACAAGGCCGGTAATATTGTGAGTACCTCATCAACGTGAGGATTCTGGATGAGCACGTACTTTTAATATACAGTCTTATCGTCACTTTCCCTTAGTTAAAGCTTACCAGTTTTAATAAATAAGGGAAATGTTTTATTTTACTTCTTATTGGGTCCATGTACTCTTCATGCTTAGGAATAAAATCTTCTTGGACCAAAATTATATCGTTGGGTCTATCTTTGGCGAAGGACTTGTGCATCTCGGGCGTCTTGTCACACTGGGTAGTGGGCACGACGGCAGATGGGCCGTGGTCTATGGCTCCGTGCTGAATCTTACCTGAACCTGTGACTCTGGCAGGATAATTTAGCCAGCGTCTTCTTTGCAGCTACTGATGACAGAAGCGGTGACTAATTTTTTGCGGAGGAGTAATCTTTCGAGGATATTCGGAGCTTCGGGGAAAAACGATTTCCATCAGCTATAACCCCTCCCGTGTCCCTATCTCACGATTGTTTGCCAAGTTCCGGGAACATCCGATTCCTCCGCGACTCGTCTGGCAACCCCATCATCATCAACAGCGTACATACGTCCCCACTGCAGGGGCTCAGGCCTACCCTCATACAGAGAGTGTATGGGCCGTAGTCCAACACGCGTGCCCAGTGCGGATTGGCGGACTCCACATGCCTGTTCAAGACATGCAAGTTTCCTCACGATGTTTTCCTTCACCGTTAAGCAATCGGATAATGTACTTGAATTGAAAAACAACTCATAGGTACACGACTGGATTCGAACCCGGAACCCTCTGATTGAGAGTCCGCGCCTTATCCACTACGCCATCGACGCTTACTGGCAACCCTATCCGTCTTTTTTAATACAATAAACGTATATAGATAATGTGTTTGCATACTACTCCATAGTCGTAGTGACGAAGACTTATTAAAATATTAATTTCACTGTTAATAAATATTTGAGTATGCCGGAAGTAGTAATCTACAGAATGTGAGTTCAAGCAAGCTCTGCCTTAAAATACTGTTTGAGAAAACTTGAAAAGGTTCTTGAAATATTAAAACAGTTCTTGTAAAGTCACATTATGTAGCACACTAAATTAACGATAAAAAGACGAACAAAAACGAGTACTACTCTCGCATTATCTGTTCCGTACTTCGATAAACATCATTAGTTTAACAGTGTTACTAAATATCTCTGGGCCTGTCTGAAAATCAGCGCTGCAGCTACTGCTGCCGCATATGCTGATACAGGTCCATTTCGGCGTTGCAGTGCAGCATAGCAATTTTAAAATTAATGTATTAACTGTACTGTAATCTGTATGCCGAATAAATTATTTCTTTCTTTCTTTCTTTCTTTCTTTCATTTTTTGTTTACATGGACCAGTATATTCATTATGTTGTTGTATTTGACTGTAGCTGTAAAGTAGCAGCTACTTTAATTAGATAGTACCATTAGATTAGTTTAGTATTAGTCAAGATTTATCTGAAAACCAGCGCTGCAATATACTCTGTGATTGCAGCATAAGCTGTGATAAGGCCTTTTGCTTCAATATGTATTTCGTTTATCAATTTATGTTCTCTCTTCTGACTGTCTTATAACAAAATAATAGAATGAAGGTTCTTATGAAATAGCTTTTACTTTAGTGTTTTTGAAATTCACTTTTGCCTTGGAATTGAGGGTACTTATGCAGGTTTATGAATTATTTAAGAGCGAATATTGTAATTAATAGAATTATAATCGTGAGAATTGTGTAACGGTATTTAACTTTCGCTACTTGATCAATATACTTAGCCTTGTTGTTGAATTGGTTAAAATTAAGTCTTGAAAGAAGCTTCATGTGTACCTTTTTATTATTTCCATATCAATGATCAAAGCGTCTGTCTTTTTAAGAGCCCCGTATTTCTTCCTGAGGTACGGAACCATAAAAACACCTCGATCCGCGGTCTGTCTTCCATGTAAAAGCTTGTTGTCATTGCGTCTGAAGTTTCTAAACATTGTTTTGTTAACACTCCCTAAACTTTGCACTTGAGAAGTTTGAGTTCGTTCACTTTGTACGAGCTCGGGTTTGTTTTGAGGGACATTACAACACATACAACGTTGTTCCTGTGGGAAGGAATGTTTGTTGGTTACATTACATTGTTTAGAATACATATTATCTAGTAGCTCTTTGTCAGTTGTAAGTGAACTGCTTAAGGGTTAATGTCAATGATCACAACTAATGAATCTGCAAAAAATATCAAGCCGCGGTAGTCATATCTCTGTCTCGAGGGTATCAGTAACGGTGTGACCCCTTTTCGCTCCGTATCCTATCATTCTCAAGGAGAGTTCAAAATTGGGCACATCGCACCGGGAATTGCGGTATGCATAGCACGAGGGTGGTTCCCACGATGCTAACACTGTGGTGTTCTTTTGTAACACCCAGAGACAAGCATTCTGATATGCTCCGCGGGTGGCCGCCGGAAGGGCTCAGTGTGTTAGAATCCACATACTCGGGCTTTTCCCCAATAGATTCGGGTCTTTCAAAGAGGGAAAAGAATTTAA
The DNA here is from genome assembly GCA_910589575.2 of Carcina quercana. NCBI lineage: Eukaryota > Metazoa > Arthropoda > Insecta > Lepidoptera > Depressariidae > Carcina > Carcina quercana. Next base: position 1,136,639 of record OU342429.1, on the reverse strand, counting down.
TTACGAACAGTGACATCAATTTTAACACATTATTTATAGTCAATTCACATCCAACAAACTAGTTTAAAATTATAATAACTGTATATAATACAAGCAAAAAATATATGAAATAAACAGCGATTTAAAAAATATTAAACTAAAACCAACATCATTTTTAGTTCATGATTTAAGAACAACAAAAATGTAACTGAAAATTGAAATTTGCAGGAGCCTACACTAAAATAAATGCTATTTATACAACTAGTGTCCAACAATACATTAATCTGTAATTTTTCCTTCAAACCTAAAACAGTGTTGCTATTTTATTACAGGTCTCGAAACTACCTTGTTACAGAATTGTCAGCCAAAAGTTTGTGTAGTAAAACGTCCATCAATAATTCAACATTGTCGCACTCGCAGCTTATTGAGGTAACTTTGTCTTTTATCGTCAAGTTATTTTAACTTACAACTTGACGTTGCCTCATAAATACCATCACTTTATGACGGATAAAGTTTCCGCTTTGTTGTAAAAAGTTTTACTGCATTTACAGCTTCTAGGTGGAAATCGTTGTTTTCCTATTTAATGATGTCTCTGACTAAAATAGATAAGGTATTTTTGGGTGTTTGTAGTCCATGGCTTGAATGAACTAAATAAATGTCAAGTCTCAGTCTTTATACGTGAAATATTCTTCGACGAACGGACGGTGTGAACGCGCTGACTCACGTCTCATCGCACGACAAGCCTAACGTGAAACCGAAACCGGTGCTGGTGTATATGAAAGCCCTCGTTCACTCGTTACTCTAAATAGGTTACAATATCACTGTCTCGGGCCTAGTGTACCATCTTCTACACGAGCAGTCTCTGCTGAGACTGCCTCACTTCTGCAGCGTTTCGAGGAAGTTTGCCGAGGCGCATGTCGAATTGTTTCTAGAGCACGATGCGCAATAGGTCAGCCTAGAACGCACGCGGGATGCGAGGCAGCCGCAGCAGTCTACTTGCTGTCGTCGCGCAATGCACCGACGGACCGCTGCAGCGTCACTGGTTGTCATTAAATGCAGCAGTGTCCCAGTTTCATGATACATTGTCATCATCATCATCAGCCTAGAAACGTCTACTGCTGGACATAGGCCTTCCTCATGGTACGCCACATCGACCGGTCCCGAGCCACCTGCATCCAGCATCCATCCATGATACATTGTAATATTTACTAACACGGGCTGTGTTAGATAGACAGATAACGAACAATTATGGATTTGAAATCTGTTTTAAATAAATAATAATATATCAAGTATTTTCGGATGAGTGTATTAGTTCGATTCATACCGAGCGCCTTCATCCTGCAAAGGTCTTTTTCTAACACAACAGCCCTGATGGTCGAACATACGATGCTTTCGTTGAAACCGTGGTTGCGGAGAAAACTTTTTACTCTCCCCTAGCAACTATTTATTGAGCTAGTTTTAAAAAAAGACATTTAAAAAGAAGAAAGAAAGAAGAAGACCAAATCATTTACTGTACCGCATGAATTGGTAAAAATTGAGAACAGTAACAACAGACAGTATAAAACAGTGCAGCCTGCAAAACTAACGAAACAAAAACGCATTATTCTAGTTTTATCTTCCACCGCAACTGGCGAAAAAATACAAAAAGTATTGACCAGTTGAAACAGAGACTCTACGAGGGTCACGCGCCGGTCGCCGCGGGGACACCAAAATAAACGAAACGTGTGCAATTAAACTTTACGTGAAACAGAGTTGAGAGGATTGCTTCCATGAGAATACGTAGGTTTTATATAGTTGTTATAGCAGAGCAACCGATTTGGTATTTGGCACGTTCTGAGAATCATCATCTGCATCATATCACTTCTAATAGGCCGCTATGACGAACATAATGTCCATTTATTTGTTTTATTTTTCCCGTGACGTCTAAAGCGACAATATGGCACTCAAACGTTGCTTCTCGCTTACCACCGTCCATGGTATGCCAGCAATACTATCTAAAGGCCATAGGCTACCAAAGCCCAGTGACAGATTTTCCATAACGAGATAACAATCCAAACTACTACTGTAAATCACGACTACAAAGTAACTTTGTCCCTCTGTCCTTGTCTTTTGATTGCTTTTTTACAATGTAAATTTTTTTGAGAAACTAGGCACGTACGTACTCTATCTATGACTTGGAATAGACTACTTTTTATCGCGACAATGGCTTTTCGTTAGACATACGCGATCAACTTTTAATTTTTAGCTGATAAGAGTAATCTAATTGTCCCCCCGAATCATGCTTTCTCGAGCTTCAAACCGAACAGTGGAAAAATAAGGCTATACAGGTGGCTAGATTATGTTATAAGAATATTCCTGCCTAAGTAGAATTACAGGGTTTCTGCTTCAAGTTTCATCGAAATTGACCCCTCGGGACGATCAAGCAGTTGTTATCACAGAACAGCATACAAATGTACCCAGCGTGGGGTTGACAATGCACACGTTGGTGATTTTGCCGAGAGTAACGGTTACGAGGGAGACGACCTAAACGAAACTCCAATCGTCATTAATATGAAATGATCTTCAAGAATATGGATCCGATTGTGTAATCGCGTCTAAAATCACGGATTTCAAAAAAATATTCGGCGAAATCAAAGTGTGTAATCGTCTTCCGTATCCAAGCAAAGACCAAAAGTCGAATTAGGGTCACAGCTATATAGAGATGCTAACGGATCAGGGTATTTGCAAGGTATTGGGTCACTTCTGTCAAAGTAACAGGAAACGGGTGGGTTTTTTAAGTAGGCAACGGTCGTGGTGACTTACAGCCTAGTAAAATATCAAAATCTAACACTATATTATGTGGGAATCTCTTACGTCAAGACGATCTATAAGGTTAACATTGAGCATTTGACTTATGGCTGAGATAATGATCGGCAGGATACATGTCATTGATTTTGTTCTCATATCCCATCTCTTAGTAAATAGACTTTGTTTCAGCCTGCGGGAGCGGGAGAAGAATGGCTCAAGATCATCAATGGATTTCTTTTACCGAGAGAAATTTTTACCCGAAGCCAAAGAAGGATGATTTTAACAACTTTTGTATCTATGTTAGTATGTTTATTTATTCTATAATATCTCTGAAACTACTTGTTGTAGTTTGACAAATGAGGTGTAAATGACAGCATAATGTTTGTCTGTAGATTATAGTAATATTACGACACATAAAATTTTAAATATCAGTCTATAGGAGGCATTAAGTGATACCAAATCATCAGGGATAGTACGCGGAAGACCAAAACCGACGTCTCTCGCTATGGTTCTTTGGTTTAACAGAGCATGTTGCATATTCCAAGTCAGCGTTAGATTTCCCTAGAGTGTATATTCGATTCATTCAATATTCAACGCATAAGGGTTGAGTGCTTTGCCTTCCGCTTCTCGCGTTGTCAAAACTCTTGAGAATAATATCAGTGTGTCATTTGTTCGTATTAAAGGAAACTTCAGTGTCGTGAAAATTCCATTTAGATGAGTTTTTTACCAGTGTACTGGGACAAAGAAGAGGGGTTGAGTTTATGAAATGTGCGTTTGTGTTTGATTATTCATTAGCAAATATCATACTGATTTTCAGAAGTGTTTCTATAATAGCAAAATGGCCTCTGTTGTATCAGTGAAAAATGATTTTTATATGTATGTTATATGTGTTTGCATTCCATTTAATGATCTGTAATTAAATCATAGTCTAAGGAATCTGCAATAGTTTTGTGTAATAAATGAATTAACGGATTAATGATTAAAATCCACAATTAGGATATCCGTAAGCAAACTAAGGTCACTGACAGTCTATAAGCTAAAGTGGAAATTAGCAGGCCACATCGCTCGAAGAACCGATAACCGGTGGAAAGATACGAGAAAGGAGGAACGGGTTCGTAAAGCTTTCATATCAAAATTTCAAATTATGCTTTCACAAGTTCATGTGCTATCACAATTTCAAATAACACTTGAGCACGTTCATGTGCTACAGCTGTCACAATTTTAAAACAAACTTTAACACGTTCATGTGCTACACAGCTATTACAAGTTCAGATCACACTTTAACACGTCCTTGTGCTACAGCCGTCACAATTTTAAATCAAACTTTAACACATTCATGTTCTTCAGCTATCATTATTAAAAATCAAACTTTAACACGTTCATGTGCTACAGCTATCACATTCTCAGATCACACTTTAACACGATCTTGTGCTACAGCTGTCACAATTTCAAATTACACTATAAAACATCGTCACTAAGCTACAGACATAATATTTCAATGTTACGTCATGATGTTAACCTGACTTTGAGAATTTATATTAAAACGACCAGCTAAATACGCACAAACACCGCTGCGAGTCAGTGAAATTCCAGAGTTTTCCAGCAAACTATTACGGTTGGATTAGCCCGTGATGGCCCGTTCGTTCCGAGTCCAACTACCCTTTGCTACATTTAAAAATCCTGCTGAAATGTGACTTATGTGGCGTATTTCTTTTTGAAGTTTACTTTTATATTTTCTAGTAAAATGAATGAGCTGACCAAAATCATGTAATATTATATAGGCTATTTAACCAATTATTTACCACAGACATATTACACAAACTCACACACATATATCATCATCATCAGCCTGCGGCAGTCCACTGCTGGACATAGGCCTCACACACATGCGTCATCATCATCAGCCGGGAAACGTCCACTGCTGGACATAGGCCTCCCTCATGGTTCGCCACATCGACCGGTCCCGAGCCACCTGCATCCAGCGACTCCCTGCGACTCTAACCAGGTCGTCGGTCCATCTAGTAGGGGGACACACACGCATATATAAAATCAAATATAATAAATACGCAACATTAAAAATATTAATAAATAAAATAATAATAATAAAATTAGAAAGTTTCAGGAGCTGTCTCAGTATCCGTCATGCAGCATGCTGTACCACACTGATTTTCATTGAGCCCCTATTCTAACAATACAATTACACCTACACGTTTTATCACATTGCTATTATCACTGTTAGTATCTATCCAGGATTTCATCAGAGCCATTAATTTTCATCACCACGGACACGTTTTAACTAAAAATATCGGTTTAGTAGACCAACCAATGGCTCCACTGGTACATGGTCGTATTTCCTTATGACTCTCACTAACCACTGCGCTCCAATTGATACTCAAAGGCACAATATCACAATATAGACCACTCATATTTCAGCGAGACTCTTACACAGCGCATCCTGTATTGTCGAACTTTCTATGCTTTTAAAGACTTTTAAAGTATTATTTTACATTTCTTTGTTTCAAAATGTAACCCGATAACCGATGAGGAGTAAAAGTTCTCCAGTGGTGACCTCGTACCGGGAAAAGTATAACAGGCCGTCCCCCTACTAGATGGACCGACGACCCGGGTAATAATGCAAGTTTCTCGGGACCGGTCAATGTGGCATGCAATAGAGGAGGCCTATGTCCAGCAGTGGACGTTTACCGTCTCATGATGATTATGTTGGGCACTACTGACGCCGATCTGTCGCTACTGACACCACGTGACACACTAGTACACTAACACTTTTCCACCTCGACTGTACTTTCGCTCTACAATTTCTTCCGGTTTTCGTTTCTTCACTTTTAATCGCTGTGAACTCAACTCAAACTGAACTCCACTCGAAGCTCGGCTCGCGCCTATATATACCCGGTATTGTTTCTAGATCCTTCAGTCTAGAATCTTCAGGAACATTGGAGAGTATTCGACACGAAGGAGATAGATGAATTGGTATCCCTTTCGCACTTGACAATCCTTATGCGAGTATTCGAGAGCTTTCAACGCTAGTCATTTGACAATATCCGACACGAAGGGGATAGATGGATACGCCTCTCTCTTTTTTTTAATCTCTAGACTTTTCGAGCCGCAGAGCAGCTCCGTGACAATACCAACATGTTAATGTTGAGATTAAATTAACGTTTTTCTATGAAGTTGTCACCGCAGATTTAGGGTTGAAACTGTAGAGAATACAACTACCTCTACCTACCGAGTAACTTTTCGCCAGTTTAGGCGTATAATTATCGGAGTAGGACAAATATTATATTGACATCGCTCGTATACAGTATGATTGCCAAATTAGCATTTCATATCATTTCGAGTATTAATTTCAAACATGTCACGCTATTGACACAAACCTCTCTAACGAAGTGTATTGGTACCATAATAATAGCTGGTAAAACTGAGGCGGTACTCGGAATTAAGTGAAGGACTAGACGATTTCTCCAAAAGGCACAAACGTACATATTAGCACAAAATGAGAGGAAATTTACGTAGCTATCTGCGGCGGGGTGGCAACAACATCATTATGGCTGGGGAGATGATAGCGCGGGATTATAAATGATACGAGGAATGCGCTGTGCCTTTACGCGGAGTCGTTTTTTCATCTGTCAAAAAAGTTTTTCATTGGGCACAGAAACATACTAATTTCGTCAGTACAGTAAAACATTTCTTAGTTTAACCTCTTCACGAAGGAGATATCTCGGTGTCACTAATCTTGGTAAAAGGAGGCGAAAAGATCGCTGCGAGATATTGCTGATTTATGTGATAATGATGCCGCCTGTCGCCTGTACTGTACTACTTATCAAAGTTTAAAGATAGTGATGGAAATAAATGAGCCTATTATAGCAACAACGGCCTCTTGAAGGCCATAGCAGACCGGATAGACTGTCCTTTTAAGTAATTTTACGTAATTTTTGCCATGTTATTTGTTATTGTATAGGTTGTGATTCGATTTGTATTAAGATTGTTTTTAAGGTTATACTAACAAGATATGGATTATGTATTCTGATCTAAAATGAATAGTAAAAAATAAATTAAAATAGCTAGCACAAATAATAGAAAATACAAATAAGCAAAAGTTCCCAATACGCTATAATTTTTAAGCATTTTTTCAGCGTTCAGCACCAGACTGCTGAATTAATTTTTTTTCTACCACTACTAACTACCTAGAAGTATACATATAACCCAAATTTTACACGACTATTCCCCTTGTGCTAACTTTAGAAGAAACAACTTCTTTTCCAAAGTTAGTACAGTATTACTTACTAACTTAAGTAATGGCACTCAATCTAATAAAAACTGTTTCAAGTACAACTATTTAATATAACTTAGGTCGGGGAAAAAGTGATTATTGTAACATTAATTTGATACAACACAATTTCAGTTATTAAACGATACGAGTACTTGAACAAACCGAAATCAAGATCCTTAAAGTACTTACAACCTGATTTAATACTTTCCCATAACATTTCCCTCAAAAGGAAATGAGTTCATTTCTGTCACGAACCTCACATTAACTGGGTCTAAATACAATTTGGTTTACGTATTTTTGTGAACGAGCTTCGGAATCCCAGTGGAAATTAGGAAATACAGGCTACGTCCAATCTAGTCACTGGTAGGCAGGGATTAACTCGACAAAACGAAATTAGGAACTAGACACATTCTAAAGCCCGGTTTTTGGCAAGGTTAAATGACAGCCTATTTTAACCCCCGATGCTGACAAGGACTGCGTGTACCTGTTTGTATCTTGTATTAATTTAAAGCCAGCTAAAGCACATGGAAGGGTTAGACCTCAGTGATCAATAAAAAAGTATCATTTTGACACACTAATTACTATTTCTAAATCAGAAGGATTGAATCTACGAGTTTACATTACATTAAAAAAACAGGGAATGGTGGATCAACCTCAAAATGCAATAATATATAAATGCAATTTAAAATCTGTGCAATTACTGTTAGAGGTCAGCAAACTGATCAGTATTTTTAAACAAACATATATAAGTAATTGAAACATTAAAAACAACAATATTTACAACTTTATCAACCTTACAAGCGACCTTCAAATCAAGAATATAACATCGTTATCATTGTCCAGGAAAAGTTTCTTGCTGAACATCTGCCTCCCGTAAAGCCGCTGGCTGCAAGCGGTTCCTCGCGACCTTTACTAAGTCGTAGGTTAGCATAAATATATCAACATTAACAGACCAAAACATATAACTTTTCAAGAATTTCCTTCTCAATGCCTCTCATAAAGCTATCGCGAATTTTTTTAACAATACATTCGACCGACTTGCGGTTTCCACGCCATAGAAGTCACTGAAATTTAAATTATATCCGCTGGTGGATGTACCGATATCTGTAGCCAAAAATATTTAAAAGGGAAAGTAAGGAAATACATGTAATTTGTAGTATTCTAAGTGATGCAGTGAGTTTGTTTTATTTTGTCTAGGGATCTCAATGGCAACAATCAATAGTGTCGAAATCGTGGTTGGAAAGGGACATAAGATAATTTTACCCCAAAATGGTAAGAAAATTTTTGACCATGGCAAGAAAAAGCTGGATTCAAACTCACAATAATTACAGTTATTGTTTAAGTGAATTCACCCCTATACACAACACGATAATTTGTTTGTTTTGATATGTTGTGTTTTTTGTCAAATAAAATATTTCCTGTATCTTTACTCTTTTAACCGACTTCAAAAAAGGAGGAAGTAAAACAAAAATTTAAATTGAAAATGATAAGTAATTTATTTTACGGGTATGTTTTTTAAAGTATATTGGCTACCTCAGAACTTTTGACTGGGTAAATCGATTTGTATGATTCTTTTTCTATTTCAAAGGTGGTGCTTTTCGTGTGGTTCCATTTCAATTTGGTCTATTTTTGACAACGGAATCAATGAGAAAACGATATAAATCTTAAATTTGCCTTAGTAAAAGTGGACTTTTAGTGCAATTGAAGTCGGTTTCCAGTTCTTTATGAACGCATTTACTTGTTAAGTACTATATTTTTACTTTTATTAATTGAGGCGAGTCAAGTAGGTCAACATGCAAATTAGTTATTTTCCTCCTTCAAAACTCGTATAGATGTTATTGGTGTAATAATATACATTTTACTCGCGTTTTTTAATTCCAATTGGTGCCCTTCGTGCAAAAAGAGAAATCCCACGAAAATATTCGGCAACGAATCTAAAATAATTACATGAGAAAAATTACGTGTACTGTACTTTTGGAGTTTGGTGATTCTATTGTAAGTTTATTTCGTTTTCTGTGATTGAAACGGAGAGCATTTGAAAACGTAGAGAACCATTGAGCAGCACAAAGTCGAGCCGCACAGGGTTTATGACCAAGGAGGGGTACCCACAAATCCCGTTTCAGAAAAGTAGGGATAAGAGCGTTTATTTGTTCAGACTAATGCACATTTTATGCGGGCCCCGATCCTTATGACTTACGTGACGTAACTGGCGAGCTTAAAGCGGAAGATGGAGCGGTTTCTGTGAGTCACATTTGGATTTAGTCTCTTATGCATTTCTCATGGCGTTGGAGCTCAGACGGTTTAAAATATCTCATGCATTCGATTGGTGACTGAAAATGTGACATCGGAAATACTTCAAGATATCTCTTAGTGGCCGTGGACATTGTACATATACATATATCACGGCTTTACCTTCGCGTAATAAGGTAAAATTAAGGTCAAGTGCTAGTGCGAGACTCTTTACATAAAAATTAATAACAGAATCAAGCGGTATTGTTAGAAAACACAGAAAATACTTTAAAATTTTATGAGCTAGCTCACCCATAAGAATGTAAGCGAGGCGCTAGCTATATTTCATTACAAAATCGTTTCCATATTTATTTTTACGTTTTAAATGGGTTCACACTACCTGGTCTGCTATCAACTTATGGTAAATAAAGGATAAGGCCGTTGGGTTAAAAGCGATATCCCAGAAAACTCAATTATAGAGAATTTGATATTGATCCAAAACACAACAGTTCTCTGAACACTACTGTTTGGAAGCAGACCCAGAAGACATTTGGTAGCCAGCCAGAAAGAAAAACACAAATGTCTTGTGCCAAGTGAATATAATTTTTACATAAAAAGGAAATGAAATACGCATTAGATTACGAGTTAAAATGAAAAACCTTTGGAAAAACGGAATTGACTACGAGTATAAGTTATTTTGTAACGTCAACTTTTTATTGTAAAAAACTTGTGCATCTCTCTAGTAAATATCTATACTTTCCTAGGCAACAATAATTAATATCTTTCTTGGGTGGAGCATGTCAATGAGATTAGCAAGAAAATTCACTTTGCTGTTCACTCTCTCAAGCGCTTTCAATGGTTCCTACCATTGAAAACTAAGATTTCTCTAGCCCAAACATTATTGCTCCCTATTCTTGACTATCCTGATTCTTGCTTCTTGGACGTCACCGAAGAGCTATTAAACAAACTTGAGCGACTTCAGAATCTTTGCTTACGCTTCATCTTCGGGTTGCGAAAATATGACTGTTGCTGGCAGTTTTTGTTTTTTATTAGAAAATAATGTTATGTCAAAATTGTCTTCCTTTTTTTGGTTTTTGTGTGTCGCTGTGTAGCTTTATTTCGTTTTATGTCGTTTTAAAATAGAGAATACAGTCCATTCGTTTTATACTCGTGTTTAACTTACCACCGAGTCATACTTGCCCTGCGTCGTCGTTAACAATGACCACGTGTCAGTTTTTCGCGCTCAGCTCAAGTGGCTCCCTATCCGCCTTCGTAGAAATGCTCATATCCTTTCCCTTCTGTACAATATCCTAAATAACCCTTCTTATCCTAGCTGCCTAAGTGAGCGATTTACATACTCGCATCCTATTGACCAATCTTGTCGAGCTCACATTAGGACAATCCTATCCATCCCTTCCCATCACTCCGATTTCTTTTCCTACTCATTCACGGTTCATGCAGCCAGATTGTGGAACTCGTTGCCTCACACTGTACGCGACAGCAAAACTGTTTCCGCCTTTAAGAAAAACGTCAAGGAACATTTTCTATCACTATAAGATTATATATATTTATAGTATGTAAAGTATGTATGTATTATTATTGATATATATTAGTTTGTTTTGTATCTCGTATTTATGTAGTCGTTTATTATATTTATTATATCGTACACGCCTAACTGCCCTCCTTTCTTCAATATTTCTCCTTAACCTAAGACTGCTGGAAGAAATTTCTTTTAGAAATAAGCTGTTCCTTTTGTATATATTTTTTCTGTTTTTGTGTTATGTAAATATTTTCCGTGTACAATAAACTGTTTAAATAAAAAATAAATAATATCTAATGACAGTAGCAAATACATTCTTGAGAGGTGTAAGGTTTGTCCTTAGCGATTGTGGCCCTTGAGCAAAAAGTAGGGGATTTTGACCTGAGTTTTAAAAAAAAATGATTGACACAACCGAGAAATGAAAATGAAAAAATATTTATTTTCTTTGATATGATGACCTTAACAATAAAGTTTTTGGACAGTCTTTTTAGGTTTTAAAAAAATTTGTATTAGGAGGCCCCTAGAAAAATAAAGCAACTCTTATTCAACTAAAATTACTACAATTATAAGAGTATTTAAAGGGGTTAGAATAATTTCTGTGTTAAAATTACTCTTATATGACAGGGATTCACCCCTAAAAAAGAAAGTATAAAATTTAATGGGACCTTATATAATTCCTATAACGTGCGGTAATTTAATACCGCACCAGCTTTTAACTTGCTCCCTGCACTTGTGCTGCGCTCCCCGCTCCCCGCTCCCGGGATGAAAAGAATAGGCCTCCTCGTAAACTTCGAGTCGTAAATATGAAAAAGAAAAGATTTTTGTGACAAAAAGAGATCCTTTCACGTAAGTATTGATGTGAGAGACAACAAAACGAGAATTCTGTTCTCTGCTTCAATGGGAGCTATAACATGGGGACAAAATGAGGAAATAGGGGGTTGGTTTTATTGGATTACTTAGTAGAGGGACGATAATACAGGAATCAAAATGTCCCGGATAGTGCTTACAGATGTTTATAAGATACTTCGATAGTTTAAATATAATAATGACATAATTATCTGCAATAAAACCCGACAAACTACAACTTAAAACACTTTATTCCCTGATTCCACTATAGCCAGTCCCGAGCCGCTTATATCCGGCGATTCCTCGCAGGTCGTAGGTACATCTAGATTGTGAGGCGAATGGATATATGTTTTCTTACTGACGTCATTACGTACAATGTTAGATGAAAATAAACTTTATAATTATCAAAGTTTCAATAGTAAACTTTGATATCAAATGTTACGTCAAGACAAGTTAGTGTCTTATGCAGGTACTCAACTTATTACGTTATAATAACATGTAACAAAGTTAATACTTGAAAACGGCCCCATTATTAATATTGCATATCATCTGTCTCTCCAATTTCGTTCGATTTGAGATCAAACGATTCAGTGACTTTGACAAAGGCAAAACGGATCGAATACTATTTCTATTTCCGTAACGTTGTATCTGTCGATCATATTGGAAATATTATGTCGCCCTGAATATCGGAAGAGTTAAACGGAGATTTCAAAAGTGGGATTTCTGAAGGGAGTAGACGAAGTTACTATTGTATTAAGGTGTTGATTTGATACTCCTAAAAATTTTTAGTAGCAACTGCGGATAGCTTCCATATGATAGTTGTGTGTATTTTTAATGTTTATTTGCACTTGGCCTTTGAATAGAAAACGTAGACACCCAGAAAACTCAAGCCATTGTGATGCTTGATCTGCTACCTTTCACACATACCGCAACAGTGCTATTGACACTGCTGTTTGAAAGCAGACTTGGTAACAGCAGCAGGCAGTCAGACGGATCAACCAAACCGAGTACCCCCACTGGGAATCGAATCCGGGACCTCCGGATTGGTAGTCCAATGATTATGAGTGTGCGGGGCTTATGGGTTTTTGTTTGGAGCTTGTCACACAGATAAGGTTCTAAGTTAACGCAAAAGCTAGTAAATCAGCAGCAGCAGCAGCCGGGAGACGTCCACTGCTGGACATAGGCCTCCCTCATGGTACGCCACATCGACCGGTCCCGAGCCACCTGCATCCAGCGACTCCCTGCGACTCTAACCAAGTCGTCGGTCCATCTGGTAGGGGGACGGCCTGGTTGACGTTTCCCGGTACGTGGTCGCCACTCAAAAACCTTTACTCCCGACCGGTTATCGGTTCTTCGAGTGATGTGGCTTGCCCATTGCCACTTCAGCTCACTGACTCGTCGAGCTATGTCAGTGACCTTCGTTCGTCTACGGATTTCCACATCCCGGACCTTATCACGTAGAGAAATTCCGAGCATAGCTCGTTCCATTGCTCGCTGAGTGACTTTGTTATCTAGTAAATATTGATAGGAAAATAATCCTATCAGGTGAAGGACACCGAAAAGTTCACAGATAGAAAAACAACACGACAATATCGTAAGGGTTTCTCACCCTAAAAGTACGTTTCGAATTCTCCACGCATCGGTCATTGCACGCTGGCCTCCCCGGTTTCCGAATGTTTTCATTAGGGCCCGGAATTACGACATTACTTGTAAAGGATCGTTCGACGAAATACTGTTTGGAACTGTCTAATCCATTTAGTTGCTAGTTCTTGGCCAGACTGACCTTTTTGGCTGAAGTAAGGTACTCGAATATCGGCAAATACAAAACGTTCCGTTGTAGGATCACGTAATGTTATTCTAGAGTAGAGATTGGGTCAAAGAATGTGTAAAGGAATCCAGGTCCTTAACAAAGTAGATCGATAGCATACGAGTATAAAATTGAGAAGCTGAGCACACAAACAAATAAAATAAAACAAATTCAGTAGTTTTAGCGTGTAATAGACATTGAAGGTTGAGTCATCATGTACAGCCTGCGGCAGTCCACTGCTGGACATAGGCCTCTCCCAGAGTGCGCCACTCGATTCGGTCCTCTGCTCTCCGCATCCATTCAGGTTGAGTCATAGATAATCTAAATATTTTCTTTCATCTAAATATTAAATGTAACCTCTAAACTCAAACTAAATGTTCACTGTTAATATTTTACATTCAGAAGTTATGTATGTAGATTGCTTATGTCATTTCTCAAAACATCCTGAGCTGACCTCAACACTGTCCCTTTCAGGCTACACCCCAATTATCACTAGTCTTCATATGGCAAGACGGAAAAAGTACGAAGGGAATAAGCATTATGACATTATCAGCATCAATAAGATAAAGGCCAAATAGAGACTGGGTATGACTGACTTCAAGTGAAATGGGGTCTTAGTTCAAACCCGCTCTGCATTGACAGTCCGATTTCGAGCGGCTGGCAAAGACATCAAAACTAAGCACAATCGTCGCAGGTGTCCGGGTTAACACCGAAAACACTAATAAAACGTGTTGCGACACCCCGACGTAATGTGTGCTCCCTTACTCCGTTGTTAAACGAGACGAAATAACTCTGTAATACTGTAGGAACAACATCAGTTTGTTTTATGAACTGGAAGGGTTAATTGCCGGTATAATTGTTTACTTTTTTTAAAAGGGTTTTCATGATGACTGATCTTGTTTTTTCATCTCTTTTGTGGCTCGAATTAAAAAGACTACAATTTGTTTTAATTAAAACAAATGGAGTTTCACATTCTGCGTTAAAGCTTTAGTTGACTGGAATTAATTTTTTGGGTGGGCTCACATGGCCTCTGACGGCAATGAATATGAAAAAATAATTTACTTCAAATACTTAAAAGACAGACATTCAAATACGCTCTTACAACTTAGACTCTTTATTCTACCAGTCAGTTAATAAGGGATAATCTACTCGTATTCCGAATGACGCAGTTCACAAAAGACGATAGAATCAGGAAGGTAAAACTCGAACAAATACACAATCCACGTGCTGTTTTCCAACGTTCCGCGAAGCATTAAGAATTCAAACAATATCCGCCTCCTCAAACAAAATCTCAGGAATAAACCCTTTGCAAAATGTCGGGATGAAAATTTTAAAGTCCGCTTTCAGTACCGCGGGCACCTGGGCGTCGCGGCAATATCTATGCAAATATTTACCACACATTTATTTGTACTGAGCATAGATGCTATAATAACCGGACAGACAACTTTATCTGATTAGAATTTAGCTCCGTAGTCAATAAGAAAGCCTTAATAAGCGTAAGCGTAATAATATTAATATAGATTTTGTATGCCAAATTTTGGTAAAATATGTGATCTGTCATTATCTGTAATTTTTATTTTCTGTGCCATATTTTGTACAAATAAAGATTTCATTTCATTTCCTATAGTTTTGTGCCCTTATAGGTATAACTCACGCACATTGTGAAAGAAAACGGCAAAACACTGTTTTTTTAGGTTCCCAACATCGAATGAAAAAGTGAACCTTTTTTAAAATCAATCTTGTGTTTCTACCCGACTATTACGAATGAGCATCGTCCAATACTGTCCATTTGAAAAATCATTTTAAAGGGGTTGACGTTTCAATCACTAGTTCAAGTAGTGAAATATATTTAAAAGGGCCTAATTTTACATTCTAAACATGAAAAGCACAGCTCAAAAAATTTGTTTTCTATTTGTGCAGTAAATAAAATCATATTTTTATCACTATTTTCGTATTCTGAACATCCAGATAGCAAATGTCTTTGACCACGATTTACGCTAGTCATTTAGGTTGGTTAAACGTAGGGCGCATTTATTGAGGGATTTTTCCTTTGGCAAGTAATATTCTACCTTTGATGTAAAAAAAAAGTATATTTGAAGAGATTTCGTACAGAAATATTAAAAAGAACCGTTTTCTTACAAGAATATTTTAACATTGCACCTTCATAACATAACATTATGACGTACGGAATTTAATTTTCTCTCTGATGGGACAGCATTCGTAAGTAGGAACGTCGCAGCAATTGAGGAGATGAGTGAGTTACTCCATGTTTCTGCTATTTTTACTTTTTTCGTTATTGCTTTCGAGCTGATATTATGAAGCTGACGTTTATATCACGTACTCATTTGAAAGCTTTCGACGAGTAGTATGACTTTCAGTGTGTATACTCGTATATTTTATCCTTCTTTTTCATTACACATTTGAGATACTGCTTTTTTATACATAAAATGAGCTTGAATTTGACTTTGATCTCTCCCTTACTGACGATAAAGCCGTTGAATTAAATATGTTATCATACAGTAGTCACTTTTTACCCTTACCGAAAGACTCTGCTAAAACAACGGAGAAACTCTCAACTAAAAAGAAGCATATTTTAACTGTAACTGAGAAAAGGACAAAGAAGCTTTTATGTGCAAAATTAAGACATACGATGCAACACGGTTTTATTTGCAAGACGGAATACAACAAAGCCGGTGACACGTACGTGTTAACAAAGATTTACGCTGGAAATGCATCGTCGCCCATGCACGAACCGGCTTAGCTCAAATGAAATGTCGCTGGGAACTGCAGTTATACTTTAGAGCTTAGAGAAACTGTAATGTTCGGATCGAGGGTTGCTCCAAGGAATACATTTAGCTACTGATCAAAAATTATTTTGCAGATGGTACTGATAGTATTTTTTTGTTTTGTTTGTGATCTGGTTTTTATTGGGATTTTTATCCTTCTGGCAAGACAATCCCGTATGGCTTATTCTATATATTTACACCTACAAGGGAGTCACTGATGGGTATCTGTGAGCAATGCACAAAACTCTCTTGCTAAAATCACTGCAGGCTCCGAGAGAATTGTCTGCAAATCCAACAAACTTACGCAATATTTCCTCATCATGATAATATTTTATAGGTTTATAATTTGTAATTTGTTTAAAACAAACATAAAATCAAGCTCGATTGCGTTAGTGTCAGTCATATTGCATTCACGTTGGCGTCAGTGAGACTTACTGATTTTGAGATTCATGTCAGTAACAATAACGCTCGTGTTACTGACCACGAGATGCATGTTTAGAGGAAGATTAACTTACCTATTATTTATTATTTTCAGTATGTCAATATTCATATTCTGTACGGAACTCTCTTTGCGCGAGTCTGACTCGTACTTAATTGACAACACCCTGCATAATAACTATAAGGGTTGAATGTGACATGTTACAAAAATGGGTGCATATTTTTGTACTCGAGTGTACATAACATTGAAAGTTATTATCACACAGAAGAAAAGGGAGTTGATTAAGGAACATAGCCGCAACATATTCACTAGCTCTTTCCGCATGGTCTAGTTTCGTATGTGAAATGTAGAACAGGTTATGGCTATTGGGCGTGTCATCTATCTACACGTGTGTGCCAGTGGCTCGGCAGCCCTAGACTAGACCATCCATAAAAACATTAAGGTCGGAGCCCTGACGAAAAGCAAACCGAGCACCAGCCCGTTACAGATTTATGACTTTTTCACGTTGTTACACGTTCCATTACTTGCTACATTCCGAATAGTTCGTTGTTTTTACGATTGTTACAGAAACGTATTATCTCGGGGAATTGAGTTGTCTAGGAAGCTTGACCATGCTGCGGCTTATCATTGTATTATTTTGATAGTTTCGTGAGATGATATATTCTCAGCCTTTCCTTTATTGTGTTTTTGAGAATAAGATCCAGTGAAGTTATAACAAAAGATTACAGATATAAACCGAACCCCGTTTTCAGTAGTACATGTATTACGTTCACAGTAACGTCAGCCAATCAGTTTATGTTTATTTTGCTACGTATAAAATATCATTTAAATATAACTTAATTGTAAATCATAAGCTTAAATACAAACCGTCACTGTCTATGTAATTCTTTCCTATGTGTAACATTTTTTTTATTTTTTTTTTATTTATTTATTTAGAGACACCAACAAGTTACATTCCAAATGCTTACAAAATACAAACTTACATAACTAATTACTAAAAATGTTAACTTAATTATAGGTATCCACAGCTTACACAAAAATTCACGTTAAAAAGAATGACAGTCAAAAATGGAAATACAGAAATATAGAATTACAGAATTATGTTTTTAAACTTGGGATTTAAAATAGAAATTTTGAATTTTTTTCTTAAAATCTAACAAACTATCATGATTAATATCTAAATCTAAAAATTTGAAGACAGCGTTGTACAGTCTAACTGATCTAGACAATGGAGAGTTGAAACCCAAATTTGACTTATGTACTGAAACATTAAGTATTTTTGGTACATGTGCCCGTGGTAGTCTACTAGGTACAGCTATTCCTGTTTTCAACAAAATTTCAGAACAGTCTATTTTATTGTTAAATAATTTAAACAAAAACATTAGATCTTGGATCTTTCTACGATCTTTTAGGCTTCGAATATTAAAATGTTCCAATCTAATTTTATACGATCTTAGTTCTGGGAGCCTGTAGGATTGTAACGATAGGTGATACAGGAACCTTTTTGTACACGCTCTATACGCTGTGAGTGAACATCATATTGAGGTGACCACACCTGCGAGCAATATTCCAAAATACTTTTTACAAGAGAGTTATAAACCATAATTTTTGTTTGACATCGCTTGAAAGGCTTCACGTTTCTCAAAATAAACCCAAGCATTTTGTTAGCTCTTTCAATAATATTATCTATATGATAGTTGTAATTTTGCTTACTATCTAATATCACCCCGAGGTCTCTAATTCTATCGACTTCCTCAAGTCGTGTTCCATGTAACATATATGAAGTGTGAAAAATATTTTTGTTACGTGTAAATTTTATATGAACGCATTTATTTATGTTAAGTTCCATACAGTTTTCCGTGCACCAGGTTTCAAGTCTATTTAGATCTTCTTGAAGCAATTTTGAGCAGCTCATCGATCTAATTGGTAATACAATTTTTAAATCATCAGCGTATATATATGCTCGAGCATGGTGAAAACATTTTGTAATATTATTGATAAAAACGTTAAACAACAATGGTCCTAAATGAGAGCCCTGAGGAACTCCAGATGTTGCCTTAAAAACATTGGATTTATATCCATTGACCACCACTAATGATTCTCGGTTCGTTAAGTAGGACTTTAGCCATTTTAAAAGCGAACCATGCACACCAACTTCTGAAAGTCGCTCTAACAGGATATGATGCTTTACTCGGTCGAACGCCTTACTAAAATCAGTGTACACGGCGTCCACTTGGGTGCGCTGATCCACATATTTGATTAATTCTTCCGTAAAAGCCACCAAGTTTGAATTAGTAGATTTACCGGGACAAAAACCATGTTGAACATCAACTATTTGATTTTTAATTACATTATAAAGATACGGATAGAGCAACGATTCAAATAATTTTGGTATCACTGATATGATTGAAATTGGCCTATAATTCTTAATATTATTCCTGGCTCTACTTTTAAAGACTGGTACTATTTTAGAAAGCTTCCAGGCAGTGGGAAATTTTCCTGTTTTCAGAGAATGATTAAAAATGTTGGTTATTGGAGATACTAAAGTACCAGCACATTTTGATAAAAAGATAGGTGGCAACTCATCCGGGCCAGCTCCCTTATTTGAGTCCAGGTTTTTCAACTTTTTGTATACTTGAGATTCTGATAATGTTACCAATCCTATACTGTGAGTAGATACTATTTCATATTTAGAAACATGAGTGCAAGCGGTGTTTGCAGTCTTATAAACAGATGAGAAATTTTCTACATAGAGATTACAAATATCCGCTTCATTTGTGGCTACTACATCGTTCAAAATCATTTTTGTCGGCAATTCACTTTTATTTTTCCGTTTATTTTTCAAATACGACCAAAAGAATTTAAGGTGTTTTTTAATGTTGTTTTCTATTTTATTTATATAATTAGTATAACAATATTTTTCTAGTTTTATACATCTCTCTTTGATTATGGTTAAACTGATTTTATCCATGGCATTATTATACCGTTTTACTTTTATTCTAAGTTTATATTTCTCTTTTAAAATATTAATAAGTTCTCGAGTGAACCAGGGCTGATGCTTTTTGCTAGACCTTTTCGACATTGGAACATGTTTTTGAATTATGTATTTAATTTTGGTATAAAATACTTCTAACATCTCGTCTATGTCTTTACACAAATCAAAATCTACTTTCCAATCTATACTATTTAGGTCTGCGACAATCGAATCATAATCTGCTTTATAATAATTTGGATCAGACTTTGTATTATGTTTAAGTGTTTCATCAGGGCAAATATCTATCCAAAATTCTATTGGTGGGTGATATTGGTCTACATTAATTAATGGATCACAACACAATTCTATTTCTAATTTGGGCAGTGTAGTCATAATTAAATCCAATATTTTAGAACTACAATTGGTAATATTGTTAAATTGTTCCAGATTATGGAAGGCCATAAACTCTGAAACAAGATTATGTAGTGAGCAATTTGAGGTCTCTGGAATTAAGCCATCACGAGTTTTACATTTTACCCATTTCATGTTTGTTAGGTTAAAATCACCTAAAATAATAACTTCTTCTTCTTTTATCAGAACATTGTTAGTATTGTCCAAGAAATGTTCAAAGACCGTTTCTTTTATGGGAGGCGGAATGTATACTGCACATACACATATACTTTTAAAACATTCATTAATTTTTAAATCAAGTTTTACCCATAAGTCTTCACAATCGCTTTCATATTTCTCAACTCTGCATGAATTATATTTTTTAATACAGCTATCAAAACACCCCCTCCGCATTTTTGGTTACAAAATCTATTAGGGACGCGATCTCTTCTGAAAACATGATAACGACTGTCGAAAAGTTCAGCATCAAAAATTTTAGTACTTAACCATGTCTCTGATAACACGATAACATCATAATTATGCATTAGTATATTACGATAAATATTTCTAGTTTTAGTGTTTAAGCCTCTTACATTTTGGTAATAGCACTTTAATGAGTCTTTTTAAATGTTTTATTAAGAATACCAGTACTAATACTGACACAAGTTTAAAACAATTAAAATTACATTTTATTAATAGAGGCTTTATCTTTAATATACATAAATCCAGATGTTTCCGTTTTCCTGACAAAGATGCGTCCATTGCGTACCCATACAAACTTATAATTCCTTTCTTTAGCGGCTAGTCGGGCGGCTTGATGTAATGCTTTGTTATGCGGTGAAAGATGTTCGGAAATAAATACTTGTCTCTTATCTCCTCCTATTCCCAAGTGGCTCGTGTTTAGCTTGTCATTGGTATTTGTCTTATTAAATTTTATGACAGCGGCAAGGAGATCGTCACGTACAAACGCAGAACTTAGTTTTACAATAATCGCTCGTGGACGCTTATTTTCTGGGTTTATTTTAGCTGTTCTCGTACATGCTATGACATCTTTTTCTTGCAGTGAACATGATACAACTTGACTGAGCTGAGTTATTATTGTTTTTAAATTTTCCGTTTTATGTTCAGGGACACATTGAATTTCAACATTATTAGAACGAGATTGTTGCTCCATTTGCGACACACGATTACCCAAATCATGAACAGTCGTTTGTAAAACAATATTTTCTTTTTGAACTTGTTCTAGCTGTTGAGTTTTCTCTTGTAATTGTGTGCGCATGTCTTCATATTGACTGTTAATATGAGTTATGGATGCAGTCACAGCGCTCAACTCTGATTTAAAGCTTTCCAACTCTGATCGCATACATTGTCGAACAGTTCGGGTAACCTGCTCTGACAAAAAATGTTGTAATTCTGATTTTATAATTTCTCTTACTTGTTCTTGGGTCAAACACTGCTGTTGAGTTGATTTTTGATGATTACGAAGAGTGATATTATCTTTAGTGGTTGGAATCTTTGGTGAGTTTTTTGTATCAGCATGAGATTCATTAGTTTTGCTAGTGTTCTTCGATGGTTTATTCACACATATTTGGCATTTCCAGTTAGTCTTGTGTTCCGTTGTCATCGTGTTGTAGTAGCGTTTTTCTGCAACATTAGCACACTGGAGATCGTAGATATTCGTACAGTGATAGCATTGTAGATATTGCCGTCCTACAATTTTGCTACATTTTGCGCATGTACCGACTGGTGATGCCATCTCTTGATTTTATCTATGCTATGCTCTTGAGATCTGGTTTTACTTTAAAAACAATTTCAAAAATGTTTTGTGCTCAGTGCGGATTCGAAGACGTAACTATTTTATCTAGTTTTGTTCTAACATTAAAGTGCAATTTATATTTTTTAAAGAAGAGAGAAAGAAGAGATTATAAAGATGATGACAATGTTAGTACTGTAACATAATTATATTATGTATGTAACCATTTGAAAGAAATTGTTACATAAGCAAGATTTTTCGAACTACCTAAATGTTTATGCTTAAATGTAACTGCAATTTCTACCCAAATTCAAACACAATAAAGAATTGAATTGATAAATAAGAGTGATATAACAACTATTGTCCAGACATAGCTTCAAAGATTTGAACACTTTTTTTATTGCTACATGTGGCACGGGGCTTTATATTTGTGTTCAAAATTTGAACAAAGATTTGCACTTTGCTACGCGGTTTCCATTTTTTTATAATCATCGTCAACAGACAATACTCGTATACGTCCCCACTGCAGGGGCTCAGGCCTGCTTTTCTACAGAGAGTGTATGGGCCATAGTCCACCACGCGAGACTAGTACGGATTGGTAGACTTCACACACACATTTGAATTTCTTATCAGGAGTGTGCAGGTTTCCTCACGATGTTATCCTTCACCGAAAAGCCCCAATACGACAATTGCGAAACAACATGCTAGTAAAACCAGTATTCACGTTTTTTAATGAATTCATTTTACTAAAGCCTTAAAAAAGCTAGTTGTAACCACACAAAGCTTTTCCTCGTCCACCAAAACATAAATTTTCAAGTTACGCTTGCATCCTAGGCCGCCACATTTTGATGACAACTGAAAATTAGTTTTGTATGCACAGCACATTTTCTTGCACTCTGCTTCATGTACCGGAATAATGTTATTAACGCATAAAACTCGTGTCCCAAGGCATGTCTCTGATATATTTTACTTTTAATGGTCCGTTTCTGGATTATAATGTTTGGGTTTACTTCTCAACTAGTTTTTACGTCCAACTGACACACACTCATAGCACTAGTTTTTATTTGCTACCATTGTAACTCGGATATCAAATACAAAATACAAAATATATATTTATTGACTAAAACATTTGAATTAATATGGTGTAGCCATAGTGGGAGCCCTGTGTGACAGGTGTAGGCCCTCTTTTCTATGGATGACATTTTGTTTTGTAATATTGTAACGTAACCAATAGATTTTTAAAACATGTTGGCGTTACTAAGTAGTGAGTGCGAGTTACAGGGTGTGTGCGTGTGTGTGTGCGTATGTGTGTGTGCGTGCGTGTGTGTGTCTATCCTAAATGAGATATTTGTAACGGGAACCTATGTGAGGGAGATCTGTAACTCAGGGAAATCCTATCTCGGACACCAGACTCTTACATAGCCGCTCTTAGCATAGCATAGAATTATCTGGGTACATACTAGTGTTTGGTTTTTGTAGATTTTCTAAAAAATCGCTGAATAAATTTCGATAAAATTTATATAGGACCACCTCTAAAGTGTACTATATCAAACAAAAAAAGAATAACTAAAAAGTGTAACAAAATATAGTTGTCACTTCTTGTTATCAAACTTTAAAGCACGGGTTTCTTTTGAGTAGAACCTTCGTTGTATAATTGGACATCCTTTTAAGATTCAAAAGCATTAATCCGTGTCTTTAATACCTTGTAAGATTTCCACGGGAAGTTGTAATGCTGGTGTAAGGAGGGAAACTTGGAACGTAGCATAAAATGTCGGTGTTCATTCAGGGTCGGAACTAGGAGATCGAAATTTAATTTTTTTAAATATTTATAGTTTTTGAAACACGTTTTGTCTCGTCTTTAGGATAGCATAATTGCATTACATTCGATGTGCATCTTAAGCAAGTTAACGTGTTCAAAAAGAAACCGACTTCAACTCCCCAGAAATCTATAGAAAATTTAGTACTTATATGATTATCTTATGGATACCACTGTCAAAATTATACCCAATTGAACTAGGACCACACGGGAAGCACCAGCTTTCAAATAAACAAATGATTATATAAATCTATGCACTCAATCGAAAGTTCTGAGATAACAAACATATAAAAAACATCTGAACCCAAACCGTCGAATTCACATCCTCCTTGTTTGAAGTCGGTTAAAAAGAGAAACGGAATGGGAAGGGAAGGTAGAAATAAATTACATCTCGATGCTATCACTAATCTGCTTCTTAAGTGGTAGTGATTACGGTAATTCCTCTCAGAAAAACTCCCACGTTGCTGTTTACAAAGGACATACGTATTTATTAATCAGTGTGTATCAAAGTGTGAATATCAATTTTAATTTTCGTCATTATCAGCTGGATAAGCAGCGCTGCAGAACTTGAACACATATCTGTAAATAGATTTGGATATAATATAGTAATTAATATTAACACAGAAACTAATTTACTGTGTTCTCGAAATATAATTTCAAGTCCACGCAGTCAGAGAAAGGGGGTCATCCCTATAAATAAGACCCT
Source organism: Carcina quercana (assembly GCA_910589575.2). Classification (NCBI taxonomy): domain Eukaryota; kingdom Metazoa; phylum Arthropoda; class Insecta; order Lepidoptera; family Depressariidae; genus Carcina; species Carcina quercana. The sequence goes on along the minus strand of OU342429.1, from coordinate 1,112,299 downwards.
AACTACTCCCCTGTGCTGCTCAGTCAAAAACGTAAGCTCGAATGGTGAAGTTAACTTCGAATCAGCTTTCAACTCAGGTGAAAATTCTTTAAGCTTCCATTCAGATGAAATGAGAAATTTTGGAAAGTTCATGAATATTTTATAGATATTGAAATGCTTGAGCGTTGTGGACTCGTGAACGATCTAATTTGCCCCGGAAGGTTGGTTTGTTAAATTAGGTGTAACTCTGAAACAAACCCTTTTCTGATAATTTTATCTGTTAGCTATCCAGCTCAAACTTATAGGAAATAGAATGAAAATGTATTGCTATGCCAGCTTAACGTATGTACAGTTGTAAAAAAAGAGAACAATTTGCTATTTAGGGATGCGCTGGCAAAAATGACTCTGTCTCAGCATAGATTTCAATGATATGTATTCTAGTGACACATTTTAACGGAATATTACTTTAACTAAAACTTAATTAGTCAGTTCTAATATTATGACACTGTTATCAGAGCTAAGATTACGACAAACTTTTCTTGAGAGAAACAATAATTTTTAGGGTTCCGTACACAAGTGTAAAAACGGGACTCTATTACTGAGACTTCGCTGACCATCCGTCCGTCTGTCACCAGGCTGTATCGCATGAACCGTGATAGTTAGAGAGTTGAAATTTTCACAGTTGATGTATTTTTGCTGCAGCTATAACAACAAATTCTAAAAACCAGAATAAAATAAATATTTAGGGGGCTCCCATAAAACAAACGTGTTTTTGAGACGTGTGATGTAACATATTTCTAGCACCATCTAGTGTCGTACTCGTCTACTATTGCTACTGCAAAACTAAATTGATAATGAAAATCAAGGCGCATTCGTTAAAGGATTGTTCGGTGTATATTATTATTTATGGTTTTCCGTATTTTGAATATCCATATTCTGTCTGGAACCCTTCGTGCGCGAGTTCAACTCGCACGTGGCCAATTTTTGCTCAATGGGCGTACAGACATACTGATAGGTGGACAGACAAAATTATATAGATCATTGTTCTTGATCATCTATAGCTCTTGTATATTAAGTTTTGTTAAGTATCATCTACCTATCTACACATCAAATACTGTTGATTTCAAATACATACATAGTACGAGTATATAAATAAATTCATTTCTGATTCTATTAGGACATGGAATTAGTAAATTCTCGAGCCAGTAAAAAAGCCACTCTTGAGAAAAATTTATAAAATCTCAAGACGTTTAGAATAAGCACGATTGCTCAGCAATAATATTCTTACCCATACCTTAAAAAATCTTTCACAGAGCCCCAACTTTATCCGTAAGTAAGCTAGACGTCAATCTCAGTGTTAACGATTCGCTGACGTGGTCTTCGATATCGCTTCGTGAAACTCTCGCTCCCGCCGCCCCCCGCGCCGTGTAGAACGCTCCCACATCGTTTATTTTTCGATAAATTAATGCTGTTGACTAGTCAATGTTGTTTCGTGGCATCACAAGAGTGATGGGGACAGGGACGGATTGAGCTTATTAATCACAAACACAAAATCATAAGCAAGCACAGTGGACAATATCTGCATTGTAAGCACGTCCCTAAACGCCATCTTAACGTTTGCTGAATAGTCGTACCAACCGACAGTTTTTTTTGTATAATGGGTTTGCACTTGACCTTAAACTGACCTGATGGTGCGTGACCATAGAACAAGATAATGAAGAGCAGAAAGAGCTGATAAAAGCTTTCGAAACTTCAACGGACATCTTTAATTTCGGACATCTGGCATATGATCGGGGGAGGACCTGAGGGTCTCGACATATCAAGCCACACCTGAGTCCTCTCTCAAGCCTACAGCCGAGACATCGGCAAGCGATTAATCTTCGTTTACACGTGCCTCAAGAAAATCTATATTAATTGCTCGGCAAATGAACACGCGGCGCATCCGAGTGGAAATATGTTGTGGCGCGCTGTACTGCTATCTGGTTCTTGCTTACTGATAAATGTGTCATCTATTTATGCGTATATTCAGGCTTTAATTAATATATAAACAGCCGTACAACTTTACAGGCAAGTTTTTAGGGTTCCGTAGTCAAACAAGGAAACCTTATAGTTTCGCTCTATCCGTCCGCGGCTTAGCTCGGATACTTTTACTACTAGAAAGCTGTAATTTGGTTGGGTGTACATATTAATCATGTCCACAAAGTGGTAGAATAAAATCTTAAAAAATATTTTTTAAAGGGTGGATCCCATACACGTAATTTGGGGATAACATATTTTTTTACGCCTATCGCATTGTGTGGGTCTTTGAAAAACATTGCAGGTCTGGGAACACTACTGTTTCATTGAGGAGTGATAATTTTTGTAAGAACAGGGCGTCCCCTCCCCCCTTTATCTTCTAAACTATTCTACTATATAAACTTGAGGCTTTTGGATAAGCATGTTATTCTCACATACAGCTTTATCGTCCGTTATCATCTGGTGTGATGAATGAAACGTGCAAGTACTTTGTTCATAAAAAGGTTATATACACAAAACGACATATTTTCTTTACACACCATATCTTGAAAACAAACACAACACGCTACTAGCAAGAACAATAGATGAGCGCCATTCCAACATTATGAGGAAAAAGTGATGCCGCAATCTCACCACCTCGCCCGAATAATATTTCAGACGCGTGTTTCACGCGGAACGAATACCGGAAGACTAAACAAATAACGTAGCCCCGATTAGTTTCATAATTTAGTGTAGCGTGGAGATTTTGTGTGTGCTATTGATAAAATTTACTACATCAAATTACTATAATATAAAAAAAAATGTACCGTAAATTTCGGAATGGCGTTTTTCAGGATCGCTAGCAAAATTTCTAAAATTAGAATTCAGCACGGAAGTTCTAAAAAGAAAACTTTTAAATTCACTAATTTCGGAAAGTCTTCATGTAGTTTTAATTGAATGATCTCATTTTTGAAATTCAATATTCCATCATACAAAATGCTAATGACAAATACTTAATTATTTTACGGAAACTACTCATTGAATCAGGATAAAAAGTATTCTATGTCCTCGTGACCTTGAACTAATCAAGTCATTCTGATCCTCTGTCACACAGGAAGGAAGGAAAAACAAACAAAACAAACTCACTTTTGCATTTATAATATTGAGAGGTGTGGTGTATGCGGTAAACACCAACAGTCTCGTGTGTCTATGGATTGGTATGCTGAACGTCAGTGTCAACGAGTGTCATTTGACGAACATGTGGGCATTGCCGAGCCACTGAAGAGATAGACAGCGTCATATGGACCAATTATTAAAAGATACCTACCTACCTTATCTTACCGACTTTAAAGGCGCGGAAAATCCATCTATGTATGTATGTATGTGGTAAACTGTGGCCAGAGTTACGTAAGATGTATACAGAATTTTATTTGTACAAACGAATATCGACTCAACAAAGATACACATTAATGGTAATAGCGTAATTCTATCCAAAATCCAGATCAAAACGTATTAATTTTCGACTTACTTACAGTATAATCTCTCATATTCGTTACTTTAATAATAATAAAATTTACTTTTGGTAGAAATCTAATCGTTTTAATATAAAATGACAACAACATATTTTCTTATGAATGTTAGCTAAAAGGCATTTCCATTCACATAAATATTGTCGGGATCTGACGTGAAATCTTGATTTATAACGAATAAATAGAGAAAAAGTGAGCGAATAAGAACGAGGCGACAAGTAAGGAATACAAATGGCCTAGGCTGTCTAGTAAACAGTTTATAATATAATTTAAAAATGTAATACTAGAGGGATAGTTACGTATGTTCGAAGCATGTTCGAGTAAATACGCAGTCGACGAGATCAAACTCAATTTATTTATAGTGCTTGCATTTGGCCCTTTTAAAAAAATTATTATTCATTTAATTCAGGTAGCAATGACCCATAAGTATATATACAATACATTAAAATAAACTACTAGACACTACAAGAATACTATTTACTATGGTACGTTGGTGCCGCTCTGGTGGTGTTGGTCGCTATCTTTCCTCTGAAGCGACGGTACACCACGCCCTTCGGTCAGAAGTCCTCCCTCATGAAGGTCTCCAGGTTGCAGGTCGGGACTCGCACCACGAACGACTTTAATTATGTATCGTGGCGTGACTCCAGCTGCGCCATCCTCACGGTGTAGTTGGACTTCTGCCTTATATATTCTGTGATGTCCTGCATGATGGTAGTAAAATGCAGGCGTGACAGATACATGGCCGTGGTTGGTACGTGGCGCAGCAGGTAAACCTTATCTCACCTGATGGTGAGAGATGGAGAGCGTCCTCTCCAGTTGTCGGGATAACCACGCGATAGCTCTGCTAACTTTCATACCAAAACACATTAGATAACGTGGTAGTAGACAGACGGGCAGCCAAAAAAATACCACCAAAAAAACAGAATGCCGTAAAGGTTTCCCCGGAATCAACCCGGGACTTCCGGATTGTGAGTAAAACTGTTTAGCTACTAGGCAATGGAGTTGGTTACTAAACACTGTTCACCTGCATATAATTTATTTTCAAACATTTTTGACGTTCACTAATCCACAGTCACTTGTTATGAATGAATAGCTAAATACACTCCACAGACCGTGATTCCTTTTCTGTGCCTAAATCACTCAGATTACGAGTACAAGCTTCGATTTCATTTTAAATCAAACAAATAAGCTTTTACAGAAGATTATTATTAAAAGTTTATATTACTCTGTAAATATTATCGTAGAGGAGATCCCAAACTTACTGATCGCTGCCCGGTCGAGTTGGATTCTTCGGGTGACCTCCATATCGAAGTTGGATCTACTTAGTTGAACTTGAACAGTCTGTCCCAGGTATACATATTTGTCAACATCTTCGATCGTAGAGATCCTAAAAGGTGGCGTAGATGTAACATGGACTTTAGACAATATTTTCGTATTATCCGTGTTCATTTGAAAACTTACCCGTTGATAATTAAATAGGAACTATGTTAAGTTTGTGAAACTCCATGAATAAATAACCCTCAATTTTGTATAAGTAGTTTGAAACTAGAATCTGAATACAAAGCCACTTCCATTTATAACAGTTTTACCGCGGAACTTTTTAAACAGCTCTCCCCCACTCGATGGAACTTTTCCGAACGCTGGGAACAATCACCAATTCAAATGCAATCGAAACTACAATGTGAGCTTTTTACGCAATTTGGAATAGTAAAAGTTATTGGTTCTCTGAGCGGTGCACCGCTGATGACCATTGTTGTATTGGTTGATTCATAAAATCAGAGGCATGTCATTTAACAGACGTGTTACTCACTTAAATTACTCACTCATAAATCAAATAAAAACATAAAAATCGTTAATTATTACTTGGACAATTAAGGACATTGATAGATCGCTCCTTCTGCAACAGGAAACTACGTAAATGAAAATATGTTTATTGGATCATCTACTAAAATCAATCTACAGGTTTTGGAGTCCTTTTAAGCTAAAGATAGCTTGTATTAGGATACCCCGTTCTTCTTCGCCCGGTGGTTGAGAATCTATATGGTTTAGAGTACATAACTTTGAGAAGAGATCTCTGAGCTCTCTCTAGTTCAAATATGGTTATCGACGTCACTATCGAAAGCAATAAATAAACTTTAAAAATCATCACAAAAGTTTCTCGAGGTCTGACCAATAAATTACAAGGTTTGTGTGTCGAGGAGCTGGTCAAGGGGATACTGCAAAGCCTTCTTCTCTCGTGTAGCTGCGTAACGGCTATTGTAGCTTTCATTGAAGTTATACGTTAGTGAAATTCAGATCAAAGAATTATATTTCGGTGTCTTGTTTTTAGTTATCATTTATTACATATCTTAGCCAGTTATTTTACTTTAAAAGATTAAGGCACAAGGATTTTTGTATAGGAGCATTCCGAAAGAATTTATTCATTCTCTTATAAAGTCGGTCAAAACTCTGACCTTATCACCATCAATTTCAACAGCAGTGGTAAACTGAAACCGCAAATTGTATAACTTTTTCCACTAGAGTGGTGAAATAGAACCGCAACGAGATGGAAAGATACCCATAGATCCTTTATCATCTTTACTTACCACTATCTTGGATAGGCTTCCAAAGCTTATGTCTTAGCGTATTATGTGGAAATTCTTCTATAAAATCAGCCCCACGGTCTGAAAGTTCCATATCCGAATTTGATATTCTAGAAGTTCAAATAAACTACGTACGGAGCTAATAATACGTAGGACAATTAAGTTGCTAACTATTTTCTCAAGAGGGTATGTTCTTATCTAAAAGCCACAACCTAATAACGTTTTCAATTGATCAAACGAAGCATAATTATGTTCCTGCCAGGCAGCCATCCATCTCTCTTAATTGACGTGTCAAGCGCATGCTAGTCTACGACTTCATCTGTGAATATTATTCAATTTATAAGTTGTGAAATACTATGACGGCTACACACTGGAAGGAGGCATCGTGATCGACACCCAGTGAGATACACCCATGTGGTCATGAAGTACATGACCAGTGAAGGCCCCCGCAGTCACCAAACATATGCTGTTTCAAGCATATGTAAATAAATCCCTCAAAGGCAAGTCATGTTATATTATTAAAACCAAAATAATAAATTAAATGGCGTTAAATGAATATAAGCCCTAAAGTTACGCATAAGATGGGACAGTATTGCACATGCACGAAATTTAATGAAACTAGGTGTTCTATATTTTGTTATCCAAGATGCGGGCGTTCAGGTTTTTCATATTGTCTCTTTCTCACACACTGATAAATAAATGTAAACTGTCGTTGTCGCAGCTTATTTTGCCTCCCACTGTTAATTGGTGCTCACATCATAATCTCTGAATATCATTTCCTATGATTTTCGCAAGAATTATCCTACTAATTTAAAATGATATCTGATATGATGATAATGATATATGATTAAAATGATTCTGTCAACAAAGTTTGTAATAATTACGGGCTTATAAAATGTTACGTTTTTTCTTATGGGATAAAAACAAGCACTGATACTAGCAAGCTGTTCTCAAAGTGCGTGTGTAGAGAGCAGTAAGCGCAAGCGCATTCAAAGCTATAATCACCCCTCACGGAAAGCGACATTATAGCGATTTATGATGGCGGCTCTTGTTCAGCATTGGACTATTCTAAAAGATAAAAATAAATAGAAAGTCAGCATAAGTAGATAAACACTTACTTTAGTTCCTTTCATAGTGCCATATCGAAAATATTTAGAATCATTGGCTCATATTTAGAAACATTTTGTTAAAAAACTGCAAAAATTTTTGCGAGTTGAAAAATTTCAGAAGTACATCGATTGAAAGAAAAATGTTGCAAAGTTTTTTTAAATTAAAACTGTTTCAACTTTTAGTTTGTGCAATTGTTCCTCCAGTTCAAATGGAAACAGTCTTAAAAGTGGATTCCATAATTTAAAATAATCAATGTAATGGGAACAAAGGTAAATAAAAATGCTCTTCATATAATAATCAACTTTGCCAAATAGCTTCTTTTTATAATTGGCTTCCAAGTATAATAAACCAGGTCACAAACAAACACCACTGAAGTGGCCTTCCCATTTTGTTACACAACCTATGACAGAACCCTAAAAACAAACGTCATCAAATTCATTTCACACGTTGTCATCGTAAATTTGAATTGGTAACCAAGCGGAGACATCACTGTGGTATTAAAACTACGGACTTGCCATTTACGTATAAAGTCACTGTGCCGTGAAAAGTGGGTGCTTGTCAAACGGTTCTGGACCTGGTTGAGATGTAACGTCAGTTTAAATATTAACTGTTTTCACGACAAAATATAAGGAGATATAGTTTAAATTAAAACAGATTTAATATTTTTATAAAACCAATAGTTTTGTATTGTACTAGCTAGACAGCCAGACATAAAATTGACAACTAAATTGAGAACTGATGATACCCCACCCCTACTGAGAATCGAACTCGAGGCCTGATAATTATTATTCCAAAGGTGTAGCCACTAGGCCAAGGAGGCGGTATGCTTTTCTATAACGAGGCCTATATCCAGCAGTCAGCTACCGCTGGCTGCACGTCATACTGATGATAACAAACGATAAATAATCAGTCCCCTAGTAGGTGTTGGGCACCTACTACAAACTGCACAAGAATATATACCTATATCTTGAAGACTTGATAAATTCAACGGCTTAGCCGTCAGGAACGCGTAAGGGCCAACCCTGGTATTTCGAACGTGACTTGAATAATCTTCAAAAGATAACAGTGACGTCATTGCTTTTATTGACTTGCAGGGAAAGGGTTTCTGACGTTCTTGAAAGGAGATGCCGCACTTCACGTAAAATTGGCTTATTTAGGTTACATAATGTTATATTCTGTATGTGTGGTATCCGCACTTAACCTAGGGAACGGGTAAGGAGCCGGTAAGAAAAGTGGGTCAACCCATTTCACGAAACAAGAACTTTAAACTCGACCAAGGCAAGAAACATTACGTACATACGTTCGCTTGGTCACGATCACACAAACAGGAAGTGACGATGTGTCCGACGTATGTGTGTACGTGTTGTAGCTTTGTGGGAATATGGACGCCGGCAGTGCATTCCACTCCCTGGTTGTACGCATGGTAAATTTAAAAGCAAAACGCTGAGTGCAAGCTTTGCCCCTGCTGTACGTTTGTTAGATCGACACTTGAATGTTAATGTTGAAATCAACAAGAATAGCTTCTGCAAGCACTCTCCAAAATGTAATTTATAAATTATAGAGCGGCTGCCCACTTTTTCCCTGAGTGACTTTGGCGTCCACGAGTGGATCTTCACTAATGTGCTTCGTTGTGAAACTTTCTGGTATTTAGAAGAGCCGTCCTAAAGGTGACAGAGGTAGTCCATATAAGACCGAGCTTGATGTATATGAATACTCGCGAGCTGTTCAGGTGTGAAGTACCGTCTCAACTTGGATAGAATGCCAATTGTTTTGGCAGCAGTATTTGCTATGGACTTTTCCTCTTCTATTTTCCATATTTCAATATGGTAAAAAAAACTTGTACCTTTGTCAATACTTTCTGTTTTGGAAGCCGACTCAGATTGAAACGTGGGTGAAGACTAGGGGCTGGCTAGCTGAATATAGTAGAAACTGTTTTTTTTGCACTTTAGGCTCTTATTTAAATGTTGTATACTCGTATAGTGTGTGTATATTTAAAATCATTTGCCATTGATTTTATTTCCCGTGGAAACGTTGCATTCAGGTGATGAAAGCCCTTAAAAACTGAACGAACAACTTTCCTTTTTTTTACTAAGTGACCTGAAAATATTCATTTTTAACAGTCCTACTTAGCAAACTCGAGCATACTGAACGCAAGCGAGATATTAACTTAAGTTACCCAATCAATGTAAACTAGCCTCAACTTGGGGCCCTCCGATTGTTGACCAAGTAAACTTTAGTTAATGACTTAATCTGGCGTCAGCCTGTCTGCCAATTATGTCGAAGATTAAGTATTTCTGACCCTGACTTCCAAGGATGTAATGGAAAAGAATATCGAAGGAGTTTTAGAAGTTTGATGTAGGTAATTTAGATCGGAGCTTCTCGTTTCCGATATGGACGAGACTTCTGGCTAGCTTTGGAAAGATTCCAAGATATTAATTTGAAATCAGAATAGGCTTGATATAACCAGACTGTTAATTAGAGATTTATGATGATAATTACTTGAATAAATGCAGCATTTCCAAAGAACATTCAATTGAATGAAGCACTTGCTACCTTATCATTTCATTGGAAAATAACATTGTTATGTAAAAGTATGTTTTTATGTCTTAAGTGGCCTTGGATATCATGGAAGTTGTTAGCCAGGACATATTTAAGTGCCCTATCATCAACAAAACCAATTACCGATGCCCAGATAGGGATCCAACTTGCGACTTCCAAAATTTTATTCAAATAACATGACCTGCACAGATATTTCATTGCAATATTATCTCTAATTCCTGTTCACATACCAGTATATATCTCACAATCAATTGCCTCAGAACTACGCCACGTGGTACACTTGATTGGTGTATAACGGTCCAATGAGCCGTATGCACGTGTAATTGTGTTAGAACTAAACCGGATAGGATTAGAGTGCCAGAGAGCGAATGTTGTTTCCATAAATTACGCAGGAAATTGCTGGTCATGCTTGCAGCTTGGGAAAATTTGATGCAGTATGTATCCATACTCAACATTCTATTGCAATGATCAGTCTGTCTACGAATACTGAAATAACTATGAACATTTCACCGTGCTACGTTACCATGAGTTTTTTTAAATGGACATTAAAATAGCCAATGGCATTTCGTTGGATCTCGAAATAGACCCGAATTTTTTACAATATTAATATTAACCTAACGATTCGTATCTGGGTAACTTTCTAGCAGAGAGAGGTGAGGTATTTCAGATCGGTGGGAGGTGGTGAACGTCCGTTCTATACGTATTACTATTATTAATTCTGGCATTATGTAAAATTCCCTGAAAGAATGTCCAATGTCCATTCGGCATGGCGGTGTATGAGGGATTTTATGATCAGTAGACTTACGAGTATGCAGCTGATAATGTACATAGAGATAAAATCTATTTTCTCGTTCACTCCAGTAAATGTAAAGCAAGGCAGGTTAACATAAAGCTATTTTAAAATTTGCATCAAGTCGTCTGAGGTGCCGAGGCGGTGCACTTACAGCGCGTCAAACGCTTAAATTGATTACGTACACCTGTACCACGGTATCACACCTAAATTATAGTCACACACGACAGTTTGTTTTCTTACATCTTAAGAGGATTGTCTGTTTAGAGCACGTGGCCGCGTTCAAATTTGGATTGTTTTGTAGCTGTCCCTATCCGAGCCCTATCCTACCCGAGCACGTAAGGTGAGACAGCATACACTACGCGAAGTTATCCACCCGTTATTTGGATGTTTCGTAGTCCAGTGATCATTTGAAGAATACAGTATATTATGTAACCATTTTTTAATACAGTATACTAATGAAATTTCAGATGTCGGTGGTTTTTCCAAATTATTCTAAATTGATTCATACTCTTGTAAATCAGGTTCAAAGTTGGGGCTTTTTATTACCGAAAAATATGATACTTTGAAGCCCTGTAACTCTGGAAGTATATATTTAAACGAAAATCTGACTCACCACCGACACAGATATTTGTTTCTAGATTGTGTCTTGAAAATTTTATAGATTTTCATAGCTTAATACTCAAAATATGACTGGACTACGTTTGTATGGGCGCTTTGACACCAGCATACCCTCTTAAGGCTCCTTTATTCCAATGTAAGCGTCTCACTTTTACAAGCATGAGATTGCAATTAACCACTCCGCTTTAAGATTATTACCTCTAAGTAAATTTGAGAAAAAAGTAACCGTAGAATGTTCTGTCATTGAAAATTTTTCTATATATAGGTTTTCAATTGATAATCTTGAAATAAAAGTAGAAAAACAATATTCATTACTTCGCAATATTTTTCCGATCGAGTGAAGTTGTATGTACGGCGTTTTGAACCGCTATATAATCAATAATGTTAATAAAACTACAACATATTATATTTTAATTGAATCTAATCTAACAATATTTGATTGTTTAAATATGAATCAAAATATACCTGATTTTAAATAAACTGGCAATTTTTAAAGATATATTTTTATAGGCATAGTCCACACACAAACATTTATTCCGCATTTTCACAACACGTTTTTTATTATTAATAATTTATTGTAAAATCAATACCATAAAACAAGATTTCTTGAAACATAAAATCGGAACCGCAAAGTATTTCTCTTATAAAGATAATAGATTTCGTCTCAAACCAACGGAATCTCAACTTCGAGAAGTTACCAATTAAAACATCTTAGTAAGGTCTCTAAAATGCATTACAGTCTTCGAGACGGCGGGGCCGATTATCCTGGCTAACCTAATTACGGGTAGTGATGGGAGTACACCGTCAATTTGGTATCTGTTTTCTCTGAAAATAAATTTTCGGTTTAATTTTTCAAAATTGGTCCTTTCAAGCTTGGCCCTGCCCTAATTTATATAATTCATTTGCTATTTTAATAACCTAGCCTTGGAACATAAATCGTAACAGATTTAATAAGTGATTTTGTAATTATTTGTAGTTTTAAAGAAATCTGTGTTTTTGAAAATGAATAAAGTGATATTAGAATGTCTGACTGACCTGGGGTGCACTCACTAAAGACAAATAATATGCCTGTATGTACTTTATATATATATATATTTATTTTTCTGTTGTCCTTTTTTTCTGTTGTCTTAAACTAAAATAGGCTAATAAGATAAGAGTCCAGGAGGATCGGCCCTGCTAGCTGAAGCACAGGTTCCACCTAGTTCGGCAGCAGTGGCTAAATTTATGTTTAAAACCTAAAAGCCAAACAACTTTCTAACGAATAGGTATATTTGTTTTTGTTTTATATAACTTCATTTACGTCAAAAATTTTAAATTATTATTTTTGTGGAAATAAATAAATTTGATTTGATTTGATATGTTTGACTCACGGCTGTCTTTGATGACGATACCTTTAGTTTCCTATGCAACAAGGATCAATACCGAATAAGGTCAGCAAAGACATCCGTTAGCCACGCATTTAAATGATGCTGATCCTTAGTGAATTCCGTCCTCTATTTCTGGGCCTAGACATAATTGTCTTTACTTTTACCATAAATTAATATTTTGTTTAAAATGTATTAATAACAATTTAACTGATATTTTTAAATTGCTGAGTCATTAAAAGTTCAGAATAAGCTAGCTAACGAAAAAAAATATTTGAAACAATATTTTGGTATCCAACTTTTCCCAAATGGACATCCCTAATTACATCCAGGTCAAATGATACTTCAGCTACCGAAAGTTATGAAGATTGCTCGTTAGGGAGGTTTCCGAATTTCTGAGAAATTCAACGTGATCTTGACCCATTGAAATGTTTGATATTTGAATTACATAATCTGAAAGCAGATATCGTAACTCTTATAAGTTGAGAGTGGGAATTATTTGGCGTTACTGGTTTTGTATAATTTTAGCTTAGTTTAAGCTGTGGACAGTTCCCCGAATAATGACAATGATCAGAAATTGGGGACTTGACATCTAATTAGTTTGTGGTTGAATTGTGATTTATAGCGTAACGTACATTAAGAGAAAGCCCCAAAATACAAATACGTAATAATTTTAAATGTTTATTTGGATTTCGCAAGAATTTAAAGTCTCAAAAATTGCGAAAAATATAGTTCCTCAAATAGTAAAATGCTTATTAGATTAATTTTCTCATTGCATTTTGAACATTTTATTATACGGGTATATAACACATAAAAACATTATTTTACGAGATAACTCAAAATATCTAACAAGCTTCAAACATTTAACGCTCAAACATTTGCCAGTGACGTCACAACACACGCCCGATTCATATGGAGCGTTTCAGCACCGCGTGACTAGAATCACTTTTCGACGGGTTGTGCTAACAAAAGTATTAGTCGTATCGAAAAAAATTTGATACAGCTATTTATCTTTTTACATGGACTATCGAATGAGACAAAAATATTTTTAAGTCAATTACCCAATTGTACACATATATTGGCTATTAAGTTTATATTTGTATTACATCATCAGCCGGGAAACGTCCACTGCTGGACATACGCCTCCTTCATGGTATGCCACAAGCCCGGTCCTGAGTCCAGGTCGTCGGTCCACCTAGTAGGGGGACGGCCCGGTAGACGTTTCCAGGTACGTGGTCGCCATTCTAGAATTTTACTCCCCACGGGTTATCGGTTCTCGAGCGATGTGGCCTGCCCATTGCCACTTCAGCTGACTGACTCGTCGAGCTATGTCGGTGGTAGGTAATATATGTATTTATTAGTGTAAAAGTACTCGTTTATTCTCGTGAATGGTGTAGACGGCAAATCAAAGTCACATATCCTTGCATTTCATTTTGCTTATTATAGGTGAGACTAAAGAAGCTATTCTAGAAGCTAGAAGAAGCTAAGAGTTACCGCGGCTAAGATTTTTGAAAGAATTGATGAAATGAACATTCAAAATGTGAAGCGATATATACAAAGGAATATTTTTTAATTTTATGATAGAATATGACTATAGGGCCGTTGGATAACGCGTGCGTATACTTTTTTTTAATTTTATTTATCACTATATCTCAGGCACTAGACCCATACAAATACAAATTTTACAAATAGTACATATAAATTAATAAACTTAATTAGTAAACTAATAACTAATACACCTACATAACAGCATTGACACATGTTGATTTCGATGACCAGCATGTGTCAATGCTGTTGAATATATATTCGGACAATTTAATTATTACTTCATTTTGACTTTTTATCATTCTATTTCTTATGTAGTATATTCGCTTTCTTATTATACTAAAAAAGTCATCTAACCGGGCCTCTGCAAACATTGTTGATGCGCTACAGAATCTGGCCAGAATATACCCAGAAGCCTCAAACTTTTGAGGCTCTGCTGCCTTTCATACCAGAACACAACAGTGCTACTAAGAATGCCGAATGCAACAAGCAAACCCAGTACCAATGGGACCTAAACAGGCAATCGAACCCAAGACCTCCGGATTTTATTCTAAGCGTGTAGCAACAAGGCCCTGGCGGCGGTTAATCAAATCGACGAGTAAAGCTCGTTATAAAGCATATTGACGTGCCATAATCATCCACGTTACTATAAGTCATAAAAATATGTTTTTTAAAAGACATTTTTTTTATTTTTCTATAAAAGGCACTATAGAAAATAGACATTCTGTACTACAATTTTTTACGACTAGACTAGCAGCCATTAATCCTTTATAAGTGTTTAAGAATCATTTTGGCTACTACATCATAAATTGCGTGCGTAATTTTACCGTAGTAGGGTTTCGGTTTTAAAATTCAAATGTTCCTAACTTAACAATATGTTCAGCACAAGGAAGTGCGAACAGAATCCCTTCAATATTGTATGACAGCTTCGATTTAATATTTGAACAGTGTGATATTCTTCCTCGCGGTACAAATGGTTCCCTTCTGACAGATGGTGTCCATAATTAATTTAGTTTGGGGAGAAACGTTTGAGACCGTGTCGTGAATTCTTAGATGAGTCAAGCGAAGGGAGTTATGGAACGCTGCATTGTTGCCGATTATGTAACAATATTTTGTTTGTTTGGATCACTAACCTAGATTCAGATATATGATACAAAAGCGATTAAGACCAGCCGAAACGTATTTTTGTGATGGCTTTTGTACTAAGCCTTCATTAATCCCACGTGAGAAAATAACTATGAAGCCGTTAGTTGGTAACCGTGTGAGCTACTTCTGCTACTTTTCATACTGGAACACAACAGTGCTATTAACACTGCTGTTTGGTGGCAGCTACCCAGACGGATATAGAAATTGCCAACAAACCGAGTAACACAGCCGACGTCATACACTATTTCTATAACCTGTGGATAAAACGAGGCTTTCAATGTAACCTAATTTGTCAGAAAAACAACGAGTAGTTACATGAGGGAACACATATAAATATAACAATAGAAAAAATAGATAGATAGACTGCAAAAGACTCACTCACATACACACGATTAAGCACATACGACACTCACATAAGTAGACATTATAATAAATAAAACTAACTCTCTACAACACACCACACATTAGCACAAATCACACACACTCCTTTCAGTCCCACAACATCTCACTGTACCCCATCACACAGCCTCGGCTAGTATGGGGTGCATTGCTCGTTATAAGGATAAAGATACTGGTAAAGCTGTAGCGGGAGACGAAAAGAGCACCCAAAACTCAGGTTTACTCCTTCCTTGGGTATGATTCTCGTCTTATAAGTGAAATATAACAATTTTTGTAAAATAAATACTTTTTATTTTATTTTATTATTATTATAGATGAAACCATATTTAAAACCAACCGACCATTATGGCCAAAGACGACGGTTTTATTACAAAATCATAATTTCTTTACGCTTTTATTTTAACAGGTGATAAATTATCCGCACTGTGCGTTTTATGAGACCTCTCGAAATGGATGGAAGATTAATGACTCCTTGCGATGATTTTGCGACACCCCCTGATGTAATTATTTGGTCCAAGATGGAGGAAAATGTCGTTAAAATTACACAGAGCACAAGAAAACGGTTCCGTAAACAAAATGGGGGAGAGTATAGGGTATTTAATATACAAAGTTGCATTG
This sequence comes from Carcina quercana, assembly GCA_910589575.2. Lineage (NCBI taxonomy): Eukaryota > Metazoa > Arthropoda > Insecta > Lepidoptera > Depressariidae > Carcina > Carcina quercana. Next base: position 1,096,062 of record OU342429.1, on the reverse strand, counting down.
CGTTTGACCTTTATTCTATCTAATCAAAAGTTACGGGGTCAGTTCACACGGGTATGCCACTCGACGCGAAGAGGCCAGTGGCTTAGCGCCGCCGCCGCGAAATGAATCGCGGCTTCGCGAGAAAAAAAATCAAGTTTCTAACTATTATGATTCAAATGACCCAGTCTAGTGACTGATGGACGGAAAAACAGACAGAAGAGCTGCCATGACATTCTGTTTCTGTCTTTAAACGCGACTTTTAAATTCACCTGGGGATGGCGCGCTAGTTGGTATATTCCCACTTTGTTAGTTTATAGAAAACCTTGTCTGCCTACCCCAGTTGCCATTGAAGTCAGTATAAGGAACAAGATATATAAAATGGAGCCATCGAAGAGCTTCCGATGCCGGCGTACTCGTAGCATAGTGTCCGCGACCTGTCGGGTCCATTAACATACATATTGTAACAGAGCTCGTGACACAATGATGTTAGACTATAACTGGATAAGACTACGTATGAGTCCTAAAATACGCTTTATATTAGCTTGTATGTAACTGATAAACTAAGAAACTATGTTTATATAAAGAGAGAAACTTTATTAGCTTGAGGCTTTCCGGGCGCGCACGATTACCATCCAACGGCCACGGGACGGCCTTATAGTCGCTTTCCATCAGATGAGATGAAGGCCAAGTTGTTCCAAGTGTAAGTCCACTATAAACAGTATATGATGATTGATTGGTATTTGATGCTGTCCACCTACTAAATATTTTTCTCATTCCCGACACCCGCTGGATGATATGTAGTGGTCATATATCAAAGCTGAAACCATACAGACACATTCTTATAAATTCATTAATAACCATCATCAACAGCTTATAAATATAGAGGTATATATAATATACCCCACTGCAGACGCTGAGGCCCAGTCTCCTCCTCCTAGAGAGTGTATGGGCCAGTGCGGATTGGTAGACTTCACACACACCTTTGAATTTCTTCTCAGGAGTGTGCAGGTTTCCTGACGATGTTTTCCTTCGCCGAAAATCCAATTCAATTCAAATTTATTCATTAACAATTACATTGTGTTTATCCGATGTAAATGATTTTTATCATTTGTACGTAAATTCCAAATAACAAATTGGAACTCATTGATACGAGCCAGGACCGAACCCAGACCTCTATTGTTCAAAGACTGACGCTCTACCCAACTGTGCACTGCCACGATTTTACAATATAATAAATTCATTTATGTCTATAATAGTTCTAGTATATTATACGTCTTTGTCGGGGCACTTTTGCATGCCCATACATTGCGTTTTGTCGACACTCCGGCCTCAACTCGTTATATGTAACGTACTCCTGAAACTGGTCTGAATACACGTCGACACGACGACGGTTTGAGAATATGGGTTTAGTCTTATTTATTGCTGTGTGACAACTTATCGATGTTAACTATTAGATTATATGATAGGAGGTTAGAGAGAGGTAGAAGAGGTAGAAAAAAAAAGCCAAGTGTGAGTCGGACTCGCACACCGAGGGTTTCATACAGATAGATAGAATATGGACAATTAAAATACGGAAAATCATAAATAATATGCATCGAACAATTATAATAAGTCTTATTTAATAGAATAGATGTATCTTATAGCTTTAAAAGAGCAATTCTTGTATATACTATATATTCATTAAAAATATAATCAGAATATCGGAAACAGCTCTGACGATTTTTATGAAATTGATGGAGGGGGTTTCTGGAGCGATAAATCGATCTAGATTAGTATTATGTCTGGACAAACGCGTGTTTTCGAATTTATATGTGTTTTTTGACGCAAGACATAGTCGCTAATTCACAAAATTCAAAACACATTCGGGAACAAGCCCCATCGTATATCGGTCAGAGGGCAAGATTGACAATCTTAGGTGACCTTCCGTGCGGGTTTGAATCTCGTTCAGTAAAATATTTTTACTTTTGTTTTTGTGTTTTATTTATTTATTATATATTATTTATGTATTTTTAAGCCAAATTGTAAAGAAAACTGTACTTTTAATCACAAACGCCGAGCTAAGCTCGGAAGCTCAGATATTGTTTGTTATGTAACTAACCATTGCTGAAGGCCAAGTCATCTATTTAATGTAACTTTTAATCGAAAATTAATAACAAGATATCGCCTACATGGCCTAATGGCTACACGTTTGAACTAATAGTCTTGAGGTCCCGCGTTCGATACCCAGTGCTGCAGCTTTATATGTCCACCTAGCTATAGCTTTCACCATGTTACTTAAGTCTGCGACATCAGTCTTAATCGCACCTGGGTTCCGCTATGAAAGGTGCCTCATTAGGTTGAGGCTTCTGGGTAAACACACTTCACATCCAACGGCCTTATCACATGGCATCAGGTGAAATGAAGACCAAGTCCATAATGCATAAAAATGTAGAATAGAATACAAAAAAGATTTATTTAAAAATTAAAAATTTTGGTTAAACCTAATTGCCTAAAACTAATACACACAGTTTTTTTAAAGAAGAACAACTTAAAATTTAGCATAGAAACATTTTAAACAAAAATTATAAATTTTAAAAAGGTAAAACAGCTCAGCATGTTGCTGCGTCAGGAGGCCACAGCGCTGGTTTTCAGCTGGCACCTATCACGTAATTAGTCTTAAACCTCCTACATACATAACAATCTAAGCACTGGCTCCAATCGACCTCATAAGCTTTTTGTATAAACAATGTATAAATGTTTACCCCTAAACACTATAATCTAAAACTTTAAGACACATTGAACCTGTAGCATCAACATAACCTCTAAACACGCTACACTAACCATACGTCCGCTAGCACCCTACTTTATAAAACGAGACAATTTTCATACATTCCAACGTAAATGTACTTCAATATGTGCTTAGGTCTGAGTCGAAAGTGGAATAACTCTCCATCGGTGTTATTTTATAACCCATTGGAATCATAAGACGTTAGATTTTATGGGGCAAAGACCGTTTTCGGGGCCACAGTGTATAAATTTGCATTGAGTTGATACCTTACGATATTGATTTTTGGTGACAATCGTTATATTTAACGACATAGTGGATGCTTCAGTGGTCCAATCAAATATTATGAGTTCGGTTTTTAGAGTCACTACTGGTTCTTATCTTGAAACATATCAGCAGTGTGCTCCAAAGCTGTTTACTTAGATTTGTCATCATATTAGAATTCTGTATTTTGGATGACATAAAACAAAATCCTGTTTCTATCCGTCTTCGTAGAGAACTTGGAAATACGGGCATTGCCTTTGGCTGGTGTTCTATTAAATAGAGTCAATTGCGGGGATTGCTAACAGAGAAATTATTGTGTATTTTGGTGTCCCACAGGGCAATATACTCGTCCCTACATTATTGATTTACTCCAGTTACATTTTGAATTTTTGTGTTGTGCGTATAAAGCAAGTTACAATAATTGTTAATGTAGATAATTGGATCGATTCCTTTGTAATTTTCGAGAAATAAATGACCTCTGCCACGCACAAATCGATTTTATTTCATTTTTCAAGCCTCTAAACCTTTAAATTGCTAAAATGACATCAGGTCTCTTCAAAACAGACAGCCTAGTGTGAAGTCAGCGGTCTATCTGTATGATTTTTGTGTTATTATGATTATAATTTTTTAAATGTCATAGCTGATTGTCTCAGCCAGATTTTTAATGTACGAAAATATAATTTTTATAGTTATTGCTTATGGCTTGTATCGCGAGTTAAATAAAATGAAATACAACATACCTACCTTATCTCTGAATTCTGAAATGTGTATGATATGAAACAATTGGTGTTGATAAGACTGTATAAAAAATTAAAAAATATTATTACTTCAATATTAGTACTATTATAATTAAAATTAGAAAGTTAAACAAAGCGTATGAATATGTTCCGCCTTGTTGCATAGTTTTTTTTCTGTAGTTAAGACTGTAGTTAAGATGTAGTTAAGACTGTTTGTTTCTAGTTAAATATAAAAAAAGCATTGGACTAGAAGGACAAACAAACTACCTGTTACATATATAGGTTTTAACTGTAATATAACTAGTTTTATCCGTGCTTTGTCCGCATGGGTACCATAAATAAATTCAACTGGAACTATATATCGAGATAAAAGTAATTTATATTTCCATTTTCGGCGCTTTGACGACCTCTATAAAAGTAAACCTCATTATTTCACGAACAATTAAAGCAACTAAGATACAAAATATTAACTTTTTTATACAAAGCTAAAGTTATAACAAATACAGTTTATAAACCACCAACACTGAAATACTGGCATTTCCAGAATGTCCTCGCAGAATTTGATTCACTTTATCTGCCCTACCCTCGCCTATCGGGAGGTAATCTTCCACCATCTTGCCGAGAAATAGATTTAAAATGATGCCCCGACTCAATTTTATGAGTTGCTTCTAAAGATAGCAATATTATCTTTATGCCCACTACTGACAGAACAAAAGTGTTTGTACGTGCTTAAGGGGTGAGCTCGGAATGTTTTTTGTGTTACAGTAATATTAAGACGGTTTCATGTTTGTATTTTGTTCACCTCATTTGATTGTGCTTTTAGTTTTACTTGATGGTATACTCGAGACCGGTTATCGTGGCATACTATGTAAGAGGCCCATGTCCAGCAGTGGACATTTCCCGACTGATGATGATGATGGTATGCTGAGCCATATTACTGAAACCCTGATTTTTTGGGTTCCGTAGCCAAATGGCAAAAAAAGGAACCCTTATGGCTTCGTCATGTCGGTCTCTCCGTCCGTATGTCATAGCCACTACGTCGTCTACGAAACTATAAGAACTATACTGTTGAAAGTTGGTAAGTAGATGTATTCTAAATACTTATAATAAATAAAAGATAGTTCTTTAAAAACGATGTTGAGGTGTTTAATATCTTTTTCTAAACTGAATAGTTTGAGCGAGAGGGAGCCTCCTTACCATAAAATCCGTTTCAGGCGCAGCCCCGACACACTGAATTAAAATATGATACAAGTCCTTGTCCCAATCACACACTCCAGAGCTGGGAGAAATACTTTTCGCATCAGAAAAGTAATAGCACTCAATGGCATGATTATATGGCACTAATTAAATTATACTAGAAAAGTGACAGACAATAACTTCTAAGAGCTGGCCGGCTTGCCTTAGATTTGCTTGTTTTTTTTTAATAATATAATTAATATTTTTTTTATAATAATATTTTGGGAATATTTCACCTATGTCATATAAATAATACAGTCCGTTGTTACAAAAAACCATGCAGTTATTTTTTGAAATATCAACTTAATCCTCATTTCTCTTCCAAACCTTTGAATAATCTACAAAGCAACATCAAAGACATTAATCAACACCGAATTAAGTTCAAATTAAAGTGAATAACTTAGTACAAATTAAGTCTTACAAATTAATCCGTTGAATAAATTATCAAACACCGAGATTATTCCTAACGCTGAAACTTTAATACGTTTCTTAGAACATTGACGTTGGATGCGTTCCCTTAGTGGGGATTCTGAAAAGTTTTGAGGTCGACGGTTAGTAATTTCTTTCGGCCACAGCTGAATACACTCTGATACATTTACTGGTACTACTGTGTGGTAACGCCTTGCATTTGTGAGGATTATTTTATGCTATGCGCCAGATAGTATCATGGGTACGATTTTAATCTTGCTCTACGATAGCAATAACAATAATTGTTAAAATTTTCTTTAACAAGATTCTTGGCTTTGTATCGCAGGGGATGAGTCGTGTCGTCTAAATTACTTTAGTACGGGGAACTTGGGTGTGTTTATTATATCAATTTCCTTGGATTTTTTTGTCTGTTTTGTCTTCGTATTTCTGTAGAAAAAATAAATTTCTCCGGGTCGTTCTTTCCTTGCCATCTATGGCAATCAGTATGTGATTCGAATAATAATGAAAATCGATGCAATTGAATTGATGTATTTCATAATACGAGTATATAAATCACAAATATTCAATTTGTAACATATATTTCTTGGATAATTACGTGTGTCACTGAGAAAGAATTTTTCGAAATTCATTCCGTAAGAAGCTTAAACAGCTTAAAAATGTTTTGATGTGATGCGATGTTGAATGTAGATCCTGTAAAGTTCAAACATAATCCATTGGACGATTCAGTAATCAGAGAAGGAATTTCCACGCAGACAAAGCTGCGGGAAACCTACTAGCATCAATTAGTCCTATTTCAGTCGAAGTGTTCCATTTTGCCTTTTGAACTTTGCCTACTACTGCGATGACTAAGTGACCCAAAGTGGATCTTGTCGTCCGACACCAGTTCACACCACTGCTCCATACTATTCGACACCAGGCGCCAGTCTACATCTACCAGCTGCTCTACGTCTCGCGCGACGACATCGCACCAGCAATACTGACGGACGTGTCCCATGTACGCTCTCTTCGCTGCGCTGTCTCCCGTCCTCTCCGCGTGCCCCGGCCAGCAATCTGGTGGCCTTCGTTTCTCCATTGATGCTGGACTCAGAAATTAAATCTTGGATTTCTTTATTTTATAGAATCCTGCAGACACCATCTATATTGAAGGAACAACAATAATAATTCATACGGTAACATGTAATAATAAGGAACGCAATGTGTAGTCAAACTAATCCAGATTCATAGCAACTCGTTTGCAGACGTCATTTTTTATCTGTTAATCTGGCCACGTTCCTCGTAGTTGTGTTTGTCTTGCCGTTTATTATACGGATAACGTTTATCCAAGTAATACGGAGACTTTATTAGGTAACCTACATTTGTCTTAGCTATTTACTTTGTAATTCTGACCTCGTTACGTTTTATTTACGTTTGAGTCACTGTTAGCTCTTAATATATCTTTGTGGATTGTTTTTGTTTCGATGTCGTAATACATGTTACGATGGGGTGTAACCTGGATAGCTACCATCATGTAACTTAAGAGTTTTGATGCGTTTTTTTCTAACAAATGTTTCATACAAAATTTATTTTCACAAAAGGAATTAAAATAGGATAGCTTGCTCTGTGCAGTGCCTATCGAAAAATTGGACATTGAATTACAACGTCGTAATCCACCAAATGAAAAAAAAATATTTTACAACTATAGGGACTAATAAGCGAACGAAAAAAAATGACATTTTATGCAGTATATGACGTTGAAAGCTTTTTATCTATTGGTCTTTATAAATCCTTGCAAAAACGACATTAACAGATACAGAAAAAGAGGAAGGAAAATATGAGAGAATCTCTGATGGAGATTAAAATATGTTCTCATCTGACTAGATTCTGGTTATATTTATTTTTACGCCAACACAGAATCAAATAGTCGACCCACATATCGCGATATACCAAGCTAGAGCAAAACGCTTGCTGTAATACGAGACACCACCAACAAGACAACACTCCCAAAACCCTGATCCCCTTATGACTCAAGGGCTGGGTCTCCATAATCCGCATATGAAAATGTCGGGTGGTGGTGCGAGTAAGAATTTCGCTCGGGCTGTTATAAATCTCATCTGAATGCGGAGCTCGTAACGGGTTGAGGACCCCTTGGGAACGCTAGGTACAGCGAACGAGGATCGAACGTAGAGAAGGATGTGGCATGGAGTGTGTATGGAACTCAAAGAGTGGTCAACACCGTATCCGAAGAGCAGCGGTGTGCGAAACTAAAATGTTCGAGTTATGATACAAGTATTTTTTTTTATTGCACCAATGCCCCAAATCATAATAATAAACGGTAGTAAAAATATTCCATGGAGTCTTTATGCGGAGGGACTTTTTTGAAGTTGTATAAAAATTTAATACTAAAAATATTACCACTACTAAATGGACCAACAAGATGCAAGTGGCTCGGGACAGATCAATGTGGCATACCATGGAGGCCTATGTCCAGCAGTGAACGTTTCCTGGCTAATGATGATTCAACTAAAAAAAACTTCATTCTAACAAATGTACGTATATTTTGTTACATAGTCAAAAAGGTCATAAATTTTTCATATAACTACTTTTCGTTTGTGATATGGCATTGTTACACGCACGCTCTTTTTAGACAAGACCCAAAGGGTCTCAGCTGTCCATCTGATGGTCTGTCACAAAGCTGTATCTTGTAAACTGCAATAATTATGTCGAAACACTTATTTCGAAACACTTTCATAATGCCTGTTGTAAACTATAGCCACTATAATAACGAATGTGTTCCTTGGTTTTCCTCGACCTTGTGTAAAATATTTTATCATGGTATAAAACTTTTCGTGTGCTGATACAATATGCTTTGCTTTTGTTATTGTCTTGGCATTTTTCCGACTTTAAAAAAAAGTATTGCTAATGCTTAGTAAGTCTAGTTTGTAAGTAAGCCTGCAACCAGTTGTTGTGCATGCTAATTGTGAAGTAAAACAGGAGGGCAGAGGCAAGCATAGCTATGCATCGTCTCACCTTTCAATATTTCTCGACATATTTAGGAATGCTCTACACACGGTTATTTGAAAACTTTTTCTCTTGATTTTTAGTCTTACGCTGTGAAACTCTGCTCGCATTCTACACAGACATAACTCTTGCTTCTGTGTGCCGCATCCACTGGGAATCTTCTGCGCTCGCAGCCCGCGCTCATAACGTAGCTTTCGTAGGTTCGAACTCGAGAACGATTTTGCTGAAAATTGTGAAAACCTCTTTACGCGTTCGCAGAAAAGTATTGACGCCGGGGACTATGTAACCCCATTTGTTCGTCGCCTTTCAGCTTCTGTTTTTATGAAACATAATTTTCCTATGAATATGAGGGAGCGGGGAACCGAGGCCCATGTTGAGGTTACTTCCGTTCCGTTTCCGATATCCCGTATCCTTGTAAATTCAACGTAACGTCAGTATCTTTCAAAGCAAAGATACGATTTCTTATACTCGTAGATACTTACCCTTTGATTCTTCTTTGCAGATTAATATTTTTACAATAGGGACCACAAAGAGGAAGTCATTCCAATTATGTTTTTAGGGTTCCGATCATCCGATGAAAAAATGGAACCCTTTTTAAATCGATTTGATGGTGATTGATTACTCAGAAGCCTCAAGCTAATGAGCTTAGATATGTCATATCTTATCGCCGGCACCTGTAGAATGATGGTAGGAAGGTAACTATACAGGCGGACCGCCAAGCACACATGCTCCTGGGTTAAAAAACTGGATCTCAGTGGACTACGCTGGTGTAAATTGTATAATCATTTCAGCAGTAATCATTAGAGACCATTAAACCTGTATGTTTCTCTTTATTTATTCCATAGGCTATGTAAATGAATCCATTTGATCGACCATATACTGCAGTGCCATTTTCTACGGATAAACACATCCTTGAAACCTCAATCTTTGCTGACGATATTCACGTTTTAAGTTTTTGTTGTTAATATGATAATAACTCTCAGGACCCATGGAAGACCAGCGTCGCAGCAGATTGGCTGTTGTTGCAATATGCTGAGTGGGGACCTTTTTCGGGAATGTCACAATTTATTTTATCTATTAGTTAGTTTTGGTTTGGTGTGCCCAAATAAAGCTTTTTCTATCTTTCTTTACTTTCCTAGGCAACAAGGATCAATATCGAATTACTTCTACAAAGACGTCCGTAATCCGTGACTTTGTTTGGATGTTTGTATTCACAATTAGTGAATTGCACAGAAATTCTATTGGGATTGGATCATCTCTAAGATCTACTGAGGTTGAATCATCTCTAAGATCTATTGAGGTTGGAACATGTCTAAGATCTGGTGGGGTTGGATTATATCTAAGAGCTATTGAGGTTGGAACATGTCTAAGATCTGGTGGGGTTGAATCATGTCTAAGATCTACTGAGGTTGAATCATTTCTAAGATCTATTGAGGTTGGAACATGTCTAAGATCTGGTGGGGTTGAATCATATCTAAGATCTATTGGCGTTGGATTGCCTCTAAGATCTATTAGGGTCGGATCATGTCTATGTCGAGGACTCATAATGAACACGACTAAAATCAATATTCCAGCATGTTCTCCCATCATGTATTTGTCAGGTCGGAAATTGTACACATTTACGTGTACAGAATAAACCACACATCGTTTCGGACCAGTTCAATGTAAATCCCACTAGTACAACCAGTATTTTCGCAATTTCTGGCGCTACACTGTTCAAACAGGATATAAAATACTCCGACCACGTTCTGACTGTGCTCGGTTACAGTATAAAATTATCGTCCGTGTACACCCGTGACCGCAGGCGGTTGTTTTTCAATGAATTTTACTTTAACAACGATGTTGTGTCAGAAAATATCGGTGCACTGTGCTGTTTTAACAAGTAACTCAGTAATTTATATTTGTTTTGTACAAAGTAGTACGAGGGGAGAGAGTGTGAACGCGGTTTTGTTCCAAAGAAAACTCACCGATTTACGGTGGGAAGCGAGGTAAGCTGAGACAACGACAATGTGCATATCGATGTATCAGAAAGAGATAACGTGGAAGACATCGACGCACGTGTATTAGAAATCAAAAATTTGAACATTTTGTTTTACCTAATTGTATACCTTTGAAATTTTATCACATCTTTTGTGTAAATCAAAGTTGTAGTAAACATTCCACACCTTTTAAGTTATTATTCTGCTTTAATTAATGACGTATAATTTGACTTTGATGATAAAATTACTCGCGTAAGATCGAAAGCGCACGTGGTTGGCGTCTGCGGGCGACTTTGCATGGGCTTTTTACTGGATATTGTGCTCTTTGTTATTTATCTACCTTTGATCCCTCTGCATCAGCCAAGGGTTCATCATTGTCCATTTTGCGCTATCTCCCATTTACCGTGTGTGTGTGTGGGGGGGGGGGGGGGGGACGTCTTTACCACTCCACCCTATTTCTTTATTCTAAACGAGTCTGGGGTCCCAAGATAGCTGGTGTAGCGGGGTGTTTAGTGGACTGTATTTTTTGTATGCGGGTTTTGAGTTGACGCACACCTCGAAGGAAAATCCAGCTACCCAGGAATATAAGATAACAATGGTAGCTGTAGTAAGAGGAAATGCACAATACCTTAAATTTCTCCCTTTTTTGCTTTCCCCGGGGTGCACGGAGCGGAGGTAAGGCGGCTCGAACTGCAATCTTCGACTTTTCTTTTCTAAGTGGGCGTTGACAGTTGACTGCTCTGTCGTATGCAATCAACTATATGTATTGTGCGGGAAAAGGACGGAAGACAGGATGGTTCTACGTCAACTCAAACGCCGCGGTTATTTTACGAAACATTTAGCGCATTTTAAGCGCAACCATTGCCCCCCGGCTTGAAGGAATGCCTTCAAAATTAACAACTAAACTAAACTAAGCCCTAACCTAAGACATAAACATACTAGAACTATTGCCTAGGTAAGGGACACAGACGTATAACCGGACGTAAGTACGTTCCGGTTGCGGTCCTAACACGAGCAACCCGTATCACACCGTCGTCGGCCGGAAATACCTCTACAATGACACCAAGTGGCCAATGGAGAGGAGGCGAGTTCTCAGTGTTTAGGACTACGACGGTTCCAACGGCTACTGGGTTGGACGACGTATTCCACTTGTCGCGGGATTGTAGCGTGTGAAGATACTCTGTTCTCCACCGCTTCCAAAATGACTGCACTAATTTGTCTAGTAAGGCGTGGCGAGAGAGGATATGAAGCCTGTCTTCGCTAACTTCGAGAGCAGGTAAATATCTCAACGGCGACAGATTTAAAAAGTGTGCGGGAGTCAACGCAAGGGGTTCTGAAGGATCGCTAGATAGCGTTCGACACAGCGGTCGCGTGTTCATTATAGCCTCTACTTGCGCGAGCACAGTACTCATTTCTTCGTACGTTAAAATTTGTTCACCGATGACACGGAATAAATGCATTTTAAGGCTTTTTATATTAGCCTCCCAGTTTCCACCAAAGTGGCTAGCGGCGGGTGTATTCAATGACCACGTAATGCGATTTTCAGCCAGAACGTGGGCAAACTCTGTGTTGAAGTGTTTAGACTTCAAAAAAAGGTGAAGTTCGGAGATCACGCGTTTTGCTCCAACGTAATTTGTTCCATTATCGGAATACATTCGCCCTACAGGACCGCGGCGAGATAGGAATCGCTTAAGAGCTGCCATAAAGCAATCCGTACTTAAATCACTTACCAGCTCAATATGAATCGCGCGGGTTGTCATACAAATGAACAAACATATATAAGCCTTAATTGACCTAATACCACGACCACGCGACGGAGTCACCTTAAAGGGGCCCGCGTAGTCCGTGCCTGTATGCATGAAAGGCTTTGCGGATTGCAAAACACGACAACCTTTATGGTCAGACATTTCAGGAAATGTAGGTTTAGGCTGAAGTCTAAAACAGGGGATACATTTATGCACCCTATTGCGAATTAAATTCCGTGCAGATAAAATCCAATACCTTTGTCGTAACAGTGACATAAGTAAATCTGGACCTGCGTGGCAATTGATTTTGTGATGATAATCCACCAACAAATTCAGAATATGATGTTTGCGTGGTAAGACAATCGGGTGTTTCTGACAGAAAGTCAGATCAGAATGAGTTAAACGACCACCGACTCTAATAAGCCCATTTTGTAAGAATGGCTTAAGTCGTTGGAATGAACGGCTACAATTCTTTCCAGATTGCAATTTAACTATCTCATCCTGGAAGTATAAGGCTTGCAGTTCAGCTAGAATTTTATGTTCTGCGTAGGTTAAGTCTGCGGCTGATATGAAGTCTCGCGATGGTAGTAGCTTCATAAAACGGCAAACATACACCACACACCGCAAAAGCTTACTCCAAGAGGAAACGCGATTCGCTAACGCGATAATAGGAGACTCTTCTAGCGAAACATGCGCTACAAAAGAAAGTTTCTTCTCTTCAGGCGGATCTGAAACCGTACAGGGATTAAAGGCGTCAAACGGCCATTCTGAAGGGTTAGACTTGGTCCATGATGGGCCATTGAACCACAGCGGGTGATTTATAATTTGTGCGGGAGTAAGTCCACGTGACAGACAGTCCGCTGGATTGTCTGCGCCAGACACATGGAAGAAGTTTTGTGGGGCTAGCAAAGATTGGATCTTAGAAACTCTATTGGCAACGAAAGTATCCCACCTGTGGGGAGAAGCGTGGATCCAGCAGAGAGCTACTGTCGAATCAGAAAAGGCGTATACTTCTTGGAATGTGTATTGTCCTCTATAAGCGTCAATAATGCGATCCAACAACTTTGCGAGCAATAGTGCAGCACAAAGCTCAAGCCGAGCGAGTGATACGACCTTGCGGGGCGCGACTTTTGATTTGGCACTTATAAGGTAGACGGTATTAACTCCGTGATTCTCGACGTGGAAATATACGACGCCTCCATACGCCTTCTCACTGGCGTCAGCGAACCCAATGATGTTCACTACACTACCCTTTATAACGCCAACATGACGCGGAATTTTAATTTGCTCAAGCATTGGGAGCTCTTTCCTAAATCGTGACCACATTGCAATAATGTTGTCGTCAGGAACGTCATCCCAGTCACAATTGCTTAGCCATAGCTCTTTAATGAGTAGCTTGGCGTACAATATCACAGGGGCTACGAAGCCTATCAAATCCCACAACCTTGCAACGCAAGATAAAATGGTGCGTTTTGTGCATTTATCAGCGGGTGTACACACTTTAAAGTTGAAAGTGTCGGAAATTGGTGACCAGCTTAAGCCCAAAACTTTATGCAAGTCATGTTCTCCAAACTCCTTAACGGAGGGGAGGCGATGCGTAGGTGGAATGGAATCCAACACTGTCTGAGAATTACTTGTCCACTTGACCAATTCCCATTGAGCACCCTTAAAAAGATCAATGAGCTCACAACTAACAGTGGCTGCTTCATCTTCACTCATAACAGAATAAGCGATATCGTCCATGTATAGGGACCGAGAAACTATCTCACTTGCGCGGGGGAACTTGGAACCGTCATCTGCGATCAACTGACGGACCGTGCGTAATGCGTGGTATGGGCTTGACTTAAGGCCGAAACAAACGCGATTAAATTGAAAAACAGTAAGCTGGTCTTGCGGATTAAAGCGGTATAAAATGCGTTGATAACGTCGAAAAGCTTTGTTCATAATTATCTGCAAGAATTGCTGACGACAGTCTGCGGTCATAGCAACGGCGAAAAGACGAAAGTTTAAAAATGATCTTAAAAAGATCGCCTTGTAAATTTTGTCCACAATGCAGAATATCATTGAGCGAGTTTCCAGAGCTAGTTTTACTACTAGCATCAAGAACGACGCGTAAGCGAGTTGAGGTTTTATCCTCACGAACAACTCCGTGGTGCGGTATAATATATGAAGGAAACGGGGTTTTATCGGAGTCGTCAGCGGGTGCGGGTGAGATATAATCTTTTTCTAAATATTCATGTATGACGTCATCATATGCCTGCTTTAGTATAGGCGAAGCCTGCATTTTTCGTTCAAGGCAGAGGAAACGTTTCTCAGCAACTTGAAGGGAGTCACCCAGTGAAAATACATCCCCTTTAAAGGGTAGCGTGACAGTATACCGACCGTCGCTATCGCGGGTAGTAGTGCGAGTATACATTTCTTCGCATCTTTGATCATCAGGGCTGAGAACTTGCGGCATGTCCACCTCTTCGAGTTCCCAGAACTTGCGTACTACCACAGATGCCTTATCTCTGGTACTACTGAGTCCATGGGCTCGACGGAGCAACAATACGACACGGAAGTATAATCGTCAAATTTAGCTGGAGCGGTGCCTACGATCACGTATCCTAACACTGTCTCTAATGCAAGAGGTGTGACGTGCGCGGGGTGACCTTGAACCTTGCCCGACAACAGCAGGTGCGGGAAAATAGAAGCACCGATTAACATGTCAACGTTTCCTGGAACGTTATAAGTATCGTCGGCTAAGGGTAAGTTTTTAAAGTTCGAAAGCATTGAATCGTCAACGCGAACGGTAGGTAATTTTTCTGTCACCTTATCTACGACTAACGAACACACATCAAAATTGATGTTTCGATTAAATTGCGAAAATATTTTTACTTGTACTAATCCCTGCGTAGTTTTAGTGGAACCTCCTATTCCCTTAACAGTAGGACATGTCGGACTTTGATAAGGTTTTAATCCCAAGCGATCACAACATTCGCGTGAGATGAAATGGCTCTGAGACGCGCTGTCTGCCAGAATCCGTACATAATGTTCGTCGCCTCGAGCGTCAACCACAACAACGCGCGCCGTCGCTAATAAAACGGTTGTTGTATTGTGATTGTTATTTTCGTTGTCATTAGCAGACAGGGTACACAAAGAAACGTCACCATTAGACCGCGAGGGGCCGGCCGCCGGCGGAGGCGCCGTATCCGTACCAGACGAGGTGTTATTCGGTGGCGGACCGGTTCCGCATGGTGAGGATGTAGTTTTATTCTCAAAATGCAACATAGTGTGATGCTTGAGCTGACATTTATGACAATGTGTATTAGAATTACAATTCGATGCGCGGTGACTTTTACTTAAACAATTAACACAGAAAGAATTCGATTTAACAAATCGAAAGCGATCACTAGGTGTCAATTTATGGAAACCCGGACATTTATATAAATGTTCGTGATGCGTACTGCATAAGTTGCATTGAGAATGCGGTTTACAATCAGCTGTAGTATTTACATAGCTTTGCGTAGACTTTGGAGGTCGCCCTAGCGAATCAATTTTTCTATAGAAACTTTTCTTAACTTCTTGTTTTAGAGGAGAAGTTCGTTGTAATATTTTAATGTGATCTCTAATAAATGACACTAGGTCATCAAATGACGGTATATCAGCGCCGCGTTTGTTCAATTCGAAAGTGCGAGCGGTTTCAGAATCTAACTTTTTCAAAGCGATATATAAGAATATAAAATCCGAAAGTTTATCGATTTTTAAGTTTTTCAATGCTGAAACCGAAGACGCGAACTTGTCCAGAAATTGTTCGAGGTCGTTAACGCTCGCTGAATTTAATGTTTTCAATTCTAAAATCTGCTCTAAATAAGAAGACGCTAGAAGCTGTTTGTCTTCATATCTACTTTTCAAGGAATCAAAAATATCCTTATAGTTTTCAGCACACGGCGTTATGCCTGCGAACACAGACTGTGCCTTGCCCGTCAATTTCCCTATAAGGTAGTACATCTTCTCAGAATCTGATAACGCAGAATTATCATGGACAGTGTTTTTAAAAGCTGTATAAAATAGCGGCCATGTTTTTACGTCACCATTAAATTCAGGCAACTCAATAGGTGGCAATCGCGGCCGGTCTCCTCTTATGTCCTTGTTTACATTCGGTGACATTTCCAGCGATCGCGCTGCACGCTTGATGCGACAATATAAATCCTCAAACGCGAGTAAAGGCTGATAGTTGACAGCATATTTAGGATTCAACTTCAATTAAATAGAATTTATCTGATCCAACACACTTTCGAAATCGTTACGTAATTTATCAGTTGATTCTAAATCACATAAAAAAGATTCCTTTTGATATGCGTCATCGAGATTATTAGACTTATCAGCAATTGTTTGTATGCGAGAGAACATCAAATCTCTTTTTGCGGTTAAGAGTGACAATTTATTTACGTCAGTCATTATGAAAATATTATAGTACGTAATATTATTACTATAATATGCGGTGCGGCGGAAAACAGATGTGAACCTACACAGGTAACGTTATAAAAACGACGCGGGGTGCGGGCGGCGTAACGAGATAGCTCATACCGAAACAAACAAGACGTTAAATAAACGAACCTACTAGGCTATACGTCTGTTTCCAAAGATAACTACGATAATTAAATCGAGTACAATATGCGTTATTGACTGCAAATAAATGCAGAGACTGTTCTGAGAAATAGCCGGTAATTTATTTTTCGACCCACCCTACATTTACAATAATTGATTGTAGTTGCGAAAACGAATAGAATGATCAAAATTTCGCCACAACTTAACGTATTTATACGTAATAGTAAGTTATCCGGGTCGATTAGGACCAAAAATGGTGTAGCGGGGTGTTTAGTGGACTGTATTTTTTGTATGCGGGTTTTGAGTTGACGCACACCTCGAAGGAAAATCCAGCTACCCAGGAATATAAGATAACAATGGTAGCTGTAGTAAGGAGGAAATGCACAATACCTTAAATTTCTCCCTTTTTTGCTTTCCCCGGGGTGCACGGAGCGGAGGTAAGGCGGCTCGAACTGCAATCTTCGACTTTTCTTTTCTAAGTGAGCGTTGACAGTTGACTGCTCTGTCGTATGCAATCAACTATATGTATTGTGCGGGAAAAGGACGGAAGACAGGATGGTTCTACGTCAACTCAAACGCCGCGGTTATTTTACGAAACATTTAGCGCATTTTAAGCGCAACCAATAGCTTTAGAGTCCGTAGAAAATTCATCCACCGTCAGTGGACGCGTTTCAAGTGTACCGCTGTAGATCCTGGCTAAAATAAAAAACAGGAATAACAGTGAGAGCGGAGAGGAGGTGGGAATGCATGAGCCAAGGAAGGGTGAGAGTTTTGGTTTGAAAAATTGATACTATTTGATTTGTATGTGCCTCTGAAGAGAAATACTTAGTGTGTAATTTTCGGCTAACAGTAAGATTATAGTTGGCAATCCTAGTTAAAATAAAGTCATCATTTGATACAGTCCTCTTACTTATAAGACACTGTTATCGATGATGGAATGCACTTGCCTAGAATACATGGTCCTATTAATGACTCCCGCATTGTTATCATCACGCAATCTAGTAACGTATTCCAAATGGCAGCCCTTTACTGCATGAAATCAGATACGAAATGGTCGAATACTTTGACTCACACACAACCTGAAGTGCGTTGAATAACTAGTGAAGATACGTTGAAAAATATTATCATTATCAACAGGATATATATATATATATATATATATATATATATATGGGCTCAGACTGACAGACTCTTACAGAGAGTGGCAATAGACCACCACTCGGGCCCAGTGCGGATTGGTAGACTTCACACACACCTTTGAATTTCTTCTCAGGGTGTGTAGGTTTCCTCGCGATGTTTTTCTCCACCGAAAAGCCAATGGTAATGATTCATATATAGATCATTCGTATATAAATTCCAAATAACAAATTGGAGCACATTGGTACGAGCCAGGATCGAACCCAAACCTTGATTATTCAGGACTGACGTACTAGCAAACTGAGCTACCATGGCTTCTACATGTAAAACATATTATTATTTTAAAAAATGTGTGATTTATAGTGGTAGCTGAACTCTAAATGCGTTACTTTGTCAGTTTAAGTTTTAATTGTGTGGCAAATATAATTACTTTTTGTTTATCTCTTATAATCGGTTTGGGTGATGGTAAGGCATTTTTCTAATTCTGACGACATTCAGCAGTGTTTACCATGTGTTTCAGTACTGAAATATAACTTTTGACTTCTGGAATAGCACGGGTTTCCATCCCACCGTCATAGGAAATGAAGGCGAAATGATAACTCTTTGTTCATTAAAAGACATGGTTGGAGCGAGCTGCGATCTCTATTCCAAAAGCGAAAGCACGTCACTACCACGAAAACCACTTCAAAATATATTTGAAAAAACCTCGAGTCACACTCTCCAACTTCATAATGAAAGCGCCTTACATTTTACTTAGAACAATGAGCCTCGACGCGGAGTCGGCACAATGGAGGCGTAACTTGTAAAGTCGTAAACAATAGCGAGTTGTCTAGAAGATGCCGAGCTCTAACGTGCTTTAATGATAAGTCATGTTTACGGAATTTCAGGACAAGGGGTGATACTGTCTAGGGAGTTAAATAAATAAGGAGTTCAAGTACAGGAGCGAGCTAATTATAGCGCCAAGAGAAACTTCAGAGGAACAAGAATATTCATAGATAATCAGCTGAAATAGGTATACCACATAATACACGAACGATCTCGGGACGCTTACTTAAGATTCTTCGCGACATTTACCGGACGTCTGTCTGTCTAGAGGGAGGTTGGTATATACCTTACATGTTTCCCAGCACGTGTTGGCCACCACATATGTTTTTTTGTGCACGTAATTCGTAAACAAACATTATTAGAGTAGAATTTAAAACAATACTTGTATTGCCTTTCAAAAATATTCACACCAATATTAATTGTAATTTCACGTAAAATTTCGTAATGAACACTTCCTAAACCAACCGTGACGACTTTGCAACAAAATCCTAAAAATATCACAATGAACCTAAATAAAGAATAGTTCCTCCATAATCATACAGCTTGGAACAATGTTAAAATGTGGAACGGTATAAAATCAAAAATATTTACAAAGCAATTCTGGTGGCAAAGATGACTTATAAACATATTAAATGAACTTGGGTAGCTCTTCTGCATAGATTATTTCGCACTTTGCAGAATGATGTTTCTAAAATGTGAGTAGATTCCTGGACTGAAAAAAGGTTTGCAATAAATAAATTTAATTTTTTACCCAATACTTTCTTAATATATATTACCCAAGTATGTATAGTCGTGCTCGGTAGCCTAAACGGCTTAGTGAATTTAGTTTAAGTTGGTATCGTTAGATTCGTCTCAACATGAGCGTGAAATGGTTATATCCAAATTTTAAAAAGGCTAACTTTTTGCTAAATTTACTAAATTATACGTTTTGAATATGTTTCTGAGCCTTCTAAGCCCATCAAACTTGACGTATTCCGCAGTCAGGTTTTTAAAATTTTTCTTTTTACGACTATGTATGTGTTTTATAAATATATATAATATATTATAAATATGTTTAAAAAACATCGGCCCTAGAACTGACAACAAAAACAAGATACCTATAAAACACCTATCGGACTCTATCGCTGAATTGGAGATCTTAATTTGATGCGATCGCACTCAGAAGCGAAGATGCCGTGAAAGACCGATGGGCCCCTGTCTAAGCTTGATCGATGTCATTTGACGGACCGGGGCCGTTCGTTTTCTTGACAAATTATCGGGACCTTTTAGGATACGGGTGATCGACTCTTAATTCGTTAACAGATATTTCGATGAAATGGATTAAATTTGTGCTTACTGATGCGACTTGGAACGCTGTCACGCAATTAACTATACTCGTAAATCGTGTCATCTTCCAATTTACTAATGAGTTTGGATCGGATCGATGCGTTCTCTTGTACAAAGTTCATCGGAATTTCATTAATTTTTTGAACCTGACTGCTAAAAAGATTATATGTAAGACATAGAATTACATACATATGATTTTTTGTTTATGTTTTGCCATAGAAACTTTGAACTCATGTTTTACTCTAACCGCCTCCATGGCCTAACGGCTAAATGTTATACAAACAACACTGAGGTCCCGGGTTCAATTTCCAGTCAGGGTTTCTTTATGTACTCGGTTTGGTTGGTGGTACGAGTAGGTCATTTTCTATGTCCGCCTGGCTAGCTACCACCATGTTTCCTAAGTCTGCTGCCAAACTTCAGTGTTAATAGCACTGTAGTGTTCCAGTATGAAAGGAAGCAGAGCCAGCACCTCATTGGCTTGAGGATTCTGGGTATTTTTATTTTATTTTATTCATTGGATCAGTCAACAATAACTATACTCCAAATTCAAAAGCTTCATTATTCCAATTCAAGTGCGTAACCAATCAAAAGCTGATAAGTACGCTTACCACCTAAAGACCTTGTCAATTAACATCAGGGGAGGTGTAGGTCAAGTGTGAGCACAAAATGCCAGTTAAAACTTTTATCGAAATTTATTTTAGCTACAGACATATTATGAGCATCGAATTTTATCCCAAACCAATTTCGTTTATGTTAAAAGAGACGCACTCGTACAAGACATTGAACGAAAAGATTTCTTTATCGAATGGTAATCTCAAAGCTGTCAATGATAAGTCAAGAAAACGGCTTACGTTCAATCTTCCATTTCTGTTTGCTTACACTTTTATATACTTTGTTGATTAAAAGTCGTACCTAGTACTGATAGATGTTATAGAAGAAGATGGTTTTAGAGTTCCCTACCCGAAGGGTAACCAGTTTCTACGTCTCCGCTGTCTGTGCGTCCGTTTTTGTGTCACTGGGCTGTATTTTTTTTCATGACCCGTAATAGGTAGACTGCTAAAGTTTTCACAGAATGTGTATTTTGTTGCCGCTATAGCAATAAATTGTAAAATTAAATTAAAAACTAAAGCACGTATAACATATTTATGATCTCCAAAACGGCACCAACGATTTCGCTGAAATTTGGTATTTGGGGGCGAAAAATCGATCTAGATTAGTCTCATGTCTGGGAAAATGCGCGATTTTGAGTTTTCATGCGTTTTTTCCTTCGCATTTTTTACGCAAAAACTTATTCGACGCAAAATATGATGGGAAATTTCAAGGTGTAAAACATAAATCACTTTAGCCGAGTGGTTCACACGTGTCATTCTGTCTGAGATATCCGCGTTCAAACCCCGATTGGAAAATTGCTTTTATTTTTGGTTTTTTGTGTGTTTTTATTTATTTATTCAAGTTTGTAATTATTATTTTTAGTTTTTGTTTGTTTTTAAAGAACTACGAGCAAAGCTCGGTCGCCCAGATATTGATATTAAATTGTAAACTTATCACGTTTCCCACCAACTACAACCGATTCACGTGTATTGAACAGTGGCCCACATCAAGTACCAAAGCCTCTAAAACTTAACTATCAATAGACAAAGCCCTCGGGATAGCATCAGGACATCTTGTGAACTTGCCAAATCAAACACTAATGGGGATGTTGCGAACAACTAAACGGACAGGAAGTTATGTCCATCGATAACCAGACCTTGGTCGATTTGTCTCTATTAATATCGACAATATACATATTTGGAGAGGTTCTGTAAACAGTAGATTTATGCTCAAGAAGGAAAGTAACGGCTTTTGTGTTGATATGGTGGCAACGTTACTCAACGCGCGTTATGCAAAGATTTTGCATATAAAGAAACACTTACAAAAAACTGATGTCTAGGCAAAATACTCTTGATGTTGTGAAGGTGATATTGACGAAGTAAAAAAATTAATACGTAGATAGATAGATGATCATTTTATGTAACAGCATAATACTACAAATACACACAAAAGAAGAAGGGTACACACAGTACAAGTAAAGATTGAGAAAAAACAATAACAACATCGTTTACTGCAGTGATTCATGCCAGAAAAAAGCCCTAACTTGGCATAATGTTGTAGACTATGAGTCCACAACGCTGGTAACCAACAAATCTATAACGGGTGTGCAATTAAACCCCAACCCCTTACTTGATGGTAAGTTAAGATAAGGCTGTTGGATGGTAAGTGTGCTTACCCTGAAGCCTCAAACTAATGAGGCGCTCTCTTTGCTACCTTTCAAACCGGAATACAGCAGTGATATTAACGCTGTTTGGCGTCAGACTGAGGAAACATCGAGGTAGCTGGTCAGGCCACCAACAAAACTGAGTACCGATAGCTACTCCCACTATTATACACTCGACGAGTTCTTTAGAGACAAACTGGTGCAAATTTAATAAGTGACAGACCTATGTAAATTTAAAATGTTAGTATAGTTAGTATATCTTGACATTCGAATTGTAATTGCTTAAGTTGTATTAATGTTAATTAAGCTTTATGAAGGACATTTGTTTATTAATTAAAATCCACAAATGTTGTACGCCTTCGTGTAGGATATAGAGATGCTATGTATTACAACACCCAACATCACTGTACCACCTATATTCACAATAAAATATTCTGATCCTGGGATTAGAACCCGGGACTTCTGGTTAGTTATTCGAAGCTACACTATTAGGCCACTGAAGCGGTTATAACCACTATTTTGTCGTGATCGGGACAAAACTATATGGTCGCAGCAATAGAGATCTGTCCTATGAAGTTGGATCTGAACTGAGGAAAGTATCATGGAGTGATTTTTAGCCAACCTTATCGTGATATTTTTTTTAACGTACTAAATTATATATAAGATTAACGAGTTCAAAAAGAACTATAAACCGACGTCAACTGCCTTAAAAGCCCTCAGGATTTAGTCTATAAAAAGGTAGAATTATCTGGGTACATACGAGAATTTGGTTTTTGACTATATTTTTACACCGCCAAGTAGACTTGCAGGCTTAAAGTATTTTGTACACTCGAGTACAAATATATGTATCCACTTTTGAACCTTTAATTGTCATTTCCCTCAACACACTGCATAGAATCAAGAATGGGTGAGTGTGACATGGTACAAAAGTGGATACATATTTTTGTACCTCACGTCTTTTATGAAAAAACAAAAGATTGTGGCAGTCTAGCAAGAAGGACAGGATTTTTCCTTTTGAGATACGTAGCCGTGAAAAATGAATGGTAATATTTAAGCTTTAACATTTCGTTGACAGATTTTACCATTGTGTTACGATGCATGTGCCAAAGTAAACAAAACACGAAATCCTCTCAGCTGATTGTAGCAATCTATTCCGTAGTCCCGTAAAGTCTGCATTATTACGCTGTAAAGCTAAAATATTCGAGCGATATTTTCTTAAATTCTTTTAGGAAAAAACAACAACGATACAGACATTCTTTAGCAAATTGAGGAAGTAGCGGCAACTTAAGTGCGTTCTAAGGCCCGATGGTAATCTACAACAATTTGTAAAGTTTATCTACCCTGCCGTTATATTATTAGTAATGCAAAGGTTTGCACATTTCTGGAAAGGAGGAAAACTTTCAGTATTCTTTACATTTTTCTTTATCAGAGAAATTTTTTATTGTTACCCTAGAGTAACATATTTATTGCAGTACTAATTTACGCACGTAACACAGCTAATAGTATGAGCACCGAAAGTGCTCTGTGAAAGTCTCTGAAGATACAGGGTAGCACTTCGTGTGAACTGTAGGCCGCCATTTTAAATTTTATGTCATGAAGTCGTTTAATAGAATAGCCTATAACCCGTTGGTAAACAAGACGCATTTTTATCAAATTACGAGTTTTTAAGGAACACACAAACATACATAAACGTTTGCACAACGAGTGCACGCCTGTATTTTACCACCACCAGGCAGGACGTCACATAATTCATTAAACAGAAGTCCAACTACACCGTGAGGGTGGAGCAGCTGGAGTCACGCCACAACACATCCTTCAAGTCGTTCGTGGTGCGAGCCCCGACCTGCAAGCTGGAGACCTTCATGAGGGAGGACTTCTGGCCGAAGGGCGTGGTTTACCGTCGCTTCAGAGGGAGGATAGCGACCAACACCACCAGAGCGGCACCAACGTGCCATAGTAAATAAGTGTGTAGAATATTATTGTAGTGTGTAGTAGTTTATTTTAATGTATTTTATTGTATATATACTTATAAGTCATTGTTACCTGAAGTAAATGAATAATAATAATTATAATAAATACAAAAGTTGATAAATTATATACCTCGTTTGGTTTCTCTATAATAGTCGGGTAAAAAGGAGAAATAAAGATCTATTTTCACTAATGGTATTTAGATTCAAAAATCATAAGTATGGAAAAGCAGTACTACTCCATGACTTTGTAAACATCTAAATATTAAAGCTGAACCAACTCTTACATCCAGCTGTTAACTAGTCAGTGACAGAGACGTTGACAAACACTCAACACCGAAGTGGTTGGTTTATTTGGAAATTTCCTAATGTAAAGTTACGACAAACATCACACGCCCAAAGCTATATAAAACACATGTTCCTCTTCCCTAGTATGTCAGTTTGTATTAGATTTTCCGCATTATGTGCATAAATTGAAGCCATTTTGTCCCTTAAAATATTGAAACTCTCGTGAGACATTATGTAGGCAATTAATTGTTTTAAAAAACGGTCAAGTGCGAGTTGGACTTGAGCACGGAGAGTTCCATAAAGAATATAGAGATTCCATAAAGAACAATCCTGTAACGAATGCGCTTAAATAACATTTTTTATTTAGTTTTGCTACGTTGCTACGTTTTGATTTAGTTTAGTTGACGATGCTAATACCTTGCTCTGCTTGCAATACCTGCGCACGTCTCAAAAAAATCAAGAAAAATAAATATATTATAAATATTGATTTTATCCTGTTTTTAGTTTTTGTTGTTATAGCGGCAACAGAAATACAACTTCTGTGAAAATTTCAATTGTCCATCACGGTTCATGAGATACGGCGTGACAGACAGACAGCGGAGTCTTAGTAATAGGGTCCCGTTAGTTACCCTTTGGGTATAGAACCCTAAAAACCGGCTGACCCACGTGATCTAGGAGCCGACTAGTTTCAGAACTATCGGAGGTACTTTTTCAGGATGAGTAGGACTAGTTCGCGTTAGGATTAGCAGGAGTAACGATACATAATTATATATTATATATAATCTATATAATTACAAGTGAAATAACAATATAATTAGTGAACTATGCTAATTAACTTTCACGCGTGGTCAGGCCTCACTAAGCGTAAATAAATAACGGGAGGTCGTATGAAAACTACCCGCAAACAAAGTGAACTGCTGAATAAATTATACAGTTCATAATGTGGTCATTGTTAACTGTAAAGCTTTGTTTTATGTCATGGGCTTTGCTATAATGTACAGCCTTTTAAATGATTTATATAACTGTTGTTTCAAATGTATATTCGTCATCTGTCTGACAAAGATTTAAATGTTTAGATTCGCCCTAAATTTCCAGTTTGTGTTTTGCATAATTTTGTGAGGAATCTAGATCGCAAAGGACACACATGCTTACGGACTTTTGCCTCACAGATGTATTAGCATCGTCAGCAAAAACATCCGTGAGACGTGAGGTTGTAAGAACCTAGTGCAGTGCTTATTTGAAGTTGTAAAAAAGATATTTTCATTCATAAGACAAAACAGGTCCTTGGCACGTAAACCGTACGACATAAACTGACACATTCTCTCTCAAATTCATCGTGTAGATGTGTGCACACGTCAACCTTCCACCGCTGCAAACGCACCACTTAACAGTTAATTGTGTGAAGTGACCAAATCACTGACATAAAACAAGGGACTGGGCCACGTAAATCCGAAACTGTGCCATTTTACGGCCACTTACTCTAGTGTTCAAATGTTACGTCCATAGTTTGTATTGTATGTATGTATGAGGGATGTAAATTTTAGAGTGATTTGTATTGTAGCCGTGTTGTGGTGTTTGCGCTGCTTCTACTTTGGATAGTGAAATACAGGCGAATTGACAATTAATTTCCCGACTAAGGCATAGCCAAAATGAAGATTATGATCTTAGCAGCGTTTGTACGTATGTGTTTTCATCCATTACATCATATTTCCTAAACTAATAATGTGTTTTGACAAATGAGGCTACATGGCCTAACATGAAATCCAAGATGGCGGCTTGTAGGAAACATATAAGAAATGAGTAAAGATTAACATTTCGAGAAAATAAATTTGTATGTTTAAACTACGGTTAGAACATTTCTTGTAGCTTTAGTCTTGATATGATTCTGGTTTACATGTTTTCTGAGCTAAACGGAAAGTCGTTTTGTACGTTTGCTTTCCTATACAGCAAACTAGCGCCACCGTCAGTGAAAAATAATAACTACGGATAACCGATGGATGCAGGTGGCTCGGGACCGGTCAATGTGGCGTACCACGAAGGAGGCCTATGCCCAGCAGTGGACGTTTCCCGGCTGATGATGATGAACCGATGGGGAGTGAGAGATCTCGAGTGGCAACGTAACGTTAGACGTGTACCAGGCAGATGGACCAACGATCACGTAAAGATAGACGACGGCAAGCCACTGGGTGCAGGCGGCTCAAGACCAGGCAGCATTGTGTCGTACCACTGGGGAGTGGACTAAGCTTTATTCGACTTCAAAGTTGGATGATAAGCGAGCGCACTCAGAAACTGATCGTGGATAAATCCAGATCGGTGCTCTCAAATGACTCGGTACTGAGGGCACGCCCAATAGCCTTAACACTACCGAGTGCAGTACCATGAAAACGTCCGATTAAAATCTGTTTAAAATTCGAATTTCGATTAATACCAATTTCACCAAATCCGAAACAAAATCGAAACGTTACAACGTTCATGGTATGGGCCCTGGTTCGACTATCGAATCCGCTCGGGTTGGCTCGGTAAACGTTCAAATGATCAGCGCCAGGTTCGGATGTCCGCTTTGAACTCTATAAAAGACACGGATTGGATAAGCGGAGCCGGAATCTTTAAGAATATTCGGTTCCGATAACGCACCTGGACTCAGAGATTAGATACCCTTTGTGGACTCGGAATTAGCCACGCCTATCAGAAACCTGGCGCTGGCTCTGGTAAGTTTCATACCGGAACATAAAGTGCTATAAACATTGTTGTTTGGTGGTGGACGGCTGATGGATGATGATGATGGTATCATCAATTCCCAGAGCAATGCGGTGGCACACATATAAATGTGAATTACACGTGCATTTTGATAAACATTCCAAAAGTCAATTAAGGAATGTGTACGTAATGTACTTCCAAACAAACATTTTGCTCCATACATTTCCCTATTAATATCAAACTCATATGCTCACTACATAACTACAGAAAATGGTATTTAATTAAGCTTTTAACGAACTAACAACAACTTTCTCAATTTCCACTGCATTCTGCGAAGTCGGCAGTTCAAACTGGGTAATAATTTGCAGTTGAAATGTTGGGAACTCGTTCCATGTCGAATTGTTTGAATTCAATTTGTAAATGCAAATTTTATTGGTTGTAATTATTACTGAAATATGATATGGGACGCGATGAAGTTTTGGCTAATAAGGTTTTGATTTATGGTATAACTATGTACATGAAATTGATTTCATGATTGTTCAGCTTACATTAGCCAGCTGCATCTGACTGTAGTCCGATTGTATCAATCAGTAAGCTCTGTTCCACGAGCTCCCGGAAGACTTTAAAACCATCTATCATCACTGTCCCAAAAATTAAAATTAATTAAAATGGGAATACATTTACGAAAATGGGAATGCCTTTACATTGACGAACATGTGTTTGAAGTAATTTAATCTTTTCAAACAATTTGTTTCAAACTTTTTCGAGATTATGTAACTCAAATTTATTTATGTTCTTTCTAAACAATTTCTAAATATAAAATTGTTACATACAGGCTGTTATTTGGTATGATTAGTGAATTACTAAAGTTTTCAACATTTTAAAAAAAAAACTTATTGCGTTAAAAACTATTATGCGTCGATACCAATGCAGATACCAATGGAGTACCTAACAACATTTTTTAAGTAAAAGTTGTTTTGATTCATGTAAGAATAGCTCATTGCCATAATATTTCTTTTAATTTGTATAGACACCAAAAAATTAAAATAAATATTATGCTAGTTACGAGAATCAATGACAATTTAAATACACGGCTTGTTCTATTTTAAATACTAAATCACAGCCGAAATCGCCACATACGATAATATAAAATAGTAGCAACAAAGTAGCAAGGGATCTGGTGCCCTATTCTTAAGTCACTCGTTTGAAACTATATCGCTGCATGCGACTTAAGTTATATTTATAGCTTCCAACATGTACGACGCATGTACTTCTTCTGGGCGTGTTTGCATTTGAGTTTCATCTGATGGTGACGGTAGAGCCGATGGATGGGTAGCGTGAGAATTTCAAGCCAAAACGGAACACAATAGTGCAGGTGTACTTAGAAAATACTACAAACCAAACCAAGGAGATAACATTGCTATATATACCTGAAATTGTTTATATTGGTCTATACCTACGCTAGACGTAAAATGAGTCATCATCACTGCCGTCAAAGAGTTTTATATTATTGATACCTTCAAAAATAATTAAAATCTCACGTCAATCATCAATATTAGATCCACAATTTGCGGAGACATGACAAAAAAATTCTCCGCAAATAATTATTAAAAATTAATTTTATGCCAAAAATGACTGCTGAATCGATTTTTACCAAATATAGCTAAGAACCATCGCAAGGAAACTTACTTTCGGTCCATCCGTTCGAGAGCTACGATGCCACAAACAGACAGATACACAGCTATTGCGTCAACTTATTAGACCCCTCTTTTTCCGTCAATGATTTTTAAAAAATCTGTTGAAAGTACCTTTCCGTTGTCGAATGAAAATTAATAGAAATCGAACGCTCGACGGATGACGAACGATTCAAAAATAGAACTTCAGACCTAGTTCATATTACGAACGTTATAGTTCAGTACCTCGGGGCACATTCCCAGCCATAAACTGCTAGTGGCTAGAAGCGTTTGGATGTTTCCTCCTGCGTCATGGAGTAAACTACGATTGCGGCAGCTTGGCACGGAATGAGGCAGTGGGCTATAAAGTTCCTAGCAATCTGATTCTCAGCTTAAAACCCAGTCATTTAAGTACAATGAAAAGGAGCTAAATAATACAATGATTTGGATTAAATACGGTGACCATAACTGAGGAAACCACAACATAAATAAATCATACACCTTTTTAATGCTACAATTGTTATCGATAAACTTTTCTAATAAATATGTTTTTTTTTTTAAAAAACAATTATTATTGTAAGGTGTTTCTACCTATAAGCGGTTGTATATTTTCTGTATAATAAATCGTCTAGTTATTTCACGTTAAACTAAATACAAATCCATTATAAATTTGGTTTAATATCTAAATCCAATAACTCATTTCGGCGCGGCCCAGTTTTTATCAGGGATTTGTTGGGAAGCTCGGCTAAATTGTCAGAATAGAATTATAATCCTGCTCTTTGCGATAGACTTTTGAAAGCTAGATACCTTCCCAAATTAAATTTGGATCAGTTAAGCCTTTGAAACAAGATTTATTAGAGTAATATAAGTAGGTAAAATCCATACCAATATTGTAAATTAGAAAGTATTTTGTCCTTCCTTCACGTCTCAACGGAAAGTCATATTATATACTTCATATAGTATATACTAGGTATAATTGAAGGGCCGAAGAAGGATACAATATGCCGCTTAAATGTTAATGCAAAAAAAGATGCCGTTCATGCCAAATATACTGACGAATTCCCTTGCAAACGCAGTGAATAAAAACGTATACTTCTTATGATCTAGAATCATCAACTTTGGAAATAAGCAATGTTATAACATAGTTCAACGAGACAAATCACTCCAGAACCTATAACTGATGGGGAGTAAGAGCTCCCGAGTGGCAACCACGTACCGGGATATGTCTATCGGGCCGTCCCTCTACAAGAAGGCCTGACGACCTAGTTAAGGTCGCGGGGAGTCGCTGGGTGCTAGTGGCTCGGGACCAGTCCATGTGGCTTAGCATGGAAGAAGCCAATGTCCAGCAGTGGACGTTTCCTGGCTGATAACGATGTTCTAATATAACAAGTATAGAAAAACATATATTTTTCGTTTAATTCGGACTTTCACTTTCATAAGGGGGAGGCTATGTTGGTAAGACCACGTGGCCACGTTCAAGGTTGCATTGTTTTGTAGCTGTCCCTCTCCGAGCCCTATCCTACCCGAGCGCGTACGGTGAGACAACATACATTACGCGAAGTTATCCACCCGTTATTTGGATGTTTCGTAGTCCAGGGATCATTTGAAGGATACAGTATATTTTGTAACCATTTTTTTATACAGTATACTAATGAAATTTCAGATGTCGGTGGTTTTTCCAAATTGTTCTAAATTGATTCATACTCTTGTAAATCAGGTTCAAAGTTGGGGCTTTTTGTTACCGAAAAATACAATACTTTGACCCCCTGTAACTCTGGAAGTGAGTGCGTGAGTGCGCAAGTCCGACTCGCAGTCCAAATAGACGGTTTTTTCGGAAGCCGAAAGCAAATACAATAATGGTTGAAATACGAATACCTTGTCATTATTTTTGCTAGTTTTATCTTTAGAATATAAATATTTTATCATTACGCTTAACGATCTATCACATGAATACAAAGTTAAATGAGAAACCCTTATAATTTGTTTGTACCTTTCTGTTTGTCCCTCGTTTACAGTCATTGAGTTTCTACAGATTTGTACCTTAGGTATTTTACAATTACATAAATTGATATTTGAGGTAGGGAAACTAAAATGATATTGATATTTAAAATGTTCGCACTTCAGTCACCGCTGCTAGGATTCCGAACGATGAAAAACTGAACCCTGATAATATCGCTCTGATAACCGACTGTCTGCCAGTCACAGCTGATTATTTCAGGAACTACGAGGGTCAAGTAAAAAAAAAGGTTCCCAACGCTGTACACTCGCCGCGCGACATGCTATGAGAAATCTGGCAACACCGCCGTGTTCCTTGGTTCCCGAGCTTTATTCTCCCACCCGGACGAAGTCAGTACGACGCTCAGTGCCGGCCTGACAGCCATCCGAGATGAAGCCCCCAATCGCTGTCACCGCCAGGTGTGAGATTCGTTCAGTTATCCGTTTTTTACACGCAAAAAAGGTAAAACCTATTGAAATTCATAGGCAGTTGCAAGAAGTGTATGGCGAAGCTTGCATCAGCGTTCAACACGTCCGCAAATGGTGTAGGGAGTTCTCCGAAGGACGCACAGACGTCCACGACGAGGAAAGGAGCGGGAGGCCATCGGTATCCGACGAAGTCGTGGCGAAGATCGAGCGCATTCTCCTCGAGGATCGGCGAGTAACGCTTCGGGAGCTGGCTGCCCAAGTTCCTGAAGTCTGTGAAAAAACAATTGACAACGTTTTGACGGAAAAACTGGGTTATCGCAAGGTCGCTTCAGATCGGACGAAGAGGTACAGGAAGCGGTCACAAACTTCCTCAACGGCCTGGCGGCGGAGTTCTTCGAAGAGGGTTTTCAAAAGTGGATAACTCGTCAGCAAAAATGTATAGAAAAATCTGGCGACTATGTAGAAAAATAGTTTAAAGTACAAGCTTTCAGATGGTGTACTCCTCGATTATGAAATGCGTTACACCAGAAAAAATGTGGGAACCTTATTTTTTACTTGACCCTCGTACTAATACTATCGACTTGGAATTTGGAATAGTTATGGAGATTGTAACCTTCGGGTACTTCAATCAATATATTACCGTTTTTTAAGTTTTAATACATAATTTTTATTTAAAAAATGTAACAAAATACATTTTGACATGGACATACATACATACAGACATACATCAAGCGGGCCTAGAAAAGTGTCACTAGTGGTGACCTCATCTTTATATATTTAAATGATAACGTAAAGGTCAGAAACATGTTCGTTTGTCATTGCAAACATCGAGAACGTTTTAATTATTCAAACGATAGGCTCCATACACGAATAGCAAAACACTTGCTAAAGTCCAAATATAAGCATTCGAAACATGAATAGCTGGATTTATGAAAGGAAATCATCAACGAGGAAAATATTTGGAAACGCTTCTGTATTTGTAAAACGATTGAACTGATATCAATTAGTAAATGCTGATGTCGGAGAGCCTGGCTTCAGTGTTACTACGAATCACCCACTTAGTGATGAGGCTTTAGTGATGGGACTTATTTTAAATATCGAAGCTGTTTTCCGTTTCAGTGATGAATGTACTTTTGACATAAACCCCCGATCTATATCTACATAGGAGTCAAGTCGTATCACTAACACGGAAGAACGACAAGCCAACAAAATAATTTTACAAACACCACTTAGAGGTCCAATGTCAAAAGAATTACAAAAATAATGTGCTCCAACAGCAGATAGTGCCTTCAACCACCTAAATATAACATGTAGAGTTTTAAGTCCTTCATTGTTATGGTATGTTATTTTTAGTGTATTTGTGTCTATATTCGAGTGTGTTACAAACATATTTATAGTACAATGTTACACAAGGGATTGATGCTTTCACCCTAGTTAAACACTCTACATTTAATTTCGACTGTGAGGAAAAAATACTCTTTATTTTCGAAACTAATCCAAGGATGAATTTTGGACATCATTCACTGATAAACAGACGTGTGCGTCAATATTTATGCAGTGGCCAAAACCAAAGATACTAATATTTTTGATAACAGTAAATTTAAGTTACAAGTAATCGCTTACAAACTGAAAATTTCTGTATTTGATATCTTTTGTTTAAAAGAGATGTTTCAATTTCGGCCTGCACTTGTACACTATTTAAAAATCAAGTAATAATTTAAAGTTATATATAGAAAAATACTAGAATTACATTTTTGCATTTATTTTAATTTGTCAAAATCGTTCTTTTCCCATCACTAACCGTTCAGTGTTTGAACTGGAATTAAGTTAATTGCAAATTTTAGTTGATTAACATTGGAGTGACATCGACGTTTAACGATGAATTTTACAAATTCAAACAGAATCCTGTTTTAATAACTGTAAGTTATTTTTTACACACTAACGGTTTGTTTAGAGCTTCACTTAAACTTGTGTCAAATTTTACAAGACTACTATAACGTATTTTCTTGTACACTCGAGTACAAAAATATGTATCCACTTTTGAACCATGTCGCATTCTCCCTTGTTGTTTCTATGTAGTGTTTTGAAGGAAATGTCAATTAAAGGTGAATGTGACATGGTGCAAAAGTGGATACATATTTTTGTACTCGAGTGTACCATACCATGTTACCTAAGTCTGCTTCCAAACAGCAGTGTTAATAGCATTTATTTTGTTCAGGTATGAAAGGTAGCAGAGCCAGCGCCTCTTTAGATTGAGGCTTTTTGGATGCGCACACACATGTAATAAAATGTCGGCAACATGCTCCAATAAGAATATCAAGTCGTTACCTATTCTGAATGAAAATTTATACTCAACCACAAAACATAATCGTTTCTTACCCAAAAATAATAATTAGTTTGAAGACTAAATCACCTATCTGCGTAATTCTTACCTTTGCAAATAACTGTCCTTGTACACAGCTACCAGTAATTTACGTCAGATTCAGCAATAACAGTATCTCTGTCGGGCAATAAGGCGTGGTATTATACGCGTCACATTTTAATAATTGCCCATAAAACTTTGCAACTTAAGTCGTTACTGGCATGAAGTGAATTGTTGCTAATCTCCACGGACGTAGATGAGACTCCGTTTGAGATAGGGTGAAGTGAGGTCACACTTGTGTAAATTTAAATTTACTTTGCCGTGGCTTCAGGAATTATACTTAGATAACAGTTTTCCTGGATTAATGAGTAGCCTTTGTATTTTATGTGCTAAATTTCGTCATGATTTATTTTGCTTTAAGGCGGGAAGAGATAACTTACAAACAAACAAAAAAACAATTTTAAACTGTCATTTTAAAAGCAATGTAATATTTACCTACGACTGTATATAGGTTAGTTTTGTTCCAAACATAACTCCCCGGTTTACAGTGGGAAGCGAGGTAGGCTGTGACGGCGAAAATCTACATATCAGTGTATCAGTAAGGAACAAAATGAAAAACATCAACATCAACAACAACAAAATTTGAATAGTTTGTTTCATTAAAATTTGTACCATTGAAATATTTTCCCATATTTTGTGTGAATTGAAATCGTAGTGTACACTTTCCCCGCCATTCAATGTTTATTTGGCTTTTAATTATAACGAAGAGTTTGACTTCGAGGAGTCAATTAATGGTGGATTTCAGTTCGCTCGATATTCTGTTGACTCCTGAACATTTATTCTCAGTGGCCTGTTTGGACAACCAGAGGATGTCATTCAACAACCTAATAGATGTGCTTAATGCAGAGGCTCAGGCTAATTCTTCTACAGAGAGTGTATGGATCATAGTCCATCACGTGGGCTCAGTGCGGATTGGTTGGTAGACTTCACATACACCTTTGAATTTCTTCTCAGGAGTGTTCAGGTTTCCTGACGTACACATAAAAGCCAATTGTAATTATTTATATCCATAAATTCCCTATAAATTAAATAAAAACTTTAAAAAAGGAACTCGTTGGTACGAGCCAGGATCGAACCCATACCTCGATTGTTCAAGGATTGACGCTCTACCCAACTAAGCTACGAGTACCGTGGTTTAGGGTGACATTATGGGATGATAGTATTCTAAACGCCCCGATATCTTTACCGAAATGTATTTCCAACAATGCAAGCACATCAAAAACTAATCATCAAACATTCGATTCTTCCGAGTAGAAAAGCATATCTATCTCCAGTCCCGACCTCTAACATTTCACTTGCTACATTCAAAATTCGAGTCTGAATTTTATCTCCGGATAGCGCGTCGGTTCGGCTGACATTATATTTTACGTTGCTTTATCTGTTCGCCCTCGAGATGTGCGATTTGGCCTAATGTCTCCGGGAAATTCACTCCTTCTGTGGCGCTTTCACAGGTGACGATACGACACCGACGCGATTATTCTGTTCACCCGGAAAAGTTTACTTTTTGTATGTATAATTTCACTTGGCCTTTGAGAAGCCTCGACCTAATGAGGCGCTTGTTGCATTCATTTTCAGATCAGATTTTCATGCGACAGACAAGCCAAGCGCTTCTGATATAGAAAATATCATATTAACTAAACCGAGTGCCAAAGTTTACTCATTTTAAGTCCAAGCATGTAGCCACTAGGTCACGAAGGCGGCTACAAAAACTCAATAAACAAAATATTCCAAAGTTATTTCATACAATTGACTCATACTGTGGTCCCAGATCCGACTGAGAAAAATGTTCAGGAGATGAGCATCTCTGATTAACTAAATCTTGCGTCGATCACCAGTCTGCCTGCAAAGTGTGGTCACGGCAAATTACCTCAATTGTAAGCCAATTTCAGTGCCTGTACCTGTTAGGTAGTGTCCATGACCAATAGTGGACTTAAGTAGCTGATAATCACAGTTAAAATTTATTAGTCTATGTTTTTGTCTTCTGCAAATTTATTTATGTCTCTTTTAGCAAATTTTACATAAAGACACGGGATGGTTTTAATCGAAAGCCGAAATATTTAGCATCCGCATCGAAGTGGCTATGTCTTGAAGAATAATGGCATGTATAACATTCAATTACTCTCTTCTTTCATACGAGGTTTTAGGTTTATGTAGTGTTGTGTGTTCCTTTATGTGTCAAAGTCAATATTGTCGACTTAAAGTAAATGTTATGGGCTTATTGTTGCCGAAATGATCAAAAAAACATTTATCAAAAATGATTAAGAACAAACTTAATTTTGCAGCCGAATTAATATTATCCCATACATACATCTATGTCACTATTAAGATTCATCTACAAATGTACGTCTGTAATTGTAAAAACGCTATTAACGGTGATATAATTAAAAAATTTTTTCATATTAATTCTTGAATTTGTGCTGTAAGACCTTGTTTTTGCCAAATTTTGGGTTCTTAGCGCTCTCAAGGGAAAATATGTGCAATATACGGTACCTTTTTTGTTTCGTTGACTTATAAGTTTAACTTTTTCACAGATTCGAGTGATTGTAAATTTGGTTCCTGAGATAAAGGGTCTTGACAGACAAACAGAAAGACGGATATCAAACTGTTCCCATAAGGATTCATTGTCAGTGGTCGACTGTAAATTTTGGTCGACGGTTTGAAAGGACTGGGAGCATTGTTTCCAATCGTCGACTGTGAAGACACCCACCCTTATCTACCAGTAAACTACGCTCAAGTCGTATAGCTCGGGCCGCTGGTATGGAAAATTTATGTACCTCCATTGTCAAGCTGTGCTTCCTAAGTTCGTATGCTGAAACAGTTATCACAAGATAAATTAATACAGTGTGTTAGCATTAATTCACATGACATTTATTTAATGTAAATATTTATGCCCCTACTTTTTTATGTATCCGTAGTTAGCCGTGGTAGCTCAGTTCGATATAGCTTCAGTCCTTAAACAACCGAGGTCTGGGTTCGATACTGGCTCGTACCAATGAGTTCAAATTTGTTATTTGGAATTTATGTATGTATGATGAAAATCATTACCATTGGCTTTGACGGTGAGGGAAAACATCGTGAGGAAACCTGCGCACATTCTGAGAAGAAATTCAAAGGTGTGTGTGAAGTCCACCAATCCGCACTGGGTCCGTGTGGTGGACTATGACCCATACACTATCTGTAGGAAAGTAGGCATGAGCGCCTTGCAGTGGAGACATATATAGGCCGCTTATGTGATATTGTTTTGATGTATAATAAAATAATGATTTTGAATTGAATTTCATCTGACCTGATGGTAAGTGACAACGGTTATTTAAAAGAATGTTCTTACCCAGAAGCCCTTGAGGCTAACTGGGCGCTTTACTTACAATCACATCGGAACTCTATCCCTGTTGGTTTGCGACAGAATTTGGTAACATACGGAACCAAATCATCACTTACGAGTTGAATCAGATTAAATTGTTATCAATCATGCCGAATTCGATCTGTAACGAGTGTTGGAAAAAGAACACTAACTAAAGAAAGACACTCTCAAGTTCAAGTCGAACTAGCAGACGAATCTATAACACCGTACCGTAATATTTGACACGAATAATTTAGTAAACTAATTAAAATAGAGAAGAGGCCAAACACACGTTTCTTGTCCCTTTACAATTTTAAACTTTTCTTGTTTCTACTGCAGCCATATTTAAATTTTCAAGTGTTTCAAAACCTAAAGCCATATGCCAGACAAACAGGCGAACAGAAGAGTCTTAGTAATGGGTACCTTTGGATGCCGACGGTCCGAAGCTCTAAAAATGAGTTATTGTTACAAGATTTTTTTATTTAGAAGCTTTATGTAGCATTGCCGTATCGCCTTCTTCAATTAGTTACCTAATTAGGTCCCAGTACAAAGGCTTTCCGATATTAAAAAAGTAAAAAAGAGCAAGAAATTAACGGACCCCCCAACCGCGCCATCAAAGAAACCCAAGGGCATAGATTTACAAATAATGTGGAGAGGGCACTCTCTATCCGTATTTCAAGCCCTGTCATTCGTTCAATAAATCTTTAATATGTCACTTTTGTACTCTTTCGCTTGACTCTTTCGGCATCCATTGAAAGTGATGGTGTGACTTTATTCTATTCTAAACTCCTAACAATGACAATGTTTCTGACCTGTAAGAAAAACAAATTAAAAAATGTGAAACTTTTATTATTAGTGCATGCTTCATTACAATAAAACAATGTAACTTTGTCTGTAAAAATCGTTGCTGAGATAATCAGCTGCGACGGACATACGAGTACAGACAGAAACGTAAATGATTTTATGAGGGTTACATTTCTCATCAGATGTCGGGACCCTAAAAAACATTAAACATTAAAATACACAAATTGATGATTTAATCCGAGTGTAGCATTACATGAGTTTTTGTAAGTCAATGCGCGTGAACTTTTCTCATTTCCCTACAAAGATTAACACGTTGCGCCTGCGACGTGATCGGGAATACTAATTGCTTTTTGATTATTCATTCATTTTGCTTGTAATGTTTTCTTTTATCGAATTAGATGGTCTGGCTTTAGGCTTCGCCGTTGTCACGCATTTTCTAAGGTAACCTTTTAATATTATTGCCACAGCTATTGCGTAAAGTTGCCGTAGTTGACATTGTACTTCTACGAAATACCCGAAATTTTAAAATACTTATATGAAATCATGTAGCCATTTTAAGTGCATCAAATAGTATTGAAATGAATTTGTAATGTTGAAAGTCTAGCAAGTTAATGCAAAATGAAGTAAAATTGTTTTCTGTGCAATCAATCTATAATATCTTGATTTTACACTTACGTCATAAAAAATTAAATTTTTTGCCAGTCATAAGTTACGTCCTCTCCTGTATAAGTTATGTGCCTGTGGTGTCAATTTTACAATAAAATCACTATTATGTCATCACATGGATGTCATAAAAGGCGACAAATGGAAAAGGATGATGAGAATCTACTCGTAGTTTTATAAATATTTGCTATCACCAATGCGACTGCAATATGTGCTTATTAAAAGCACAAAGAGGCGTACTTTGCGGGCATAATAATGTAACAGTAACTAAAGATACGCCTGATTATAAGTTATAATTCTTTAACCGAATTTATGGCACAGATTTAGAGAAATTATTGCTTGTTATGTATCCCCAGTAACAATCGTCGACCTCGCACTATATATACTAGGTTGTGATCTCACCACACTCCTGTGCGGGCGGGAGTATGTGCGGTGTCCCGTAACAAATTGTAGTGCGTGTAAGCATTTATTAAAGCTGTATTTATCACCGCCTAGTCGTGCTTCAATTATCTCGGTGCGGCGTCTTACTTCCACATAGAGTAGGGAAACAGAATCGTCATATAATATACTCACAAATTAAATATTAGCTGTCACTCAAGAGCTGAAGTGCAATGGACACGCCACATCGCTAGAAGAATGGATAACAGATGGGGAGTAATAGTTCTCGAGTGACCACTTACCGGGAAATGTGTATCAGGCCGTTCCCCAGTCGCTAACTGCTAGTGTCTCGGGATCGGTCAATGTGGCTTACCACGAAAGAGGTCTATGTCTAGCAGTGGACGTTTCCCAGCTGACGATGATGATGAAATTTTTACAACGCCCCTCTCTCCTACAAGCTCTTTCATCACTTTCTTCATAACGAAACATCCATTTAACATCTTCCTCTCTGATGGTGCTCTACAATGACCGATTCCGAGCCACTTGCATCCAGTGATTCCTGCGACCTTTACCATGTCGTCGATCCGTCTAGTAGGGGGACGGCCTGGTACACGTGTCCCGGTTTGCGGACGTCACTAGTAAACTAAAAATCCGTTATCCGTCCTTCCGAGGCCTTCTAGTTGCCGCTTCAGCTCACTACCTCTTCGAGCTATGTTGGTGACCTTGGTTCGTCTACGGATTTTATTGCATTAAAAACTCCGAGCATATCTCGTTCCGTAGCTCGCTGAGTGACTGTGAGCTGGTTTAATTTGAAAGTAGAGCACCACGTTTTGGTTGTATTGTCAACACTGACCGGTCACAACTTTTACAACAACAAAATTACACAAAGAAATAAAGCAAGCGAAGAGCTGATGATGATCAAGTGATGCTTTTTTGATGTATGATGAGTTTTTAATTGGCTGTCATCTCACCTGATGGGAAAATCGATTGAACTCAGTTAAGCTTTTTTTGTTTATCGTAAACCACATTTTTTAAAATTGAAGTGATGTGAGGCAAACAGAAAGTGTGTGCCTTCTGTGTTGTTATACATTCTATATCATTGACATCCACTGGCATTAATCTATGTAATTGTCAATTACGTAGAAACAAGATAGGTTATACATAATGTCTGTAAATAAAGTCATGGACAAAGATTTTAGATTATGACGTCATATAATTATTTCGTACTTTGATTTGTTGGTTTGAGTTCCCATGCAAATCAAATCAATGTCTTTATTTCGAAATATATTTGCTAAATTTTTGGAGAACTATCGCACTTTTAAGAAATATTGATACAAAAGTAAGTCTAGATAAACTATATTCAAGAGTCCTAAGAGAGTAAGGATTATGAATTAATTTGTTTATAGAATTACTACTTCTATAAAGATTTAAAAT
This sequence comes from Carcina quercana, assembly GCA_910589575.2. Lineage (NCBI taxonomy): Eukaryota > Metazoa > Arthropoda > Insecta > Lepidoptera > Depressariidae > Carcina > Carcina quercana. Next base: position 1,055,710 of record OU342429.1, on the reverse strand, counting down.
ATCATCAAATATTTCACTATAAGAAAACACATTTTGACCCAGAATTTTTTAAGAGCTTTTCTTAATGAAAAACAGTAAAAGAGAACCATTCCATGTCCGGGTTTCATAGGAGCTGCTGCCGGAACCAGCATCCAATAAAAGTAGTAATCATCGTCAGCCAAGAAACATCCACTGCTGGACATAGGCCTGTTACACCACAATGACCATTGGTAACTTCCTAGCCCTTACTAGATACATTAATATAATACGTTCTTCTTCTTCATAACTATATTCATTATCGCTTAATATTGTCTAACAAAGTATTAGGAACTGAAATAGTTCTTTCGTAGCCCCAAATCTTTTTGAGTTATGCAGGAACCTAACGCATTTTCCTGTCATTACTTAAAATTTCTTGTTAGTTTGTTTCCATTTGCAAACGAATGACAGAACGTTGATAAATAATTCAACTAAAATCTGACTAGATAATCGAAGCTTTATCGTTGAATTATAGTTTAATTACGATTTTGAACTGATGTCAAAAGGGATGAGGTTCAAAGCGTACGTGAGCTATGCAAAATCTTGGATATTTACGTAATAAATTTAAATTCACCTTTGAAGAATCTCTAAGTCTAAGGTTTCGCCCAGGAAAATGAATACATCTGTAAGAACTTGGCAACGTTCGTATAACGAAGATCTAATGTACTCGTACTGAGGCAGAAACGACAACTTCGTAACGACTCTTTTCTCATTTTAATCGTAAGAACAAGTTGTCCTATAAATCTTATTTAACACCCACGAAAACATGTTTACACGCTACGTCGGCGGTAGGGATGGGACCACATGTGGATACACGAAATATGTTCATATCATACCAGACTAATTGGTTATTTTACCAAACCAATATATTAAAACCGAAACCAGTACTTCACTAGTTTCAACTGCCTCTGTGGTTCAATGTCTGCACGCTTGGATGCAACTGGATACAATCCGGATGTCCCGGGTTCTATTTACAGTGGAGGTACCTACCGGCACTCGGTTTCGTTGGTGGTAGGGCATTTTTATGTCCACATGGGTAGCTACCATTAGCTACATTAGTGTTACTAGCAATGTTGTTAGAAGAAAATCGCTTTCACGCCCTCTTCGCTCATACTCCTTGATATGGACATAGACAATTTCGATAAGGTATTCCCGTTGGCTTAATATATCTTACCTGTGTACCTTTAAGTATCGTTGGCTTGGAAACTTATTGCTGAACAATAGGTCTCCCCTATCCTCACTGGACCAAGATGAAAATAATGAAGTTTCTGAAGCTATATTACGATAATACGAAAAGTCAGTCCTTGCACAATCAAGGCGTGGGTTCGATACTGGCTCGTAACAATGATTTCCAATTTGTTATTTTGAATTTAGTTTTGATTGAATTGAAAATAAATTCAAAGGTGTGTGTGAAGTCTACCAATCCGCACCGCCCATGTGGTGGACTGTGGCCCAAGCACTCTCTGTAAGAGAGTAGGCCTGAGTTTCTGCAGTGGGGACGTATATAGGCTGTTGTCAACAGCCTATATCAACAGCCTATTGATGATGAATTTTGTGTAGTTTAAAATTAATGGCTCATTCAATATACTTAAGAATGTTATGAGCTTAGAAAATATTTCGTGTTTATCTATTTCATTCGTATTTTCGATTCATTTCACACGTAATTTGATATGGTACCTTGTTGCCTTAATAATGAGGTTGGGTTGTATGGATGTTTTTTCATTATTACCCAATTGCAGCCCAGTTTACGAGGGGTTGGTTCAGATTCTGGTTTGTTCCACCAGACATCGCGTCCCTATAGCGCCATCAGCGTGTTTGTCCCGTGAGCATTGTTCGAATTTATTTGCATTTATGTGTGAACTTGTCGGAATTCGATTAACACGTCGGCGGGTAAGCGATGCTCCACCTCCATTTCAGAATTAGAATCGTTGGAGAAAGTATGAGTGAGCTGTGATGTAAAACCATGTACTCGTAGATTAATCTGAATCTGTGTTTGTTGACTTGTCCTTATTAAGGTTTCGAACATCCGATAAAAAAACGGAACACTTGTAATATCGATCTGTCGTCCGTCCGTCCGTAAGTCACAGCGAATTATACTAGGAACGACTATTGATATGCACCTGAAATTTGAAATGTTAGTCATCACATGGGCTGCAGCTTAAATAATTGATTTGTTTTATTATATTTAAAAAGAGGTCATCACAGACAGGTGATATGTTACAATGGAGTCTTTAGGTTAAGTGGGGTATCATGTGAAAGGACTATTTGTATATTCTAAAACAGATAGTTATTATTTTATTTGCAGTGTAGTTTTTTACTTGTCATGAAAAGTTTATGTAGAAATACTGTGAGAGATACCATAGAGGGGACTGTATCTCATCTCTCTTTCTCTCATCTAAAAAAACAATAAAATTAAAAATGCCAAGGTGAGTATGTTGGTTTGCCCTTACTTTTTGTCGCAAAGAAGAGTCAGAATAAGGGTAATAGAAAGTGAGGAAGGAAGGAAAATGACAAAGGCCCGATTGAGAAAGTCATTCCCGTGGAATAGTTTCAAAAGTCAACACGGACAAATTAGCGGGCGAAAAGTTCAATATAATACCTTCCTTCATAACTTCTATAACAATTTCAATCGAATGAAGATAAATAAATAAATACATACATACATACATACATACAAACATACAAACATTGCAAGTTAAATAAAAGCTTTTAAAAAATCGATTTGTTCCAATCACGATACAATCTTGTTCAAGATTCAATGAATAACATACTGTGAGATCACATCCCTGTTTATACAACTAAGCAAAATAGCGCTCTGCTGGATGGCTGGATGCACCCATACGAATTTCGCGCACCATTTCCTTCGATGGGCCATTGTCCGTCTAGTGAATGCAGCGCTGTCAGCACTCCAAATTGATAGGAAACCGCTCGGCGTGTGCTTTGGCGAATATAACGATTTTTAGATTTTTCCCGAGATACATTTGCATTCTAAATCGATTCCGATTGGAATTGAAAAATTAATGTCATGTGCTTCGTGAAACTAGAAAATTGATTCACCATATGCAAATAGAGCAAATCTGATTTCTATTTTCAAACATCGATGTGTAGAAAAAATTATTTTACCCCAATTTACCAACAAAGTATAACCATATTTTAGCATTGTCAAAATTAACTGGCTGTGGAACTTAAAATAGCTTCATATTTCATACCCAAACAACAAGATACTCGTAGCTCTGAAGAAAAACCAATTATAGGTCAAAGACATCGTTATGTTTTAAAGGCAACAAATAAATTGTTTCGTACTGAAGGTATGTACATTACCGATTTTATTTACAGATGCAAGGCTAGTAGTATTGTTACTAGCTAGCTAGACCGAGGGATTTATTCTGTGTAATCAACAACGGTAGATAAAGAATGTCAGAAAATAGCGTACACTTCACAGCTCAACTAAAAGTCGTTATGAAAGCAGTCAGTTTCAATATTTCAAAGAGAAATGTTTCCTTTCCACTGGGAAATCATAAGCAGAGGTCTTCAGCTTGTCTTCCAGTTCATTCTTCATTAGAGTGCGGAGAATTAAAACTTCAAATAATTTAATGTGATATACTGTTTATTTTTAAAACATTTTTTATTTTTCATTCCAGACTTACCTACAAATTAGAATGGTTTTAGTGTAGGGTAATGTTTATTTATAATTGTAGTTTTGCGTGATATTACCTGGCTTGGCTATAACAAAGATATAATAAGTTGGAATGAGTAGTATCGGCCGGTGTTTGCATTCCACCGCTAGACGGCGCTTACGGCGACCAGATGTAACGTATGACATTTGGTGTCTGACACTCCGTCGCGATAAATGAATGAGCTGGAGAGAACTACTTGTAAGCTAACACCGATTAAACATAATGTGATATATAAGGAACTATAGCCGGCTCGAAGCTGCGGAGCATCGGTCAAGGTAGGTGTTATTTGGTGTGTGCGTGCGTATCAGCTGAAAAATCTGAACCAACCACTGAACCACATACTGTCAAAGGTACTTTCGGACAATTGATAGGAAAATAAGATAATTTACAATAATATTTCGAATTAATATACAGTCTATCCTTTCTTATTCAAAACAACATCTATAAAGAAATGTATACCGTTGAAAACAAACTTCTTCTTTTTCAAAAGTTTTTCTTACATAATTCACAGCAAATTGTATGTTTGTCAAGAGCACATAGTAAGGACACATCTTAGTACGTACCTGGGGCGAACATCGACCTAAACGTCTTAAAGGCTTCAAGGCTTGGGCCCAGACATTTCAGTGTAATACCTGTCAGACTTACCTACAGAGAAAAGGTCTGAGAAAATGAATTATGTATGTAACAAGGGCAAAGAAACTTCTCAAGATTGTGTCTAGAAATTGTTCGGGACTCCAGTAAAATGTGTGCCAAATTGACTCGTGAAATTTGTATCTGGCCGTGCGTAGCGTCGGCTGTCGAGTCAATCCAGTACATATTTGACTCGTGTTTTTGTTTCCAAACGACTCTTTTAATATTTCACTAGTTCCTAATTCCTAAAAGCGCAGGTGTAGTGGCTTAGTTGGCTTAAAGGCTACACAGTGGGACTTACAATCAAGAGGCTGTGGACTCGATTCCCGGTGCGGAGTTTGTATAAGGCTCAGTCTGTATGATTTCACATTCCAGAAATTATTCCACACAAAAACTTCGAGTTTTTTTCTATAATAACAAAATTGTAATGCCAACCTTCAACGTACCATCTATTGATATAGGCATATTTGTTAAAACTTTCATAAGAAACTCATTGGTTTCTTCGTCATAATGTTGTAGAAGATGTCTGAAAAAGCACTGAATAACTCTCATTTTAAAATAGTACTCTCACTCTGCACGATTATTCTCGATGCTCTTGCCCCGATACTACAAACAAAGTAAGTCTTTCAACAAACTATTTCCTTGAAAAACAACAAAGGGCTTGCCTCAACATCCTTTGTTTTTTCTTCACGAGCAAGGCTCTTGTCTAAATCCTTCGGTAACGAGATGTTGTCGTTAAAAATTCTCTCTCAGTTCGCGGCTTTCAAAGGGAACTAGTGTACCTACGAGTGTAATACTGAATTTGCCGTATACAGGAACATATTACAGAAACGTGCTGATGTATAATGATAAAGTACTAGGTAATGTGTTAGGTTTTTATGTTGAATCAGTTTGCAGTTGACCTTTGTTTCAGCTGATGGTAAGTGACGATGAAGTAATTGATACGAAGTCATTCTCGTCGGATATTTTGGGTATGTTATATATTGTTTATTTCACTTCCAAAACACATCATTGCAGTAAACACTGTAATTCTAAAGTAGATTTAGATAGCTATGTGGTCTACGGCGCGAAGGAAAGGGCTATACTATCGACTTAACCGGGGAATGGAATGGAATGGGAATCGAACCTGACCGTTGTTAGTTGTTTATTTTCTAGACGACGGAGACGTGTCTGTCGTGTTTCCGATGAGTAAATAAATATAGTTCTATCTTTTTACCGAGATACAGTAAAGTACAATGATAGGTTTCGTGGCTCGATATTACAATTTCCCACATCATGAAATGACCGGTCATTTCATAGAATGGTACGATTTCATGAAATCGTAAATTGTCTGTTGACCACAAAATGATACGCTTTGGTCCATTCAATGAATAGAAATCGTTTCTCGATATCGTCAACTAAACGCACGGATAAATCATGATATGGCCAAACATGAATAAATCATATCTTAGAATTTGTTATTAAATTACATTGTCCTCCTTGAGAGGTGCTGGCAGCGCTTTGGTCATTATTTCGGTCATGTTGCTTTAAAAAGGATAATTAAAGAAGGAAGTGCAGTTCAGTGACATTACAATTGGAAAATAACAACGTGTACAAAAAAGGATTGATAATACTTAAATGTGGGTATATATCCCTTGTATAGAATACACTGTGAAAGTAGCAGCGTTGTAAAGGTTAGTTTAAATTTCCATACATTTTTATTTAAAAGGTGTAACGTCGTAATTTTTGACAACCCTAAATGTTTGTTTACCAACGCGAGCACTGGGGTCAATGATGAATGATCTTATCTTTGGTTTTAGGGGTTATTGACACATGTAGAACTGGGATAGGGATGAAATTCAAAAATTTTAGTCAATATTTTAAATTCGTTTTTCTCCAGATTCGTACGGTTTACAGATATCTACTACCGCTCCAAAGGTAAAACCTTACCTTATATACCGCACTTAAGTTTTATCACTCCTTTTTTGTACACGTTGTATATGATTTTATTAAATCATTAAGCAAAAGCCGCAAGAGCACTCTGATATAACAGCCCAATGGTCATTGGGCTGTTTTGATAAAATGCCATATCTTAAAGCTATGTCCACTACGCAGCCAAAGGAATCTAGTGCACTAGAAGCAACTGCTTATGTGATCACTGAATTTACCTGCATTTCCATTTCCCCGCAGCCTTGCGGATCACACGAAATGCTGAGTGAGGTCCAATCTGCACTGTCCAACACGGCATGAATAACAATGCTTACATTGCCACCTTGCTACTCGTATTATTGTTACAATCTATTTGTATTTACCGCCTTCGCGTATAGGGCTACAAATTCATAACCTACTAAGGTAGTGTTTTGTTTGTACTAAAACGTTACTCGTATTTTCTCTCGTTACTCGGTTTCGTATCTCAAAAGGAGTATTGGTTTTTGTTCGTCTGTCTGAACGAATGAATGTATTTAGTTGAAATTACACAAAATATCCAATGGAGTAATGAAAATATCAAACTTCTAGGTCAACGCAATTGAAAGATACCGATGTTTATGCTACACTTTATGGACGATTTCTTTGGGGAAGCAAGGGAATCAATACCTATAGGAAACTCCGGTTAACATGTAATCTGGAAATTTGACTAACAGCAAGATCCTTCACCATAAATACGGAAATAAATCTTGAAACCATATTTTTGATTAAATAACATTAAAATCCATTTTTCAAATTACGCACTTACATTTGCAGTCGAGCAAACAGACCGATAATGTACGGGATATCATTTTTTCAAATCAGACTTAATTTTTTTTAAATGATTGTTCGGTGCTTATCTTACCTGTTATTATTTCTGATTTATTTATCAGTGTTTTAGTTAATCATTTTCTCTATGAACCTTTCTATTTAATTTAGCCTCCCTTGCTTCGTTCTACATTTAGAAGCAACACTAATCGGTCCCGAACTCCTCTCGACGACCTATTTTATAGTCTTTCTCTTAATCCGCACAAGCTGAGCTGGACTAAGCCCCTATGCATATTCATGTTAGCTGCACCAAATACTACAGGACTCCAGTTTGATATCTCAGTGAATTAGGATCACCGGCTTTGTAGGGATTGCTAGAAACCTGATTCTGTAGATTCAAAGCCAGCGGAGAAGAGATTTTAAAATTGTAGCTGGACAATATTTATCGTAACGTTTCCCAAAAAGTTTAAGTGCGTAGTAAATTATATCTTCCTACAGATATAATGAGATGGCTTAAAATAAGAAAACTTTCAACCGATTTTAGTACAGTGTTTTCAATAAAATGGAGATACCCTCCAAAGAGCAATCTTTATAGCGCTGTTGTGTCCTTGATAAAAATAACAACAGAGCCTGTTCCTCATTGACTAAAAGGTTATGAGCACTCTTTACATCCATTGGAATGTCATACCCGTAACTTACCTTCAGGTGAAATGACCGATTTCAACCAATCATACAGTATGAAAATCTTAGAGATTTTCCTTCCCAGAAATCCATTTCTCGTTTCTCCAACAGCTACTCAAGAAAAGAAAATGTATTTAATAAGGTAAATCCTTTTGCCGAGGAAAAGGTAATTGCAAAAGGACTACAAAGTTAAACAACCTCTTCGCTTTTCATTTCTACAGTCTATAAGGTAATTATTTATTTTTTATTTTTTTTATTTATCACTATATCTCAGGCACTAGACCCATACAAATACAAATTTTACAAATAGTACATATAAATTAATAAACTTAATTAGTAAACTAATAACTAATACACCTACATAACAGCATTGACACATGTTGATTTCGATGACCAGCATGTGTCAATGCTGTTGAATATATATTCTGACAATTTAATTATTACTTCATTTTGACTTTTTATCATTCTATCTCTTATGGAGTATATTCGCTTTCTTATTATACTAAAAAAGTCATCTAACCGGGCCTCTGCAAACATTGTTGATGCGCTACAGAATCTGGGTAAACCCATTAGGATTCTGTAGGCATTGTTGTACTGTACTCTGATGGTATTAAAAGTTCTTTTGCGGAATTTAAACCAAAGACTGCATGTGTAAAATGACTGGCAGTAGGCCCGGAAGAGGACCTTCTTTACATCTTGACTGCATCTACCAAACCTACGAGATAGCATATTACTCTTTATCGAGAGTGCTCGTCTCTCTCTCTCGATATCTTCATCGTCAGTAAGTCTACTTGTAACGTGATGTCCAAGGTACTTAAAACTATCCACTACTCTAAGCGGTACACCATTCATGTAAACTGGAGGCACGCTATCTGGACCCTTCCCAGCCCTAAACACAAGTACTTCACTTTTCTTTGCGTTGTAAAGCAAACCATGCTGTTTTGCATAGCTACTACATATCTCAACTAATTGTCTCAAGCCTTTGATAGTCGGGCAGAGCAGAACCATATCATCTGCGTAATTTATATTGTTGACGCAGAGACCACCTATATGGCATCCAAGTTTAGTTACAGTGATTAGTGATTAATTTGATTTAAAACTAGTTTCCTTAAGAAAGCTCGGAGTTGGAGTTTCTTTAGAACCAAATTCCATCTTGAACATTCTCGGAAAACCTGCCGCGGTAATTATAATTAACAGTTTGAATGAAAAATCTTGTTTGTTTTACATTAATTAGGGGTAACGGGCTTGCTTAAAGTTAAGTTTCTATAACATCAACTTTTGCGAAAGCCCTTTAGGTTGAATAAATATTTATTTCAAGCATAATATTTTTATCGCACCTGGAGTGTTTTTCGGTAACGATGAAGGAGGTTTTTTTAAGGTTAAAAAGTTTGCAGTTGGAAAATTTGGAATTCGATCCCCAGCGGACTGTTGGTAGAGTCGCTTTAGTCGAGAGGAGTGACAGACCGGGTGTGTGTCGGGTGTATATAATTAAAATCCATACTAGCATAGACTTTGTTTGTCCTTCCTTCTCGTCGTAGTTGAAGAGCTGGAAAAGAACTTAAGCTACTTTTTCTATCGCATCCGAGCATTTAGTTCCCGGGGGATACATTTCGAAGTCTGCGCGGACGAATTCACAAAAAATACTTCAAGGTATTTTAGAGATAAATCTAAAATAGTAGCATGCTAAAGATATTCAAAGCCAGTTCAAACAAATATGCACGAATCGATTTGTAATTTGAGTAAAACTGTATATTTATATCGTCCCGAGTCTTGTTGTCTCATATTTTCATCCCCACTGAAATTGAACGCATGAATTTTGACAGAATTTATCGTTTGCACTCTATAGTTTACTGACACACACAAACAGAAAGTTTAACCAACAACGTTGAAATTTGTATTAGATAAAATCAACAGAGTTATAATTTATTGTGCTGGGATAGAATTTAGCAAATTTTTATGCATTATACGAACCATATGTCATTACGATTTTTATTGCCGTTGAGACTGTAATTGGTATCAAAAATACTCAAATTCAAGTAGGACTCATTGAAAGCAAAAAGAACTTGCACTCGGCTATTATCTTACGAACATAAAGCCACAGGACAGAATCAAAGTTACTCAGGAATCTTAGTTTGATAAAGGCCTTCATATCCCTCCAGTTCTCTCTTTAGATGATATTGTCTAGAAAACGATTGTGAGCCAATAAACAGCAGTGTTAGGAATTAGAAGCTGTACCTAAAGCTTGATAAATCACACGGGATTAAATGGTATTGACGATATTGTAATAATTGAGCTAGAGTCTCAATCAAGAACTGCCGAATAGCCAGCTTCAAACTGGTTAGTTGAAGAGCAAGTTCACAAGCTGAGCATTTGTTGCAAGAAACGCCGGTCAGTGTGTCTCTTTCCCGATATACTCTCTATCGAAGCCAACCCACCGTAACAAATAGATCTTATTACTGCCCGCAGCCCCGGCGCGGGCGGCGGACGGCAGATAGATACGGCATTTTTGACAGCGGACCTTATGTCAATATGAAATGACCTTGGGTAACAGGCGTCAATATTTTGTTGCCTTCTCAGAGGAAGTTAGTAGAATTCGATACTATAGAGAGCTTTTGCTAGGACGTGAGGACTAACAAAACCCCGGGTAAATATTGAAGGAAGTATAGGATTAAAACAGTATTTTTTTTAAATAGTAAACGGATATATTAGTATATTGATGGGTCGGAAACGTGTACCAGGCCGTTACTTACTCGATGTACTGTCTTACCGACTTACCGACGAAATGTCAAGGTCGCGGGGAGTCGCTGGATGCAAGTGGCTCGGGACCGGTCATTGTGATAAGCCCTGAAAGAGTCCTATGTTCAGCTGTTGTCATATCCCGGCTGATGATGATGATCACAGCAAGCTGGCAATCTAAAGGTCTAATCATTAAGTATTTAGCTTCAGGTAAGATAGAGGCCAAAATGCACTTTACGGCTATCAGTGGCGCAGTGGTTTGAGTGTTAGTCATAAGACGCGCAACATACGCGGAAAGTTTCGGGCTCGATTCCCGGTTGGGACATTGTCAAAAATCACTTTGTGAAACTTTCCCCGGTTTGGTTGGTCATTGTAGGCGGAATCACCTAATTGTCTGAACAGTAAGATGATTCCGTGTTTCAGAAGTAGTGCCTAGAATATTTAATGAGCTCGCTTGGCTAAGAGAAACTCCAAAAACTAGCAAAACAGACCTAAAGAATAAACTAAAACAGATTTTTTAGATAGAATATAGATATTAGGTATAGATAGTGAATAGCTTTAAGTACATAGCATTATATAAGGAACAGAGCGTTACTCGCCAACAAACTGTTTTTCAGTTTAGCGGGAGATAAAGTATTGTAAATTAATATGTACTTTTGAAAATAAATGCTTTAAAAAAAAAGAAGGCATATTTAGCCGTTGGGCCCGGTTGTTCTCTACGAGGTAGTAGATACATGAGGCATTTCAGAGAACTACGACGGCTCAACAACTCTGACACTTGGGTATGTGCGGCCGGTTATCGACTTTATAACCTACACGATCAGTCTTGAAAGAGCCAGTATCCAACACTTAATATTTAAAAATACCTTATATATTTCTCGTCGTTTGTTATCAACGATGAAAACGTTTTATTCTAAACAGACGAATACTTCGGCAAATTGAAAGCTTCCCGACGGACAAAAAGAAACTTGCTATTGTGGATCTTGTCTCAAAGATATGTCGCCGTTACTTTATCTCTTAGAATTGGAAAACGTCTAGACATTGTCCTGTTGTACTCGCATCTATAGGTAGATAGCAGCCATTTCCACAGATGTATAGAATAAACAACAGAACATTGGAAATGAGAGGATTCTTAGAAATATGACGGAAATTGTTTTGTAATAACAAAGTGAGCTCCCGAAATCTCGCAAAGGAAAAAGTTTAACAAAACTAGACTATATTTCTAGACCATTATAAACGTTACATGAATTCATTTAATTTAACTTAACTGATAAATGCATGTACCAGTTTTTCTTACGTTCCTGCTTGCATGCACATTATATGGGGGCATTGTGGGGGTCTAAGATTGTATGGCTCACTCTTATCACACACTTTAAGGAAAATCTTACAAGAAAAAGACACATTTTGGTTTCTAGATTGAGGGTAAATGTATTTCTCTTATTGCTTACTAGCTTTTGGAACTACTTGCTCGATCGGAATAGAAAGTTGCCTATGTCCTTTCCCGGCCTTACAGCTATCTCTATAATAAAATCTAGTTTTTCTGACCCTCCGTTTCGACGTGAAGGAAAGCCAAACTCACAAACTCACTTTCGCATTTATAATATTATATCTTTATTGTGAATTATTCAACAAGATACTTTAAAAAATTCGGACTACGACGAGAAACAAATGGCATATTAAAAAAATAATTAAATCATATGTGTTGTTGAAATAGAAAAGTATATTTACTTCTATGTTACCCATATATTTTCGTAATGTATTTCTGAGTAACCTTTGGTTTGATACCAAACACATCAAATCAAAATCTTTAATTTTTTATATTAACTACGCTATAAACCGCCATATTAGATTTTATGTGACGTCATATAGTCTAAAAGCATTATAGCAAGGCGCTTTCAACGATAACTACCTTAGCAAAATGCGACAAGAGTTTTAGGAGATATGGGAAAACATCCAAACATCCAAAACAAAGGCTGCTGAAATCATAGTCCTCCTTTTGGCTTCGCCGTAGTTAGGTAAAAATATTAATTAATTACGGTTGCATGGCTACTACTCGTAACTACCGGGGGCCTACTTTTGTCGGCATTCCGCTTTACAAACTCACGGCAGCATTCGTTAAAAACCTGCACCCCGTTGACAGCTTTCATCTCACCAAGCATTTAATTCCCGCCTCAAGTACATTCGCGGTCGGAAGTGCTTATTCAAGCACGCGCGTACAGACGGGCGGTAAATCACCTGGCGACCGTCACGCACAACTCTTTTGTTCGCCATTGTACAAACATCCCCTTCCTGTGACGTAGTGCCAACGAAAATTATGGAGTGAGAATTTATAGAGGAAGTTTCATATGAATTTATGCGCTACGGCCAAGGTTTTTATTTACAAGGCAGTATGCTATTACTTTTTCATGTTGAACATATTTTGTTTGTTTTTCAAGTGTTTTATATTCAGCTTTAAAAACTTTCAATCCAACTTTCGGACAAACGAGTAAAACTAGCAAAAGCTAAAAACAAATGGTTGGTCAAATCAATTATGGAGTCAAATACCACTTTTGTTTACAAAATTATATGTCGATAATAATTATAACTAATGACTTTTTTGTTGAAGAGCTTGGTTCTATAGCAAAGTTTAATTCTAAAGAAGATTCGAAATCAAATTTAAAAATTCGAGCAAAAACACATTAAAACCAAGCGACCATATTTACCTTACATACAAGGTCTGTGATTTCAACATGTTTTAGTTCAAACGAGACCCTTTTTGGTATAAAAGGCACCCTTTGGGAATGATACTCTAAAACCATCGTAAGTAACGTGTCCTTGAAGATTTTTTTAAGACTATGTAGTAGACAAATTTTAGGTTCCTGAAATTATAAAATCGAATAAATATTTATTTTTTTGACCAAAAAAACAGACACATTCGATTCATACCAATCCTGGTCTCTGACCATCCAACAGTAAGACGTAACCTGAAGATGTCTAATTAAAAGAATTATTAACACTATGCGTTTTTATATTTTACAAGCATTATTGAAAGTTTCATCTCCCCGAATACGAATTATAACTACGATTTTGACCGAAACCAATTTGTAATGCACATCATTGTATTTACCTATCCATCTCGCCGTGGTAAGCAACGATCAGCCTGCTTACACGGAAGCCTCAATGAGGCACCGACTGTAAACACCTGCCATATTCCACCTCTACGAGGCGACGTCTCGAACACGTGGAGGTTTAAAACGGTGATTGTGTTCCGGCATTGTGTTTAATGCTCTAAGCTTGTTTATGGGATTCCCCGAATAAATTACAGGTCTGTGGCGTTTTAATACCGTCAAGAGGCGTGGAAAGTTGTCCACCTTTGTGTAGTGAATTAATGGCGATAGGGTTTGAAGTTTTAGTTGTAAGATTCGAATTGTTCTTATGGGTAGCATACTATACCATCCAACAGCCTTATTATCACTTACCAAAAGGTGATATGAAGGCCAAGTGCAAACCCATCACACATTTAAAAAGCATTAAGTAGAGTAGTACTTTGTAGACTAGGTAGGTGAAAATCTGTTTACCTTTAGCGTATAAATGAAAGGAAATATAGTCATTTAGGTGATAAAAATTGAAATTGATAAGAGGAGAGAGCACAACTCCTTGTGGTAAGCCGGCAGAAAATATACACAATTTAATTACTATTTTTATTTTAATAATCACGCATATATACGGAAGAATCGCATGCGCTCGAAACAGCGTATGTTTGTTGACCAGCACGGTTCCATGCTTTTTTATCTGTCCCTTTCTAGGCAAAAATCTTGTGAATATACATATAAACAGTTTAGCACATTTAATAACTATTCTTACTCCAAAGCCTAAGGCTGATACTTTATCTCGACCATTAATACACTCTCCTGGCGGGTCCATGACAATGATAATCCATTAATCATTGCGGCCCTTTGCCTTTTGACCCCATACACATAATTAATATCGCTTATGACACGATATAGAAGAGAATCAATCGGATGTCGAGATGAACGTACTCTTGGAGAATGAATGGTTGGGGCCAGGGGTTTATGACCTGGTTGATGGACAGGAAATTGTTTCGTGAATCCTAAACCAACAAGGTCTATCAAGAAATGGTTCTTTGATTATTGTAGTATGACTTACGAGATTTATTCATGAGTTAGTAGTTTTGATACTATCTAAAGTAAGGCCAACGATTTGAGATAAAGATGTAAACAAACTTTCAGGGGTTCAAAACATTTTTATTTCAATAAATTTATATACAAATTTTATACTCCGTTTTCTGATTTTTGTTGTTTGTATTAGTCAAAGATGATGCCGAACTAGCAGTAACGGATTAACTAATTAATAATAACAAAACACTTAGCAAAATACTTACACTTAGTAACAGTCTGATTGTTTACGTATTTTATCACGTCTCGTTGATCTTACCCTTTACTCATGGAAAAATAGTTTGCCGTGGCGATATAAGTAAATCTCTGGTAGGAAGGTAAACAGAAAACCGGCCAAGTGCAAGTGAGACTTGCGCACCGACGGTTCCCTACAATAATTATGTAAGGTGACCAAATAATGCGAGTAATCGTTAAAAAGCGATTTTATGTGATACAATTAAAAAGCTTGTTTTTCAGATTAGTGAATTGCCCTGTGTACAAAATATTTGAAACGCGATTGACTTTTGATATCTTCTCGTTCAAAATACCTCAGCATCTAAATACTTATTTGTTATTTATTAAGCCTTTAATCAGTGCGTGTTGCCAGTGATGACATACGACACCGAAACGTGGTCCTTTACTGTTGCTTGGAATATTACGCTAATATTACGTTTGGGAATTGTCTGAGTGATAAAATCCGGAATAAGAGAATCCGTATACAAGCTAAGGTCACGCACATAGCTTGACGAGTCAGTAACCTGACGTGGCAATGGACAGGCTACATTGCTCGAAGATTTGATAACCGATGAGGGAGTAAGAGTTCTCGAGTGACGAAACGTCTACCGGACTACATCCTACTAGACAGACCACCGACCTGGTTAAGGTTGCGGGGAGTCGCTGGATGCAAGTGGCTCGGGACCGGTCGATGTGGCATACCATGGATGGTCTATATTCAGCAGTGGGCGTTTCCCGGCTGATGATCATGACTTCCGATATCAAAGTGTTTCTCCGATTTTTTCCCAATTACCGCTGTAAAGCTGACGTCGGCCATAATTTTTCAATTCCACTCCCTACGTTTCTCCATCGCTAAAGGTAAAACAACATTGACTCAGTTGATATTGTACTTCAATTCCGAGTTGCCTACGGGCGCACTGAGAGAATTCTTTGAAATGGACTCCAAGGAAAACTCAGTTCAGTTTATTTTGTTTGCATAGCTTTGAAATAGCAGTGATGTAGTTTTACTCTCGTAGAATTGTTGAGCTTGGATTGTATTCATAGATCGATTGTTGAACTTATTGAAACTTTTCGTTTGACTTACGATCTAAAATCTCCCGCATATAAAACGGCATTATATTGACCCCTTAGTCTCCTGCTGAAAGGTAGTTTGGTCGCGATGGATGCAAGTGGGTGATTGTGGCTGGCCAAAATGTGAGAAATATATATCTGTCCTTGTATAGCTTATGTTCACATGAGTGAAGAGAGAACTTCTGGAAAGCTCTGAAAATTTATGTATTGATCTAGAAAGATAACATTTACTCTGCGTTTATGCCAAAATAAATGTCCACCCGTGCAAAGCCGAGGCGGGCCGCTAGTTTTTTTAAACAATGATTGTTGAAGAACCGGAAAAAGACATATGCTACTTTTTATCTCGCTCAAGCATGCAGTAATGTTTAATGTTCGTTTATTTGCTATTAAAGTTACATAAACTGTGCAAAAAGTATATACAAACATAAAGGACAATAATACTAAAAACTAATCCTAATAACTAGAGACGGAGTCAAATAATTTACCAAAAAACTCTTTTATGTCATAAAAAGGTCTACTTATTAAATATTTATACAATTTATTGGAAAATTCATTTAAAGTTTTACAGTTTTTTATGTCATTATCTAGATTATTAAATATTTTTATGCTATTAAATTCTAAGCTCCTATGGTAATTCATATATTTCGTCGTAGGAAGAACAAGTCTGTTAATATTTCTTAAATTTAGATTATGTTGATCTTTCCTGCATTGATAAGTTGACTTCCTAGAGAAAACATATTTTGCCGTCAGATATATATACAGAGATATAACTGTTAATATTTTATGTTTGATAAAAAGTGGTCGGCAGTGTTCAAGCGGAGGTGCACCTGATACAATTCTTACAGCTTTTTTTTGAAGTATTAGAACTGATTTTATTCCAGCACAGTTACCCCAGACCTCAATACCATACCTAAGAACCCTAAGTACCCGTGGGATACTTTCCGAAGTCCAACAAAAGCTAGTGTAATGATAACCCAAATAGATCCCGAAGCCACCCCAAAGCTGGCGAGTGTTTTTACGATACCTATTTTAAGTAACAGCTATTAATAACAATTCAACTTTCAGGGTTTGCTTTCACAAAACACAAACAACAAAATTTGATTCTCAATGGCATCATTAAACACAAACGAAAGTTTGAAACAGTAATGTAATAACAAGTAAATTTAGTGTTTTCATCCCTGAAGGCCGCTTACAACTTTCCTGTAATGTATTTGGTTTACCTAAATGATGGTGAAATTTATATCTAAAGATTTGTTCGATTTAGATAATGTTAACAACTTCTTCTCAATAAGAAAATAATAAAATGTCTTCAAAATCAGTAGCGAAAAATGATGAAGGAAAAATAGAGAACAGGAGTAGTATAAGTATATTAAAATCAAGAAAATACGGTGATTCCGACTAGGGTTGCCAGGTCGGCAAACCTAATAGCCGGACAGACCAGTCAGTGTGGCCAGACATTTGTGTAAAAAAGCCTGACACCCGACATTATTGAGGATTTTGTGTCTCAGTATTAATAGTTACGACGATTGTTATTAAGTTAAGCTTTTTTAAATACAACCATAAAAACTTCTTGAATTTTAGTGAAATCTAGATAAAATCAAATGCCACATCAGTCTAAGTACTTTATTATTAATTAGTAAAATAAAGTCATCCATAGAAATTGAATTCTAGATAAATATTTAACAACATTTTACAAAATATAAAAGCCTAACAAAAGCCGGAGACCGTTTATTTTGGCCGGACACGCAATTAAAAACCTAACTATGTCCGGCTTTATCTGGACGCCTGGTAAAGCTAATTCCGCCGGTAGAAGTTTCATCCTCAATTTCGTTTACCATAATCTGCTAAAGTAAGACGTCGGATTATAATGTCGCGAAATGAGTATCTTTATTATGAACTTCATAGTGAACTCAGTATACTATTTATTGTCAAATTTTATTGTTTATAGCTCAATTAGGAGAACTAAGATGACACAAGTAATTTTAAAGGTTCAGTATTCAGTAGCTTCACATTCTTTGAACCTAACGCAAATACCGAAATCTAAACAGAAAGTTCCGTATTTTTGTTTTACTTACAGGCACTATTTGATAGTGGCTTTTTTACAACAGCTAAGCTAGCCACATTTTCCCACCAACAATGACTTCAAAAGCGCTTTAGGAGCAACACATTTTTAATCAGCAATGGTCACTCGAAATTGAAGCATTCATGACATTTATATAAATATGTGACTTTAATGTATGTTACGCTGCTTCCGGAAAATGAGTTCTGTTGAAAATGAAGTTGGAAAAAATACTACCTCTTAAATTGTCTGCATTCCTCTAAAGATGCAATGTGATATACTATCATTTTTATGACTGACGCCATATGTATCATGCTCAAAGCAAATAAACATCTAGTAGATTTTAAAACACACCTCTTACTTAATTAAGTTTTGCTTAAAAATCGATCGATTTAAAATATCGATCGATCGATAAAAATCGATATAACAACAAGCAATACAAGAGGTCTATGCCCAAAACGAAAGACAGCGGCCGATGATTTAGATTCACAAAACGATAAGTCGAAGGCGAATAAAGAGCGATCGTAAACTACAGATATTATCATCGCAAAAAAACATCGCTGAACCAAAAGTCCCACTAATACGCTCACTAACTTAGTGACTTACACTAACTTCGGAAAGGAGAAAGTTTCGTATAATAAACTTGATACAAGTTTGTCGTTGACACGGAAAGTGAATGCTGTAAGCTATACTCCAGATGACTAGATTAAGACTTCTGTATTATCAGTTGATCCATCTATTGGGAAATCTCCTGAAGAAACCAGGGCTGTGAATAGTGTGTGGACTGCAACATTAACTTGTTCATCATCTGTAGCTATTACGCTTACAGTATCTTGAAATTGGGAAACGATATTTGGTGGATCACGTGGCTCAAGTTCTACACATTTGTATACAAATAATATGACATTACGAGTATCATCTGCTTTTGTATTATCATTTATAAAGATACTATAGCTGAGGAGTTCCTGTGACATTTTCCTCCCTGGGAGCTCTTTTTGCAAAGTGGGAGTTACGTAAAAAATATCAACAATAAGATCTTTTTTGAAATAAGACTTTGATCACATGTGCATACTTAAGGATGCTTTCGGATGCCAGTGTTTACTGGATGTCTAGAAGACCACCTGTGAATTTAACCAAATATAAGTAGCGTCAGTCAGTCATAAAAGATTTGTAAACAAGTCTTTATATTACTTCTTTTATTAATTAATTTAATTTGGCCTAAAATACCTCTTGCCGTTATTACAGTTTCAGCTTTGATATAGGACATTACTATGACAATAAAGAACGTACATGAAAATGATGTAGAACTAATTTTTATACTTGTATATTATGCTTGGTATCACCAATAACCCTGTCAAGCTTCTCGATAGAGATAAATAACGTAATGATGGTGACAAAGCGTGTACTCTATCAATCAATAAAGTTAATACTTACACATCTTTCTTACGCTATTCCCAATTTGCTGAAGAGGTTCCAGGAATGAAAGTAATAATGAAACAAAAATAGATGAAAATGTCATAATAACTGTATATAAACTTGAACCACACGATCCACACAAACGTCATTCCTAAAACTTTTCTGATGGACAATGCAGATACTAACATGTACAAATGCTCGACGAAACAGAGATCCGTATGTGAGCATTGAAAATACGTAACAAGGCAACTGACCGGAAAGGCACATGACGAATTTTACGATCATGTTTACGGTCGGCCCAGTGGGACCGGGGAACTAAGTTATGTAGTTAATACCAGATGCGATAAATATTCATTTTCTAGTCCTTTGTAATATAAAGCTTAGTGGGGTCAGCGATGGATAGTTACATGTATTTCCATATATTATGATTTAATTGGTGTATGGGAGCATGGGGAATGGTAGATTCTAAGGTATTAAAATAGCTTTTGCTGTCTAGTTGCTAGGTCGGTTGGATGTTTTGGTAATGGACTACGAATTTTTAATTGAATTTTCTATCAGACATGCTGTTGGACTGCAAGACATTAATAAATTTTTGGTGTTGTTTTTTTCCTTTAGACGACTTTTATTTGCGAAAACAGTAACGTCAGGAAAATCGTTCATTGGAATAACATTTAAAAAAATGTAATTTATAGCTCTTCTCTAGCCAAGCGGGTGTACAAAAATGCAGGTGGTAGCACCAATCAAATCGTATACAAACATGTACTCGGCAGGGATACAAATCCGTGATCTACAGATAGAACTGTGAAGCTATGGAAGTGGTTTTCTAATTGGTTTAATAACTGGTTTACAATTGACTTTAATATCATGTTATGTTACAGTAAATGACGAATTTTGTGGTGTATTATAGTTTTTAATATTTTTATAATAGTCAAAACCAATGTTTTTCCTTGTCCTTTTAAAGTCCCTTGTTTTCGTTATTTTGTAAATAATTTTGATATTTGTAGTTTGTAACAGTTTCCTTTTGTGTACATTTAAATGTAAATAAAATACCTTTGGATTTGTCAAAATCTATGAAAGTCAAAAGTTGATGGTACCTAAAAACTTCACCCTTATTAATGGGGATCAATATTACAAGAGTAGAACATAGTAAACACTAAAGAACCATCACAAATACCCGATTAGATCTAGCACCTAACTAACAATGACTGTTAAGAAAAACAACAACAAATTAATTTTCTTTAGCGGCTCTTAATAGCATATGCAGGTAGCTAAGTCCTACATTAAGTACATCATTTATTCAGCAGAGCAGCACCAACACCTGCGGCAATTAATTTCAAGCAAACTCATTGTAGTGAGCGCACGTTCAAACGGTGCGTTCGGTTTTTAGCAAGTCACGGCCGTAATTACCGGCGGGGAGCTGTTTTACTTCGAAACCATGTGAGATACGGCAGCAGATTTCGGGAGAACGAATCGCACGTGGGGAATGATAATAAGGTAAGAAGGTAAGGAGGGTAAACATTATATTTCACATTTGTTGTACGCGTAAGCAGACTAACGACTTCATTTGATAGCATGTGCAAAATGGACTCGCGCACTGAGGGTTTCATTCAGAATATGATTAAATAACATACTGAAATTGTTAACAAAATTGCTAGTGCTAAGAATAAACCCACAGGCGCAGAAGGAGTTTGTAATCATCAAGTTTTGCTTTTCAGATTTACTATTACTACTGCACCTTGCTACTTGCCAAATTTCATGATTGTAGGTCAGTGGGAAGTGCCCTATAGGTTAAGATTCCTTCTACGTTGTTAAATGCGTCTTATACAGCCGTATCTTTTTAATGCTTCAAGCTTGATTTTTTTCAATTCCTCCAAGGAACTGCAGATTTGAATCTTTGATATTATTTTCAAATTGATACGAGTACCTTCATGAGTTCCTGAGAAAACAAGGGTCTTTACAGACAGACAGGCAACAAAGTTATAATATCCTTATCCTACTAATATTATAAGTGTGAAAGTTTGGATGTTTGGATGTTTAGATGTTTGGATATTTGTGACGCTTTCACGGAAAAACTACTGAATGGATTTGAATGAAACTTTACAATAATATAGCTTATACATCAGAATAACATATAGGCTATAATTTATAAAGACATATTGTGTAAATTGTACAAAATCACACTTATAATATTAGTGGGGTTACATGGGCAATTTTGGCATAACAAAAACGCGTTGCCTAGCGACCGACCATAGAATATGTAAATTAGTATATACAAACTTTCGCGTTTATAATATTGGTGTGAAGACTATTTGAATGTACTACGTCAGATATTGAAATTTCTTTTGTTTCTTTAAACTATTAGCCTACGTAACAAAATAAACACTATTTTTACCTTATGCTGGAAATGGAGATAGATGCCTTCTATGCCTATCGGACAAGTAGAATAAATCCTGAAGTACACGCGGACAAAGTCGCGGGCGGAAGCTAGTTTTCTATAAAAATATACATTTGCTCATGTAAAATCGAAGTATGACAAAAAAAAAATAGACGAAGCAAGATGTCTGAATGAACTGTATGTTATCTTGCTTTCCAATAAAATTTAGGTCCTAAAATCATCAAACTGTTAGTTACTACGGCAACAGTTCCACAAAGCACAAAACCATTATTATCGGATGCTTTTGGTAATAGGAGGGCAATTATTTTTGACACGTCACGAATGATTGGCAGAAAGAATATTTTTTGCACACTTTTTCCGGTTACCTTGCGAGAATCCTGCTCCCCGGTGTATGTTTGTGACAAATCAAACGTGTCAGGGAACGTGAAAGCCCAACGTGTGAATATTGAGGAATTTACCCGGCAATATGTAGCCGATGACGTCACGACCTGCCTTCAATCGTAAGGGCTATAAACAAAAGTAAATCGAGCGTGAAACTCGATTTGTGGTGGCCCGAGGAAAAGTATTGCTTGACCACTTGAACTTTGCTGTCTTGGAATAAAGATAGGAAAAGGTATGTACGTATAAACAGTATAAACTTTTGTATAAAAGCGTAAATGGACAGTTTAAGTGAGAACTGCTACTTGAACGTATTAACCTATCCGTACTGACCAGAATTCCTCGACAGCCCATCTCTAAAATCTTTCACATCCCATTCTGCAGAACAAACACTGGTAAACAATCTCCTATAGTCAGAATTTGTACAACATACAATGAGCTAATTATATTTTATATTTAATTCTATTTAATCTAATCTCTATTTTTCCTTGTTTTTAATATGTAACATACTAAATTAATGTTGTGTGCATCTGTTCTTCTATCGGTTCTCGTATCAGATTGAGAACTTTTTAATGTATAAATTTAGAGGTATAATATGAGAGACAAAAGAGACGCACAAAAATGAAACAAATAATGAAATAATATAAACATGTTATTATGGATGTCGGAGAAATTTCACCGGTTAGATATATCCGGATTGGTCAAATATACACATGGTATTTGGTACCTAATAGTTTGACAGCCACATAGTTGACTAAATTATTTTCTATACATTGTATCTTGTAAATTTATTATAATTTTTTTGGGCTGGTTTAGATTATTAGCATGTCGTCGTTGCCATTAGGACATCATTTAGATATTTCGTTATATTTAGGCATGTTTTAATGATTGTTTCTGTAAGTGACCGTGATAAATAAAATATATAAAGTAAAACAGAAAAAATCAAAATCAAATTGTACAACTTTAAACTCTTCAGAAACGGGTCGGGCAAACAGGGCCACGATTAATTTGAAAACGAGTAAGGTTTAATTACACAACTTGATCGTCCAATAGGTTTTCTTCAAATCCAAGATGGCGACGCGTCATCCGTCAACGTCTGTTGGATAGATAGACGCTTATCCTGAGAAATTGATGCCGGCCGCGGCGCTGCGATACTCGATATCAATGGACGCTTAAGATATAAATGATAGCGATCTTGTATATTGTTTGCCCGGGCGTGTGGTCTCAGCTTTATAATATGATTACTCTATGACGTATCGTTGGTGTCAAAAATGGCGGCTGTAGAAAAAATGTCAGCTATTGTAACCGCCTCTTTGGCCGGGTGGATACACATGTGGACTCTCTGCTCGGTGGTTCGATTCCCAGTTTGTGAAGTCTTTAGTACTTTGGTTAGTGGTATTGTGTGTCTGTGACTGTGTGGACATGTGTCTAGCTTATTACAATGCTACCCGTCTGTCACCAAATAACAGTGTTCATAGCACTTTTGTGTTCCAATATGTAAGTTAACAAAGCCAGCGTCTCACTATCTTGAGGCTTCTGGATAAGCACGCCTTCCATCCAGCGTAATTATCGTCACCTACCATCAGGTGAAATGAACAAGTGTAAACCGATAAACAATTTACATAAATGACATGGCATCAAGATGAAGAAAAAGCATATAGAGGTAGTTCAGCGTTGTCTCTAGGTGTCTAGTCCCTCAGAGTCACTTTTATTCTGCTATATAGTAACAGCATATATAACTCAAGTTAGATTTTTACTATCTTTGATTTTTTGAAATCGTCTCCGCTCCGAATAGCCTACTTAAAAAATCTCATTTTCTCACTTTCTCATACATTTTATTCATTTCAGGTGAGTAAGAAGTGAGCTGGGTCAGCTACTTATGCATGGAAAGAAGCTTGATGACTTATAATATATACATCAACCATTCCCCTGCCTAGTGATGGTGGTCTGGGTAATGTCGAAACACCATAAAGGATAGAAACACGTAGGGAAGTTCTCCCCATCGTCATCGTCAAACCGTTACATTTTAGACTAGTTTAGGCATACTACACGCTATCAAGCCGGTGAAGTGTTCCTGTTCAATTGAAAACATTTTTAAATTATTCAATTCCCAGATATTTTATAACAGTCTGGTGGCACTGTTGTCAGTAAAATCTGCAAATATTTCTTCGCGATTTCTGACTTTGATTGAGTAATAATACATTTTAATTTCGATTGAGATTTTGTAATTTCTAAGAATGTTGTGCGTGATTTAAATTTCTAAATTACATGAAAAGTCTTCAATTTACTTAACTGATAGTATGACATTAGAATATCCCATTCTAAACTGGAGGTCACACAACTGATTTAGTTTGTATTCGTGTTTGAAGCTTGTGAATTAGCCCAACATGTTTAACTAAATGGAGTGCTAAGTCCGACACTTGAAACCTATTGAGGGTTTAAAACTTTAGAGGAACAGCTTAATCATGTTAGTTACTAGAAAGCCCCTCTTTATGTTACAAAGGAACTGTGATATTATAAAAGTATCAGTGACTGGCGGATTTCTTTTTAAGAGTTATGAAAACGTTTTCAGTTAAGTGGTCGCAGTTTTTTACAGTTTTTTATATTTTTATTACTATTATATTTTCAAATAGATTATCTGGCTTTGTGAAATGATTTCCTAAAAATAGGACATCAGGTTGTAATTTCGGAAAATGAATATCATTAACATCCAACTTCATAGTGAATCACAATTTTCATTTTTAACACTTTTATTTATTATTATTCTTCATAACGAAATACAGGGACCATTAGTCGCGTAACGGCTATTTGAAGATAAATTGGTCATTGATTGCCGTAATAATCAAATCTTAATTAATTACTTTTAAAAAAATTATGGAAGCATTCTGAGCGAATTCCAGTTAAAAAGTTTTCAGCACAATACAATTACCATTAAAGCCTTAATTTTTATTTGTTTTGTCTTTGTCTTGAATAAAGTGATATATATTTTTTTTAAAACTGTACTTAAATACAACAGTTTTTTCTGTGAAAATGCGAATCGAGAATTCGATAGGATCTATCCTCCCAACAAAGCTGGCAAAGCACAGCTTTGCATTCCCGAAGCAAAAATGAACTGCTTCAAGTAATTAAGTCAGTTCCGAGTTAATTAAAGGAACGTGTAAGTCCTAAGAACGAGGTGAACTTAGACTTAATAGAAGTAAACAGACTGAAGATGACTCAGTTTATTATATAACCACATAGTATAACCACCCGTTTTTAGTTTAGTTTATAAAATTGAATTTGACTCTATTATTATTTGATTTGTATTTAATTTAATATTATTTTTTGACATATAATTATGTATATATTTGTACGCCGCAAGGCTCCACATAGCGAACGTTGTTTAATATAAGATCTTTAACACCTATGTTGGACAAATAAAATGATTTGATTTGATCATAAGTAACAACGTTATGTAGATAAATCACTCCCTTATAAAATAAAAATTTCAAAGCTTATAATCAATTACTCACTTATGCTTACTCTTTCTCATAAGACAAGGATGCGCACAAATATGTCAACGGCGATTGCTTGTTATAAAATCTTTCATGAAGTTTTCTGAATTTCAGTTAGATATTGCCGCATTTGTAAAATGCCTACATATTTGTAAATCTAAACAGACAGTTAGTCATACTTCTATAATTTTACAGAGGAAGTAGCTTAGACAGGTACCTAAATTGATATAGTCTGTCACTTTACTTTAGTCTGATTACGTAAATTAAAATATACAGCCTATTCTGAGATTAAGTCTCCAGACTTTCAGGTGAGGACACTTGTGATGTTGTTTAGCGCAGGGGTGTGGAAAATTTAGCGTTTTAATATAGATTAATAACGTACGCCAAAACAATCACTTGTCGCATTTAATTATATCGTAATTTTCCATCAACAGCGATTTACATCGAGCAATGTAGGAATAAATTGAATTCATTTTGATTTTGACTTCTGCGTGGACTTCACTGCTGGAGGCACTTTATCCCTATTTATAAAAGTCTCCAATGGTCTTCTCCCTGCCTTAGGTATGCCAAATTTGGTTGTGCAATGTGCCGATTAATTAATAATTTTTTCATTTGTCCAACTCCAAAAAAATATTTTAATTACCTTTAAATTATAGCTTAACCTAGTGGCTAAAAATAACGAGACTCAGCATTTCTACTGTTTTCTCCCCTCATTCAGACAGAACAAAAGCTTATTTCAAATAAAGCATCCTGCAAAAGAGTTTTTAAATAAGAATAAAAACTACAACTATGATTCAAGGTAAAGGTAGGTACTAAATATAAGCAAAATAGCAGACAAACAAATTTTCACAAAACACGTTAAATATTTATAGGCTCAATACTTTAGACTACAAATAATACAGTAACTCTCTTTTTTTAGTCATTCATCATCAGCCGGGAAACGTCCACTGCTGGACATAGGCCTCCCTCATGGTACGCCACATCGACCGGTCTCGAGCCACCTGCATCCAGCGACTACCCGCGAGTCTAACCAGGTCGTCGGTACATCTAATAGGGGGACGGCCCGGTAGACGTTTCCCGGTACGTGGTCGCCACTCGAGAACCTTTACTCATTTAGTCTCTTTAGCCATTCATTCAGTCTTAAATAATTTTGAGAAGCACACAGGCAACTTTTAGCCTTGGTTAACTGGATTATTTTTACGAAGCTGTAGGAAAACGCGAACCTAAAATACTCGTACCTTTGATACGCACAGTAAAAATGAGTTGCGTAATACCTCTTTCATTTAGAAACGATTTAGGTCTAATGTAGGTCACAACCTTCCCAAAATAAGGGAGATTTATGATCAAATTACCACACTAGGCGGGGTTAGCAGACTGAGCGTTGGGTCTATTCAGGCAATTCAGGTCCCATTTACTATTATCAAACGCCATCAGAGGGGCCAAGTGGTGTGGGAACGGATTGCACGAAAAATGGCCGAACAGAATCGATGTGTAAAACTACAGACATGCCAGTGAAACAGAAACAATAAGGTACTTCACACCAAATTAGACTGGGGTTTATTTATGTTTAATTACATAAAGCACATCAAAAGAAATCCCTCTGAACTAAAAATACACAATAATTTTCCTTTTTTATTTGGATTTTGAAAGAATTTAATATGTAGAAAATTGCGAAAAATATAGTTGTACCTGACGTTCAAAATAGAGGTACCACGTACATGGCTCATTGAAGTCAATGTGTTATGTGTATACCCAACTGAATAAATCCAGATCGACACAATCTCGACGACAATTAAACGGGGATATAGGAGCTATCGCCTCGGGTGCGATTCTGTAAACAAAGGCCATTCGTCTAGCTCGGGGAGGGGGGAAAAAGGTTAAAAGTTTCCAGGTTGGAGCCAAAAACGTGTTTACAATCCTGACCCGCGAATAACGGGTACGTTGAGCCGTTTCTAAGTTTTATCTAATAGTGATGGAGGGAAAACGGGTCTTGTTTCGGTCAGGCTTATCCCGTATAGGACACTTTGTTTCAGTCAGGACCTTTCCCTGGTATTGGTTGTTTATTTAACACTAGCTTCCGCCCGCGACTTTGTCCGCGTGTACTTCAGGATGTATTCTACTTATTCGATAGGCACAGGTGACGTATATGGCAAATTATTATACCGCATAAGGTACAAAATAGTGTTTATTCTGTTACGTAGTCTAATAATTTAAAAGACAAAATAAATTTCAATATCTGACGTAGTACATTCAAATAGTCTTCACACCAATATTATAAAGGCGAAAGTTTGTATATACGAATTTACATATTCTATGGTCGGTTGCTAGGCAACGCGTTTTTGTTATGCCAAAATTGCCCATGTAATCCAACTTATATTATAAGTGTGATTTTGGACAATTTACACAATATGTCTTTAGAAATTATAGCCTATATGTTATTCTGATGTATAAGCTATATTATTGTAAAGTTTCATTCAAATCCATTCAGTAGGTTTTCCGTGAAAGCGTCACAAACATCCAAACATCTAAACATCCAAACTTTCACACTTATAATATAAGTAGGATAAGTTTTAGTAAACATCAAATAGGATAATATTATAGCTTTTTAAAACATTTATTTGCCACAGACAAATTACACATACAAACACACACACATATATAAAACTAATTCAAACATTTACAACATTACGATAAATACACATTAAAATGAGAAGGTTCTGTGGCAGGAGCTGTCTCAGTACCCGTTATGCTTTTCTGCTGAAAATCACAACACTGATTTTCAGCCAGCCCCTATTCTAGACAGAGTTTAACAACTTGCACGCAGCGATACACAAATTTAATTAACTTACAGATACTTATACAAACAACACTAATTAATAATATATTTAGAGACATAATGAACAATATTAACTAAATAAGAAATTAAAATAACATAAGACTATTTCTACGGGAAGACTGAAACAACCTAATTTTTCAAGGGTTTACTTTTTGAGCATTTTTCCAACGATTATGTTCACTTGGAATCCTAGGAAAAAAAAAAATATTTTTAGTCCAGAAGATATTTATTCTGTTTTTTGTATTTCAAATCCAGACACCCCATCACAACCCAGAGCACCCGAGCCATAGTTCTAAATTTGAAATCATTATCATCAGCCAGGAAAATTCAACTGCTGGACACAGTAGGTCTCGAACAGGACGAACTAGATTGTCGGTCCATCTAGTAGGGGGACGGCCCAGTACACGTTTCCCGATACTTGGTCGCCACTAGAGAACTTTTCATGATAAAAGCCGGTAACAAAATAAGATCACCAACATAGCACTAGACGAATCACTGAGCTGAAGTGGAAATGGGCAGGCCGCATCGTTCGAATTACGGATAACCGATGTTGAGTAAAAGTCATTCTAGATAATTCTAGAAATGCGAAAGTGAGTTGGTTTGTTTATTACCACTTTGCGTCTAAAGTGCTCTACGAATCGTAACATAATTGGTCGTGCACTTAGCCTGTAACATAATAAAGTACATAGGCTCAAATATGTCCCGGTTCATTTAGTTTTTCTGCCCAAATTCTGTCTTTCACACAGATGGAATCGCGTCCCAAAGTGCCAGTAAAGCGTATATGAAAACAGTCATCAAAAGTTGTAGCCGTTCAGGAAAAACAAAACCTTCTAAGATGATATCACACTCCGCAACAACTAGTAAATGTTAGCGACAGAATACAACTCGGAACGTACTGACATTTCCCGTTATCTGCAGCTCTCTAGTGTAACTACTCCGTGGCATGCACAATGTCTGTCGAAGTGCTATCTTAACGACCTCCTTACAGCGCCGCAACAGTTTATATGGCGAAAATATTAAACTATTACTCTTATAGTTTGCTCCTGAATTTCACACTAAATTGTGGAGACGAGAGAGAAATATGTTAAACTTGAACATAAATATGAAGCTTTAATTTTAAAACACGTTTGTGAAATCAAATAAAGTTGAAGTAAGGTATGTTGTTTTTCTTCCATTTAACCGTGTTAACAATCTGGCATTTTCTTGTCAAAATATTATAGTTGATTAATAGGCCACCTACAAAAGTTTTGTAAGATAATTTTGGTGCCTTCGTTCGACTGTCATCTGACTCTCAATTCTAGATGGGAAACTAGACCGTATTTTTGTGGTTAGGCTGTTAGAAGTTCATAAATTCGCCCTGAGATTTTAACTTGTAACGACTTCTGTCAAAGGCAACCGGGATCCGCGCTTTACGACGGAATCATACCTTTCAGATAATCTAGTGAAAGTCTTACAAAGTGATATTTGACACTGCCCCCTCTGGGAATCTACCCCGGGACCTCTAGCAGCTTGTGTTGCACGCCTAAGTATAACGCTCAGACAATTGCGCCACGGGGACTCTTATGTTAGTCATGTCAATAATATACATATAAAATGGTGTCCACATTATTAGATTTTTTTACAGAAATTAATAATAGTCATCATCATCCTCAGCCGGGAAACGTCTACTGCTGGACATAGGCCTCCCTCATGGTACGCCATATCGACCGGTCCCGAGCCACCTGCATCCAGCGACTCCCCGCGACACTCAACGCGACCAGGTCGTCGGTCCATCTAGTAGGACACGGCCTGGTAGACGTCTCCCGGTACGTGGTCGCCACTCGAGAACCTTTACTCCCTACCGGTTGTCGGTTCTTCGAGCGATGTGGCCTGCCCATTGCCACTTCAGCTCACTGACTCGTCGAGATATGTCGGTGACCTTCGTTCGTTTACGGATTTCCTCATTCCGGACCTTATCACGTAGAGAAATTCCGAGCAATTAATAATACAATAATTAAAAAGCTCATTTGTATGTATTCATTATGTATTTTCTCTTTATATCCGTCAAATCCTGCTTAGTATTTCTAAGAAGTGATGAGAATAAATATTTACACACAAACACACAAGTCCATGGGAAACCTGATTCATTGTCAGTTAAACCGTTCTGCCTGCATATCCTAGTGTCACCAGTAAATCTAATTTATGTTATCTTCTCGAAAACAGCCTGTATCCATTAGATTAAATTGCCAAAGAGACACCAATTCAAAGGTACAAGCATCGCATTACAACGGGAAGCCAATTTGGAAAAGCCATCAAGAAAATGTGCAAACAAGGTGAAACTTCGTCAAAACCCAGTCTACCCTCGTATAGGAATATTACTCAGAAAAAAGATCTTTAAAAAGACTTGGCTGAGGAAGTTTGGGCAAAAGATATATTAAAAAAAAACATCATAAAAGCCATTAAAACTTACACGCAATTTATTTAACGATCTATTTGTAAAGCCACACGTGTTTTATCCACGTAAACCTTATCTAAACGCCTTACACACTATTTTGTAATTTCGCAAATGCTCATGTTAATTTTGCTTTTCAGAATATTTACAAAAATACACTAGCGTTTGTTGCTGTATTTTGAGATATCAATCTTACAGAGAAGAAGGTTCAAATTACTGATAAAGATAGGATAATTACGGTAAAAGTAAAATAGAGGGACTTTCTTATCGCTGTAAAGCGATTCTTTTAGACGATTTTGCAGTGTGACAATTGTACGTAAATGAAGGAATATGTCATGACTACTAGGCTATGTTATGATTGTATGTATCAATCTTCCAAACAAATAACATTAATTCAAATAATCTTATTGTTAGTGAAATTTTGTCACCTATTTGTCGCATTTAGCTGGAACTTCTTACCTGCACGACTCAATTTAAATTCCCCGCTGCGTCCAGGAAAGCTTAAAGGAAAACAACCATGAAAGCAGTTTATGCAGGGCCGTTTCATCGTGTACCACACAATATCTCTAAACGATAAATTCTAAGAAAAATATGGTAAGCGATTTTCTTTCAATGCCTTTATAGCTGACGACTTAAGATTTCTAAATTTGGCGTTTGAAGTACAGAAAACAATTTTTCGAGAGATTGTCTGTGAAATAGCAATGACAGTCTCTTACCTTGCCATCTATATTGTCCAGAAAAAATTGAACTTACCTTATATCGTTACGAAAACTTGGACTCATCACCACGTTTGACTGAGAGATCAATTGAAGATAGAAGAAGAAGGCTACGGTGCTGGAGGTCGTGAGCACATTGGCGGGAGTTGACTCTGAGGCCATACACCCACGACACAATGGGCTATCTGTGATGTTTATAACAAACATTTGTTTGTTAAGTGGACAGTGGCATGTCGGCAGCCCTATCATTCTCCTTGGGGTTCCTCTATTCAGACTGAGAAGGGTACTTGACAGGCTCTCGGAGAGTGACCGGGTGAGATACAAGTCTAGTTTTGAAGGCAGTGCGTTAATCATAATCGTGTCGTGACCTGTAAAAGCGTTTATTTATATACAAACCGCAAGGGAGCCATTCCACACGTCGTTGTTTTGTAAAAATATGATGCGATTATAAAGTAAATTCCACGCTCTGTGTGCGCTGAGCTCAAATTCTCTTTTGTGGCTTTCGTACTGGGTATTTCGGAATGCCACTGACTCTTAATTTTACTGTGGAGCAATAAATACCACTGCGTATTTAATTTACTTGATTAGTATATTAATACATATTTAAATAGAAGCCAAAAATAATGAGTTGATTGACAAATCATTCAATCACATTACAAATCCTTACGTTACAGTACCTTGGCTTCGTCAGCAGTAACATAAAAATTTATTCCATGGGAACTTTAACCTTTATCCGCCTCCGTAGCCTAATGGCTACACGCTTGGATTTCAATACGGAGGTCCCTGGTTCGGTTCCTATCGGTACTCGGTTTGATTGATGGTAAGGCATTACCTATGTCCTAACCTAACTCTGCTGCCAAGCAGTAGTGTCCATAGCACTGTTGTTTTTGGGTATGAAAGGAAGCAGAGCCCGTAGATTGAGGCCTTATCGTCACTTACCATCAGAGATGAGGACAAGTGCAAACCCATCATATATATATTTTTTTAATTTGAAGGGGATATACCTTTGTTATGTTACATGTCACTATGCATGCCAAATTTCATCGAGATTAGTCTTGAAAATGAAACCAAAAACACACAGACGGACAGAGTTTATTTCGAATCGAGTTAGAATCACATTACTTCAACCTCCCATCTGTTACATCCAGCTTTCCGATTCATTCTAAGATCAGCAACGTAATGGCGTAAGTTTTTGAGCATGAGACTTGGGCAGAGATCAAGGTTTTAATTGGCGCAGAATGTCGAGCCTTCAATGGAACGTTATGACTTAGAAATAACAGTTAGGAACTCACGGTCCTTGATAACGAAGTTTATTGCTTCTCTTCAACTTTTACTGAGGGCGCGTGGTCCATGAGAGAAGAATTGAACCTCTGCGGCCTCTGGGTTAAGAGGAATCTTCTCCCTGTCTGCCAAACCCAATGTGACACCCAAATTTACTGCATCTAAATGTTCTTCATCAGAAGGAGTATATTATATGCAGTTTCACGAGGAGTAATAAAATTTTGCGTAAGTGCGTGTTGTACTTTCGGAAATATTCACGAAAAACAAATTTCGCAACAGCTCTCATGAACTGAAATCATTGACACTCTAACATGGACGTTTATCAAGCCAACCCATAGACACACGAGACAGTGTAAATATGCTCTACCATATACACTCCGCTAACAAAATCTTCTGTGATAATCATTCCATGTCGGAAGCAAATACGTGAATAGTTAGTTTTTATCGCGCTGTCAATGTGTTAGATTATCAGAATTTAGATTTTAGTGGAGTAAAGTTTCGAGGTTTCCCGGGTATCGGAAATGGGTAAAATGTAATAAGTAAATTATTGGTCAGTAACTTGAGAACTCGAGAAACTTGTACGCGGTGGTAGTGAGAATCTTTCGAAAAAGCTTAATCAAGATCCAAATCTAAGTATTACAATTTTACGAATTCCCTCTAGGCTTTTTAATTATGTACCATCCGTGAAACAGAAGGATTAAAATCGAGACGAAAGTTCTTAAGTCACGCCATTACATTAGACTACAAGAGATTTCAGATGCTAACAATGATTGTTCAAACAGTTTTATTGTTGAGATTTTCTGTTAAATTGTGCGACAGTAATGTGAGCGTTTAAATTTATTCGGAACTCCTAATTGTTTGAGAATACATTTAATATTAAGAGGGTATGCTGTTGTTAAAGCGCCCATCCAAACGTAGTCCAGTCATATTTTGAGTATTAAGCTATGAAATTTTCAAGACACAATCTAGAAACAAATATCTGTGTCGGTGGTGAGTCAAATTTTCGTTTAAATATATACTTCCAGAGTTACAGTGCGTCAAAGTATTGTATTTTTCGGTAGTAAAAAGCCCCAACTTTGAACCTGATTTACAACAGTATGAATCAATTTAGAACAATTTGGAAAAACCACCGACATCTGAAATTTCATTAGTATACTGTATTAAAAAAATGGTTACATAATATACTGTATCCTTCAAATGATCTCTGGACTACGAAACATCCAAATAACGGGTGGATAACATCGCGTAATGTATGCTGTCTCACCGTACGCGCTCGGGTAGGATAGGGCTCGGAGAGGGACAGCTACAAAACAATGCAACCTTGAAACCGACCACGTGGTCTTACCAACATAGCCTCTTAATGTTTCGTAGACTAACTTTTGGCAGCGATTTCTTGCGTTTGAACTTCAGAAATTACCTCACGGGAACATCTTGCTTGAACGGGATAAAAAGTACCCATGGGCAATGCGATACAAAAAAAACCAACATCAACAGCTTCTTTATGTCACCACTGCAGGGACTCAGACCTACTCTTCTACAGAGACAGTATGGGACATAGTCCACCACGCGGCCCACTGCATATTGGTAGACTTCACACACACCTTAGAATTTTTTCTTAGAAGTGTGCAGTTACCTTATTTGGAATTTATGAACGAATGATTAAAATCATTACCATTGACTTTTAGTTGAAGGAAAATATCGTCAAAAAAAGCCACAGCTTAAAGGAAATAAACACAACAACTCACGTTTGCATTTATTAATATTAGTATGGATGCCATTATCTTTGATTGAGTCTTTTCGTTGGCTTAGATTCTGTGATGTTCTTAGTTAAACAATCATATTTTCAAGCTGAAATCACTAGTCTTTTATTACCTAAACATTATAATTTTGATTCCAACAAGGATATTATCACAGATAGTTATAGCTAAGAATCATCCACAAATGTCAAGAATATTCTAGTTATTTTAAATTTACGTCATTTAAAATGGCATTTTGCTTCCAGTAACGGCCATAACATCTGCCGTGCCACATAGCCACAACCTAACAGTAATAACAACAAAATAATCATAAAACTAAATGCGTATGAAGTCTTTGCTCGCGTCCCGTTAGGATGTGAATCGTTATGTGAAATGTGAATGAGCCAAATGTGAATTCAGACAGACACTCGGAATGAAACGAAGCTAGATTCTTTTAAAATCATATATTTTCTAGGTTTATCAGCATTTATTACTTACACAGTTTGGTTAAGATTTTGTAACAAAATGCAGTTGGCTTTTATGTAAAAATACGAAAAAATAAACAGTGAAAAGGAATATAAACAGAGTGAGCTGAAGAACGGTTTTCTTAATAATAGGTCTACAGAGACCCATAAATGCTTAATCATATTCTGAATTATCTGTGTTAGGACGGACCTTTGTTAACCTTTATCCTATTCAGATATTGTTGTAATAGTTCTTTAATATTACAAACACACATTTACTATCCTCCAAATACTAAATAAGTCACTGAGTCATTGTTTCCTCGTTTCAACCTTTTTTACAGTTCCAGTACTGGTCTCGGTATCATTAGAAGAACCAGAGTTAGAATGTTCTAAATAACTAGAATTACCTTTACTCCTATCACTACTTCTTTTAGCTTTGATACTCTTATTTAAAATTGTTGTTGGTGTTAAATTTCTTTTCTGTTTTACTTTGATAGCTTTTTCTGGTGGTTTGTGAATGCTTTCGCTTCGATTTTGTAGTTTGTTTAGTCCGAAATTAGGCTTTATTTGAGCCGTTTTCTCTGAGTCGCTTAACTCTGGCAAGTGCAATTTAGAAATACAAACATAATCTTCTTTACTTTTAGGGGCTATGTGCCCAGGATTAATTTTGACGGGCACGATCTCTAGTTTCTTTTCAAAGATTGTATCAGGACCCTTTGAATCTAGCACATCTTCCATATTAGTTGGTGATTCCACTCCACCTACTAATTCTTTTATGAGTTTATCTTCTGCTATGTCATCCAGAAATTCGTCATCAACGTCGTCAATATCATCGTCAGAACAAAATGATGAAAATGATGTAACAGATCCTGTTGTGTGAGAATGGAAATCGTCAGGTAATCTTACTCTTGCCATGTTCATTGGTACTTCATTTTGGCTAGGTGATGGTTTGATAAGTATTTTTGGTTCCGATGATGTAGGAATATCACTTGCTGTTACTATAACTCTTGGATATTCTCTATCTTTTGGAATCATTATTAGGGGATCGGATTTGTCGTTACTCGGACTTCTCTCCAAAGATTTGTTTAGTAATCTACTTGTTTCTGGATAAGGAGATATTGTGTCAATGTTTTCATAATTCTTGAGAACGTCAATTTCAGATATTTTCTTAACATTATCGAAAGATGATAAAGGTTTTGTATTTTTGTAAGCGAGCCGTCGCTCTAAGGTCGTAGTTCGTGGTGGTGGTTGAGGAGGAACTTTTAAACGCTCAGATTGATTTTCAACTCCGATGTAACTCCTAAAACTTTGGAAAGCTGCAGGTTGAAGGGATAGCCTCTTTTGGGCTTTTGGTAAATCTGGGAGAACTTTCGGATAGTTCCGTCTCTGTATGGTAAGCAATGCTTCTGATGGCGTCAATGGCTGACATTCTGTATGCTCACGCCTTGATGTCACATTGATATCATTCCTAAACGTGACTGGCGGTAAAATATCAAAGGATTCATTTTCTAATTTTTCTTTTAATTTGTCGTAATTGACATCAGTTACTGGATCGGAAGTGGAATGCTTATGAGATATTCTTACTGGCTTTTCATGCCGCAAAGAGAGTGTTACTTCGTTAGTAAATCTTTTAATTTCTTTCTGTTTTTCAGGTATGATTTCGATAACTTTTGGCTTATCACCTTCAGTTTTGGCTCTTTGCAGTTTTTCATCATTGGAATGTTTTTGTACTGTGCAGTCAAATGATTTAGATAGCTCTATCGGTTCTTGACTGAGTATGGAATTAGTTCGCGCTGCAGGTGTTGCATCTATTGCAACTGACACTTTTTTTGACTTTGTGCTTTCTGTCCCTTTACTTATTAATGAGTCATTTGACTTTCCTTGTTTAATGCTTGACAACGATTGTTTATTGCTGCTAATAGATGAATGAGAACCAAGTGCCGACGTTGAAGTAGTTTTCTCAGACGTTTTTGTTCTGTTACTTGCTTTTGATAAAATTGTTTTAGAATGAATAGAATGGTCGACTGTTAAAGTATCCTTCTTGTTCTTCGGATCAGATAAAAGCTCTTCAGATCTCGTAAAAGGCTTTGCTACAGTGATTTGCTTGTCAGTATTTATTTCTGAATTAGATTTTCTTAAAATATGTGGAGAACATCTGTGCATAACTTCATTAGCAATCCAATCTCTGACTTTAGTATGAGCGTCTAGTGTACTTGTGGACAAATGCCTTCTTAACTGAAACCGCTCCCTGAAGCCACCTGAGTCATCTGATTTTGGTGTCTTGGGAACATCCGTTTTCTTCTTACTTTTCTTACTGCTCCCTCTTATTTTATTGATACTTATAGATTTTATGACACTACAGCTGTTCTTGAAGGTTTGTAATGCGCTTTTATCATCTTTATGACTCTTTTGTCCTATGACGTCAACTTCACCAATCTCGGGTCTCGGATGACGTGCGATCTCGAATGTTTGTTGTTGCATCCTAAGTTTCCTCTTTTTAAAGTACAAGATAGAGCAGATACCTATATTCACGGCTAAGAACAAGATGCCGAGGGAAATTATAAGCGTTATCGTAGCACCTGAAGTTTTTACTGGCATAATTATTTTTGGTTTGGCAGTAGTTGAATGGATAATTGGTTTGTCTATTATACTGGGTGGGAGAGGTCTTGATGGTGTTTTGATGGATTGTATCTCTCTGTAAATCATTTCAGTATCTGGCCTGCGTTGTGGTGCGGAGGGCATTATACTAACTCTGCCGAAAGATGGAGCACTGTGACGTGGAGGGTCAGGTCCCCGTGGTGACCAGATTGCCCTTATTTTATCTGCAAAGAAAAAACGCACTCATTATATGCAACTTACTAATACATATTCAGTCTCTAATAATTTTTTTATATGTATTACTATAAGAACGCCATTTTGAATTTTATGTAACGTAATATAGCCACGAACAAACACGATGCTTTCAATGACAAAATAAGATTCGTGGGAACAAATGAACAACCATACAAACAAATGTTGCTGAAATAAAACCCCTTATTTTGCCTTCACCGTAGTCGGGAAAAGAATACATAAGGATGCAGGATAAATTCAAATGAATGTCATTTTAATTGCATGGACACGCTCAAAGTTCGTTTGGTGTCAAGAAATAAATGAATGGCAAAATCTTAAATCCTTTCTTTTAAGACCATATTAGATTCAATCTCGCGCGCTTAATAGTGATTACCTGTATTTCTGTTTGTTGACTTAGGCCTCTGAGTGGTCGGGGGAGGTGTGAATTCAAACAACGGATCCACTACGTATCTCCTCATCTTGTTGGGGAGAGTTTCCGACCAAAAGGTGGTGTAATTAGACCTGTACAGGCTACTTACGAACGGAGGGATATCTGAAAGAGTCAATATTGAACTTTAGACAAGTTTGATAGAAGTGCAAACGGTCAATCATAATAAAGAAGTTTCTAAATACATTTAATGCTGGATATAGCGCTAGTGTGTTTGGAAGGTATTGTGTTTCACGTTTCGTTCAAAATTCAAACTACCATAACCATATTGCATATGAATCATTATATGAAACTTGATCATCATCATCAAGAGCCTATATATGTCCCCACTGCAGGGGTTCAGACATACTCTCCTACAGAGTGTGTATGGGCCGTAGTCCACCACGCGGGCCCAGTGCGGATTGGTGGACTTCACATGCCTGTTCAAGAAATGCAGGTTTCCTCACGATGTTTTCCTTCACCGTTAAGCAATCGGATAATGTACTTGAACTGAAAAACAACTCATAGGTATACGGCTGGATTCGAATCCAGAACCCTCAGATTGAGAGTCCGCGCCATATCCACTGCGCCACCGACGCCTCCCACTGCGCGACCATAGTCAGTTTCAGTACAATATAAATTTATTTAAGTAATGCTTGCAAAATACGCTAAGCAATTAAACTGTTCTTTAGGGAAATCATTTAGCATATTTTTACACGTTATTCTCATTGAGAGACATGTCAGATCCAGAATCTGGAAACCGGTAGATGAACTAATGTCACCGAAAACTAAAGCTCGTTGAGTCAGTAATGTAAGTGGTAATTGGCAGGCATCATCACTTGAAGAAAGTATAAGCGAAGGAGAATAAGATTTCTTCTGGATGCAAACGTCTCGGGACATTTACAGCAGTGGACGTTACACGGCTGATGATTACAATACCTACGTATCTCTTATTGCAAACTAAAAATAATAAATAACTGTAAAACTCTCAAATGTTTCACAACTTACCCATTCTCAAGTAGGATTGATGTTGTGTGTTATATTCAGGCCATTCCACGTTGTATTTGTTCCACTCTTTTCGGTCCAATGTGTAGTATTCGTTGACGCTCTGCGTATTCGGTGTTCTGTTAACAAGGAAACAGTAATACTGTATTGTGAGTGGGAATACCCGCAATAATATAGGAATAATGTGATGCATATTCCCATAATGGGCTTGAACTTCAACTTCATCTCATTTGCTCGGCGTGCTCATTCAGGAGTCGCTGATTCAGCCACCATGCATACCGTAACACAATCATGTCTATCCTATCACTTCCCAGCCAGGTATATTTGAAATTCATCCTGATATTTGGATAGCTTCAGTGTATGTAAGTGTGGGGCCACTACAGCACAATGCTTATTTTAAACTCACCCCATTTTAACAAAGTTCGTCCATAGCCTCATCATCACTTCACTCAGCAGCTTCTCTTTCGGTGTATAATCAGCATGGAAGTGAGTGTTGGCGCCGCCCAGTGGTATGCCCAGGACGTAGGGGAGCTCTTCACCGTGTACGCTTTTGTTTAGCTAGAAAATAAGTAAATTGAATATCATCACGGTATATAGCGACAACTGTCTCTTTCTTAAAGAGTGAAAGGGTAAGCAGCGCCATCTATATCTGTTTACTTTTAGGGCAGTTGGAGTCGAGTTTCTTGTTCTTTTAGAGCTCGTTAATTATTGTAAAATTTCCAGGAAGACTGCTTGTCGGTAACAATTGTAGGAAAAAATGTAACTTGTAATGAATATCTACAAATAAGTCTACATATATACAAAGAATAAAGGTGCTTTTTGAGTAACAAGTGCCTACCAACATTCTCTTTTGTATTTTATTGAATAGTAACCGAAATCCCAAGCGAAAGCTTTCAAATTCAATATCCCGCCGATCGTATAATATGCCGAGCAAATGTGCACTGTTCAACCTTAAAAGCACATGCTCTTCTCCATTCTGGTTGAATCTAAAAGGTGGCAAAGGCTTTCCCATTTTCCAGTCATACGTCTGTGTTTGAGAGGGACATTTCGAATCCCTATGCGAGCTCTGCAACAGAACTGAAAAGCGAACACTACCAATCCTAAAATCCAGAACATTTGAAAGCAAAATGCAGCTGAAATTTTCATAAATCCAGATGTCTGTCCTGCAACTTGTCTACATTTCAATTCAAACTATGGCAAAACAAAAAGCGACAGACGGGATGGTAGCTTCGAATCGCTCGTCGAATTTTTCAAACACTTTTCAAAGTTCCGGTTCCCAACAGGTGTCGGCCAACGGAACGTTTCAGAGCCATAAAAAAGTTTCTCTGTTGTACGGAAACTTCTAATTTGGTCCTGTCGCTTTGAAACTTGCTATCTCGCTAGCTTCATTATTTTGTTTCGAGTTTAAAGTTGTGTCGTAGCGCAGTCCTTCATCGGTAAAAGTCACGAGTCAAGAAACTCTAAACTTCCGCAGCACTTTATGGAAAGAAATTCAAGATTGCTGTTTTTAGTTTATAAAATGACTGACTAAATTAAACTATTTGTATGTAATTGTATTCTTTCGCGGTACAATTTGAAAGTTGGCAAAAGCTATTAAAACAATACACATTTTAATATCTTTGGGTATTTTGGTGCACCATATGAAAGAGTTGGTACAAACAAAATGACATACATCAGATTTATCATTGAGTAGATGCGCAACTTTCCCAGACTAAAGGGCCATGTTATGAGGCGGCCAGAGGATCACCTGACCAAAACGTTCTTAATATTGATACCGTCCCAAAATACGACGAAATACCCCAACTTCCTTGGCGATCTGACCTCAAAAAATTTATTTTTTACTTTTTAGAACTGAATCAAATGAGCTACTGAACAACGAGAGACATGAAGTTCATCCAATCAACCAATGAATAAACTGCATTGACGGAACAACGCTAGTGAAAAACATTACGTAATAATAAACAAGCAATCAATAACATAATTTGTACCTTTCCTTTATCTGCTGCGTCTTTTTCTGTCCTAACAGAATGTGCATCATTATCTCTCACATTTTAGTCAAAATTGTTAACCTTCGTTTAGCTGTAGACATGTAGAAAATCTTCAAGCTAACAAAGTCTGGTTATACTTACAGGAGCATAATCTGTGCTGACTGAGTTGTGTCCAAACACGTAAAAGTAGGATTGTCCATTGGATTTGGACTGGTAGTTGGCGAACCGTATCAAAGGAGCCACGGTTCTTGCATCGCTGAAGAGGTTCAGAATTACATCACGATTGGCTTCCACTGTCCATCGTTGTGGGTTGAGCTTTGAAGGCGCATATCTGTGAAAAGTTATCCAGTCACTAACAATTTATATTTGCGAATAGAATGGGTAACGCAGCAACTGCGCAGGCACAAGACAGAACACGACTTTTATAGAGTTCGAAATTAAAAGAAGATAGGATCGGATGATAGTCTCAGGTACTTAATTGGGATAAAACGACTTTTGTTACTAAATGACAAATTTCAAGATTATTCATTTAGTTCATCGAGTGATATTCGGCCTCCACAGCGTAGTTGTCTGAGTGTTGAGGCCCCGGCTTCGATTACCTCTGAGGGCATGCTCGAATATCAGTTTGTGAAACTGTTCCCAGTTTAGTTAGGACATTGCAGGCTGAATCTCCTGATTGTCTGAAAAGAAAGATGATTCCGTTTTTCGGAAGGCACTTAAAGCTATGATTATTGACTGCTAGCAGCCTTCGGGCTGCTTGATGACCTTATAACAGCCTAATCCCAAAAAAATCGGGTCTGTCTGTCCATCGGGGTCGGTTATTATGGCATCCACTTCTATCTACGCTAATACTTTGGGTTTTGGCAGCAGACCCCGATTTACAAGCGGGTTAAGGCTGAGAGAGTGAATGATGGCTTTATAAAAAGATACTAACTGCTTTAGAACTTCTTTCAACGCTTCATCTTCAGCACCATCGAAGACCACTTTGGCATAATTCGTGATGAACTCGTCTCTTTGGTTGTCAAAAATACCGTGATCCAACTCTATAACAGCAAAGTCATGGTAGCTCTCTAGTTCCGTCACCCCGCATAACAATTGGTACCTGAAAGGAGCTAAATACTCAGAACAACTCAGAAATACTCAAATAACGACAAGTTTCAGCAGAATCTGTGTAAAACTTTAAAACTATAAAATCAGAATATTCAAAGATAAATCTCATATTTCAAGTTTGGCAAATTGATTTGTTAGACACAGGAAATACGTATGTTGTTGTTTTTATATTCTATTACGCAGTAAAAGTTACTTGAATGTTTAGAACCACATTTCGGAACCTTCACCATAAAAAGTACCTTCATTAGGGTCGCTATTTTAAAGTTTTTTTTTATGATTTGACTGTCAACATTGACAGTTCCTCGAATTCCTTTGCACCTTCAACAGCTGCATCCACACTATTGGCCATAAACCTCTAGAATATAGAGTCTAGACCATTACTTTGAATTTTTCATAATCACATTGGGCAGAGGGACTGATCACCAGTCCACGGAAACGCTTAAAAAGGACGCAATTTTACGTACATTTTTGTGAATAAACGTTGTCATCCATTTGTTTATTCACTTTACAAACAACCTGAACAAATTCAATATCCTCTTTCTTAAGA
This sequence comes from Carcina quercana, assembly GCA_910589575.2. NCBI lineage: Eukaryota > Metazoa > Arthropoda > Insecta > Lepidoptera > Depressariidae > Carcina > Carcina quercana. The sequence goes on along the minus strand of OU342429.1, from coordinate 1,012,688 downwards.
ACAGTTACCGAACTAGTTCCTTGTCTCAGAGATCTATATAGACACGTCTCCGCAGTACTATCGGGAACTATAACTTTGTTTCAAAGTAGCGGATAGTCGATGACGGAACTTGTTCCCTTCTGAGCCACTGGCTGACAAGGGAAACTTCTTATCGAAGTAGAGAAATAGCCAAAGGGTTTAATGTGCAGCGTAAATGTGAATTCTCTGACATTTTGGGAGATAGCTAACGTGTAAGGTTTTTTTTAAATATGTCAAACTTGATTATTTTCTTGTCTCTTTTCAGTAAATAATTTTGACTTACTTATTTGATTGGTTGATGAGCTACACTTAAAAGGCATTGCCACCTTTGATTTAAATACTCCAGGACGATATCTTCAAAAAAAAAACACTTACCTGCTCAATAGATTCGGAAATGCCTCCATTGTTCTGGCAGGCTCGTTGGGTATGAAAGACCCCGCAACGGCCGGACCTAATGGTGTCTCGAACTGACGCGCCAATATTTGAACTTTCTTGATCTCTGATAGTCTGAGAAATGACAACGACAATAATACTTTATTTGGGACTAGACTTTCGCTTACAAACTCCTGTCATTGGGGTATATGTATATATTTTAGTGCAGAAAGTAGCCCTCTGTAAGTCTACATGGCATAGACTACTTTTGAAATACCAAAAGTGATACTTTTGAAGCGCTAATAGGTAACAAAGCAACAAGACCATAAGATAAATATAGTATTTATAGCATTAGTAGCAAATTTATTATTCAAGCATTTTAAAATTGTTTATTTTAGAAAAGTAAATAACTATTAAATATTTAATTGTCGCTTGGAAGTGGAGGTAAAGCACATAAGAAAGGTATTTACCAGAAGAGAAAAATGAAAAGATAAAGTATTTTCATTTGTTCAAAACAGTGAGCAAAGCTGTTTTTGGGTACGAGTGCAGACATTAAATGCCGAGCTAGCGTAGTAGTCGAAAATTAAATCACGAGCATAGCAATTAAGTGATTGTCATACAGACTACTGAGCACGGTGAGGCATTCAAAGGCATGAGACCACACAAATTTGCTCTCACAACACTTTTCACCTCTGCCAGCGAGAATAATGCTAGGTTTTATGTAAAAACACACGGATAGCAATAATTTTAGATGAAAAAAGATGTTTCAAATTCAGCCTGGACTTGTACACTATTTAAAAAATCAAGTAATAGTATAAATATGTATAGAAAAATACTAAAATTACATTTTTGCATTTATTTTAATTGTACAAAATCATGCTTTTTGTATTAAGTGACAGCGTCAAATGACATTTCATTGACGCCATCTTTGTTTTTAACATGAAATCTTACCCGTTTCGTGCGTTTTATATGTTTTTTAAATAAATTAAACCAAAATATACAAAAATAGTAACTAAATCACTTTTATGTGATAATGGCCTTTTAAAATTATAAGTGTACAAGACCAGGGCTTGGCTCCATACATTCCCGGAACGTGTCATTTGTACAAGTTAAATGTACAGTCAGGACCATAATTATATCCGCAAGAAGGGAACAAAGCTGATCAGGGAGTTATACAATGTCACATTCATTCAGACTTGATATTATAGGCTAGTTGACTAAATTTGAAAACTTGGCTAATTATATACTTTAATATCTATTTTATCCCAAAAAAACTATATTTTAAAGAAAAATCAATATTTACATTACGTATTTTGTATTTTAAAAAAGCCATTTAGATTTCCCTCGAAAACGCTGAATAGTGTCATGGCGTCTTGAATGACGTCACAGCTCGCGAAATAACCTGCTCTGTGATATGAAAACGTCAACAACAACAATGATGTTTTGCGAGGCGTGACGTCACACTTTCTTGCGCCGCGTTCTTCGTGTTCGTTGTCACGTGACCTAATGCCTATTTTTTTCGAATTCATTTTCTAAAAATATTAATAATCTTTAACTTTTTTATATTATATATTTTTATTTAAATAGACTGGTTTTTTCTCACCTTCGTGTCTTCATTTATAATTAGCAACTATAAACCAAGCCATTTGTTATTAGTGGACACAAGCCTATTGTGCGTATCAAAAGAAACGTCAAAGCTGACATGACATGTTGAAAATGGTGAGAACTTGTTATTAGGAATAGTTTTAAATTAGTTAACTAAAACAAATAGATAAAAAATTGGTCATATGCGAGTCGGACTCACGCACGAAGGGTTCCGTACAGAATATGGATATTTAACATACGGAAAACTAATCTAAAGAATGCGCCTCGATTTTCGTTATCAATTTTGTTTTACAGTAGATATATAATATTTAGTTGTATGTTACATCGCACATCTAATAAAACATTTGTTGTATGGGAGCCCCCTTAAATATTTATTTTATTCTGGTTTTTAATATTTGTTGTTATAGCGGCAACAGAAATACATAACCTGTTAATATTTCAACTATCTAACTACCACGGTTCATGAGATACAGCCTGGCGACAGACGGACAGCGAAATCTCAGTAATAGGGTCCCGTTTTTACCCTTTGGGTACGGAACCCTAAAGTTAAATAAACAATTTAAAGGTTGGTTCTAGAGGTGTATAAAACACTAACTTACACAAAATTTTATATAACTTACGGTTTGTTTTGTAAGCATGTCATCAAATGCTTTGAAGACGGACTGCAGCCCAAACTCTGCGCTACTTGCAACGTGTATTGAGTTGGATCTCTGGTCATCGCCCAATCAGACAGTGCTGATCCCGACATCAGAATAGCTCTGTGGAACAGCCCTGAAATCACAAATACGCCACTTTAAGCTCATCATCTGAGAAAATCTTAGAATAATAACGACTATACATAAAGTTTCATGAAAACCGAATATTGTATATAAACTGTTGTATTGTGAGACCCATCTTATTTTAAGTAGACTGATAGGCTAATATTACTTTGTTTTGTTTCTCTTCTCCTGCGCAGACCTTCTAAACGTTGTTATTAGAAGGCCCAAACTACATTTGAAACCAGATTATTGATGACCTGTTACGACTTCTCAGAAAAGTGACTTAGTTGATTGGCTAGCAGCGCGACAAAATTGACTTATTAAGAAGTGAAGGAACCGAGTGTGTGGATTAGATAGTAGGAGGACGAACTGGCCGATTTTTACGATGTGGCCAAGGTCAGTTCATGCTTGTCTAAAATCAGCCTCTTCATTATAGCCTCAAGAAGCTGGTCTAGGTTTTAAAATGACGAAACAGCTAAACATTCATTTAATGCCATAAGTGTATCCAGAAAAATGTCATTAAAAATTAATACGTAACGGGGAAAATTTGTGTTGAGACTGTTTTATAAAAGGTGCTTTTCCAATTTTCTAAAGGAACGGTTTCCACAGAGAGAGAACTACAAACAGCAAAATTGTTGCTAAGTCAAAAGTCACATTTTAACAAACCCAGTTCAAAATGACAAAAGAATAAGAGGTCTGAAAAATGCCCCTATTTTTAAAACAACATAACAAATACTCAAGTGTCGAGATTTAATGGAACAAAATTCCATTCTTTTTAATTAACAACAAAGCAACTCCAACCAATCTTCGGCGAGTTTCTTAAAACAATTACAAAAGTAAATTGGGCAGAAAATCCCGCAAATAACTCATTAGTAAAAGTTAATTTAGGTTAAATCGACCACGAAACAGAACGCAGACAAGTTCAGACAAGTTTCTGGGAGAGTCGGACATGTCCCAGTGGATCCTTGAGAGATGTTCTTGCATAGTGGATGAGGCCAGATACTTTAGGGACAGGTGAACTATTTCTACGTAATAGCCAATATACTGGCTTCTTACAAACGACTTGGGGGTCAGTTGTGGGTCTCAGGAGCAATCTTAGCCAGGGTAGACATATATTCGTTGGTTTTCGGATATTTTATAAATTGGAAGGTCAAGTTCCATGCATTTATTGCTTGTCACAAAATATGCTACGTCATTCGTGAGTTCATTGTTCTATATAATATGCTAAGAATATACAAGACAATCATGTGATGCCTGCATGGATAGGTACATGCTCGTAGAGGTCAAACTCGAAAAGTGGCTTCCTTCTCTATATTCTATAGATTACATTTCGGGGAGTGCGCTCAAGAGCTATGCTTGTTGATTCTGCCACCGCCATTCAAGTACATTCAAGTACCGATCTAACAGACGAACCGCTACACCAGTACGTAGTTGCCATTCCTATGGCTGGCACTAAGCGTTTTCATGCATACGACCAGGGAATTTATATTCGTATAAAGCTACAATGTGGGTATCTTTAACTCGAGGGTGAACCTTCTAGACCAACGCGCGCCATCGTAGGCCAAAAACAAGTTTATCTAGAAGAAAAGTATCGGGGAATATTCATATTGAGATGAAGTCTGACGTCACTTACAATAAATATTTAACATTAAATCTTTGATATTTCAAACTAGTTATTCGGTCCTGTTTGATGGTGTGGTAGATGGGGACCCTAGCTCTGGTCATGTTTTCCGTAAATAAGTAATCAAGTTTGAGATCAACACGGAAGCTAACGACCTAAGTTCTACTCCCGAATTGCTTCCTTACGTCCATTGAATTTATGACAAGGTACTTAGATTTGACTAACATTTACAGTGGGGTTAGTTTAGAAGTTGATTTGATGCATATTTAGTGTCTCCATCCTGCCTTATGCTTCAGTTTGAGATTTAATTGAAATACTTTTCATAAAAAATTCTGGTTGTTTTTGGGTAAATGATATAAATGACGTGAGTATATTGCTGTAATAATCAGTCATGATTTGTCTTTCTTTTGTCGTTTAAAACTTATGGCTACGGTTTTACTATCAAGAAACAGTTAACATATATTTTGAACACATTTTAAATTAATTGCAAACAAATCTTATTCATTTGAAAGTATTAACCTGTAAATGAAGCGGTCAACAACAGAAAAAGTATCATATTGTACAATTTGCCACACCTCTGTGGTCTAGAGGCTAAACGCTTGGACTAAAAATCCGAAAGTCCCGGGTTTAGGTTGGTGGTAGAACATTATGCCAAACAGCACTGTTCTGCTACATTGAGATTGCTAAGTGGCGCTTTCCACCCAACGACCTTATCGTCACTTAACATCAGATCAGTTGTGATACTTCAATAAGTGGTCTACTCACCGTTGGAAATCGGTGACAGCATCAGATAGTTGACGCTGGCTGCACCGGTGCTATGGCCCATGAGGGTCACGGACCTAGGATCTCCATTAAGGTCCTCAATGTTGTCCTTGATCCATTGTAGGGCTGCCAGCTGGTCCAACAGGCCATTGTTGCCATACACGTGCTCAGTGAGGCTCGGCTTCATGAACCCTGTTAAAATAAAATTACATTGAATTGTACTGCATTTTGGCCGCTTTTTAAATAAAAATATGGTATTAAATTACTTGCGATTTACTGAGATATCATCCGATATATGATCGGAGTGGGCCTCTGGGAATTGCTTTAACCACATAGGGGTCACAATGATCTATCAAGATCGCAGTGAGTGGTTGGGCCCGGTGGACCACCCCCCTTGTCCCAAATAATAATAATAATTAGTAGTTGTTGCTGTGATCGACGGACTGACAGACAGAAAGACACCAGAATGAGGTTACAATGAGTTCTGCTAAATTAATAAACAAAACATGGTGCCATGGTATGCCTATATTCAGCGGTTGACTTTGTATGCGATGGCTTTTGTCTTTATAAAGTTACTATAAAACATATTTACAGCAACGCTAATGCCATTGTGGTTTTCATTTATATTAATAGGTCGATTGTTTTTGGAACGAAGTTCCTTATCGCGCGTTGTCAAAGGGGGCTAGACGGAAAAATTCTTACGAAAAGTTGTCACCGACACTTTTTGCTATAGTAAGCTAGCGTCATCTGTTAGTGCGACGTACGTAGTAGTAAGACGATACCAACAGTAAGCTATGTGACGACAGATGGCTCTGATTAGTTGCCGCTACTCAATAACAGATGTCGCTAAAAACAAAACGTACGCGCGTTGTGAAAGGGGGCTAGACGGAAAAAATTCTTACGAAAAGTTGTCACCGACACTTTTTGCTATAGTAAGTTAGCGCCATCTGTTAGTACGACGTACGTAGTAGTAAGACGATACCAACAGTACAGCTATGTGACGACAGATGGCTCTGATTAGTTGCCGCTACTCAATGAGAATGTCACTAAAGACAAAACGTATCACGTACATAAAAAATCTAATGAAAAAAAAATTGGTTGCCTGTAAAGTCGGTATACGGGCGAAAGTTTTACGTGACTACGACTTTGAGTGGTAAAATAATTTTAATGTGAATATTCATTCAGGGACGCGTGCCTTTCACTTTTTATGTCTGTCTCTCTCGCTCTTAGGCGGGCTAACCATGCCCGAGTGGAAGGGACGCGTGCCTCTCACTCGCTCTCATTGTGAGCGCATAACGTGAGCGGAGCGTAACGCAGTTTCTTGAAGTGTCACCCGGCAAACCAATTTATAAGACGTTGTCACGTCAAAAACCTACAAAACCATATTTAAAATATAATGTTAAAAATCCGTTCAAACCTTATTGAAAATTTGTAAAATTTTATTACAATTCCTTCACTAATAAATCGAAAGGAACTTCGTTCCATCCGGGTGTCCCTTGACACCTCTCAAGTTTTTTGTTTGAGGTAGGTTCATCATATACATATATAAATCTGTAGCTGACTCGGTACAGTTTCCAATGTAGTAAACAGTTCCTTTGCAGTAGCTGTTCTATAACGCTATTCAAAATTCAATAAACTGTAGTCATTCTGTATCTGATAAATTAGTTGAAATGCCAATTGATAAATCTGAACATTGTACAATGATAGCCAGCGAACTGTGCAGCACTTGCTCATCTTTCAGTAAAAAGAAAGCTGTATTTCTTACTAGGATTTATTGAATCTTTTCGTCTTAGCTTTAGTGAATGGCTTCTTCAAAGAAACTTATTTACTGACTTCATTGTAAATTCAACCAAGACGGTCTGGATAAAGCGTAGGTATTTGACTTTTTAGTTCCAGCACTGGTTTAAGTTTGAATATCGAACGACTTACAAAAATATAGTTTTAGTTCCCTTTGAGCCTGGAAAGTTGGTGGTTTTATTATGGATAACGATTAAATCTGTCTATTGCTTTTTTACGACTAAACTGCTTAACTGAACTAGATGAAATTTGGCAAGAACATAGCCTTGGGATGAAGTGGGGAAAATACTATTTATTTCATCCTAATATTTCTGAAGTCTACGCAGATGCTACCTATAATTTCTGTCGCCAAAATTTAATAGCACTTTTGTGTTCAGGTATGAGAGGTAGCCAAGACAGCTACTCATCAGCTTGAGGCTACTGGGTCACACGCCTATCATCAAATGGCCTGATGCCTTATTGTCACTTACCATCAGGTGAGATGAAGGGCAAGTGCTAACCCATCAAAACTGTTTTTGAAGATGTTGCATAAGCATGTGAATAATAAAGAAAGGAATAAAGAAAAAATGATTAAAGATTTTAATATGTTCAGGGATGACGACTATTCTAAAATATAAATTAACTAGGTTTTTCCGCAACTACGTCTGCATGGACTTTAGATATTCTTCAACGGAGGAACTCCTTTTCAGCCTTTCAACTAACCCTGTCAACAAAATCAAGTCGTTTTGACTCTCCGTTACGACGTGAAGATAGAACAAACACACTTTCGTTATATATTATAAGTATGGATGTGCGATTATTAACAGGCAATCACTCGTACACGCAATATGGTACTATATTGTGTATATCACTGACACAAACTAATCTAATAATTGTTTAGTTCACATCAGTTAGCTAAAATAATTGAAAAACTTACCTAATATTCCAAGTCTGAAATTCACTGTAATCACCATGATGTTGCCGTAAGAAGCTAAAATCCTTCCATCGTAAGAGTTCCCGGAACTCCATTCAAATGAATCTCCATGAATGAACACCAGAATTGGGAATTTCTTGGATTTTTGCTCTGAAAACAAAAACAGTCATAATTCAGTTTTCAATACTAGTAGCGACATCTCTGGCTTGAGACGTGAACTACGTCCGCTTTCAGGCGTCTTGAGACCACAACGGGGACTTCAATTTGAGCTAGCTTCAGATTGTACCTGTACGAGTTTATTCAGTATGAGCATAGATGGCGCTTTTCAAGTTATTTTGTGCCTCAGTTTAAATTTTAGAGGAATTTGGAAGTGTTATCGATCTAAACTTCGAAATATTGCGTAAATAAATTTAGTACCACAAAAATGAGTTCTTTTTTCGTTGTTAATAATGATATACATGACATCATTTTAGCATTGTTTCCTCGAAATTATTATTAGTTACTATTTATGACTAATTTTGATTTTTCTTGTAATTTATTAGTGCAAACTGGCTTGTACTAACATTTATTATTATTTTATGTATTATGGGTTTGCACTTGGCCTTCGTCTCACTTGATGGTAAGTAACGATGAACCCGTTGGATGGAAAACGTGCTTATCCAGAAGCCTAAAAATTAGTTAAAAAATCTGACGTAGTACGAGTACTACCACACAATTACTATTTTATATTCGTTTTGTTATGTATCATTAGCATTAATTTTGGCTTGGCCAAAAAACATATTTTACTGGCTGTGTTGTTACATATTTAAAACTAAACTCGATGAAATTTACTTCGCTTATTCGACTGACCTGCTTCAAATAGCCGATATTTACGAGTATATAAAACTAATAACGCTTATATAAAACCCCTCCACCCTTCACTGATAGTATCAAAGCGTAAATCTGCCGACGCCCAAACGAAATCCAACAAAGAGAGGACCACTTGACCTCAAGTCAGGAGTCACTACCATGAATAAGTCAGCCGGAAATGAGGAGGCGACTTCCTGTAGCAATCAGCGGGAACGCTTTGTCGCGACGACTCGTGACGCGCATAGCAATCGTATGGGGGAAAGGGACTTGACGTAAAGTAGTTTGATGGTCGGTAAGAATGTCTTTTTACTCGAATTTATATCACTTGTATTTTGTCCCGTAATCCGTGTTTGTACCATTTAATGGATAATGAGCTTTAGAGAGCATTATCATTTGACTTCAATTGACTACTGATATAACATTTTGCTGGCCTCCTCTGTGCATAGAATTAAAGGTCAACAATTTGGAGGTCAGTAAGTTGGTGGTAAAGAGGGCATTTTATAAATCCGCCTATCTAGCTACCACCATGCTGTCTAATCCTGACGCCAAACAACAGTCTTGTTCGCACGATATGCATTTAATACAAAAAAAAACATGATACTTTCAATGATGGCACCTGATATAAGAACAATCTTCACAAATAGACAGAGAATACTAGAGGCTATAGAGTTTGCTGAAAAATTTACACGCAGAATAGATACTGAAGTTATTAAACACCCAATAAGCAATATGGGATATGTATCATATCTAGTTTACGATATTTTATGCGATAAAACATCAAAACAGCGAAGTATAATAACAGTGGCTTTAAAAAAACAGCTGTAAATTACTACAGAATTAGAACCCAATGGAACAATAATTTAGAAGCAGTACCATCACTCATCAAGCAGCAAGATTTAGAATTAATATAACCTAGAGTGGCGCCAACAAATATTACCAGTTCATCTATTTTTAAACTTCCGTCGCATCTGTGTCAAAATTCTAGGATTTATAAATAGAGACGTGTACTATTAAAGTTGGAGTTTGAACGAGTCGGTTTCAGGAACGCAGTTCGGCTAATTATAGAAGGTAGCCATTGATGGGTTCACGGAATGTATGGGATAGTGTTTACAAGGTAAAGCTCAGATGTAAAACTACTCCCAAATAACCACAGTCGTCTAATTGCTAAAACTGGAATTAACTCGCTTCTCTAGAAATCATAGGCAGCAAAGGTTAGGTACAAGCATTTTCAGATATACTTCCGTATAAAGTTGGTCTGGGAATTTTTTTTATAACGGCCTTTCATAACGGAGGTCATAAACAGCAAAAAACAAGGATGAGTGTCGTCTTATATTTGAGACCAATCTCCTAAATGGGTCGTCCCGTCATCGAAGTAAATAAGAATTGTGAGTATGAAAATGGCTGCTTTCGTTTTTATAATCAGATCTCATCCTCCGAGATCATACCATGTATTTTGTATACGTCATATACTATAGTCATATAGTGTCGAAATGATGAAGCCAGGAGGTGCATAGCGGAAGGTTTGTACTTTGTAGTGCAGTATTTGGCACTAGTGACAAAACCGTGGTTTATTTTAGTGATGCATCCGATAGCGATACCGATATTTGCCAACGTATCGGCGACATTTTTATGGCCGATTCAACGGTAGTTTTTGAATTTCGCGCTTGAAAAATGTAATTTGACGTAAATGTGAATGTAAACGCGCGTGATGTCTCGTCTATTTCGTTGCAAACGAGGCACAAACTAACCTATGCTCGGGGATTCCAAATACGATGAGTCCATGTCCGCTCTGAGTTGTAATTCTCTCAAAGAAGAATTCGAGAGATACCTAAGGTCTACTAATATATCTAGATATGCAGATCCATTCGTTTTCTAGCGCAATAACGTCTTTAGACAAATTTGAAAAAATTACGTGAAGTACTTTAATTTATAAATGAGTAATGTCGCATCTTAGGGACTATTTTCCACCCCGTCTAATACAAACCTACTTGCTTATTCGCCTTTCTCCGCAAAGCTTAATAATATTTTATTGTTTAAACAAAAATCTTATCAATGTTTAATGTTCATTACTTAAACTATGAATTAGGTAATATCGATCTGTGTCTATATTTTTTATAGTAATTTAAAAATTAACCTAACTTGTGTTTTATTTATTTTACCTTCATTTTTTAATTTCATGAGCGATCGGAATCTGTATCAGTATCTCCGATATTTTTATAAGAGTATCGGTATCGTATCGGCAAAAAGGCATATCGAGGCATCTCTAGTTTGTTTTACAAGCGTTTATTTTACATGCTATGTTTTTAATATTGTAAACTGAATTAGAACTTTCTGGTATCCGATTTAGATAAACTTTGACATACTTATTGAAGTTCAGTGACAATGCAATGGTTTTATATGATCAAGGTGGTTTAACGATGGTGACGGAACGTGGTATTAAGAAGTCTTAAATTGAAAATGATAAATGTGTGGGTAAATGTATTTGTCTTAATGGGAACTACATACGAGATCCGATGTCCACCGCGTAACCTTATTGATAATGTCAACCTAAGATCTTATAACGACTGAAGTTAACGCACGGGAGAGATTTAAATTCAATTGTTGCCAATTCAACTGAGTTCAAAAATAAATGCCGGATGGAAATTTTTGGCTTCGAATGAGAATTCCAAGAATGCCGTACCGTATGCTCCGCTCCACACTTTAGGTTAGCTCGTATTTTTTTTCTACGGTTTAAAGCTTATCTTTTTGTCCTACGGTATGTTTTACAGATTTGGAAAATAGAGGATTTACTTTTAAACATGCTACGAAAATCTGCCGTACGGTCTCAGCAGGTCTCATCAGAACATGATGGCACCCTATGGAGTCGTAAAGGTGGCAGCTTGTAGCAAAGTCATCAGTATGCTTAGCATTATCCCGTTTCTCGATCTGAGCTAAAGCCAAAGTATTGGCTTAGGTACTGGTTTTCACAGAAGCGACTACCATCTGACAGTTTTACATGCTTTCAAAGCACTGAACACTCGTAATCTTACTTTTCAGTCAATCACGTGACGACTGCAACATTCAAGCCAAACTGGGAAATTTATCACAAAGTAGTTTTGTAAATTTCCAAATTTAGCTTCAAGCAAAGTCTTATTTCTTTCTACGCAAAATTAATATTTTTAGATTAAAGTAAATTTCGAAGATGTTACCTTACATAGACATAAACAGCCAAAAATAAGTTTGAATTTTAATTTAACTGCGATGTTTCTTGTCGCAGTGAGGTAGAGATTTTTAAATTTATTCTTGTGTAATGAATGAGACACGAAGTAGATTGATTTATGCTAAATGTACACTGGAGTTCATCTATATTTCAACATGTCATTTCCTCCTTAACTAACAAGTCCCTCTAAACACTGCAAAGGAACAAGAAAGGGTGAATGTGGCATGGAACAAAAGTGGCTACAAACCAACGGTTGATGTTACTTTGGCTCACGATCCGTCACAAATCAGTCAGATCAAAACGGTTTAATCTAAGTCAAGAGTCAAAATCTCGGTGTTCCAAAAACAGTTGAGGTATTTGTAAAATTCATTTAAAAATTGTAATTAGCTACCTGCTTCGCCTACCCTACTTTGTATCCCTTTTACGCTTAACAAGAAGCTTTTAAGTTTTACAACTCAGTCAAGGAAAGAACCTTCACCCTTGGACGTCTAAATTCACTCTAATGGTTTGTCATTAAAAAGTTGGATAGCCTCTTTAGCAGGAGTGAGACTCGCAGCTCCATTTTAACGTATCCATCATAAACTTGAAGGTGAAGAGTTTTTTGTTGTTGTAAAAATTTCATTTGACAAAGTTTTTATGTCAAATCCGTGGCATAGTTAAATTCATTTTATGTTACAAACATGAAACAAATGTATATGATGTAGACTCTCAATTGTTTATCTTGATAACTTGTTAAAGATTGTATACCTATTTTATTCGCATTATTTTATAGAATCTAATTTGTGACACAAGAGTCGCTTTTTACTGCCTGGATGTGGTACAGCTACATTATGTAGAAATACAGAGATTTGTTACGCTTGGTTTACACTGATCTCTGTACTTGCGTCATCTAAAGTTAAAATAAATATGTTCTTCTAGTAAAAAGCGCTCATGTGGTGATACTTAAATGTGGCAAACTTGCAGGTTTAGAAACAGATCTTGGTACACCCGAGTACAAAAATATGTATCCAATTTTTTTCCGTGTCGCATCACGGAAATGACAGTTAAAGATGAATGTGACAAGGTTCAAAAGTGGATACATATTTTTGTACTCGAGGGTACATGCGTGATCTAAGCGTTGATGTTGTACTAGTTTAAAATGTATCACGTTGCGATTTTATACAGATCAAAGTACTTGCATAATTTAAAATTTATATTGTAAGGATAAAAAAGTGACATGATTAATTTCCAACCATATCTGGACCATCTTCAAGTCAACTAAATATTAAAAAGCGTCTTCACTACTTACTAAAAGCGCTTATGTTGTTATGGTAGTTTAAAAAATGTGTCACTCATGGTTTTCATACAGACCGCAGTAATTGCGTCACCATATAATTCGCTAAAAGCCGCATCTTCACATTTATTTCACACCAATCGCATCTCTGAACAGCAAATTACAGATCTCCGTCGAACTATTTTTAGTATTTTCAGTTCAACGGAGCAGTAATTGATTGACACATATTTACTCTGTGGAAATTGGGTTGCTGGCGCCACCTAGCGTTCCCTTTGAAAAATAATCTCGGTGTATATTGTGTTTGCAAAAATACAGCGTTTGCTCCGGTTACACTCATGTTTTTTTATCTTGCTCTAACATGTGTAGAATACGTTTAATTGGATATTGTGATGCTCGAAAGCGTTGTTCTAACATCTTCGATCTAGTTTTCGATATTTTATCGTGGACTTTTCTGGATGACAGCGACGATTTATTTTCCTTTGAGACTTCATAAATTATCCTACGGGAAAACTTTTCATGGATAAATATAGCTTACAATCATACATTTTTTATTTTCTTAGTTTTCCCTCTAATCATTTTTCACATAATCACCAACGGCGTGAAATTAAATTCATTTAAACTACGAGTAATCTGAATTCAGTGACGAATAGCGGAAGGAACAACTAGCACTATTACTCAATTATTAAGCCACAAAACTGAAACGAGATTTTGAAAAATATGGTGCTACAAGAAAACAGGTCAGCTCGAAATAGGGGTAACAATAATGAGACCGAAATAGGGCAGCTTCAGATTGGGCAGCGAATAGATGAGAGCGATAATGTGTTGAAAGATTGAAATGAGTTTAAGTGGGTAATAAAGCATTAAAGCAATTACTTTGAAGATGCTCGTAATTTACCGGCCCGTGGCTGTGCGTAAAAGGTATTAAAATGGAAGCTTTATAATGTTTCTTTCAGATTAGCTTTATACGTATGTGTTTTAGATGAAGGTTGTATTCGTCTTATCTGAATGAATCATTATATAAGAGTTTTTGTTACTCGTATAAAGATCGATACTATTTATGTATTCATTTTCTTTTCAATAAATTACATATAATTTTACGTAAGTAAGACAAAAGCTGTCTGAATCTGCAATCTGAAGTGGCAATGGCCAGGCCACATCTGTATAAGAACAGACGGTTGTTGGAGCAGAAAAATTCTCGAGTGGAGACCTCGGACCGGGAGAATCGGGGCGGGACGGCCTCCAGCCCCGAAGAAGATAGTGGGGAACGAGTGGATGAGGCACAAATTCTAAACAGCTACGATACGGAAAGGGACCTTATAGGTCCGCATTCTTAGGTGTGTCGATTTTTATACTTTAATTGAAAGCTTAAGTTGAATGCTGTACTTGAACCATGCATTTGTTAGTAATTTTTATATAAGGAGTGAGTTGTGGCCTCATTCATGCGATGGTTTTTTGGTTGCAAATTTCCATACAGATCGGAGTAACTTGGTTGGATCGATCAACTTATGATTGTATTATGCCATTCGTTGTTATTGAAGATCGTGGTAGAACTTCTGAGATCATCAAACGAGGCCTAAATGTGATGTACTTTTACCATGAGCGGTGTTTCAGCTTTCAAAGTCAAGGGGCTTTCCCTCAAAAAAGTTTTTCACTCTTTTTTCCTAAGTCAAAAAACCTTTAACAAAAGCTTATTCATGTACTGATTATAAATACGAATCGAAAAAAGGAAACAAATCAAAATAAAATCTCACCTCTAAACGGGACATAGATGTTCAGATATAAACAATCCTCGGATTCATGTGCGAGGAATGGCTTCAGCCTGCTCATGTAGTGCTGACGTCCCAGCGATGGGGGGTTCTCTTTCTTGACTGGGGGGATGGACTGGGGGCAGACTGGGGCGAATCTGACTGCCTTCTTCACACCGGGCCATGGTGGAGCGCTGACTGGAATGAAAGCAATCTTTTTAATATCATTTTCGTTATCATGTAGCTGAAGTCCATAGTTGGACATGAGCCTCTACCTCGTCACAATTGGAAAGCGGATTTATGCTGCTGTCCGTCTCCAGAAGTTTTTCCTTAGCTGCCTTTATGGACATTCACCGAATGATTTGAGGTAGTACAGTTCTAAAACTGTGACCACAATGCCAATTTAATCCAATTTCCCATTATTACATACGAATCGATTTAGATGGTGACTCATTGCAATGAGGTTCTTGGTTAAGAATCCGTCCAGCAACGGACTTGTCGTTAATTACCTTCAAGTGAGCTAAGGTTCAGAACTAAGATTCAAAAGCAAGCAACAGGTAATGTTAAAGGACAGCTGCATAAATATATTTTTGTATCACATATTTTTGTAACTTTCAAAAAACTGTACGAATAAGAGATTAAAAATTGTAATTACTGTTTGTTATTGATACTTATGTTTAAAATCTATAATATTAATTATCTAAATCTAAATATTATAACATTAATAAATAAATGTTAAAGTAAGTTTGTTTGTTCGTCCTTAAACTCCCACAGGCACAGTTTGACACAAGGAAGAACGTACAAGCTATGCGTAAATGAATATGTGTATTGTATGTAATTTATACATAAAAAATATGTTTAATTTTAAACGTCACAGATAACGAATACTGATATATTATAAAAATTCCATTACAATCTTTTTCTTTGCACACAGTGTCAGGAGGTGTGGTACCGAGTCGTGGAAAATGTCAGCGGTGTTGGACAGTACGTTCAACAGGGAGAGTGCCGTGCGCACATTGTGTGCAAATTAAACCTTAAACCGATGTTTTTGCTTCATTCTAAAATTTTCAATTAAAATTATGAAATAACATTTCAAAAGCATTTCTCAGTGTCATTATGCGTCGACATCATATTATCTTAAACAAAAACATTTAAGAAAGAACTCTATTAAGGCTCTGTGCATCAATTTACTTTTTTTAACACAGAAAGGAGGCGTTACATCTTCACAGTAGCGTGGAAACGGTACCTCAACAGTGGGAGGGATGTTTGAGAGAACTTTCAGATCCACCGGGTAAACGAAAGGCTAAAAGCTAAAACAAATTCCATCCCACCTACTTGAAGTACTCAGGTGGCTCCTCAAATATTTTGACTGTACCAGACATTAGGCAGGTGATGGTAAACAGAAACGCAAAAAGCTCAAACCGTTTTACAATTCCAATGTTATTCGGTGGGTGCTTCCTCTTCTGTTTGCTTTTCATCTCTATGTTAATTCTTTCTTTTCCAGCGTCCTCTGAGCGACGATATTCAAGGTTTTTGTGCTCTCTAAAATTTAATTATTCACACCTAAAATGGTACTTCAATTTGCTTGTTGTAGATTTTTCGAGACCCTATCAGAAAAAATTTCAAAAATGAACTTTAACTCGTCGTCCGGACTTTGTCAATCTGTCAAAGCTGCTTCTCATCTCAGTTACTTTGAATTATTCTGTCTACTTACATTTGAATCTAGGACGAGAAATAGTGCAATCGACTAAGGACAAATATCCTTACGACCTCAAACTCAACCTTGTCTGAGGATATCTCTCATTTCCTTGGCACTATCGAATGACTTTAAAAACATCCTCGAGCCTTGAGGATGTACGAATGTTTGTCCCCACCTTTTTTTTGAAATGATCAAAATACTGAACCTTATTTCTTGCTAATAAAACCTACATACAAGTTTCCATCAAACACATTGAACTCTTTGGTGCACGGATCCGACTCATATCACGGTAGCTGTTTTTAGACTTTACATACTTTTTCGTCATCACTAAAATTTACATAAGCTGAAGCTTATAAATTCCACTCCACAGGAAAACTACTAAGCTTTGACAATGTAAAAAAAGATGTAATATTGTTTCTTTAATATCCGAAAAGTTCTGAATACGTCACTTAATCACTGACGTTATGTTCTACTAAGCCGCCATCGAAAGTTTATAATTTCGTCGTCAAATAAATGCTTAAAGATAGATAATAGTGGATCTAGTCAGCTGTATTCTCAGAGTAGCTTACAAATTGACCTAAAAGTACACGAAATTAGAAAGAAAAATGTAAGTCTAGTTTCTCTTCATTCAGTAGTCAATTTACGTTTAAATATAAAATTCAGTCCGGTGCTAATGGAAGCTGGAAATTTTCTTCATAATATTTTACAAAGTAATGTCTTCATTACAAAGTTTTAACGTAAGAGCTAATTAGTCTAGTTCCGTTAGAATTCTCAGAAGAATAATATTGTTTTTTGGAACTGAATCCATTCACAAACACTTTGAAGTGCCGGTTAGATGACGGAAGTTCTTGCCAGTCATAGATTTTTTTAAACAGATGCGGAAGTCATCTGAATTCTTAGAAATATTATTGATGTTAAAACAGTCATTTTTAATATCCGGCATTGGTTTTTATTACTATATTATTATTTATTGCTAACAAATGACAGAGTGTAGACTTACATTAATACGTTACATATCTGACTGTAGTACTTTTAAATCGATCGATCGAGAATCGGTGCATACTCGTTTATGAAACATATTCACTTGAGAACGGCTTCACCGGTGTGTCAAATTTTTGTTATATTTACAAGTAAACAAAGTTTTTTTTAAATAGCTGTCATTTTTTGATATATTATTTTTTGACTTTTTAATTTGGACATTACTTTTGACATTGTAAGTAAATACATAATGATAAAATAGTATTGGTTATAATTAAAACAATACGCAATATTTGCCTGCCCTACTCGGGTTAAATTATAAAAACTATTCATAATTAAGCACCTTCCACCTTGTAACTAACATATTTATTGCAAATAAATTTTTCACTTTTCATTTCATTCATTCAAATGTCTCGTTAATGCTCTCTCAATAATGCTAGGGAGTGGCACTACCAACAATCATGAGCTATATGAATTCTTCGAGTATTAGAGACGATGAATAGACAGCTTCAAGGAAACCGTGCACCAAGATTTTAGTCAAACAAAGACTTATAATTTTGAATAATTATAATAAAAAAGGCTTAAAAATTACGAACCTGGTGGCATAAATCGAAGAGTTCCAATAGGAGGGGCTGCATACGGTATCCCTAGAAACATTTCTACGTTTTGCAAGTCATACAGTCTTGACGGCTTCACTATTAAACCTCTAAGTGCTCCTTGCCTTAAGTGATATTCCCTTGTCAACCTCATCCCGCTGTCATCGTTCGGGAAACTCTGGACGTCGTCGTGCACTCTCGGGTTAACGATCGGCAGTAAGACAGAGATGCAAACACAAATAAACATTTGGTTTCTAGTCGCGTGCCACTTAGCCATTTTGTTTATTTTGCTGCTCAAAATAGTTGCCGTTTTATTCTTTGTTTGCTCTTTGGTTTTGTTATCGAGAGTTTTATGTGTGACTCAAGGGATTAGTGTTTATGTACTCTTTATGTTACTATCTTCAGCAACATCTTTTAGCGTGATTCATGCATGAATTAGTTGTCGCATCGAAACACATCTCTTCAGTCTTAATTTTTTTTTCATTTAGGTATAATTTTCTGCAATCATGGATATTAATATCAAATACGAAACAAATTTATTCTGTCACATCCTTTGTAAATACTTCATATTTTCATAATGTTCCATAAAAACTATTTCACACAGCACAGTCTAAATTAACATTTCAATAAAGTCACTAACACAATATATCCGTCACGCAAATTTAATTATGATCTCCAGTCACAAATCACAGAAAGTCACAGTTAAATAATGATAAATAGAACAGTTACAAAATACTAGTTTTTTAATAGTTATGAAAATGAGATCGCGATCAATACGCCTGCGCTGCCGGCGTGTGCTGGGCGCGCGACTGGATCGCGTCCAAACTGTCCCTGCGCGACTCTAATACCGAAATACTGCGCGGGATACAGAGGAGATCACAATCTGGGATAACGGCGCACAATCATATATAATAATAAAATTGAACTTGAATAGAATATTACTCTATTAATTTTGGTTTCACTGCCGATGGATTCTCCCTATATTTGACTGAGGTTCTGCTATGTAAGTGAGAGTGCCTAAAAATTATTGTACACGTTGCTAGCATAAATACTACTACGTTTCAGATAACCGTAACCAGTCCAATTGGCTCCCAGCCCATCAAAGGAAGGGTCGAACATATTCATTCTTATCATATTTTCACATCCTTACAATCCTTCTTTTCTTAAAGAGCCCTTCAACTCTACCTGTCAAATTGCTATTCACTCTTTTGAAGTCATCTTGGTTGACGTTTTATTCTTATTGCACTGATTTCTATACATCAAATTGTAATGTTGTAGAAATGTTGTCCAGTTTTCAGAGGTGGTAAATCGTCAACCTAGATTCGAATTTCTAATCTATTATCTCTCCTGCTACTCTTAATTTCTCCATGGTAATTGAGTCTTCATATAATTCATAATACGGATAATGATGTCAGTTGCTGTAGAAGTTTATTTAGATATGATTGCCAAGTATTTTAATAAGGTTTCTAGAATTACATTTGGTTTGATTCTTAGATTCGATGTCTTTTTAAGATTCAGCAAGTGAAATAGCTAGTTAGTTACAAACTGTAAAATATTCCTAAATCTTTGGCGCGAAAATATTTATGAAACGTTTAAAGAAATTGACCTAGTCGGCATAAACTTCACGTTCGAAGCGTTTGTAGATCTGTTAAACATGTAATTATTTTCTATTTCTTTAAACAACTGTCTGTCTAATCGTTCTTTAGAGTTTTATGTGTTTTACATTAACAAGAAGACAAATACAATTATTGTTTTTAACTAACTAGTCGGAGCAAGATGGATATTTTAGGGATAAGAAACGATATAGAAGAAGAAAGATTATACTCATATTATACGGGGATTGCAGTAACATTTCAGATGTACAACATCTACTTGATGCTGGTCTTCTCGGTTTTTCTCTTAGTGTGGACTGTTGGCACCAAAACTTCCCACTAGTTCAGTTGATTGAACTGTCAATTGAAGTAGATACGTCTTCTACGATACCTATGACAACCAACTTATGATTCTTCTGAAGCCGTTAACAAACACTGTTATACTTTTCAACCGACTTCAAAAAAGGGGGAGGTTCTCAATTCGACTGTATTGTGTTTTTCCGTACGTGAAAAAAAAGAAAAAAAAAGAAAAAAAATAATTATTTTCTTGTATATGATTACCTTAACAATACAGTTTTGGGGACACTCCTTTTAAGTTTAAAAAACTTGTATTAGGAGGCCCCGCTCTTCCGCTAGTTATTTAAGTTATACAAATATACGTATGTATATAAACTCCGCTAATTATGATTCAATTTTGATAATTCCGGATTGTGAGTTCAAGCATGAAGCCATGGCGGCGGGTATTTCTTTTCACTGTAGGACGGCGTAGTTTTTTACGTCCTCATCTCAAGACGGCAACTTAAAAATGTATCTCTCGTACATCCGTGCTCCGTGTTGGGATTTCTCCGATGGTCGCGCGCATCGTTATAACCGTGGGGTATTTCTGTTGCACTCGACCACGTGCTCGCGGTAAACATCCGGACAGAAGCTGATGGTCGGCGTTGCGAGCTGCGGAAATCCTCCTATTCAGCTATAGCCTTTTATTGGGTAGAAAGCAATCTGGTTAAATACACAAGAGGAATTCCACAAGCTGATTCTAAACTTTACTTATATTGCTCAATTTATAACACAGAAGAAGATATACAGTTCAACTGAATTCCACTCAGATAGCTCCCATACAAAGTAGCAGTATTTGACAAGCAATTACCTAAAAACAGTACGGATTGTAATGTCACGAAATGAATATAATGAACGTCAAAGAGATTTAATAATCTGTGATGAACATACAACTTCAATGTAAGCTACAAGAGCCGTTATGCAGCTAATGGTCCCTATATTGCTTTTTGAACAAAAATCCAAAATAGTGTGAGTAAATGAAACTGGAGATTTCTATGTAGTTGTTACTAATAATCATTTCGCGACATTATAATCTGATGTCCTATTTTTAGATAATTACTGCACAAAGTCAGCTATTCTATTTTAAAAGATTATGGGAATAAAAATTTCGTTACGTTACGGCGATCCATCTACATCAAAACTTCATACTAAATGTATGTATAGCTGGATTCGTGCAGTAACTATCTAAAAAGGACATCAGATTGTGATGTCGCGAAATGAGTATCATTAACATACAACTTCACAGTGAATCACAATTTTCATTTCAATTATTGTTAAAAGCGCCATCTATGAACTATTAGCTGCGTATGGGCTATTGTAGCTAACTATAAAGTTGTAAATTAATGATACTTATTTCGCAACACTATAATTTTATCTCCTATTTTAAGGTAATTACTTATCAAAGCCAGCATTCTATTTTAAAAGATTATGACAACAGAAATGTAGTATGGAACATTAGGAGAGGGATAACGTTAATGCGAATAGGTGCTAACCGTTTAGCAATTACTTTTATATTTCAGATTTTTACCACAACCTTTTTAAGAGGGTATGCTGTTGTCAAAGCGCCCATACAAACGTAGTCCAGTCATATTTTGAGTATTAAGCTATGAAAATCTATGAATTTTTCAAGACACAATCTAGAAACAAATATCTGTGTCGGTGGTGAGTCAGATTTTCGTTTAAATATATACTTCCAGAGTTACAGGGCGTCAAAGTATTGTATTTTTCGGTAATAAAAAGCCCCAACTTTGAACCTGATTTACAATAGTATGAATCAATTTAGAACAATAGGGAAAAAACACCGACATCTGAAATTTCATTAATATACTGTATTAAAAAAATGGTTACATAATATACTGTATCCTTCAAATGATCCCTGGACTACGAAACATCCAAATAACGGGTGGATAACTTCGCGTAGTGTATGCTGTCTCACCGTACGCGCTCGGGTAGGATAGGGCTCGGATATGGACAGCTACAAAACAATCCAAATTTGAACGCGGCCATGTGCTCTAACCAACAAAGTCTCTTAATGCGAATAGGTGCCGACCGTTTAGCAATTACTTTTAGATTTCAGATTTTTACCACAACCTTTTTAAAGGTAGTTCATAACCTGTTCGCTAGTAGAATTTTATCGCAAGAAAATCTTGTAGTGTCAAAAGTGATTTATTAAAATTGCCCGTCTGTCGCTTTCATGGCGTCAAGATAAAACAATTTGTTCGAGCGATATTAAAAAAGTTGTGAAACTTTTATAAGTTTATGTTACAGTTTCCTAACTACTCAGATGCTATCAAAGTTGTTTCATTTGATTTATTGCAATGAATAGTGAAGCTGATTTAAAATTACGTCTTAAAGTCAAAAGCCTTAAATTTATTGGCCAAGTCTTCTTATCTGGCTGGAACATCAGAGCTATTTACACTGTCGTTTGGTGATTGATTCAAATAACTACACTACCAAAAACGAAGCAGGCGCAGGTTTTCAGTCTTGGGATTTCAATATACAAAAGATAGATCAACGCTTGACCACAATATATTCTTGTGTTAAATGCCGATGTGATCAACGGTGGTGGACGCGTTGGTCTAGGCTAGAAGGTGCCAAATCAGGGGGGCTCAGGGGCTCAGGCCTACTCTACTACAGAGAGTGTATGGGCCATAGTCCACCACGTGAGCCCAGTGCGGAATACAGGACTTCCCATACCTGTTCAAGACATGCAGGTTTCCTCACGATGTTTTCCTTTACCGTTGAGCAATCGGATAATGTATTTGAATTGAAAAAGAACTCATAGGTACACGGATGGATTCGAACCCGGAACCCTCAGATTGAAAGAAGGAAGGACAGTGATTGCTTAGTAATTGGACACCCTTTTTTGAATGGAACTCTAAAAAGTAATAAAAATGATTCGAATCCGTTTGTATTATATCTATTTGGATTCTTAAAATGATAATGGAGCATCAATTTCATTTTTTTTAAATTTAGCTAGACTTACTCAGGCTCAGGAATCGACCACATCTCTTCCTTCCTTTCAAAACAGCATTTTGGATGCCTGAATGTAAAATGATATATTTATGTGCCTAATAGCTAACTAAGAAAAACTGATCTATACCTCCATCTTATTTTATGCTACCAATTTCCACAAATAAAGTACAATGACTTTGCGTCACTTATTTTTCGAGCCTATTTTAAAGCTCTCTAGCTAATATAATAAAATCGGGGTTCTAATGAAATGAGGCTCGGCCAATGGCCTTCCAATATCCCGCTACGTTATAAAGTTTTAGTATTACCAGGAATGTCAATGTACATAGCATTGCTTTGATTCACAGTAGCATTCTTATAGAGCTCGGCGAGCTTGTAGCTAAATATAACGTACTTGGATACAATCCAAAGACTAAGTAGAGGAAGAGATCGGACACTCTAATCATCGCCATAGCCAGTGCGATAGAATAAGACTACAGTTTGACTTTTCACCATAGCGTTCAATTCCCAGCCGTATTGATTTGTGGCGGGGCACTTTTCTATGACCATTCTTTGAGAATATTGTACAATAAACAACTGGTATGGTAGATAAACAAGCTTTACTGTTGACCGCAAGAACAAGCAAAGTTGAGCTATGGAACGAGCTATGATCTGAATATGTCTACATAATAAAATTCAGAATGAGGAAAACCTTAGACGATCTAAGGTCACACACATATTGTTGAGTTCGACGCACAAAAATTTTAACGCGGTCGAATAAAGGAATATAAATGTTATGGCTTACTAACTTGTTTCCTTTATTTTACAAAAACCTCTATCATCATACTTGCACACCTATTTGTAATTATTATTATTTGCAAATATATAGATAGAAATCATTTTACATAATTGTTTACACAGATTGATTGTTCACTCGTATGTGATTCTTACAGTAATTATTATTATTTGCTACAGTACGTGTGAAACCTCTATCCTCTCAGTTAATCTTTGGCATACGAGTTTGTTTCCATTTTGGGACATGTGATCCGACTTCCTGGAAGAGGGGAATCGTCCAGACTTGATTCGCCAATACAGAAATGTGTCTAATAATATGTAGCTCTGGGAATGAATCACTGCGAGTTCATATGCTTCAGTTATATCAGAGTAAATCCTAACTCATTAAGTCATGTAATTTGTAAATAGAATCTAAAAGAGATAAAAATGTAGTAGTTGGTTATTAAGTTATATTTTCTTTTATGTTACTATTGAATACAAATAAAACTAAATAAATTTATTAAATTACTGTAAAATAGTCCAATATACAAGGCAATACAAACCAAATTTAATTATTTTACTAGGAAGATACGGCGTTTAATTATTTAACAATTAGACGTTCCTAATTTTAATTTTCTACGATCTTTAGTTTGTAGCTCAATCAGTGACGAATTCTAAAGCAATGAGTTAAATAAGTATCACCATAAGTACTTGCCACTGAAAACACAATCCATTCAGGATGAATCACTGAGTTCAACCATATGGTTCTTCAGCGCATATGGTCCTATTGCTTAACATTTTACGAACGTAAATCTTGGCCAAGTTAGTATTTCTTATATCTTACAGTTACGGTTAGCAACAAAACCTATGTTAGGTAGTAAGCTAAGTACAGTACAAAATACAAGACGATATTCTTCTTTTTCGATGACAAAGCATAAGGGTCTTAGAACGAAAGGTGTGTGCAATCAAATCTGCCACTTATTTATTGTATAAAAGAAGTTGCCCGCGATATCATCTGCGTGGACTTCAGAAATTCTAGCTTATAGCCTTTTCCTCCTCCGTTACGACATGAAATAATATATATACAGGACTAACAAACGGTTGTGTTCAAAACACTTCGGTGTCAAAAACACAACCAGAATTAATCAGACCCGTGACACGTTGAACAAAACTCACTTTCACGTTTATAATAACGTGGATATTAATTATTTATGTTATTATTAAATGGGGTAATATGATACCCTCTAGTTGACAATTTGGATTTCCTATCGGTTTAATGTGAACTTAAATAGCAGCAGTTGGTGATGACAATGCTCATTTAGACGTTTGTCTTAGACATAATTTAGATATTCGTTACGTGTTGCCAGGTGGGCTTTGTCAGCAATTTGTCCAAAGTCTTGTAGAATTCAATCGTTGATAACAATAACTACGTTTTTAATAAAGTTTACTTTCAAGTAAGATTTTCTTACTCACCTTCATAAGAACCACGCCACGAAGGTAGTACGTGTATTTCTTCGAGTACCCGTCCGGTTTATTTTGGTCTCCGCTACACATTTCGAACGCCGCTGCCAAAACTCGTCTAAGCTTATTAGACCAGTGACACGAGAAAAGTGTTGACAGCTGACAAACTGTCACTTTGACATTGACTTGTGGGATGTCGGACTCATTAATTTTGTGTAGGTACTACACGTTTATTTACGTATAATATCTGAAGTTAAAAGAAAAATGTAGTTGTAAGTACTTATATCACAGAATTAGGACAACTTAAGTATAAACAGTTAGCATGCCTTTTTCTTTCGTAAAAAACTTGCCGGAAGAGGTTACTACTGACTGCTACTGGGCGAAAGAGAAAGACGGAATGCAAAGATTAAACCTGAAAGACGTTAAGAAATCCACACCAAACAAAGAACGGTAACATCAAGCGGCTGAAATAGCTGGAAATCCACAAAGCTACACGCTGCAGATTTCATCTAAAAATAACCTCAGCTGTCACATAAGAAAACGAGCAAAAAAGCGGTGGAGCGTTTAGACGGCACAGCTGCTGTGTTCCAGAGATATCGATTGCAAAAAGTACAGCAAACAGAGCAAGTAACGATGTGTACGCATGGGTGTCGGATTGCTGAACTGAGGATTGTTGGCAAACAGTGTTGTTTCTGCGGCAAGCGATTGCTTTGGTTGTCTAGTCTGCACAAAGGATATTTCCAGAAATGATACTGAAGTGAGAAGCAAAATAAAGACATGCCATTTTAGTCAATCTAAATTCGAGCTATAACCATCCGAACAAAAATGGTATCATCAATCATCAACAGCCATACGTCGCCACTGCAAGGGCTCAGGCCTACTCTCCTACAGAGAGTATGGGCAATAGTCCACCACGCGGGACCAGTGCGGATTGGTAGACTCCTATGAATTGCTTCTCAGGAGTGTGCAGGTTTCCTTGCGATGTTTTCCTTTACCGAAAAGCCAATGGTAATTAATTTTATCATTCGTACATAAATTCCATATAACAAATTGGATCTCATTGGCACGAGCCAGGATCGAACCCAGACCTCGATTGTTCAAGGATAACCATAGCTACATGTGTGTTTAAACAAAAATTTGTTATAGTTGTAGATATAGATAGTCTCATATATTTGTGTATACCACACTCGTCGTTATGTGTCGGCTGTTTATCTGTAATTTAAATTATGAAGCTTTCATTTATTACTTTGTTTATCATTAAGAAGTCATCTGTCTTAAAAAAACAATATTTAGCTCTTCGAAATTAATTCCAAATGTAAAATCTTTTAGACACAACATTGGTTTAGGCTGTATACAAAGTCAGTATAACCATAGCATTATTTAACAGCTGGGTTGAAAGAAATCTGACGTTTAATTTATAATTTGTCAATTTTAAACACAAGCCACAAAAACGAAAGCAGCTTATGGCAATAAGGAAGGCGTTGTGCACCATACCTAACACGCAAGCCCCAACCAAGGAGGATAATAAATATTTGCACAAGATTAGAACAGATGCGTCGTGGGCGGCGTGCCTCCTGTACCTACGACTTCGAGGAGAGTTTGGTAGAACGATGGTTTCTGGATGAATGAGTCGTTCTCGTATAATTGTGTATTTTACGGACTTTACTGAAAAAATATTTTGTTCTAATTTTACAGTCCTTGTATATTAATAGAACCACCAATTTTTGTTCGTTAAGACTTACATTTTTAGCACAAACTTCCGAAAATTGATTCTAGGCACACGGTGCTAAAACGTTCCAGATAAATCGGGCGAGTTTTGTGACGTCACTGACGTTTGCAGTATATATGAAATCAAATTCAATATAACTTCAATTGGAGCGGTAAATGTACGAGTATAAAGCTTGTATCGTAATTTTAGTTATCTCGTAAAATAAGGTTTTGTGTGGTATATATTCCTATAAGAAAACGTTCGAAATTCAATGAAAAAACTAAATATAATAAGCATGTTACTACTCGAGGAACTATATTTTTCGCAATTTTTTGGAGTTTAAATTCTTACAAAATCCAAATAAAAATTATTACGTATTTTTATTTAGTGGGATTTTTAGTGTCTGTAACTATATAAAATACAATTCAATCCCAATTTTATATTGCGTCAATTGGGTATCGCAAAAAGAGACCCTGAGGATCAAAAGAATCACCATAATGTAGCAAGAAATATTCATTAATACCTCTACAATCAAAAATGTGATTTACCACAACCATTCAAAATGTCATGTTCATAGCATCATTAGTTCCTGATATGACATGACAGATGAACGAACATACAGACATACACCAGATTTAGATTATAATGCCGGTATTTTCAGAGGTTATTCGGAGCCCTAAAAGCAACAACCATGAGGTAGCCTAGCAACTATTTCAAGTTGAAAGTGTCAACGGTTACCATATTTACGGTGTGACAAAATGTGACCGGGGCAGCATTTGGTATTCAAATCGTGTTCTGTAAAAATGATAAGAAGGACCACACTGGCACGAGGTGCCAACTGCTCCCAAGACGTTACACTGCCATTAACGATCGTGCGATAAAATGCGTAATGACAATGTACTACGATAGCGATCGGCTCCAAATAAACACCTGCGATATTTCACCCGACGATGGAAAAGGGTCAATGATTGCTTGTTTCGGTATTTGAAGTATTAGAACATATTTTTCCTCTAACTTTATTAAAACTATCATTATTGCCTGCGACTTCGTTTGAGTGGACTTTAAAAATAATGTCATAGTTACTATATTAGAGCACGATAAAAACGGCCAAGTATGTTTCGGATGCGCACAAAACTATAGTAAAAATAAAAAATAAAATAAAAAATTTGAAAATGTAAAATCATAGCCCTTTCATACGGTTAAATACGGTACTTGAAACACTGAAAGATTGCTCCCGCAATTTTTGCGTAACGAAATTCTTCCATTATCAAAAGAATTATAAAGTTTTTTTGTGTATGATGGGTTTGCACTTGGCCTTCATCTCACCTGATAATAAATGACGATAAATATAGGATGGAGTCTCAGGCTCTGTTACCTTTCATGCCGGACCACAGCAGTGCTATTAACACTGCTGTTTGGTGGCAGACTTAGGTAACATAGTGGTAGCTAGCGAGGCTAAAATAGAAAATGCCCTAATACCAACTAAACCGAGTACCAATAGGTACCTTCACTGGGAATATAACCCGAGACTTCTGTTTTCTTAGTCCAACATCTAGCCATTAGGCGACGGAGACGGTACAAACACAAATGTACATAATGCAGCTCATAATAAATGGTTTGTCAAAAACTAACATAGTTTGCATTTAATAAATAAAACTCTGTATTGCCTGACAGCATACACTCTAAACCCTACCTCACTTCAGCCGCAATCATTGTCTACGATCAGTGATTGTGAGTTCACAATCGCCCCCATAAAACAGCGTCAGAATTTCAAATGCCCCATTAGGTGAGGGGTTTTCACTCTGTATTTATTCAAATTAATTGCTTTTTTATGACAGCCAGCGTCGAAATCTCTGAGGGTTTGTTTTTAGTACACCCGTAATTGTTGTCGCTTTAATGGTGTTCCAAATGCGGTATATTCACACAGCATTGTTTAATTGGCTTGATTTTTACAGATCGTAGTATAAAATTGAATAATTTTAACAGTTACTATGCACGGGCATTGAAATCAACAAAACATAATAGTATAAAAAAATATATTACATAATATAATAAACGATAAATGAACTCTATGCTACAACGGGTTAAAGAAGTATCTGCTGTGATATCTGTTTATTTCAGAGAAGTGAGCCGAAAACAAAAAGTTCGGCCAAAGAAACCAAATCTGATTTTATAGTTATAAACTAATATTGACAGTGAAATAGTTTATTAAGAGATAATAATAATAATATAGCCTTTTATTCAGATCACATTTTATATTTGATTCTTATGTAACGAACTAACATTGAAAACTTATAATGAATAAAAAATTTAATCTAATATTTGTTGCTTCGTTATCTTTCCTAAATCTGCTTGCCATTTGGCAAAGGCCTCCTCCAACCTTTTCCATTCCTTTCTTTCTTGAGCCACTCTGTTCCATGTGACTCCTGCCACTTGTCAAACATCATCGTCCCACCTTTTCTGTGGTCGACCTCTCTTTCTCTTGCCTTCCCTTGGGTACCACCATGTCACCTTTTTGCTCCATTTTTCGTGTCCTCTTGCCATGTGGCCAGCCCATAGCCATTTGAGTCTTTTGATTTTGTTTATTACATCGGTAGTTTTTGTTTTGTTTCTAATGAGGACTTTTTTTACTCTGTCAGACTTTCTAATATTTAGCATACTCCTTTCCATGGCATACTGGCAAGTTGCTAGTTTGTTTAAGGTCTCCTGATTTAGGGACCATGATTGACACCCATATGTAAGGACTGGTAGTATGCAGGTATTAAATAGTTTGCTTTTTAGGTTTATATGGAGCTCTTTGTCTTTCATAGCCTCTCTTAAACTCCAGTATGTCTTCCAGCCATTTGTAATTCTTCTGGCCTTCTGGCAACCCTCCAAAATCAAAAGCCAACAATCACCGAAAATCAGTAATATACATAGCTATTAAGAGATAGATGTGCTAATAATAATCCAAACATCTT
The DNA here is from genome assembly GCA_910589575.2 of Carcina quercana. Classification (NCBI taxonomy): domain Eukaryota; kingdom Metazoa; phylum Arthropoda; class Insecta; order Lepidoptera; family Depressariidae; genus Carcina; species Carcina quercana. The sequence continues at coordinate 982,720 of OU342429.1, read as the reverse complement.
TGTGTTTGCTCTGAATTAAAATTTGGTTAGACTGAAGTTTATTAAAATGGAAAAGTTATAATTAAGTTCTAAAAAGTTTTAATTTCAGCATTAATTAACTACGTGAAGAATGCTTCAATATTTTTGAGACGTTACTAAATTGAAGTCATTACAATTATTCAAAATTTACTGCTTGCTTTAAAATAAGACCACCCCTTACCATGCCTCGGGTGTCGTAAATGGCCACTAAGGGGAAAATCAGGAGATGTGCAGTAGCATCTACCTGTGCTACAACACCTTGCTGCGATTACAAATCCGCCTGACAAGCGTAGTGATTATAGCAAATCCCAAAATATCAAATCCAATCCTGAAACCATTCAAAGTCCGACGAGTAGATCTATAAGGGAAGTTCTTTGGACCTTTGTGGCTGACTATGATGAATAAATAGTTTAAAATCTGAGATAAACTTTTTTACAGTAAAATTGTTGATTCACATTGTTTTGCTGTGAAAGCACATAATTAATATTTTATATTTAACTAATTTATTACAAAAAAAGAAGAATACATATTTTTTAAATCGCCAACTGCCAAGGCAGTTTGTAGGCGCGACGCGATCTTAGTTAACCTGTTTTTATACATAACTAACTACATATATGTATATGTGGGATTGAGCTTGGGCGAAGTAATAAATCCTGACTTGAAATACTTTTATTTAATCACTTTAATTAATTATTAATAAACTTCTCATGGCGAGAGCCTCTTCCGGAAAGCGCGTCCTTTTTTACTCCTCTTTCTATCTTTCATCTCTTTCCTTCCTACTTTTCATACTCTGAACCAATCACAACATCTATCTCATTTAACCAATCACAGCCTTCCATTCATCGTCTGCTTACCAAGTGTGTGTGTGTGTGTGCAATAAAGTTTATTTGAATTTGAACTGACTATACTTTAACTTTAGCTAACGAACGACATCATTCATTCTTTTTTATTAAATTGTTATCTATTAAATATTTAAATATGTATAGGTGAACGTGTCTGTTGGCAAGGTTGTTGTAAGATTTCGTGCCCAAATTAACGGAAGTAAACATAAAAGTTCTAATTAATTAACTATTCGAAGAAAAATTATTTACAACTTCGCCATTCACGAAACGACTTCGGAACTTCACGAGCCATTTAGAAATTTATGGACGACAATTAAAAAGTTTGTGTAACGATTTGACATTTGTTTAGGGGTTCAGCGTTGTTAATTTGTAATATTTCTTGTTTACAATGCTGTTAAGTTTGTTTGTTACTTTAGTGTCATCCAGACTGTGTCTGAAATTTAAAAAATTTATAATGTTATAGCAAATTTCAGGACGTAGTAATGGAGGTCTTGTCCACTGGCAGAGAGGGATTATTTCTTTTTATTAAGCTGTATAAGGTCATTTAAAAAAATATTTTTAATATGTAAAAAGTGTCTGGTCTCCGCGGTATATCTATGGTAGTAAATTATTTTTAGGATATTAATATTTTGACGGTCAAGAAATTTCTTAACAATCGGAACATAATATCGTTTGTGATACTGCTGGACATAGGCATCCTTCATGGTACGCCACATCGACCGGTCCCGAGCCACCTGCATCCAGCGACTCCCCGCGACCCTAACCAGGTCGTCAGTCCATAGGTTTATTATTATTATACCGATGTTCAAATTATGCCATATTTGTTAACGTTTCACATTTTCCAGGCAACAATTGATCGATTAAAAAAAAGATGGTTATAAAGTCTATCCCGGGGCTTCATACGCAAGTGAAACATGTGTTTTAAATTAAATTAGACTTGAACCTGTGATATAAAACAAAGGCTATTAACCTGAGCGGAAAAATCTCGGCTTCAAATCCAGCAGTAAATAAACATGGCATGGAAATAGACCGACCCAGTTGGCTTAGCTCATCTACATTAACATCGACCGAACAAAATCGCAAACATATAAATCTTGTTATGCCATTACTAGCGAGTGTTTGGATAATAAATCGTTGGAAATTGGTACATAGTGTACAAAGAGTACAGTGGCATAAGTGTCGTGGAATTTATAGAAGTGTACAGCCAAATACGACTGGTGGAATTCATTGGCTGTATAGTAGTAGAAGTAAAAAGTTCACGCAGACAATGTTGCGATCAAAAACTAGTAGTAAATAAATGTTATTTACTTTTTATCTTAATTTTGAGCGTTATAGCTTCGGTGAATGCATTTATCATAACGACCGGTTTAATAGTTTGGGCTCAACGAGGATATAAAATATACAAACATTGAATTAGAGTCAGTATAAAATTAAAAATTTAAAACACCGCGTACGCTATAATAATACGCCCATTTTATGCCGAAAACGCGTAACGTCAGCCGATACTATTTAAACTTCGAATCGATTTTTACTGAATACATCTAAGAACCATCGCAAGGAAACTTGCTTTCACTTTTTTTAAACAAGTAAATGTGTTCAAAAATAACTGGAAACCGACTTCAATTTAATATTTATATCGTTTTCTCATGAATGCCGTTGTCATAACTGTACAAAATTGAAATGGGACCACACGGGAAGCACCACCTTTCAAATAAAACAAGAATTATACAAATAGGTACACTCAGTTAGAAGTTTTGAGGTAACAAACATTTAAAAAATTAATTGATAACCTCCTTCTTTTTTGAAGTCGGTTAGCAAAACGCATCAAAAATCGGTCCATCCGTTCAAGAGCTACGATGCCCCAGACAGACCAACAGATATCTAAACTTATAACATCCCTCTTTTTGCGTCGGGGGTTAAAAAGACATATGTAAACCTAGAGTCTTATTAAGAAAATGTCAAAAATAATAATACTGTATTGTTAAAAGCACCAGTCTGTTGTTAACAAAGCCTGAATTCAAGATGAAACGGAGGATATACTCGTACCTTTTCTGGGTCGCCGAATCGACTGACGTAGGTCTGACCGGGGAACCTTGTATATTTGTGTTCGGTACCAACTTAACCCTTTGGGTTAAATATGTAATTGAATACAATAGATAAGAAACGTCGGATTGGCCATCCGACTGCCATCCAGATTCACGCTTTCATGTCAGCAGGATTTACTTACCGCCTTAAAAACTTTTAGATAGCGAGACAAGTAAAACGAAAAACTTTCGTACATAAAAAAGAGAAAGCAATAAAATAGATGCAGAAGATTCTGGTGAAGCCGAAATACAAAGCAAACGAATAAAATTACATAATAATAAGAGCAGAAAGCGGTGATAGATATCTCTATAGAAGCTCAGTTGGATAGAAGCAGGTAGGTCATAGAGTTCTGAGTTCAATCCTGGTTCATAACAATGATTTATATTGGTACTTACTTTAAACTTAAGTACACATAATAAAAATTAATTAATTAGTTGAAAGTTTCGTTAGGAACCCTGTTAGCACTCCTGTAAAGAAGTACAAAGTTATGTGTGTAGTTAATCTCACGCACTGGGTCCTCTGGAGGCTTTGGCCTAAGGACGGTATTTGGCATCTTCGGAAATTAAAACGTACACGTATTCCCCAGGGCTGGTGTGGAAAGTCTGCTTTTTGTACCGGAACCGGCTTAATATTAAGGAAAGTAACCAGTGGGAACTCCGACGAGGACTACGGTTCTGGAAAGTTAAACCTGATAAAAATCACTCTGTATGTAAAAACAAAATTACAAATTGGCTTCTCACAAAGGATAGTATAGTGAGTGAGTGAGTGTATATATATAGATATATATTGGAATGTAAAACTATTTCTTTATACAAAATACTAGATAATGTACAAAATACTATATTTCTTGTCACTTAAAAAACCACATGTCCGGTGGTGGAGACCTGGTTCCTGCAGCACAGGGGATCCTAGTTCAGGAGCCAGTCTTCACAAACTTACGAGATCATAGAATAAAGTGATTTTATCATTAATATGTACAAACTTTGTGGAGAAAAATAAATATGATTTTATTATTATTATTACTCTAAAGTAGAAATGGCTGCAACGATTCGTTCGCAAACGAGGTGCTCTTGCTGAGCAGGAATCGACTAAGGATCCTGTAACCCAACTGGGAACTGCAAGTTGCATGGACCTGAGTGACCGCCAAGTCTGCGGAGTGACAACAGAAACAGACACCTCGAAAGCCGCACACTCACAAAGGAAAGTAACAGGACCTCTAAAGCCAGACATATCGTACATTTCATGGCTTTGGGAAAGTGATAAATAAGGGAATGTTACAATATATCCATGAAGGTTGTAGTGGCATTGAAGACATACGGACTGCACCCTTCATGCCTAAATAAATAAATAAAAAGGATGATATGCTCATGTTCCATAAGTGGCGCTTTGGACGCCGCACTGCCTGTTTGTTTTCTGATCTAACCCCACAAATAAACCGCCAGAAAATAAAAGCTTAGAAAAATCAGAATGTACACTGACATCAAGAAGAAAGATTTATTAATGGTTTGAAATTAGTCGTATTGGGATACTGTTTTATTTACACTGTGACGGATTTGCTGTTGTAAGTGATAAAGTATAATTAATAATGAAAATCAACGATTCGAACTTTATAACTATTATTCCAATTAGTATGAAAACTGCTGATTTAGCAACCATCCGTCTCTCGTCTCCGCTGCCTTATTTAATCTGAATTTAGTTCATCGAGCCAGAAAGACGGAATTAAATTCTTCGTTTGAATTAAAGCTCAGCAATTGATATTAAAAGCTACACCACTTTCAATTTCAACAAAGGGTTTTCATAAGCTAAGATTGTGCTTTATTTTTTATTAATTTTTAGATTGATTGAAGCCATTTTCTAATAGTAGTGTTTTACGTGAACACGTCTTTGTTTTAAAGTTTATTAAAGCCAGTTTTGGTTGGTGGCATGTCCTATATCCGCCCGGCTAGCTATATCCAAATAACCATGATATCTAAGTGTTCCGTAAACAACAGCAGTGGTAATAGCACTACAGTTCCGGTAAGAAAGATAGCAGGACCAGCACTTCTTTTGCTTGAGGCATTAAGGTGAGCACGCTTTCTATATAACGGCTTTACCATCAGATGAAATGTAAGTCAAATGCAAACCCAATATACGAGTACTCAGTGCACTTCTAGAATGAGCAACAATTTCTTATAACATCCTACGGAAACCGGAAAGTGCGAGTCAGATTTGCGCACCGAAGGTTCTGTACAGAATATGAATAATTTACATACTGAAAATCATAAATAATAGTCTGACGAATGAACAATAAGTTTGCAATCGTTAAGTGGCGATTTTATTGTGATTGATAGCTCAGCTCGTCGAGATGTTGCGTGTATATCACTGCACTTGTTTTAGTGTTTTGTCTAGTCTAGTTTTGTCTAGTTTTGTCTAAACAATTGAGCGGTAAGACCTTGCTTCTTTCCAAATTTAAAGATTGTAGGTTAATCTGAAATACCATATAGGTTTTGATGTGCTTTCAAAGGAAATTGTTAAAGAAAGTGGCATAAACGGTCGTATCTTTTTATTGAGTGGGACTTAGGAGTTTGAGTTTTTTACATATCAAATAAATTGTAGACTTGAGTATTTGATGTTAATTTCAATTTGATACTTCCAGGCGTTTCTGAGAAAAAGGGTTTTGACATACAGACAGTCAGACGCATAACCAAGTGATATTATCACGGTTCCTTTTCAGGTACGGAACCCTAAACAGATTATATTTTTACACAATGCTACCAAAATGCATTTCATATATTTTTGTATTATTCTTTAGATTCCTTAATTTTCATTTATTCCAAACACACATTGAAGACAGATTTTGAAAAATAATTCACTAATCTAGCTCAAGTATAAAATGGATATGTTAATGGATTAGAAAGTGAACCATTTTATTTGTAATATCTACAAATTATCACTTTACCTGTAAATTTTCTCATATAATAGTAATAATTGTGGTCATCACAATTTGTTAAGAGAGAAATCTATCGTAATCTTCAGCCAAGGGCAGGCAGCGAATAGCTGAAGATAAAGCACTTAAAAACTTCAAACGGCCGTAAACCCTTATCATGGCATTCGTTATTGCCCAATTCAGTTACAAATCCCCTTTTTAGGTAGAACAAAATTGTTACGTGTACAAAGTTACGTTACAAAGTTGTAGCGAGTTCCGCAAATACTGTTAGGTCAGGATATTGAGGAAATGAGGAACAGGGATAGCTAGCTGTACAAGAATACAGAGAGGTCGGTAAATGTTCGCACTACCCAACTGCTGTTGAGAGGCTTTTAAGGTATGTATTAAGTCTTTGTAGATTATATAATTAAAGTAAATCTTCGGAACAGCTTTTGGCCGTATGGTTCCATTTATAGAATAGGATCACCCAATATCACTAAATGGCTGTCATTGTCATAAAAACAAACACAAGAAAAAAATGGCCGCGATTATGACAAGTGGTTCAAGCAAAGTATGTTTGTTTGTTGGGGTCTATGAAGAAAGCAACGGATTTACAAAGCTAATAATTCTTAATGAATGAATTTATGGTCGTATATTGCACAACTGAATCAAAATGGCTGACAGACAAATTTTAGTATTTTTAGTTTCATCGTTTGTGTTACCATTTTCTGACGAAATATACCGCGAACGTTCTATTCACAAAAACAAATAAAATTCGAGAAGCGTTAAAGGTATATGCAGGCCACTGACAGCTTAATAAAAAGGGAGCTTTGTCGGTTCGTCCGTCAGTCCCGAGCAGAGCCTCGATGGTGATGAGGGTAGGGCCGGCCACCTGCCGTCGATTTTATATTGATTTAGTGGTATGAGGATTAGAGGGAATTTCATTGTTTATTGCCAGATAATTGTGTCGCCGTTTGTTACTTTAGCAACTATTCCTTATTTAAGGTAGCGTAGCGCAACCCATCAGACCAATTTGTCTTATACACTTGAAATCAGTTTCAAACATCGCGACAATTTGATCACTTCTCTCTTATTGGAGCCATATAGGGTGCATTGTTCCCTGCTGAAATAATCAAAATAGACGTCTGTGCGTAGATGCCTTCTAATTCTACTTTTCATTCTACAGGAATGAGTATTCCAATTAGGAAGCCGTATGATTTCCGTATCAGTCCTAGCTTCTCCAAGATTTCGAGCTAAGCTTTGTGTGTCCAGATATTTTGAAATTACTGTCCAGCTCTGAACAACAGGCGAGTCATTCGGTTTGAGTCATTACTGTTATCTATGGACGCAACCATTGCGAGTGACAGTCCCATTTAACAGATAAAGTTGCAGTGAACACAGACTGATAATGACGAGATGTCACACCCTCATATGTATGCTGGCCTGGTACCGGATAGTATTATCCAATAAGTGAAGGAGAAAAATTAGATTTATTTTTGTGGTGTCTGTGAATCTAATTAAGAAAGGCATTCTGCAAAGAATGGGAGACAGAAATCTTACCACAGCAATATATCACACGAATCGCTTTTCAAATATTCAATCGGACTTACATTTTCGTTACAGCTTGTTCGGTGACCTTACCTATATGATTATGATTTCCAATATGTTAATTATTTATATTCTGTACAGAACCCTTGGTGTGCGAGTCTGACTCACATTTGTCTGGTAGTTTTAGGACTTGAGAGAATAGTACACCTGTATTTAGTATTCTGTGGGCCAGTTGTCAGTGGGCGGCCTATTAATAAATCCGTCGATACCAAAATGCATCGGCGCGGCGCTGTGTAGTGTATCCAGTCGCAAATATTCGTTATTCCATTCAACGTTCATCGGAGACACATTCTGACGTGCAATATATCACTTATTTGATTGGACTTTAGTGAGCATCGACATTAACAGATTGATTACGTCATCAATCAATCATTACAGTCATAATTCCTAAAAATATCTTAAAAGATAATTACGCAAGTAAGTTTTATAGTTTCTTCTTGAAACCTCAACCATGATATCCAGGTCTGCCTGCCAACCTGCCAGTATGAAAAGTAGCAGAACTATTGCCTCATTAGCTTGAAGCCGAATGCTAAGGCTGGGTTCGCTCATTTATCCACCAAAGACCTTATCGTCACTTACCACCAGGAGAGATGAAGGCAAAATACAAACCCATCATTTTTTTCTTTCAAATACTGCTGTAGAACAAACAGTAAGGTATCTGACGCCACGCCTTTACAATGATTTTCAATGCGAAGATGACTGCAAAAATTAAAGAGACTTTAAGAAAAAATTAAAGGCATGGTTGTTGGATACCTTTAATGATAAAATAGTAGATAGATAAATATTATATTAAAAGATTTAGTTTATACATATAGAATAAGTATATAGAGCGCCTATCGCCAACAAACTGTTCTACAGTTTGGCGATTAATGTATATATATGTAAAAATTTTATTCTTTTATAAAGTAATAAACATATTAAAAAAAAAACATCTTCTGAATGATTTTTTCCTTTGCCGTCGATACTCCCGGGATGATTCATACAAACTGACCCTTATCCTTATATGTGGTCAAGATCTTAATAAATTAACTGTTAGTCTGAGTGAAGCACCTGATAGTAATACTAATTGATTGTTCGGAGCAAGTTCAGTTCGCGAGGCGGCCCCAAGTCTCAGGACGAAGTGGTCTTAAAAATTAGTGGGGTCTGATCGTGGTGCAGATGTCAGGAGAAAGCGATTTTATATGTTTATAATTATTCAATGAAATCAAACCAAAATTGTCTTTATTTTTGCTCACAAAACATATACAATAAAAAATAATTATTTTTATTTGCTTTCATTTTTAACCGACTTCAAAAAAGGGGGAGGCGTTCACTTCGACGGTTATGTTATTTTTATTTTTATGTTTGTTACCTCAGAACTTTGGACTGGATGAACTGATTTGGATGATTCCTTTTTTTATTTGAAAGGTGGTGCTTCCCGTGTGGTCCCATTTCTATTTTGTCCAGTTCTGACAACGGCATCCACGAGAAAACGATATAAATCTTAAATTTGCCTTAGTAAAAGTAGACTTTTAGGGCAATTGAAGTCGGTTTCCAGTTCTTTTTGAACGCATTTACTTGAATTTGTTGTATATGTGTAAGGTTGTGAGTGAGGATGAGGGAATATTAAATTGTAATATTTTAACATTTTGTATTGTATAAATGTGTTATTCCGGCATTTTCAATGTCTCAATGTAAAATGTAATCATTCTCTGTTCTTCATCTTATCGTGATCTCACTATTTTCACAAATAAAGTACTTAGTGTGCGTTGTTATTAGGGTGTGCTAGGATGTGTATATTTAAAATGTGCAAGGAATTTATATTACTAAATAAGTCTTTCGGCGTAGCATGAGTTTGAATTTGGCCTTCATCACACCTACCGGTAAGTGATGATACATCCTTTGGGTGGAAAGCTCGCTCACCAAGTCGTCTCAAGCTTAAAATGCACTGCGCGCTGATGCTCGGGCGGAAGACTTAGGTAACATGGTGGAAACTAGCAAGGCGGACTTACTTTTCAACCGACTTCAAAAAGGAGGAGGTTCTCAATTCGACAGAAATGTTTTTTTTTTATGTTGGTTACTTCAGAACTTTGGACTGGGTGAACCGATTTTGACGATTGTTTTTATTTGAAAACTGGTGCTTCCCGTGTGGTCCCATTTCAATTTGTTTGAGTTCTGACAATGGTATCCATCAGAAAAACATACAAGTCTTAAATTTACTTTCGACTTTTAGGGCAATTGAAGTCGGTTTCTAGTTCTTTTTGAACGCTTTAACTTGTTTGTTTTCTGATTGAATAATTAAGTCACTTTCTCTTATAAGAAGCAAATGATACTGTTTACCACTCATGACTTGAGTCAAACTTGGAAATACTTCTAAGTCGTCTGGGGCTTTCGCAGAGTTTTGTCTGAAGATTAAGATAATTAAAATACTTGATGCCGAAGTTTCGGCTTGCGGTGTGCGAGATTAAGACGGGGAGTGCGTTTCGAGAAATGGATCTTTTTTCCTTTATCAGCAGAAGCTTATTAAATAGTTATTGGAACCTTTTTGTGCGTTCCGTTTCTTTGAATTTAAATGTGTGAACCGGGCAGTCAATCAGGGACAGGAGTAGTCTTTTAAACCAAAGTTTGCTGTTTTATTCTATTATATTTACCTTAAAATACCTGAACAAGTTTTTATCAAACGTAGCTGAGAACCATCATATTAGGTACATAAAATTCAAAAGTGAGTTTGTTCTTCGTTTACGTCCTAACAGAGAGTCAGTATGGCTTGATTATTTGGCATATTTCGATGGATCCGTATACGAACGAAGGTCACCGACATAGCTCGACGAGTCAGTGAGCTGATGTGGCAATGGGCAGGCCACATCGTTCGAAGAACCGATAACCGGTGGGGAGTAAAGGTTCTCGAGTGGCGACCACGTACCGGTAAACGTCTACCAGGCCGTCTCCCTACTAGATGGACCGACGACCTGGTTAAAGTCGCAGGGAATCGCTGGATGCAGGTGGCTCGGGACCGGTCGATGTGGCGTACCATGAGGGAGGCCTATGTCCAGCAGTGGACGTTTCCCGGCTGATGACGACGATGATGATTTGGATGGCCGGAAAAGGACATGGGCTACTTTTTATCTCAATCGAGCAATTAATTCCCGTGGGGTAATTTCTGAAGTCCAAACTATACAAATGTATATTAGATATAACAAAACTATACCACACAATATAGTAACTACGTACAGAACGGACGTTCCTCGCCTCCCGCTGATCCGCGGCACCTCACTTTCCCCGCAAGAGACAGACTGGCGCAGGAAGCGACCATGACGTATAGCGCGCGAACCACTTACACATACTTGCATATTACGACATTTGTTCGAATGCTTCAAAATTTGCGCTATGAAAATTTACTTACAAAAAATTTTTTTTTTTAGAATTCATATCTTCTTATGCCAGCTAGAAACCGAAGGCTTGACGTAAAAGGTATAAAGCAAGTCAAAAGTCACATATTGATAGGGATTCGTGGAAAGGGATCAATAATACTTTAGCAAAAATTCCAATTAGACAGTTTTCCAGACATGTTATAACAACAGGCAAACAAATGGCGCTGTCCAAGGACTTTGTATATTACACTGTATCCAAAATACATTTTCGATCCAGGTTTTGTCACTTTATGTCTTTTGAATGTCACTTTATGTTAGTATTCGACTTCCTAGCGTTAACAGAGTATCACAGGGAGCATGTTTAACCACATAAAGCCGTCTCGTTTCCACGTCCAAAACATATACATTATTATTTTATATCCACCTCATTGGACACATTCTTTTTGCTTTCAATTATCATTTCAAATATCAACAATTATTTACTTATGAAAAACATTGATGGCGCACTGTTGTTCCCGACTTGTCTGGCGCTAATATAAATGGCAGTATAAAAAAAGTGGTTCAGCGAATAACGAAAGCAAATATATTCGTAACGTTTTTTTACGTGACCATTTACGAGTATATATTTTATCTCTCGCTCACGTGAAATTACGAAAATAGCACATTATATGCTATTCAATGCTATAAAAACACTGGATTTAGTTCCTTATTGTTCAAAAAGATAATATATTTTTAGTTTATATGGACAGCGCCATCTATTTGACTTGTCTTGTAACTTGTCTGGAAAACTGTCCAATAATTGTTTTTAAATCTCAAAGTTAGAAATACCAAACAGTTAATCACGGTCTGACAAGGAAATCTTATTTACAAGACACTTTGAACCATTTTGCAGTCAGTGACAAGAGACTGGCAACCATTTGACGTATAAACCACGATCATATCTCATTTGCCAGCAATCCGGACAGGCTGCCGTTCCAGAGCGCCTCGATACCAGGCAGCAACGATGTTTCACTCTGTTATCTCTTTAAAACTTGTACGAAACTCTGCGACAGTTGAAAGTTGATGGCGTAGATCTCAGATAGCGATGAGGCTTCGTTAATATTCACGGCTTATGTAAGTTGAGTGTGGGGTTTGGGAGTTAAACGATACTGCTAGACGTTTTGGATTTCACGCAGCTCGAGTTACTTGGATTTGTACAATGTTACGATGAAAATTTCCTTTGAACTGTTATACATTGAAATTAAAGCATAATTTTAGCTGTAGATGATTTATTAATAATCGGCTGGTGTTCATAAACCTACCTATGGGGGAACTCTGTTCATGAGGTCATTGAGCATTGCGTTCAGATCCTCCAAGGATTTTGCCGTTATGACTATGTCATCAGCAAATCGCAGATGAGTGATGTAGTTGCCGTTGATACAAGGTGTGTGTGTTCGCATCGATTTGTCTTTACATACCCAATTCAATTTACTTAATTATTGTGTTTTGTAATACAAGTAATAAAAAATGAAGTACTAAATGATATATATTTTCTAAGTTTACCTAAAAATTGCATTTGGAACTATAAATATGTAAAAGACAATCGATGCGGAAAAAACACGCGAAGTTAATTTTTAATCATGTTCGTAGGACTTTTTATACCCATTTTTACTTCGAAATATCTGGGAACCGTGCCACTTTAGGCCAATTTAATCCCCAAACCTCTTCATATTAGGGCTCATATAGGCATAAACTGTATACCTATAGCCACAAACATTTTCGACGAATAGTCAAGCGCCTCGCTGAAGAGAAAGAATGAAAGTACGTTTAAACGGCTCAGTTCTAAATAGAAATAACAAATAAAATGAAGACGGTAAACATCTCTAAAATTATGACAATAAATTTAGTTACAACAAGGTCCAAACCAGGGCGGACATATATTTATATTCAAGGCATGAAATCAGTACGATACCTAAAGAATTACCGCCTAATTAAAATTCCAAGCCCACCGGATCATCCGGAAAAACCTCGGTAACTTAAACGAGAATCCTAAACCTAATTAAGAGCCTTGAAATTTAAGCAAATTAAAACTTTAGAGGCGAAACTCTTTGGAATAAATCTAAATAACTTTTCCAACAGGGCATCAATCATAGGGCTGGCTGGGGGAAATTATCTGGTTCCTGTCACTGAGGCAATCCGAGGCCTTGTTAGATCGTATCGCGAGATGTTAATGGCTTCCCAGCTGTGTGACGGAGGCGGGAAACGAGACTTGCTTCGAGGTTCCACGGTAAAGTTCCCTTCAAACACCAAAATATTATTCAAGGACCTAGTTTGAAAAATTGAATTCCAATTATGCAACAGCAGTCTAGTAGGTAAAACGGGGCCAAACAATGGAATTTAAGACCAGATTTCTAGACGATTTTTCTACAATACGAAAAACTGTACGATAATATGCATTCGCCAAGCTCAAATGTAAACACTCCTGAATTAAATTTTTCAGAGAAAATAGACGCCAGTATAATATTCTATGCGTGTGGAAGTGGAATCAAAATCTTCTGAGAGCTACTAAAATGTCAGATTATTTTTATTGGTTTGCTCAATATTTTTTCTGAATTGTTAATTATTCTAAATGTTACGACTGTTTAACTATATTGAGCATCGTTGTTATCCTCGTTAAGCTAACTTATCTGGTGAAGACGAACATTTATATGTAAAGGATCGTTGTAATTTGTTTCCATATCAAATGTACTATGAGTAGTAAAATTTATTTAATTAATTAATTAGTTCTTTTTCAGTTATTTCCGGTCTAAATTATTTTTGTGTACGATATATTGTAGTGCTAAAAAGCAATTTCCAATTCACACCTTGTGTAGGTGTCACACAATACCATTTTATGCTTTCATCGTGAAAATTCTACCATCACATTTTTGTTGCTATCATAGAAGATGATTATTTATTCCAGGAAAAAGACAGCAGCGTCATCATATCACTGAAATGAAATCTTACTGCGACCACAAACCATCAGAGTACGAATGTAGCTCGTATTCAATATGGGAATGTTTAGGCTGACAAAAAAAGTTGATTAGGGGAGATCCCTCGACCTCCAAATCATGTAGCTACTCGTATGCTCAATATAACATTTATGTCCTGCACGTATATCTCATAAGCGCCTATAGCGTGGCGATGGTGAACATAAAATGTTCCTATTTGCTAATAAACAAGCAAGGCGAAGTTCATTTGTCAGTAGTACGGGGCGGCGCGGCGGAGTTCACGGGTTAAGTTGTAAGCGGAGCGAGGAGCGGTAGTGTAAGCGCTAGCGGATACCGAGTAGCGGTATCGGAGGTCAAATAGTGGTAGTGAGACCTAGAAGCAGTAGCGAAGATTGAGTAGCGCTAGCGGTGACTGAGAAGCGGTAGCGGAAACTGAGTAGTGAAACGAGGCGGATTAACTACATTGTCAAATCATCAGTTATTTTGGATGTCTCAATAGCCTTATTAAAAAGTTTTCATACAAACTATCTTAGTAATAATAATAACAGATTGGTAAACTCGAGTACAAAAATATGTATCTACTTTTAAACCATATCATATTCATCCTTAATTGAGATTTCCTTCAACACAATACACAGAAACAATATAGTGTGAATATGACATGGTTCAAAAGTGGATACATATTTTTGTACTCGAGTGTACATGGTAGAGCAATAATAATTATTTACAAAGATAATAATGAATTTACGTCGTCATTTAGCGGTACAATTGAACGGTTTGGTAAATTGCCTGTTGATACTGCTGTCTACCTGGCCTACCACTCTGTTTAAACGCACCCGCCGTATGAGGATGACGCACGCTTTCACATGATGACTAAGAAGTCATCCGTGCTCGTCAGCACGTGATTATTTGCTCAGTGGTCAGCACATAAATCCTTAATACCCTGCAGAAGCGTGGCAATTATGCAATAAAACCCGACATAGTTATTTTTTATGAAAAGAGTGATGTTTGTGATATACATTTCGAGTCTTTAACAAAATTTAGAAAAAATATTACATAAACAATACTACTTTTTAGGTATATATAAATAATTATAAATACATAAATAAATATAATACAACTACCACGCTAGCCTTAAGTGACTATAACTATCTTCTATTATTTTCTATTTCTATTACATTTTTGTATTGTGTTGTTAACTGTTTTCCGAACGTACGCTCAAAGTTTTCATGTAATTACCTACCATAGTACTTTAGCATACTTAATACTGATCGCATGATGTGTGTGTCTGTAATTAGCTGTGCATTTAGTTTAAGATATATACTTTACTTTTCTTGATAATATTTGATGTAACAGCTGTTGACATACCAAATAAATAAAATAAAATAATATAATTGTATTATTACAGAGAAAAGCTAGCAGTAAATCAAAAGCTTCCTCGCTAAACTCTCTTCTCTTGGGCCATCTAACACAGCACAGTTCTGCGGTCTCGGTCGCCTATGTGTAAATTACAGTCTCAAATTTATTACAACGTTTGTTTCAAAATTATAGGAGCGGAGTTACGGTTTTTACTCGGAAAGGGTTTTACTCGGAATACCGCAAATCACGGAGTGATGTGGAAACGACCGTGCTCGCTTTAACGTGCAGTGACGTCATACTTCGCGTAATGGTCGGTAATGGGTTTAAAGAGATTGCTGACGTTTGTTGGATAAACCACGCGCTGTAAACATGAAGGAAGACGAATCTCTGCATGCTAGATATAGCTGCCACTGCGTTTCGTGAATCACTAGAAGAAAGTCTCTGTATTCATTGTTATTTGGCTTTATATTTTATAGACAGTTTAATTACTATTATTAATTAGAATGTTTGCCAGTACTGCACCTTGAATTTTTACACAATTTACACAACCAAAGACAAAATCATACAATTATTTATTTGGACATGGAATTGTATCCAAAATGTATTACGCTGCAATCACTTTTTGCAAACTAGGGATGTACATATATTATTCTCCACATAGCCAACTTTCACAAGTAAGTAGAATTTTTCTGAAACATCACACTTATGCGGGTAGGCCTATGAATAAAAACACACCTGCTATTACGATCCCCAGCGAGTTAGTTGTTAATAATATTATATATAACACGTACGTAATAACGCCCAAATTGCTAAATTTATCGTCGAGTTTATGCTTTTCAGTGAAGTAGAAGGAAGACTAGGAACGGTGTGGTCCGACAGCTGATACACCGCCAAGTTATGAGTATGTAACTCTGCAAAGAAGCAATCAACGCCTTATGACTTTTTCACCGCAATCAACCTTCAAAGATTGCTCAGAGGATTTGAACAGGCAGTCGAATCGGCAGTGGGGGTTTACAGTGGCTAGCTACCATTACGTCATTATGAAAGGTAATACAGTCAGCGACTCATTAAATTGAAGCTTCTGGGTGCGCAAGTTTGCCATTCTACGGCCTTATTATCACTTACAATCAGGTGAAGGCCAAGTGCAAACCCATCTTTTTTTTAAATGATACATTCTGATTTTTAAATACTAGAGGTAGAATAATCATGGCCGCCGCCATGATTACCTTCAGGAAGGTGCATCTGCATCTACACTCTAAACTTTTACCATTTTATTTTTGAAAATATTTTAGATAAAAAAAATTGTCGCACTCCTTCAACTCTTTCACTATTCTTTTCTGCAATGAGTTTTAGGTGCTTCTGTGACAAGTCTGTCTTGCTGAAATAGTGTTTGCATCTTCTATTTGTGTGAATATAACTTAAATGTTTTCGTATATTTGATAACAGAGCATTATGTATGTATTCAAGTGTAGCAAATGAAACCGCAAGGCATGTGAGAGTACACCACGCGCAATCATCAATAAATGTACCACTGTACCACTGTATAATCCCCTGTGGCTCCGAAGGCTTTCCCCAACATTAGGAGAACACGAACATTCAAGCTCGTATTGAATTTCTACTGCATTGTTAACTAAATTTAGGTGTTTAGATAGAATTTAGAGTGGTTCGTGTCACTTGGAGTTACGACAACAATGTGGTACTGCTGAATTAAATCAAACTGGCGTAACACAATAATTTATTTAACCAAACACAGACACACTACCAAAATCTACAACGTTTTATAAAGAAGATATGTTTATAAAAGGTGCTGGTCAAGGCTATTTATAAAGTTAAAAATAACTCGGTCTTTTTGTGCGTTTGTTACCTTTACACGTCTGAACTGATCTTGATGTTTATCTTGAACATCATCATCAGCCGGGAAACTTCAAATACTGAAGTTAGTCTTCCCACATGGTAAGCGACAATGACCAGCCCCGAGCCGCTTTCATCCAGCGTTACCTCGCGATCTTTATCTGTTTGGTAGTCGGAAACTTTTTAAAATCGGTCCACGGGTTGACGGAGATATCTGTGAAAATATTCCAACATAGAATCTTTTCCTTTTTTGAAGTCGATTAAGGCGACACAACCTTCTTATACCGCAACTATTAAATTATGTCAAAACAACTTTTCACATTTCATCTACAGAGGCAAGACTATGTTTTCCCTTAGACGGCGTGGTCCGACTACTTCTGCATTTGATGGGATTTTTGGATGATGAGAGACATAAGCAAATTATATACTATCGCTATAAATGGTTTAAATATTATGATGATTTGTCATGTTAGGGGACTACACAGATCTCAAACGTCAACTGCACTTCACATCGTCCTCCCCGCTAGGATATCTTTTCGTCATGATCATCTACGCGTATGTAGAGACTTGTGACAGTTAAATTACTTGAGCGTATGTTGATCCTTCTGCATTTTCAAATAGCTTCATTAAAAGCTTGCAAAATAGGTACTAGGAATCCCACCCGAGTAAAACTATCGCGACTGCTCACCCAAACTTCATTTCCAAGATTTACCGGCTATAAGCGGTTTCAACGGACTTAATCTACAATTAATTGCCAGCAATGTTTAGCGTAAACGCAATTAAGCAAGCAGCGTGCCTCGCATATTTGCGAGAACGAAACGCTTCGGGCACGATGTTTACCTTTTAATTCTCTTCCTTTGATTTAATATTTGCTATGCTTTTGGGTATTTGCACTAGTTCGTGTCTGTTCGCTGGTTTCGCAACGTTTCTTATAAGCTTCCGCTGGATAGTTTCGTGAGTATTGCAGTCTGCTAATTTGTACGGATCCCGCTTAGTTGTAGTACATTGCTTTAATTGTCTGTAATAGATGAGTGAGTACTGTTTGACTTACTGTTACCGCGACCTATGAAAGTCACCCTGAAGAAAAACCTCCGTTAGGTCCGGAACTATTTGACGTGAGCGGCGTGAGCCAGACTTTTTTACACGCTTTTATTTAGCTTCACCTGTATGTTTGTGGGCTTGTGAGTTTGTAATTCTCCTTCGCGCGCCTGCTGCCTTCTGTGTTTAACTATTGATCGATAGATGACGCCACCGTGCAGATAAAACGCGATATTAAAATTATTCAACTGCGCACTGTATAGACTTCGAGCATTTCAAATAAATAAGTTTACATATAGCAAAGCGTGATAGCATATTAAACTAAAAAGTGAAAAATAAATATAGTTAAAAAAACTAAAAAACACGCTTTAAAGTAATTTTTAAATTAAAATAAGCTTAAAACAATAATGAACGAACAATAAATACTAGTATTATTGTGAAAAAGCGTGGGCGCTTTGTGCCACATTTTTCGTATATCGAGCGCCCAACGCCCTCCCAACTATATTTTTTGTTTTGTTTTAACAATTATCATGTAAGGTCTCACGAAAGTTTTCATAATTTAAATGATGTACTTGAATTTATTTAGAGTCATATATACATACAAAAGTTTTGAAATAGTTAATAAACACATAAAATCAGTCTCATAATATACACTAATTTAATTATTTCATAATTATTTAAATGCATGGTTTGCTTGTTAGGGATTTAAAGTTTAATAAACTTCCGCCTTTATTTATTTTATAGTTCGAAAAATTACAAAAGTACATTCTTACGTTTTGTGCCCCATAAATCTAAGACAAACATTCAGGATTTACTACCCTCTTTTAGAAATCATAAACTAAATAACTCTTTTACTGTATAATGACTGAAACAACTGCATTATTTAACTAAATAATTAATACAGTCTCATACAATAAAATGATTATAATTTTTTAAATAAATACTACAATTTATTTTGTACTTTTGGGGAATTTAAAATATTGAATTTCAACGAATTCACCTTTACTGCTGATTCAAAAAATGACACTAGTATGTTCTTACGTTCTGGCCCCCTTGTATATATTAAAAATCAAGATTCACTGCCATCTCTGAGAAATCATTAACTGTAAAATTATTTTACAGTATAATTACTGAAACAAATGCACTATTCAACACTTACAAAAAATTCCAGATTCTTAAAAATATTACATTCATACAATACTTTCATAAACACGGATCAGCAAGCTCTTGGCCTTATATCACCTGATGTCAAGTGATAGCGAGTGATAATTTCAGATTTATAGCACACATTGTTACGTTCTAGGCTAAAATTTAGTCTATTCATTGCCTATAGGGATCCAATACAAACTACTGACAACCAACAATGTTTGACAGAAACTTATTTACACGTACAGAATAACAAGGCTGACGTATTGCAAGCACTCCAGTTTATTTCTCACGGGACTACACAGGTTGTTGTAGGCTTAGACTTGACTAGAATATAGGACACGCCACCTACAAACATGACATCATTCTGCCAACCGGTTCTGGCGCAGCATTTGCTGAGATGTGTCCCAGCTGGAGCATCATTTTAGTATGTAAAATGCGTTCACACTTGGCTTATCATACTGAATGGTATCAGATGATATGGCCGTTGAATGGAAAGCGTGACCTTCCAGCTTCGAGCTTTAAGAAAGCTTGGGGCTTATTCATGAACGAACCCCAACATAGATAGAATTTAGAAGTAACCTAAAATATGACGTTAAATTATCATAAAAAGCAATTAATTTCGCTATTGCACACTTAGTTAACTTCATGTTAGCATATACATGGCCGTAAAAAACTAAAAATTAAAAATTGGTCGCTTTGTACGTTACCAATATTCAAATATCGTTTTGTTTGTAAAAACAAAGCCTCTAACAACGTTTTAAAAAGGTAAAGGTAATTGGAATTTTGAATTGAAGCACTTTTTAGGGTTCCGTACCCAAAGGGTAACCAACGGGACCCTATTGCTAAGACTCCGCTGTCGGTCTGTATTGAAATGTCCACAGATGTGTATTTCTGTTGCCGCTATAACAACAAATACTAAAAAACAGAATAAAATAAATATTTAAGGGGCCCCCCCATACAACAAACGTGATTTTGGGAAGACGTGCATTTTAACGTATCAGTAACATCATCTAGTGACGAGTAGCAAACCTGAATCAAGGTTCATTCGTTAGAGGATTGTTCGGTGCATATTACTTATGGTTTCCCGTATTTTAAATTTCCATATTCTGTACCGAACTCTCGGTGCGCGAGTCCAACCCGCACTTGGCCGTTTTTATTCAATCTCATATTGCATATGAAAAGATATGCATAATATGTCTATTGTCAATGTAATAGTCATCAACGTAACTAGAAAATAACTACCTATATTTAGGGGTTCAGCCGCAGCCGCCCTCGGGCCGCAAACGACTGTGGCGCGTGTCTGGTTTTATAATACAGTCTATAGACTGTCAGCTATATAAATGTTTTAACAGCGTAACTGGATTGTCTGTATAGGTGAAGATTTTTTCCATTTTTCCCGCGATGTCTATGGACAGTAAAAGTTACGTTTGGTACTAGGTTTTACGATCGTTGGGCGCCTTCAATTTTTATACGACGCCGTTTTTTGGATTGTCAATTTTTTCCTCGAATTCTTTTTGTTGCTGACAAATTGTATACTCATGGAACGTTTGAAGACATGCGATATTATACGTGAACCTCTTCAAATAAAAAATGCAACGTCTTTACTTAAATAATGTCCAATGAAATATGTTTTACGTTTTCAACCTCCATACCTCCATTTTGAAAAATTACGAAAAACTCAATAATAATAAAAAATGCATATATTTATTGAACCTGCTCACAAATTTCAAGAGAATCGGTTGAGAAATGCGACCTGTAGAGAACATACGGACATCTGCCGTCCGGACTAAAAAAACATTTTTGCCTAAGCGGAAACAGAGAGGCTTCACTCGCGCTTTTTCTGTCGAGAATCTTCATATTTGATTTCGGAATGCACCATGCATATATGTGTCCAGGTGTAATTATAAAATTTATCATCTATTCGAATAAATCTAAAACTACGTACTTTACGAAACTCTACGATTACTGAATCACACTTTTGAGAATACGAAATAGAAGCACTGGTAAATCATTTTCGATGTCAAAGTATTTCTTAGCTAAGTAACTATGGCACAATTTCAGCAACATAAATGTAAGTTTTTTGGATCTCTGTGGTTTTATTAGGAATATAATAGAAGTTTATTTTTATTATTATATTATTCATTTATTTCAGGTAACAAGGCCCAGAGTAATATATAATTAATATAATATATTTACAATAAAATATTACAACTACCAGTGATATGACTATAAATAATAGGGATATTTCCCAAATTATTGAAAACTGTTTCGCTTTTAAGATTGGAACGAAATATTTAACAGAAAAATTAAATATTATAGATTTCCTTAATTAAAAGCGCTTAAATTAAAATTTATTTTTAAAGCTTTTTGGATGAAAGTAAAGTGAAACAATAAAATTGTAACTTTAAACTCAATTTATTTTTAAAGCTTTTTGGATGAAAGTAAAGTGAAACAATAAAATTGTAACTTTAAACTCAACACCCATGCCATGTGAAAACTATTATGCCTTGACCACTGACGGGTTCGTAGACAAACTACGCCACTATGGCTTAGTTTCATTTGCTTCATTTATCATGCGCGGACTGGCACATTTGGCACATCTACGAGCTACCTCACCTAGCAAAACCAATTAATCGGCTTTAGTGTAATACATATTGACAACGTTTGCGTGACGTCATCAAGAATGTATGACTGCGTACGTGTGAAGGAAGAGTGCGGGCAGATAGAGTCGGTTCGATCGAGATAATCCGGAACCCCACTTAGCGTTATTTCCACCGGGACATTGTTACCTGTCGAACATTGTGGCTCGGCATCACAGCCGTGCTCAGGCATGTTTAAATGATTGAGCACAACTAGTGCCGTGAGTGGAGCTAGAAGTTATGTGCCTATACATGGGACGACTGGTGTTTCAGAGAAAACAAAGTCACTTTTTCGTAGGACACTTTTCTATACGTAGATAAATCCTGCCTTGCTATCGCATGGTTCGTTGAAATAGTGTCGGTACACCCGAATTGAGTATGTAGTTATTGTAACAAAAAAGTGTGTTAATTTAAGACACACAATTTCGTTGTTAGCTATGTTAATCTGCAAATTTTTAGTTCTACGCAAAAATATATGTAAAAATGGATTATAGTGACGAGTTAACATCGTCTCATTTCAGGAATACAACCACAAAAATTTCAGCGTTATTATTCTCTACAATAGGGAGGACTTTCAAGTATACAGACTAGCTATTTGTTAGCATTGTATTCTACCTATATATTACGACTTGAGATGCAGAACCCTAAAAACAGTATTCTTATAATTCTTTAAAAAATTCAACCATAACATAATATCACATCAACCGCCTATATACGTCCCCTCTGCAGGGGTGTATGAGCCACACCTACAGAGAGTGTATGAGCCATAGTCCACCACGCGGGCCCAGTGCGGATCGGCGGATTTTGACATGCCTGTTCATGACATGCATGTTTCCTCACGATGTTTTCCTTCACCGTTAAGCAATCGGATAATGTACTTGAATTGAAAAACAACTCATAGCTACACGTCTGGATTCGAACCCGGAACCCTCAGATTGAGAGTCCGCGCCTTATCCACTGCTCCACCGACGCTTCGGTATAAGATTGTAAGAAATCTCAAGTACCATAGACACGAAGGCACAAAGCGGCCTCTCAGGAAGCCTTGGAGGACCACAAATTGTAGAGCGACCCAACTTTTGCAAACCTGACTCGCAAACATTCAAAATTCAACAATGTCTATTATGTTCATGTACCTAGAAAGTTGAGCCCGGTGCAAGTTTAGTATCATACCTCACAACTTGTTCAACTATGGTACCAAGGTTAAAAATATATCTCACGGGTTTAAATCCAAAAATAATAATTTGTCAGTTCTTCGTGTGTGTTAGGGCTTCTGTAAGCACAGGCAATTTTTAAAATTTACTTGATGCGATGTTTGTACATCTTTACTACACATAAAAATATAACGAACTAGGCAGAAAAATTACAAACAACGTAAATTAATAGGTTAATAAGAAAAATAAATTTAAATGTCAATGTTTTCTATAGAAATGGACAAATGACAGCGAGCGCTAAGTCTTTTAATTATAATTTATAGCAGCCCGTCCCGGCTTCGCACGGGGTAGACAATTATTTATTTTTGGAAATTTGGATATAAAACACTTTTTTTCATAAATATTTTTATTTATTAAAAAAATATTATTTATTAATTATATATTTAAAAAAAAATTTTCAGTGCCCCCTCCACCCCGCCTGCCGCGATGCCCGGCGCGCTTTTCAGACTGCATCGCAAACAACGGCCACGGCGCTATGGCGGTTTTGTTTACTGTTTGAATTTTTTAAATCGTAATATCTTTTGAATGGAAAGTCCAATTTAAATAATTTAAAAACTATTTTATAGGTAGTTAAATGGTCTTGACCATAAAATAATTTATTTGGATAAGGATTAATATAAACACATAAATAGCATGGTTTGAATTTGGTTAGCATTTTCATTAATGTTTAAAATGAAAAAAGTTGTTGTAGTGACATAACTACAATAGTTGGACATATGCTACCGCGGAGTTTTTTGTAGACATTATGATGTTCTTCAATATTGTCTTACATTATTTTGTTCTATCGCTAATAGTTTCGGCAGCGCAATCGACGAAAGACATTTTAAGACTCATTTTTCTACACCTTCGGTTACATTGTTCAAATTTTACCAAGGATCCCTAATTTTTTCAAAATGAAATGTAGCCTATGTCAAATTGGAAGAATGTAGCATTCTATTGGTGAAAGAATTTTTTAAATCGGCCCAGTACTTTTTGAGCCTATTCATTACAAACATACAAACATACAAAAATAGTTACAAATCTTTCCTCTTTATAATATTAGTGTAGATTGACCTCTCAACTAAAATATCATTTATCACAAATAATAATGAAATTGTAAAACAATATCTGAAAACCTTTGCTTTCTATTATACCAACTTATTAGAATCCTCATTAACTATATCCAATGCAAGGTCGTCTAGTCCGTATAAAGTACAGATAAGATTTAAATGGTATTTGATATGTTAAAAACCTTTACGTACAATGATAAAATTATTATAATTTTTCGTTTGTTTCAGGTAATTCAGGGACATAAACGTTTAAAATATACGTTTATAAATTAAATGACAAAGTAAAGCCCGAGGCAAGCCCGTGTCTCATAAAAATAAGCTATGGATGAGCTTCATAGCTCCACTGCAAACCGGGATCTTCCCTCGTAGATTGCCCCCTGAATCTTGTTGTAATGTCAAGACAACACTACAAAGTTAAACCACAACCAACTCCATAATGATGTAAAATCAATGGTAGCAAATTATTGTATTGCCGTACGAATTGTAAAGTTTCAAATTGATAAGATGAGAAGAAATTATTATTGAATAATTTATCATTACTTACTTTTATTATTATTATCGTTATCATCTCCTCGAGACCTCCAGAATATCTTCTGCCAGGACACTTCCCGACGATGTGTGCCACTGTTTGTTGCGGAGCGACACAGTCGCAAGCCGGTGACTAATTTAGACCCCTCTTGTGGATGAGGTACTTGCAGCAAACAACCCCGATCCGGTGTTATAAATGAAAAAAATATAGAATCAAGAATAGTAAAAGTCAACAGCAATCAGTAACTCTCAAAAACTAATGAGTCGTTCATTCTCGAAGTTCGAGAACCCCTAGTTGAAGTGTTGGAACTGGAAAAGTTTCGATGTAGCTTGTGAAAGGCTGCTCATGGTTAAAGTTTCAAGATAAGGACCGAGGTGAGCACGTGAGGGGAATCTATTCTCGCTTGCACACAGACACATGCACTTGTTGGGGTTCCTTAAAACAGGGGGTCATTCTATTGAAATTACCTGGTGAAGTTAATTGAATTGAATTGAGTTAATTAATTGAAATGTTTAAAATTTTATGCGTCGATGGCTAGCCAGGCTGACATAGAAAAATCCCTACTACTAACCAAACTGAGCACCCACTAGGTCGACTCACTGCAAATATATTTAATCAATATATTTAATCGATCCCGGGACCGGAATCCGGATTGTTAAGCGTATAACGGCAACGGAGGCGGTTCTATAAATTAAACCACTTCATCAACAGTACTAGGCATACATAATTAAGGAAGATCTAAGACTATCTAGACTAAATTCTCTTTTTTATGCGTTCATTCAGATTTGTAAGAAGAAAATAATTGTATGCATATATGTTAGCTACGAGTTTATTCGTTGTACACTTCTACTTTATTTCTTTGGCGAAACTGTTTTCAAGAGCGGCAACAGTAACTCCATATAAATTGAAGGTAAATTATGAATATACCTCTAGAAGTGGAATAAGACACGTCTATCCTAAAAAAAGTTTAGGATTGAGAAACAAAATTTACATCAACAACCAATATTAATAACAACAAAACAATGACTACAGTAAAGTTAAAACTGACACACTAAGCTTAATTTCGTGACATGTAATAATTATGTTCAGCCAAAACTTCACATCCTCTGATTCATAGAAATCTTGGTTGACTTGTCTGAGAGCCCCATTTGCCCCGAGACTAATTTAACAACATCAAATAAAGCCGTCACAAATGTACAGGACCCTTTCCAAATCCCCATAAGTCGGTCTACAGGTGCCACGCTGCTCTCGTGGCATACAAACGACACAGATTTGCAGGCGATGTACAGTTGGAACCACTTTGTACGTATCGCATCGAGCCGGCAGTTTTCATAGACCTTAGTTGGAGAGCATTGCTATGTAGTGTGCAATTTTAATGTTAAATGTTCTGCTGTGGTTTAGTATAACGGGCATTTTTAAATGTTACAATTCTGCCTTCGTCTATTCTCAAGGTAAGAATAAGTCAATGGAATGCTAGAGTACTCGCTCAGAAGCCTTTACTTGCACCTGAGGAGTCGTGAACTGAGAAGGAAGATGATGTCACGAATATGGCTCTGCTGACTTTCATATCGGAACACAAAAGTGCTATTATTACTGATGTTCGGCTGCAGACTTAGTTAACATGGTGGAAGCTAGGCGGGCATATAAAATTGCTTACCACCAATCAAACCCAGGGTTGTTAGTCCAGGCGAGCCGTTAGGCCATGGGGGCGCTGTATCTTACCACAAACTCGTCCATAATGAAAATGATTGAAGAATCAAAGCAGTGCTAATATAGTATATTCTATTTTATATTAGTACAACAAATGAACGTAACGTTATCATTACTATACCTATAGTCCGTACTCTGATCTTACCATGAATTCCAAGTTTACTTTAAATTAGTGTGCCCCTGGAGCTGTTTATCACCGGGCCCATCTCGTCGGACGCGGCGCAGCGCGGTCCAGATATCGGCCTACATTCTGTTATCTTAGTGTTTGTAATTTATGCCGCTGAAACCTGAAACTGAACAACAAACCAGTAGACAAATAGCCGAAGGAGATTTATACTCCATAGATTAAATAAGAAATTAGAGAGAAGCCTGATTTATAAACTCACGAGCGAGCGAATTCACCCATAATGATAAAATCATTAGGTTTCAATATCGTAATGATACAGTAAGTTTGGGTTGGCAGGACGGCCTCCGAGGCCTAGTGTCCACACAGTTGCTTCGAATCCGGAGGTTTTAGGCTTAATTCCTAGCGGAGGTATAGGTACTCAGTGTGGTTGGTGGTGCTACCTGAGTGTTAATATCTACCACTCACTTACTATAAGGTAAAATGTCAACTGCAAACCCGCAATACATAAACAATTATACAACTTTTTATTGATAACTATTGGATCTCTACTCTGTAAGTACTGTCTGTTATAATTATATCTGTAGGGAAGAATAAAAGATTATAGCGTGTTATTTTTACTGTTGTTTGGCAACAGACTTAAATAGTATGCAGCCAGGCAAGGATAGAAAATGCCTTACCAAAAAAGAGTACCGATAGTTACCCCTACTGGGAATAAAACATGCCGACTCCTAGCTAAGAGAACAGCTAGGATGATTTTATCTACTAAACCCCTTAGTGGCCAACCACAGTACATATCGGAGAGCTGGGTCCTCAGAAGCCCTCCGGTGAACGCCTCTAGTGTTCCCTCGCGCCATGCATTTCGCACTTCCTGGGCTGATGTGGCAGCCTTTGAACTCTCAGATCGGAAACTCCGGATTATAAGTACAGCTGTGAAACCAGTAGGCCACAGAGGCAGCTTTTGCCTGGATATCTTGTAAGATCTATAAATACAAAGCTTAGGGCGTACGGCGAAAATCGCGTACATTTATGCCGTACATAAATCGGGTTGAAGACAAACCGCCGCACCACGCCCCCGCTGTGTTCCATGTTCCAGGACAACTACTCTAACTGGTTACCCAATTATATGTCTCCCTGATACAGGAAGAGGGAAGGTCCTTGCCTTGTTGTGCTTATACATCATTTCTATTGTAATCTAAATAATTGCAGTCTGTTCCCTTTATTTCAAAAGAAGCCTTCAACCTGAGATTTTGTCTGCGTGGACGAAAAAAAATATCCCTGGGGAACTTTTTATTTCAATAAAAGTAGTCTAGATCTCTTTTCATCCAATACGCTACGCGTTACGCAGTTTATAGTCAGGAAAGAGTTATTCCAGGTTAGACACAAGGTCCTTTTTAGGGCTCCGTACCCAAAAGGTAACCAACGGGACCCTATTACTTATCCGCTGTCCGTCCGTCCGTCCGTCACCAGGTTGTATCTCATGAACCGTGACAGACAGTTGAAATTTTCACAGAATTATCTTACTGCTGTAACAACAAATATTAAAAAAAAAACAGAATAAAATAAATAATATGGGACTCCCATACAAAAAACATTTTTTCTTGGTTTTAAAGTATTAGTAACGCCATCTAACGACGCATAGCAAAACTAAATCGATAATTGTATTTAGGCACATTCGTTAGAGGATTGTTCGGTGCATATTATTTACGATTTTCCGTATTTTAATTATTCACATTCTGAACGGAACCCTCAGTGCGCCAGTCCGATTCGCACTTGACCGGTTTTTTGAAAGATGGCAAAATGAACTTCATGCATTTGCAAGAACACAAATTACACAGAACACAAATTACAAAAATGTAAAACCAAAAACAAAATCTGTTACGAAAGTCTTCAAGTGGTATATTTATCCGCAAACCCCATTGACTTTAATTTAAATCATCTCACGTTCCATGAACTAGACAATCCAATCATCCCAATCGCCCCTCCGTATCGCAACACCGATTTTAATTTGAACACCTCGCATCCAATTTTCCTTTTTAATTGATCGGGCACGCCGCCCCGCCTGCTCTACTTTAGCCCTTTCATTAAAGCCAATATTCGAGCCGCTGATTTGGTTCAGCCCTTTTTCAACGGTTTTCGGCGTGTGAATCACCCGTGTGTCTACAGTTTGTGTTGTTGAACCTTTTACAATTGTATTTTGTCTAAATTAATAATAATATTTCTGTATTTTTTTTGTATTTATATGTATGTATTCCTTGCTGTCTTATGTAATTTCCCGAGCGCTACAACCTGGAGGTATTCAAGGCCAAAGTAAATAACATGCTGTTTTTAGTCAACTGTGAAACTGACGCATTTTTAATATATTTATAAGAAAATGATTAGGTGCAATTAGCACTTGATTTAATTTACTGTGTTTCTACACTGCCTCCCCCAAGGTGCCCCAGTTCTTACACCGCTCAGAATTTCCAATCCAATGACACAGACAGCAGTATGATCCTGTTAGGGATACATGTTTTCATTATACTCGTATGTTCGGTGTGCTTACCACAGCTTTTAAGTATACCTCTGATAAAACAACTTTTGTAAGCAGTAAGAAGTCACGTAACCTCCAGGTATACGTCCGCCCGCCATCGATGTCAGATTAGAAGTGTGGCAAGACACTCCCATCGCGAATTGCACGGTGTTCCACATTTATTGATATGCCACGTACGGAACCTAAAACCTTTCTTTTAACAATAATTGCTTCATTTTTCAATGTTTACGTCGTTTTCATCAAATGTATTTCAAGGTGTTCTAAAGCTTCTCTATCTCTCTCTACGATCCGTATTTAGAACTAAATAAACGAGCAATTCTTGTATATACCTCTATATAATTCGGATCTCCGAAACGGCTACAGCGATTTCACTGAAATTTGGTGTTTGGGGGTATACGGGGGCGAAAAATCGATCTAGATTAGTCTCATGTCTGGGAAAACGCGCGTTTTCGAGTTTTCATGCACTTTTTCTTTCGCATTATTAGACGCTAAATATGATGGGAAATTTCACGCTTTCAAACATAATCACTTTAGCCGAGTGGTTCACTCGTGTCATTCCGTCCGAGATATCCGCGTTCAAATCCCGGTTGGAAAATTGCTTTTATTTTTGTTTTTTGTTTCTCGCACAGATATTTTAGAACTAAATACCAAACTCTATGACGTAACGGCATGATGTTTCACACGGAATTTAGTCCAATATATTCGATAATACGACAATATTCCCGCACACATTTGTAGCTGCCAAATCAAACAATCGAAGAAAATATATCTCGTGGAAAAAGCATCGTGACGTTTTGCCGCAAAGTTTGATTTCCTCGGGGATTGGCAGATATAATGCGTAAGCACGTTGTTTTATACGCAAGGATGTGATACAGTCAGAGAAGGCAGCGAGAGAGTTTTTAGTAGGGAGAAAATCACTACTATACGGTGAAGATTGTCCGCGACTCTCTATTCATCTTATCCTGTAGATTTTAAGGTCGACGACCGACCTTTCAAACTCAGAGTTGATGAGCCACCATATACCTTCAGCTCATGTAGCTACTACCTGTCGTAGATAGACAAGACCGACGGATCAATGTGCCATCCAAAGTACGGAATCATTTTACTTTTCAGACAATTAGGCGAATCATGTTGGAATATCCTACCCAAACTGAGTAAAGTCTCACAAAATTTCCCCAACAGGAAGCGAACCCGGGACTTTCCGCACGTGTAGCGCAGTCCTCTAGTTCAGACTAATCCGCCACGGAGGCCGAGAATTACATGGATTGATACCATTCTAAAGCCAGTTTCACACAGTCGCAACTCTTGCATTATAGATAAGCAAAAAACTTGAATACCTATCCAGATTCATTATGCAACGTAACCTCGGCCTTATGTTCACAGTAAAAGTTAATAGCGGGCCGTGATTTTTATTAAGATCAAAATGTTTTTTAATTAAAACTCGAAACTCGCATGGACATTACCTTTTTCATTAAAAGGATCATTTCAGAGTTATATCTTATGCGCTTGACAGTGACCTTTTTACCCGACTACGGCGAAGCCAAAAGTAGGTGTGTCAATTATAACAACTTTTGTCTATATGTATGTTAATCTGTTCCCTTTATACGAGTTTCTCCTAATCCACAGTACAATCATCAGCTTCTTTTTGACGTTCATCTACTCTATATCATATAAAAATGATAATGACTTTTCCAAATGTTTAAGTACCTCTACAATAAAGCTTATTTATTATGGGCGTACTATAATATCATATTTTCGTCACCGTCAACTGGGAAACGTGTGTTGTATAATACGTGTAGTGCAGTATAATACATCTACTGCTTTTAAATACTAAACTTTTCAACTGCAATTCAGCTTTTCAAATAGCTCTCTTTTTAAAGTAGAAGTTTCTTAGCATAAGATTAAAAATCTAGACCTAACTTTTGCACATCTATCTTCAACACGATGTCATAAAAACTTTCTACTGAGACTGCAATGTGTTCAGTTTAGAAATAAGATCGAACTTTACGCTGTCAGATGTTATTGGGGGAGTCGGGACTCTAAAAATCGCGTTAAAGAATAGAAAATTACAAAGTATTTATTGAAAATTAACTATATAAATGAGAAGTCATAGTAGCTCAGTCGGGTAGAGCGTCAGTCCTTGAATAATCTAGGGCTGGGTGCGGTATCAATGAGTTCCAATTTGTTTTTTGGAATTTATGTACGAATGATAAAAATCATTACCAATGACTTTTCGATGAAGGAAAACATCGCGAGGAAACCTGCATCGCAGGATGAATTCCTGCGAAGAAATTCAAAGGTGTGTGTGAAGTATATCAATTCACACTGGACCCGCGTGGTTGACTATGGTCCATACACTCTATACAGGAGAGTAGGCCTGAGCCCCTGCAGTAAATACATATTGTAGTCTGTTGATGAGAAGTATACTACTATATGATTTTTAGATTCATACTTTCATGCAAACTGTTGAATTTACATAAAAGAAACTGTTTCCAAGTACAATAGTATTGTGTGACGTTAATACATTGCATTATTTTATTTCATGTTTAGAATGCAACGCCGGCACCGCAGCTAAGCGCGATATGAAGTGATAAATATATTAGTTCAATACAAAGAGCAAAGAGTCGAGTTCTGCCCATTAATCACATTAGTTCTGGAACAAAATGCCAGCTGGGCCCCCGAAGTTCGCGGGAATGTCCGATAATGGCACATATACCCTACCTACATGGTCACATGCTATAAAAATGCATTAAAAATTTTATATTACATTTTGCACACATAAATGTAAATAGGCTGACATATCACGGTCTTGAACGCATTCTACACCCATTGTGCCCCAAGAGATGGAAACTGGACACGCGAACAAGAGAAGATTCGATGATGTGATGACGTCGTTGAAGTGTCAACAACGTGGCATGACATGGAGGAGGCCTTTGCCTAATACTGTGCATATAAATTAAAATTTAAAAAACCGTCAACTTGTAACCAACATTAATATTAAAACAGAATTGCAGAAAAACATTGGTTACATACTCGTATTAGAATACTTTTTGCACGCTACTCCAAAACTATTGGATATATAGAGTACTAGATTTTTGCCCGCGACTTTTTCTGAATCCCCGTTACAGCAAAAAAACAAACCCACTTTAAACGAGAAGGTGGTATTAGTATTTGGTATTACATAGTCTGTGACATCGGGTGTGTAGGGTAAACGTCCCAGTTATAGGCAGAGTTTTCTCGATCGCAACCGCAAACATGAAACGCCCTGCAACGTGCGCCATGATGGATTGCGACAGATTCTCGCGAATTTATTATTTTATTTTCTGTTTTTTCCCGACCGATTTGATTATTTTTGCGGCATGTTTTAATGAGTTTTTGGTGGCCGTGGTATTGCACACATAATTTTGTTCTGTTTTCAAATCCCTTTGCTGACGATTTTAAATTGTGATTTACTCATATGTTTGATACAAATTAGTCATATTAAAGAAAGAATTCCAGAATGTAGTTAATAATACAAAAAGGCAAAGCAAACGTAGCTAACAGTAAAATTTGGTAGAATGTAAAATTTGCTAACGACAATGAATCTACTACAACTTTTGGAACATTGGAACGAAAAGTCCATACGAATATTATACGTGATAAATATGTATTTGTTCTTCCTACACGTCAGTGTGGCAGTATAGGGATAGTGCAGATACATAAAATATTGCGATCGAGCAAGTAGTTTCGGAGGGATAATTTCTAAAGCCCACGCAGGCGAAGTACCGTGGGCAAACTCTATCTGAAATGAATATTGATGATATGGACTCTTTTAGATCTTAAATAAAGTTAAAAGTAATCGAATGACACCTGTTTTCGTTTTTACTGTTTTATTAAGAGGCTATGTTGGTAAGACCACGTGGCCACGTTCAAGGTTGAATTGTTTGAGCCCTATCCTACCCGAGCGCGTACGGTGAGACAGCATACATTACGCGAAGTTATCCACCCGTTATTTGGATGTTTCGTAGTCCAGGGATCATTTGGAGGATACAGTATATTATGTAATCATTTTTTTAATACAGTATACTAATGAAATTTCAGATGTCGGTGGTTTTTCCAAATTGTTCTAAATTTATCCATACTCTTGTAAATCAGGTTCAAAGTTGGGGCTTTTTATTACCGAAAAATACAATACTTTGACTCCCTATAACTCTGGAAGTATATATTTAAACGAAAATCTGACTCACCACCGACACAGATATTTGTTTCTAGATTGTGTCTTGAAAATTTCATAGATTTTCATAGCTTAATACTCAAAATATGACTGGACTACGTTTGTATGGGCGCTTTGACAACAGCATACCCTCTTAAGGTACGGACATCTAAAAGATATTAAAACTACCGTGCCATAGAACAACCTCACAGGGCACATTTGCGTCGGTCGCATCTCGCAACGAGGAACTTTGGTAAAGTCACGTACCCTCGCGGCGCAGTCCGACACCGCATTTTTATTTCATTTAAAAACTCTCTTCGAATAAAATTACAGCTCGCGTTAGTTTCACGCTTATCTTTTTTAGGTTTGAATATGTAACCGCGAGCCTCTTTGTCGTTTTGAATTAAAAACTGACGTAAATTTTTAGTGCGCTTTTATTTATACAAACGTCCCGTGCGAAGAATTCGGACAAGCAACTATTTTAATGTATAAGGTTTGAACTTGGCCCTCATCTCACCTGATGGTAAGTGACGATTAGGCCGTTAGTAGGAAAGCGCACTTACTCAGAATCGCGAATCAGGGGCGCTGGCTCATGGCTTCATACCGGTACACAACACTGATGTTTGGCGGCAGACTTAGGTAACGCGGTGGTAGGGAATTCCCACTGGGAATAGAAATCGGCACCACCAAAGTGTGACTCTAAGTGTGTAGCAACTATAAACCATTGAGGCGGTAAACAATGGAATGTACATTTTTTATTTGAGAAAGTGTTATAGAAATTAGAGAAACTATTGAGGCCCATTATAGAAAGTATTTTGAAGTTTTTTTTTATTTTTTATTAAAGATAGACCAACACTTGACCTCAATCTCACCTGATGGTAAGTGACGATGAGGTCGACGATGTTACGTGTTGGTCTAGAAGGTGCCTATTTACTCTTCTTTTGAAGATTCCCAAGTTGTAATTTTCGGGGAACACGGAAACCGGTAGTGTATTCCATATTTTTGCTGTACGCACGATAAATGTGGAAGCGAAACGCTTGGTGCGAGCTGTAGGAATATCTACAGTGTACGGATGAAGGTCTGCCGTTCTTCTGTTTGACCGGTACTTGAACGGCGAAGGCGGAATCAACAAAAATAGCTCCTGCGCACACTCTCCAAAATGTATCCTATAAAATACCGAAAGGCAGGCAACCTGACGCCTATGTTCGAGGCTTTGGAACTTTGCCTTAAGTAGCGTATCGTTGCCTATCAGTCTCATAGCTCGACGCTCCACCGAGTCCAAAGCAGCTAGTTGATAGCGAGCTGAACCATCCCAAAGATGGCAGAGGTACTCCATGCATGATCTTACTTGAGCGCAATATAGACTCAAGAGCTGTGATGGCTGGAAGTACCGTCTGACCTTCGATAGGATGCCTAGTTTTTTGGCCGCAGTTTTTGCTATGGACTCGATGTAGCTCCCGAAATTGAGAGAGAGAGAAAAGTAGTCTCATTATCAACGTAGACTCATGCAGCTGATTAGAATTTATCTAATAAACTTAGCGATGGGAAGTTTGAAACAACTGCCACGAAATATAATTGTGACGGAAGACGGATACAAACATACCGTTCTGTAATCGCCGGTTTCCGCCGGCACCAGTCATGGCTCCGCGTTATTGACGCGCGTCCGCAATCACTGCCGAGAGCCAGATATATTGAGTGAGGGGATGACGCGCGCGTGAGCTGAACGCCTACAAGACAGTTGGAAACACAAGTAGCTGTAACACTGACAGATACGCAGCGTTTTAAAACTTTGTTAAACATATTTTACCAATAGACCAGAACGTTCATAGCAACTATTTGTTCAAGCACTAGTTAGCACAGCGCTAAAACTTTTTTTTCTAACCAAATTAGTTAAACGTGCAACGCTAGAGTAACAACAAGTCAGAGACACTCTGGACGTAAGGTGTGTAGATAGCATTACAGTTCAGTTGAACAAAGTGTGTGTTTGAATCACGAAATCATCTAGAACGTATTTATATATCGATGGAAAAAAGATGATTGATAAGAAAGAATAAATACAC
Source organism: Carcina quercana (assembly GCA_910589575.2). Lineage (NCBI taxonomy): Eukaryota > Metazoa > Arthropoda > Insecta > Lepidoptera > Depressariidae > Carcina > Carcina quercana. Next base: position 947,499 of record OU342429.1, on the reverse strand, counting down.
AACACGAGAAATGGGATAATTGTAATAGGAAAATGATTAAATAATTGTTTTTTTGGAAACTCCCGACTAAATAGAAGTAACTAGATAAATATAAAATGCTTTTGAAAATGGGTTGATTTGTCGCGAGGTGTGTCATTGTTGATGACTCGACGAGTCAATGAGCTGAAGTAGTAATGGGCAGGACACATCGCTTGAAGAACCGATGGGGAGTAAAGGTTCTGGAGTGGTGACAACGTACCAAGAAACATCTACCGAGACTTAGTAAAAGTGGACCGACGACCATCACCGGGAGTCGCTGGATGCAGGTGGCTCGCGACCGGTTAATGTGGCGTTCCATTAAGGAGGCTTATGTCCAGCGGTGGACGTTTCCTGACTGATGATGATGTGACATCAAAACAACGAATTGTGACTTTCCTCAGTTCCACCTACCTACATACCTGTTTGTTTCACGTAGCTATAACCACAGCACACAACACATTTACCTCTCCAATAAACCTACATAATTATTGTAATAATGAGCCCTAAAACCCCTGAGGCTGCCCAGCGGATCCGCTCAAAATACGACTCCGAATGTTTCCCCTCCAGGTGAACGTGCCTCAAGTAACGCTCTACCAAATTTGAATTGACGTTACTCCTGATAAAGATGCTATAAATTTTTAGATCGAAAAGAGGAAGGAATTTGGTTTCCCTTTTTGTGTGTAAATGTGATTCGGGAAATCAAACGTAACCTAAATCATATTTAATGTGATTGAGAGTAATAAAATTCACAATATATCCGATGCTGTGCAAGTAACGACTTGAAATATGTTTTTATTCGATAAAAATAAAGCAATCCTATTTGTCTAAGAGTTGAAAGTAGATGCAATCTTTGCAGAGAAAACAAGTCCATGCTAAGAGCAACTTTGTCGAGACAACTTCTTTTAGCTGCATTGAAACTGTGAATTGAAAAACGGGAGACATTGTGTGCACTGCATTCCATATTCACCGCGGGGAGGGACATAAAAATCCACAGCTTTGTGAGGAACGAGTGAAAATGCAATCTCTAAGTAACTAAAAAGTTTTCAAGGAAACGATCGTGAGGCGCTGCTGGGGCCTTACAATGTGATATACGGGTACAAAGATGGTCATGCTTGGTCACATCTGAAAGTTAAACACTAGAGACAACTTGATTTGAATACTTTGTATGTACTGAGTGAATCAAGAGTCATGTCAGCTAATACTATATATTTTTTGTGTGGACAATGCGTTTTCATCACAGCCGATATCTTTGTTCCTTCGTAATTTGCACTGGAAGGAAGCGTGCTCACGTGAAAGTTTATAAGTCCCTGGTTATGTTATCTTTCATTGCCGTAGGACTCAGTGTTAAACTTACAGATGTCAAATTAGATTTTATCTTTCGCGTAGCGGAGCATACAGATTCGCTGAAAGTACTTCATTAGTCGCTGATTGGTAGTTCGTATTCCATTCCATTTATAAAAAAGGTTATTTCAAATAATTATTATTCGAGGAATCTGATACTTGTATCAATGTTTTTAGGCCTATTTACCATTTGGCTGAAAACCTTCAGAATATGAAAACACCTTATATTTTAAGAAAGCAATATCTTAGTTTATTTCTAAACATAAAAATCTAATAAATCAACAGTTTTGACGCTTATTGTTTTCAACAACCCTGTGTAACGAAATCTGAAGTCGGCCCGACGATGTTTACAGAAGTCTTTGAAGGGGAAAGCTTTCACATTGCCTTCCAACCTTTTTGTTTGCACCTCACGAGATCCCTGATTTGCAATGTTATACTTTGTGTGGATGCTTGTCTTATTCCTTGAATACATTTGTGAGGGAAAAGTTGGGCTTTCTTTTATTTAATTCTGTAAAAGTGTTTTTGGAACAGCTTCATTGACAATGCCGGTTTCCAGGATAAGTATCTTACCTTGCCAGAATTCCGCATCCAAAAGACTCGATGACTCCCTGAATAGAATACCTAGAATTACCTTTTCAGAAGAGGAAATAGTATTTCCTCTAATGAGGAATGAGGAAATCAGGAAATAGTATATAAGTTTGTCAGGCATGCATATCGGATAGTCAGAATGTATTTATTTTTGTACAGGGATAGTTGAAGGGACAGAAAAGGACACAGGCTACTTTTTAGGGTTCCGTACCTCAAAAGAAAAAAAGGAACCTTTATAGGATCACTTTGTTGTCAGTCTGTCTGTCAAGACCCTTTTTCTGATGAACGCTTAGAGATATCAAGCTTAAATTAATATTGTATACTCAAATCTGCCGTCCCTTAGATCTGAGAAAAAATCAAACTTATAGGTCAACGCAATAAAATATAGCTGTATTTTAGACCATTTCTATACAAAATGCAAGATAAACAAAACATATAGTGTGCTTCCCGCTGACCTAGAATCCTGAAATTTGGTAAGAACCAAGGTCTTACAGCACAACCATAGGAATAAATCTGAAAAACAGGATTTTTTATGTTTACTAAAGTAGTTGTAGTTGAAAGCCATACATCGGGTATGTAATGTAACCGCAAATTAAAGTTGGGTTTTCAATCGGACTTATATTTTCGGTATAACATGATTTTAAGTATGTTAATTATTCATATTCTGTACGGAACCCTCGGTGCGCGAGTGCAACTCGCACTTGACCGGTTTTCTTTCCTTTCAAACAGGAAGTTCCCTGCGGACACATACTGAAATCCACGTGGATGACGTCACGGGAAAAATCTGAAAGAACATATTTTACAAACTATCGCATCAACTGTCAATTTAAGATTCTTGATTATATTTGAATATATATTTTAAATTCGATACATTTGACTTTAAACATCATTTAAAATGGTCTAAGGCTTTCTTTAAAGAGATTTACTTCACCAGCCACTCTAAGCAAAGTTATATCAGAACTCCATTCATGATTTGTGAGTATCCAAAACAACGTCGTCGATGCTAAAGGATAGAAACAAAATAGCTGTCAAACTGCCAATCCCGTGATCCATCATCCGTAAATCCGGCCATTGTGGCCCTACCTCAAAATGGATGACAGCCACCGCTCACTCCCCCTTCTATATTTTTAGCTCATTCGCGAAGGAATACCTGCAAGGTGTAACGAAAATAAAATAAAACAATGGAAAATAAACGTTGAATTTATTTTCCTTACCAAAATTTGGGTTGATTTTTTGTGCTAAATTGATGGGCATATCAAATTGCGAGCTTCAGTGAAGTCTAAATATAGAATTTCTGGTTTTAAACGTGAAAGATTTAGAAACGGTTTAAATTATAAAGTGTTACTTTTAGTCTAGTACTGTGCTAGTAAATAAATGAAATTATTCGTAATTGACTCAAACCTAGTGTAGAGAAATGAAAGGAATTGGGAACAAGAGATACATTTGAAACGAATTTTAAGATAGCAACTAGTTTTGGGGAACATTTATTGTGACTTGGTCTAGTTCAGAAACGTTTGTATCATCCCCGTTTAACGTCTACGGACCGCACGGTACAATAAAGGAATAGATAATGAACAACTCTATTTAAATTTAAAAATATATATTGTTCGGGTTTTTTCACACTAATCTATGTACTTTGTTCTGAAATCACTCACCGACCTATTTATACAAATTATGTAACGGATCCTAGCATGCTCATGTTTATTTTATATATATGCAGTGCCAAGAATATTTAATGAGCTCGCTTGGCTGAGAGAAACTCCCAAAACTAGTAAAACAAAACTAAAGAGTAAGCTAAAAGAGATTTTTTTAGATAGAACTTAGATAGTAAATAGCTTTAATGTAATAGAATTATACAAGGAACAGAGCGTTACTCGCCAACAAACTGTTTTTCAGTTTGGCGGGAGATAAAATATTGTAAAGTGTAATATGTACTATGGAAAATAAATGCTTAAAAAATATATATTGTAACACCGCAAGAACAGTAGTTACTATACGCTGCAACTAGATGGCGCTGCAAGTCAGATACAAGTCGCTGGTGACCTGTCGACTACCAGTAATGACGTCTGTGAGCTCGCCGGCTTATAGTTAAGAAATACGAAGAAACACCTACAGACTAACGTTTGTATTATATACATTCAGTAGGGTCTCTGAGTAGCTTCTACATCTGCTTCCACCTCTGTTGGGACAGCTTGCTGAACTACTTAGACGTACACTGTAGAACCCTTCCGCTTCCACCCCTCGTTGGAACGGTTGGGCGAAACAGTCGAGAATCCTCCGCTTCCACCCCTCGCTGGAACGGTTGGGTGATCAGATCAGCCTTGTAAATAACTAAAAGTCGTAGTATACATTTTCTCGCCTACATTACCTGGTTTCATTGGAGCAGCCTACCAGCAACCCCCCCTACAACTGGCGCCCAACTACGATTTACGCCCCTACAACTGGCGCCCAACTACGATCTACGCCCACAAAACCTGCAACAAGAGTTTCCTGCGAAGCCTTCTACGCGGAAGTGGTACTACTGACGAAGTTCTACGACACTATGTCCCTATGTGATAAAAACAGATGCAAGCAATTATGCACTTTGTGCAGTCTTAGTGCAGGGGGAGGGAGATAGCGAACACCCCGTTGAATATGCCAGCCGTCTATTAACCCCTGCTGAGCGTAATTACTCAACAACAGAACGAGAGGCATTGGCAGTTATATGGGTTATTCTCGTTGGAGATAAGCACACTACCTGGGTTGATAAGTTACCCAGTATCCGTTTCGCAATGAACACAGCTTCATCGTGTTCTACCGGGTTTACCCCCGCGTATCTGACCTTCGGACGTGAGCTTCGAACCCCAGATGACGTAACGAAGGACCTTCGAGAGATAGTGATGAACGATAGTTTTGTCGAAGATATTACTCCTCGCCTGCTTATGATGGCTGATACTTTAAAAAGGGCTCGAGAAGTCCAAGAGATGAAAGAAGAAAAACGGAAAGAATATGTAGACAAGAAAAGACAGGCCTGCCCTGATTATCGCCCCGGAGATCTTGTATTAGTTAATACACATGTATTGAGCAAGAGCAGTCAAGGATTTAGTTCAAAACTGGCTCCACGACGTGATGGACCATATATTATTGTGCGGCGGCACGGTGCTAGTTCATTCCAAATCGCCCATCCTGACTCCAATACCCCTGTTGGTATTTATCATGCATCAGCTCTAGTCCGTTACCGATCTGCGGAAGGCAATGACATACCGTCACCAACTCTGCCAATTAGAAAGAGAGGAAGACCCCGGAAGAACGAAGTTAGTTCCAAGACAGCCTCTACTGTGCCCATCAGGCCTCGTGGAAGGCCACCCAAACAGCCATCTGCTGTTGCCTAAGATTCTCCTGTCTTACTCGTCGGGGCGACTTCATAGACAGAGGGGGAGACTGTAACACCGCAAGAACAGTAGTTACTATACGCTGCAACTAGATGGCGCTGCAAGTCAGATACAAGTCGCTGGTGACCTGTCGACTACCAGTAATGACGTCTGTGAGCTCGCCGGCTTATAGTTAAGAAATACGAAGAAACACCTACAGACTAACGTTTGTATTATATACATTCAGTAGGGTCTCTGAGTAGCTTCTACATCTGCTTCCACCTCTGTTGGGACAGCTTGCTGAACTACTTAGACGTACACTGTAGAACCCTTCCGCTTCCACCCCTCGTTGGAACGGTTGGGCGAAACAGTCGAGAATCCTCCGCTTCCACCCCTCGCTGGAACGGTTGGGTGATCAGATCAGCCTTGTAAATAACTAAAAGTCGTAGTATACATTTTCTCGCCTACATTACCTGGTTTCATTGGAGCAGCCTACCAGCAACCCCCCCTACAATATATTTATTTTATACATTAATCTTATGTTAATACACATTTAAATATGTAGCGATGTTACTAAGGTAAAGAATTTGCACAATAAATACTTTTTGTTTTGTTTGTTTGTTTGAACTGGTACCTTCATCAATTGAAACTATACCACGGTCACTCTTAACTTTAAAAAATCTCTTTAAGGCACACAAAACACCAACACATTTTGGAGAAATCACGTAGCCCAGTTTTGCATCGTAGAAAAGGCTAAAGCGTCTCCCTTTCGCATTTAAAATATATGCATGTCCACTGTTGGAGATGTGCCTCTTTTATAGACCGTCGCGTTGAAGTGACTATTAATGAGCTGTTTCTGTCAATCACTTTGCTTGGAAGGCAGATCGTTAATCGTTGTTGTACTACGATATGACAAGACTCAGCTGCCTACAATTTCGTATGCGTTGGTATACACTGGTATCTGCAGAATTTTCCCTATTACCTTTTATGACCTGCTTAGGACAACTAAAGTGACTACATTTTAAAGTTAAGAGGCTATGTTGGTAAGACCACGTGGTCGGTTTCAAGGTTAAATTGTTTTGTAGCTGTCCCTCTCCGAGCCCTATCCTACCCGAGCGCGTACGGTGAGACAGCATACATTACGCGATGTTATCCACCCGTTATTTGGATGTTTCGTAGTCCAGGGATCATTTGAAGGATACAGTATATTATGTAACCATTTTTTTAATACAGTATACTAATGAAATTTCAGATGTCGGTGGTTTTTCCAAATTGTTCTAAATTGATTCATACTCTTGTAAATCAGGTTCAAAGTTGGGGCTTTTTATTACCGAAAAATACAATAATTTGACGCCCTGTAACTCTGGAAGTATATATTTAAACGAAAATCTGACTCACCACCGACACAGATATTTGTTTCTAGATTGTGTCTTGAAAATTTCATAGATTTTCATAGCTTAATACTCAAAATATGACTGGACTACGTTTGTATGGGCGCTTTGACAACAGCATAGCCTCTTAAGGCCACATGCCCATAGGATCTACATCGTCATTCAAAACAGCAGTACGAAATCTGTTGGCGAGCGTTAGTAAATGGATTTCCTTGAAATATGAGACTCGTTTTGTTCGAGATTGGCTAACCCGGGAACACTGCCGGCTGGTGGCGACTTTTTAATGCAACGGTGCACTCAGACAGGGGTTGGCAACGTTTTAACGAGAGGTTTGAAGTTAAACTAAAATGTTGACTGTTCTCGTAGACGCTTCACATGTACCCTGGCTAAATTTTGCACATTTTATGTTTCTGTATTGAGCGACGCTTGGCAGGTTATCACGGTTTAACATCGGTAAGTGCAAGCCATACTACAACGAAAGTTGTATAGTATGGGAGATATTCGTTAATTATCACTCCATCTCATTATTGACTTGCATCCACATAAGTGTAACTTTTTTTGGTGAACGGCAAGACTTGGGTTAAATTTAGACATAAAAATTCTTCTTCTTCTATGTATATCTAAGGAGTGGAATGTTCAAATATGGGAGTTTTCAAATTAATATTGAACAGAAAGCTTTTCAGTCTAGTCACATCGGCGCATACTAGCAGACGAGATCGTGGACAAGCGTGATTTTGTTGAAAATTAAATCTTTTAATGGGTAATTGGCCTTTGACCGCGTATGTTATCTCGTTTTACAGATGCCGTGTTTTAAGAGTCAACAATTAAAAATCTTCGTTATAAAGAGGGCTACAGGTTTACGACCACTGTTTAGGCAAATTACTTTGTGACGTCAGGGAATATCGTAGGAAGTAACTCGTTCTAACTTCTTTAACAGTTTGTAAACTTGTTATTTAAGAGACGCTAAAATCTCTCCCGTACCATTTATTCACCAGCATAAGAATAGTATAAAATATGTTCATTCGTTTTAAAATCTATAGTATATATATATATATGTGTGTGTCGTTGATTTAACTTTTTCCAATACATAAACTAAATGTAGAATTCTCTTGAAATAAACATGGTTCTAGAAAATTACTTCGACTAAAAAATCTAACCAAAAAATCAACGTACACTCACTCATATTGGAACTAATTCAATTCGTAAGTAAATAATTGTTAATTTTTTAACGACAGAAACATTTGGATCTTTGCCTCCCACATTTTAGGGAAAATCTACTTTTAACCGCAATAAAAGTTACCCGTTGATTTTTTAAGACTACGCAGATGAATTCAAGAGAAAAAAAGTTTTTATGGAATATACAAGGAATATATAACAAACACAAAACTGTCCGCAATCGAAGCTTTATTTAAACTCGTATTGAGAGAGCACAATAAACGTCGACAAGTTTCGTGCACTATCAAACCCCAGGGCATACCTTATGTCCAGTCACGTAGTCACTTCTTGGAAATCATTACCTGAAATTTTCATTTTGTGTCTCTTTATTGCATTGTTTCAAAAATAAACATGTAAAACTTTAAAAAAAATACGCATAGATGAATTTCCGTTAGACCATAATCTCACCCGATGTTAAGCGATGATGTGGTCACACTCTGGCCTTAAAGGCATCCAGGTTGTAGCGCTCGGTAAACACAAAAGCAGACAGGAAGTCGACTCCTTAGATGTATGCATAATAAATGAATAAGCAAAACGCTTAGTGCAAAATGTTGGAATGACAACCAAGTAAGGGTTCTTCTGGAATAGATATCCTGGCTGACCGATTGTAAAAAAAACCTCGAAATAGGCGTGTAATTCCATAGCACACTTTCCACGACGAAGACTGTAGAAGACCTAAAGGCTTGTTGTTTTACGCCACTTTGTAGTATATAAACTATCGTGACCAGGTATTAAAATGCAACATAGACAGCTTCTGTGCAAGCACGCATTCCATCCAAATCATAATGGCTTTACATAGCTTGAGCTGGGCAATCGAACAGGGCTTCTAGATTAGAACCCACATGAACGAAGATTTCAAAAAATCATGCAGACCTAAGATATAAGAGAACACAAGTCTTGTCGTCAATTCGAGCGACGCTTCAGCATTCCGTCCGCACCTCTGCGTATATCATCATCACAAAAATTCAACCCAAAATTTTATCCGACCGAGCGTCTCGGGCCGAATGATTTATTCACACCGGAGCGTCTTTATAAACTATGCAGCATTCCTCTTGCCGCACGGTTACCGGGCTTTATCTGGTTAAATATCTTATACGCCTTTCGATCTGTTTAATAAGCCAATGCAACCCTGTGTTTTACAGCTTTGTTTCTTTATGTTGTTGCAATATGTCGGTGTATCTAATCAAACAAACAATAGAAACTATATTGATAGTTTTACTTATAACATGCTAAATGTTCTATTTTAAAAAAGAATTTGTATCGGGCCGTCCCACTACCAGATGGACAGATGACCTGGTCAAGGTTCCTGGGAGCCGCTCTATGCCAGAAGCGTTCCGTCAGGGATGTCTATGTTCAGCACAGACCGTAAGAAACCAAATATCTGGAAACTGTAAGCAACTTCAATAACTTTCAACAAGATGTAAACCAACACTGTTTTTACGATCATTGTTCAATTGGATACTGTTCTAAAGAATGTCAATTATAAAAACATTATTTGAACGAATCATGACCGAACTGAAACAGAACGAATGCTGTTTAAATAAACATTGTTTGAACGAATAGTGGCTGTACAAAAGCAGTGTGAACGAATCCTGCTTCAAACACTGTTTGAATGATTATTATGAGTTTTGTAAGTGATAAGAACACTTTGACAAACGCATCAATAGTTTGTGATTAATAGCCATCTTGAACTGCACGACGATAATCTGTAGTTAACATTTAAATCTGGGGGCACGGCAGTGCCCCCACAAGTCGAGCAAGAAAGCGTCACGGTCGTACCATCCTTTTCTCGAAGCAATTCAGACCATTTTCGACCCCCTGTAACTTCGTTGTGGATAAAACTAGAAGACTGAAATTTTCAGTAACCATGCAGGCTTGTAAAGACACGGTATATTTCAAATTTCATTCAATTTGAACCAGTATTTTAAGAATTATAACGGGTCAAAGTTTAAAGTTTTGTCACTCACTGACTGACTGACTGACTGACTGACCGATCATCAAAAGTCTAAGGCACTTCTAGCAGACCTAGAAGCTTCAAATTTGGAATATAAGTAGTGTTTGGTGTATGAATCAAGGAAAAACTAAAAAATCTAAATACCGCAGAAAATTAAAATTAAAATTAATTCAGTAAAAAAGACGCTAGATGTCGCTATTGACGGAACATTTTGTGCATCGCTCTTTGAATTTTAATTAAATTAAAATATAAAAACATCGTTTTGTGTGCTGATTTGTGTGTGATGTGCTGGGACTTGTACTAAACTATGTTATTCAAGCACTATTTATGAATATTTGAATCAGATTTTACGAAAATACGGAAGTTTACCCTCCACCGAATTTTAATTCATGAATGGGGCTTTTGTTGAGTAATTTATGGAAATTGTGAAGAAATCACTGAAGAGGAATTCAAAAATTAGCATACTACATGAAATGTGAGTTAATTCAGTACAATTATTTAATTGAATCATCGACGACAGCGCCATCTAACTGAAACTGCAAAACAATCAACGATCGTTGCGCGCCATCTATTAGTTCTGCTCGGAGCTACTGTGATTCTTAAGGCACTCAAATCAACGTACGATTTAGTTCCACCTACTATCATCAACAGAGGGAGCTGTACATATGATTCGCAATGAATGCGACTTGCGACTCGCGTTTTTGACCATTCTTGTTCTTGTTGGAAGTGTTAAAGCGCAGGAATCGTCAATTTGTGAATACAACAGACTAAGAAGCATTTACCGTCCAGATTTGTCAAAAATTGAAACATCAAAGCCTCCCAGAAAAACGCATAGAGACAGGGAGTGGGCTCTTAGAAAAACTGTAGCTGAAGCTCAAGAAGTAGTACCGGAAAAGAGAAAACGGAAGGCTACCTACAAAAATAAGAAAAGTTCATAAGTCAGAGAGAGGGCTTTAAGAAAATTCGTTGCTGGTAGATATACATATATACAATAAGTAGAAGGTACCGAAAAGGAAAAAATTAGAACTGTCTACAAAATACAAAAAGAAATGAGATCCTATCAAAAACAATACTTGTCAAAAAAACAAGTCTCGCAACTCAGTTGTTCTGCGGTAAAAAGTTGTGAGATCCATGTAATACCAAGTCGGTTATTAATTTATTCAGTCTCTACTTAAGCGACTTTCTGTCTTAATACGTTCAGTCTCTAAGACCACGATCGTGGTCTATAACAATTGAAAATCAATTGTGTCTGGAATCTCCGTACTCGAAGCATTAAGTTGTTACGTAATAATTAACAGCATCTTATAGTGACGCATATCAATATTAAAATTCTTTAATGTTTTATATAAATATGTTGAGACTTGGCCATCGCCTGAAAACACGTGTTAATTCAATCGCCTGAAAACACTTGTAAATTCAATTATTTAGTGCGATGGCCAAGTCTCAACATATTTATATAAAACATTAAAGAATTTTAATATTGATATGCGTCACTATAAGATGCTGTTAATTATTACGTAACAACTTAATGCTTCGAGTACGGAGATTCCAGACACAATTGATTTTCAATTGTTATAGACCACGATCGTGGTCTTAGAGACTGAACGTATTAAGACAGAAAGTCGCTTAAGTAGAGACTGAATAAATTAATAACCGACTTGGTATTACATGGATCTCACAACTTTTTACCGCAGAACAACTGAGTTGCGAGACTTGTTTTTTTGACAAGTATTGTTTTTGATAGGATTTATGTTTACAGTTTATATATTCTTAAAAACAAAATCTAATCAACATTTTGAATTAGTCAAACAGTAACACCAAAGTCAACGGAAACCTTTAAAGAGAAAATTTGCGAAATATTCCTTCAAAGGATGTGTAATATCCTTGTTTGTATGAAACCAATATGCAAACGTAATGTAAGTAAACATCCTGCTTCCTCAGAAAGTACCCGCCGGAGGTAATGTGTGTGTTGAATTTAATAAATGAAATTCGTTTATTTGCTTAAACAATAATGTGGACGATATCAACGACGACTTGAAAAAACTCATTTTCTGAGTAACGTGTAAGAATTCTTAAATTCTACGCATTTAGAAAAGAGCTCTACGATACGACACATTTTTGACTGATACGACACAATGTAATTAGTATTATGAACTTTACTTATTTATTATTTAAAGCTTGCATCGTAGGGATTCATCATTTCATAGATGCGAAGGCCTTGACAAACTAAATTTGGTCATGACTTGGAACTGGCCTCGATACCATTGGAATGTCTAATACTAGACTTCCCAAAAAACAAAGCAACTGGACCAAAGCAAATTACAAAAGCACTAGTACAGTTCCCATGGTCGTTTATTAAGCAAATTGTCTCTTATCTTTAACAATCTCATCTCGTAAGCTTCGGCATGACATCGAATTGTCCCAGAAAACAGAAGCAAACAAAAAATAAATCCACCGCCAGAGGAAAAATAGAGAAAATACGCAAGAAACAGTTCCTAAACGACATAACATAGTTTTCTTGCTGGTCCCATGTGTTACCGACCATGGTTTGTCACGTACGCTTATAAATTTCCCATGAGATTTACTATAGAGCGTTTTATGGCGCTCATAATTTTGTGTCAGGAACAGCATAGTTTCCTTTTTAGCTAAGTTGATGTGAACGAGTGTAACTTCGGACGAATAGATAAAAATCGCGATAAGTTGCGGGCGTCTGTTTTACGTTGCTCGGAATATCTATATAATCATCCATTATAGATTCCCCATTTTTTGGGTTCCGTAGTCAAACAAGGAACCCTTATAATTTCCTTCTGTCCGTTTGTCTGTCCGTCCGCAGCTTAGCGAAGAGCTTACTACTAAAAAACTGTAATTTGGTACGAGTATACTCGTACATATTAATCACGCCGACAAATTCATAGAAAAATCTTGAAAAAGATTTTTTTAAGGGAGTCAGTCTCCCGTACACGGAACTCAGGGATGAAATATTTTTTCGCGTCTCCCTCATTGTGTGTATCGTTTAATAGGTCTTTTAAAAACATTGAGGGTCTGGCAACACCACTTTTTGATTGAAAGATCCGTATAATTATTCCGATAATTTTTGTCAGAGTACGGCGTCACCCCCTATTAAATATCTTCTAAACAATTGCTTCTAAAATCTAAAAGAATTCACAGTAGTGGTACATATGCTAAGCTACTCGTAAAACCATTACGACTAAGGTGGCTTCACAGGTTAAGGAATAATAGGCGACTAAGTTATAAAATATACTACGAGTGGTCAAAATGAAAATTTCGTAAAAATTTTACACAAGAATTACTTTTTATATAACCAGTTCAACTGCGGACCCCTACACTGCGCGTGGCCCGGCACGCAACTGGCCGGTTTTTTTATTCTAACATATTATTTTTTTGCCCTTTCTTCCCGTCGTGGCGCAAGGTGAATGACTAGATTCTTTTACTGTGATAGTTTGAAGTGTTGTATTGAACAGGTACGAGTAGTTCCCGTGGGATACTTTCCGAAGTCCTAGCGGACGCAACCATGGTCTATTAAAATAATAAATCCCGATTTCTATGAGTAAAAAAGTAAAATCTCTCACACAGCATGACGAAGGTCCCATGTTTTTTTTTAAAATGTTCAGAAGTTGGTCATCGTCATCGAACTTCGTAACAACAACATCATACTGCGATCATTAATCCACCTGGCTAACGGGTGACTTTGATATACCGCCTCAAAGGAAATCCGACGTAGTTTCTATAAATGGAGGCTCACGTCAAATACAAATATTAATATAATAGTGTTATGATGGACTGGACTGTCGATGAAGGATGACAAACTGCAAGAAGCATCCGTTTTGATCCACTGGTTATCTTACTTACTCAAACATACGCTGGTATTTAGTTACAGATTTAGACCTTTTTTATACGGATTGGAAATCTTCAAAAGATACCCGGCACTTCGGGGAAAGTGGCCGGGTTATGCTGGATTTTTACCAACTAAAACCACTCCGGTATCCCTCCTCCTCTTTTTGCCGAGTCACAGGAACTTACCAATCATCCGCAACTCGGCAGGCGGCCCAATACATCCCTTACATTCGTGCATCCGTCACTTCTCTTGTGCAGCAAGCACATCCAGCCGGTCGCCAGCTAGATGTGATTGGCGCACACACACACACACATCTACTCTATGCGGATAATGACAGGCCTATCGCAACTTGTATGACAGGTAAGCACACACCCTGCCCCGGCCCGCCGCCACCCACACCAATCATTCGTCCTTTCCTCAGTGGGCAGGAGCGCGATGCCTGGCACGTTCGCTGCCCCATTCCTGCACCTTTCGGTCCTCGCCTCTCCTATCATCCAATCCTATATCTATTGCACCAACCGCATCCAACCAACCCCGATGCAACCCTAATGAGGAAGCAACGGTATCGATTGGGCACGTCTGGCGCACATCCCTCATCTCAACTGTGCGTGTAGCGCCGAGCCGGTCTCAGTCCGGATGACAGGTAAGCACCCACACTGCCCCGACCCAGCACTACCTACACCCCTCCTCTCTCCAGTGTGGGCAGCGGCGCGTGTCAACTCGCGCCCGCTGCCCCATTCTTCCATACCGTACCATGTATCAATCCTTTCATTCCTATTCCTTTGGCGGCGAAATACGCCAGCCAGTCATACTCCCGTTCGTACTTATTCTTCTTCTTCACCGACTGTATCAAGTCAGACCGAGTGCGGACGCATCTATGCGGACGCACCTTGTCCGCCCGGATACCGTCAGTGCACATCCATCTCCTCAACTGCGCCGGTGGCATGACGCCGACCCGCGTTCCCTTCTCCCCGGTTGGGCAGAGTGCTCCACACACACGGCCCTATTCCTCCGTTCCTCCTCTATTAGACTCCATTCATCCCCTTTCATTTCAGCGCCATGTCGGGAGACTTGACCCAGCGCTGAATCACCTCTGCTTCGGACGCAGGACCTGCCCCGGGTCCCGCGCCCGAAGCCACGTTTAGGGCGGCAGACGACGGTCCCCTGCCAACCGACGGCCCTCACCCCTCTCCTCCTCCATCGCCTCGTCGGGCGCTCCCCCTCCCTTTCTCGTTGCCGCTCCGCATCCTCCTTCCGCGACATGACCACTTCCGCGAACATGGAGACCGCCCGCCACGCCCCCTTGCTGCCAACCATGGAACGTACCACAGACGGCAGCGAGAGATCCGTGCCAACAATCGCGGCCATCGCCGCCCTCTCCTCCGCCCACGCCGAGCACACCGCCAGTGTGTGTTGCGCCGTATCTTCGGCACAATCACAGTGATGGCACTCCGGAGTAGACTCCGCCCCTGCCACCCTCCACAGATACCTTCCGAAGCACCCGTGCCCCGAAAGGATCTGCGTAAGGTGGAAGGACAGGACACCGTGCTCCCTCCCAACCCATCGCTCAAGGACTGGCCGCACAGCCTCGATAGAGTCTCGGCCAGCCGTCGGCTCTTCGAGCGCTCGCCTCCATCGAGCGAGGTAGCGCCTGCGGATGCGGATGCGCAGGCGCAGGATCTCCTCGCTCGACAGAGGCTCCCCTGACTCCCGGTGCTCAGTGACGCTGTCGTTCACCACCGTGAGCACACGGGCGTCCCAGATCCAGGGAAGCAACCCAGCCAGCACGCACGCTGCTTCGTAAGACACCGTGCGGTAGCCACAGATGGCCCTTAAGCATATGGCCCTCTGCGGCGCGGCCAGTTGCGCTCTATTTTCCCGCCCCAGCCGGTCCTCCTACACAGGGGCCCCGTATAGCGCCATGGACCGTACCACCTGCGCATA
Organism: Carcina quercana; assembly: GCA_910589575.2. NCBI lineage: Eukaryota > Metazoa > Arthropoda > Insecta > Lepidoptera > Depressariidae > Carcina > Carcina quercana. The sequence continues at coordinate 931,842 of OU342429.1, read as the reverse complement.
TAAACGCCGGCAGGCCGAATTCGGACCACCGACGTTCGGCAGGAGACGCCCAAGAGCGCAGCACGTAGCCATGAGCCGAGGCGTGAGCCGCCAGAAATGCTCGTGGAAAGTTAGGCGGGAATCGAGAACAATGCCAAGGTAGCGAATATCTGACCCGACCACGATCTCCACCCCACCCACCACCACACTAGCACCGCCCGGCGGCCCCGCCCGGCGGCCCCGCCCGCGGCCCGTGGAAGCACAGGGCCTCACTTTTCTGAAACGCCACCTCCAGACCAAGCTGTTGTATGCATCGCACCACGCACTCCACCCCTTCTGTAGCCCGTGCAGCTGCCTCCTCGAAGTTGGCACCACGGGCGGTGACCAGCGTGTCGTCCGCATAGCATGTCACGCTGACACCGTCCGGCAGTGCGCTCCGCAGCACCCAGTCGTAGCCAATGTTCCACAGGGTGGGTCCGAGGACTGAACCCTGCGGAACACCTCGCGACATGGACCTCGTCTCCCACGCCTCCCGCCCCGGATAACAGACCCGCCTTTCGGAGAGGTAAGCTCCAATAATGCGGCGCAAATATCCGGGGAAACCGTGGTAACGAAGCGCCTCTTCGATACAGGCCCAGAGGAGAGTGTTGAATGCGTTTGCTGTATCTATGGAGACAGCCAGCAACACCTCCCTCTGCGCCATGGCCTCCTCCGCCATCCGCTTCACCTTGCGTATCGCATCAATAGTTGAACGGGCTCGACGAAACCCGTACTGGGCATCAGAGAGGTCCGGCCCCACCCCTTCTAGATGTCGGACGAAGCGAGCAACCAATATGCGCTCGAAGAGCTTGCCTACCTCGTCCAGCAACACTATGGGCCGGTAAGCAGATGGCGAGTCCACCGGTCGTCCGTCTTTCTGGAGCAGGACCAGCTTCCCCGCCTTCCACTGGCGGGGAAACTGGCCCTGCACGAGGCACGCGGTGAGCAGCGCCCGGAACCTCTCCTCCAGAGGCCCCAGGACGATACCTATTACGCGGCCTGGGACCCCATCTTGACCTGGGGCTTTCTTGCGCCCACGAAGACGAAGAAGTGCCACCCCTATCTCCGCTGTAGTGATCTCCGGCACCTCGCCAATCCCAAAGCCACCTTCCCGGTCATTTTCCTCCTCGCTAAACTGATCCATCGCTGGGGGGACCAGTCCGTCCGGTAGTGGGGGGAAAAGACAGGCGACTACCCTCTCCAACAGCTCCCTTCGCATGGTCCGTGTGAGTGGTGGGGCCCATGGCCGGAGCTTGCCCCGGACCATGCGGTACGGCCTCCCCCACGGATTCGCATCTATTGATGCCAGCAGCTCCACTAAGCCCGCGTCTTTTGCCGCCCCTATGGCAGAAGATAGGGTCTCAACTCGATCCCTGTAAAGTGCGTAGAGGCGATCCTCCTCTTCGAGGTTACGGATCCTCCGACGACGGCTATGAGTAACCTCCCGCCTTGCCGACACGCATGCTTCTCGCAGGCCCGCGATCTCCCTCTACCACCAGTGCACTTGGCGCCAGGGGGCATGAGGACCAAGCCGAGGCATCGCGGCATCGCAGGAACGCGTTAACGCCTCGCGAAACCACTCCGCCTCCACCTCAATATTCATGTCCTCATTGCCTACCCCGGGCCCAGTCACCCAGGCCTCCACCAAAGCTGCCTCCTCCAGCAGGTCCCGATCCAGACGCCCCAGTGCCCAGCGTGGGGGGTCCCATGGAAGGGAGTGCCATGGCTCCGTTGGCGTTGTGGAGAAATCAGAGACGTCAAACCGTATATAACGGTGGTCTGATAATGTCTCCACACCCTCCACCCAGATATGCGGCGCGCGAGGGCGGACGTCGCAAAGGTGACGTCAATGATTGAGCCACCAGTCCGTCTCACGCACGTGTGCACCCCCCCCACCCCCCCCCACCCCCCCACCCCCCCCCATGGTTCATCACTGTAAGCCCTCCTGCCATGGCCCAGTCCGCCGCTTCTCTGCCACGCTCGTTTTCCAGCGGAGACTCCCACATTGCTGATTTTCGGCGTTGAGGTCCCCAGCGACAAGCACATGACGAGGGCGTCGTCGAGATACCAGGATTTCTAGCTGCCGGAGGAACCGCTCGAAGAGCGAGAGCGACTCATTTGGAGAGAAATAGACGGCAACCACCAAAGTTCCCTCCACTTCCCCTGCGACCCAGCCACATCCCCTCGAAACCCGCTCCAGTGGAGGTGCCCCAGCAGCCATCCTCGCAACGATAGCAACAGTGTTACTATCGTCGCCAACCCAGCCGGTGCACGAGGGGAGCCTGTAGGGCTCCGCCACGATCGCCAAGTGTATCCGCCACTCCGCGAGACTCTGGACCATTAGGTCTTGAGCCCGCGCGCAGTGGTTAAGATTCACCTGGAGGAATCTGGTTACTGCCATCTAATGGGCAGTGTCCATGGTAACCCTCTCAGTCCCAACCCCTGCACCTGAGGCTGGTGTGTCTGTGGGCTGCAGCGAGCCCTTAAGGCCGCCGCATGCCGCTGATGCGCCTCTCTTTATGGGGCATGCTTTGCCACCGCACCTGTGGTCCGCGGGCCTGCCCGCCGCCACGCACAAGGTGCGGCGTGGCGTGGCGTGACAGGTGCCGGCCATGTGGCCGGCTACCCCACAGCGGTAGCATTCGTCGCTGCGGTCCACCTCGATACAGATTTAGACCTAAACTAACCTAATACGAGTTTTTGTCATAGGAACTACTCATAAAGATGCATACTCCCAAAATGCATAGAATAACTTAACAAAAGTTCCATAAAATTGTCCCCTAGACCCTGACCCAAATATATTCGTCGGCATGAGTAAATTATGGGCACTAAAGCGAACAAATAGGTGCTCCATGGCTACTTTGTCACAGCCTCCTCGTAAACTGTGCAGCATTGCCCAGAGATCGTTGATAAGCAAATACGTGATATGTCAGGTGGTGTCAGAGTTTAGGCAGCGCCAGAGGAAGATGGAAGATAACTCGGTTTCATGCGTACGAGTATGTATGTGGTTGTGGTCCATGTTGTTTCAACAGATTCAACCCCAAACGGCTGCTCAAATAATTGAAATTAGGACTTTGAATGCAACTTGTTCATACGATACACCAGTTCCTTTGCTGTAAACGATTTATCTGTGTAACAGTATTACCAATGTCTGTATGTCTGTCCCAGTTCTTTAAACGACTCATTTTGATTATGATTGTTTATCTAGAGTTTCGTGTTTTATGAGGAGGGCAGCCATGTTCAGCGGTGGACGTTTTCCGGCTGATGATGATCTAGACGTGACGTATCTTTTGTTAATTAACACATGTATTCAATTCATGCTACAATAAACCTGTAAAGTTACAATTAACAAATTATAACAGAGTTATTAAGCAAATCCTGCATAGCGAATGTTACTGTCTAGCGTATCCATGAATTTCTAAACTCAAAGGCACCAATAAAATACCTCTCAAATAAAATTGTCTTTGTGTGCTTGTTTACAAAGACAATGGCAGGTGTGGACGCAACGCGTATGTGTGCGTGGGGCCCTTTAGAGCCCAATATAAATGAAAAAGATACGACGGCAATAAAACAAAAATATGGAGGAATCGGTTGATGGACTCCAAATAGGTCAATCTAAGGTCTTGACCTACGATAGTCGTAAAAGGGAGAAATAAAAGTAAAGAGATGTAACCTTAAAGGTCTAAACGTCATGATCGGTGATTCAGGACTCTGCGGTCTCTGTGGATTATAAGAGCAATAAAATTTTTAAATGAATGTCTTTCTCCGAGGTTTATCATGACACAAAATATCTTATGAAATTTGATAAATTTTGGTCAAGTTTTAGAGACAGACGGGAACTTCCACTGCTGGACACAGGCCTCCTTCATGGTACGCCACATCGACCGGTCCCGAGCCACTTGCATCCAGCGACTCCCCGCGACCTTAACCAGGTCGTCGGTTCACCTAGTAGGGGGACGGCCCGGAAGACGTTTCACGGTACGTGGTCACCACTCGAGAACTCTTACTCCACATCGTTGATCGGTTCTTCGAGCGATGTGGCCTGCCCTGGTGTGTGTGCATGTTGCCAGTGATGTGGTCATCACTGGCAACACGCCTTATGTAATTAAATATTTTGTACGCCATCAATATGGCTAAATGTGCTGTACTTTTATAATGACGTAACATCTTTGCATGCGAGCAGACCACCACATTTACTGCAATAAACGAATTCTATTCTATCTTATAAGATTTTATTATCACATATAAAGAAAAAATGCATTGAGATATATAAAACAAATTTTGCCTGATGTCAGCCATTTTGAATCAGTTGATGAGGATGATATAATTCGTTTATTTTGATGAGATGACTTGTATTTGTCAGATGGGGAGCAGCTTCCTTCGTGTCAATAATACGTGACTAATTCTAACGATAGTGATGATTCGCTAGAAAAGTTCATTTTGTTTAGAAGATATCATCTTATACCAAAATTCGCGTAATTCTTTGTCGTGATTTAAAAGCCCTATTTATCGCGCATAGAGATTTTATTAATTTTTTACTTAATTTATCTTCTTTATCATAAGCATATACTTATTAATCTATAAGACATTAAGTAATTTAACTTATGTTTTGCTATGTTCCATGAAAAGTAATACATAGGCCCTAAGAAACTTTAAAATTAATATTTTATGAGTGTTTACGTTCGCAATTAAAAATGAAATTTCTATCATTACTTTCATACATTATTAGTTATTATCTAAACATCTTAGAAATCAACATGTTAGTTTATCGTATGCGTTGTAAAAATTGATTTTGTTTTGAACCCCATCACCCCGTGTTCAATTTCAAATTCAATTTCAAAGCCCAGCCCAAATAACCAACTTCCAAATCCATTTTACAAATTCTCTTCTAACATACAAACAGATCAATGTGAATATTTCACCAAGCATATTGCACTGTACAGCTTTTCGGATATCATAATTCTAAGCATCGGCCAATATTCTCACAGTTTACGAGACCAGCAAACTTTATATCGCAAGCAAGATAAACTCCCGAACGAACGGGGGTAGTGTATTGCAGCACTTGAGACGGTCCGTTGCGATACCTAACATTTTCAAAGTTTACTCGTTCAGATATATCGATGGGAACGGTCAAGTTTAGCTGCATTGAAAACTTTCATAAATATATATTTAACGTATGGGCTACTTTCAATCCATTAGAAACAGCACCGGAATAAAAACTGTATATGTTGACATTAAATTCTCAAAATGTGTTGCCATAGTCTCTTTTTGATTAATAAATAAATAATGCATGCATGTACTGTCACTTTTTACTCAATCCTTTTTAATCGCCGTTTCTCTTTCCGTACTTCAAGTCTCACTCGCCCTCTACGTTCTTCTCCTACTCGACTTCCCTTCTTATTCCTCCAAATTTCACTCATAATCCTTTTCCGTGCAGAGTGTCCGATATTTACTAAAAGTGACAGTTACAAAATATTTTAAACATTCAAATACTAATTTACACACGAAAACTGAAACTATATATATAATAGTTGCTATTCTTTTCTTTATTGGGTTCCGTACCTCAAAAGCAAAAAAGAAGACAAGTGTGTGTCGGGCCACGCGGAGTGTAGGGTTCCGCAGTTGCTCGAACAATAAGTTCACGGTGTAACGCTAGCAATGTCTAAAAACGGGCCCACACAGGACGATGTAACTTTGAATGCAATTTGTACGAAACTTTCAATATTCACATTTAAAACTTTTATTTCTGAATTATAAATTACATCATGTGTTAGTATATATCTAGCCTAAGTTAGTAAATTTATTAAATTATCCAAGCATAAAGTTGTCAAAAACAAAATGTCAAAAATACAAAAGAAAATTATGACAGAACTGAGAATATTATGACGTCTCGAAGTATATTTTATAATTTGGTCGACCACTACTCGTTAACCTTCGAAGCCAATTTAGTCATGATAATTTTTATTTTGACTTCAGTATACTCACTAATACTGTGAATTTTTCAGATTTTTAAAAGCAACAGTTTAGCAGATAGAATCAGACAAAAAGTATGAATGCCTGTCAATGTTTTGAAAGACTTATTCCTTGTTTTACTACGGAACCCTAAAAAGTTGTGGCATTATTAACATGCATCATATAGTACTGCTGTCGGCTTTACAAAAAAAATATGCTTTTCTGTTTTGTGTTTTTATTTTCTGTGTACAATAAAAGGTTGAAAATTTGTAATGATTTTTTGAAAATCTATGCAAATTAGAAAAAAAAAGGAACTAGATTGCTAAAATTTTAATCATGATCCACTAAAGCAGGAAAGTCCTCGCGTAAAGCCACGGGCGAGCTCCTCCTCCATAAGTTGATATTTGTAGTCGACTTCACGTAGTAATTAACTAACTAACTAACCACTGAACCCAGAATTACGGAACGCAGCAACGTAAAGCTAGCCTAATCACATACCCCAACCTCCGCACGCATTACAATCCTTAACAACCATATTAATTAGCCGAATTAGGGTACATTCTGACCACCGCCTAATTTATGCAGTTTGCAGAGGTTGTGACGTCACAAATTATTCACCGGCCGGCCCAGAGGTACCGCGGTGCATGCAAATTAAATTTTAATATTTCAACGCTACCTCGTTGGTTTCGAGATCAACTCGACGTTGGTAGTCGATAACTGGAAAGATTTTGAAGTTGATAATGTATGGAATTAATAATATTACTAAGCCGCCGACATCATCATCAGTTGTGAAACGTCCACTGCTGAACATAGGCCTCCTTCATGGTACGTCACATCGACCGGTCCCGAGCCACCTGCATCCACTGGACACTGGCCGACATATGCGAGGATTATTACAGAAATATAAACAATACGGTAATAGAGTGGTCAGCAATTTTGTGTGCACTTTATGAAATGTCTACCACCGGACATGTCCTTGTGTAACGATGTAGAAAGCAAACCATGTTTTCCATGACATACGAGTAGGGCACCTGCATGCCAGCACTTTCCTCCCAATTAGCTGAACAGATGCTGTTGAGAAGCTGCGGAAGAAGAAAATTTCCGGGATTATTTACTAACTAAGAGCCAAGGGCAAGTAAGGTTAGGACCAATACAGTATTAAGGATTGAAGAATACATTCAAATAAATTCTAATTCAAATAAATTTTATTATCCACACACCTAAAAATAGAATAAACTGAATACATAAAAATATAAAAGCAAAGTACACAGGAAGGCGGCATTATCGCTAAGAGCTATCTCTTCCAGTCAACCTGTTACAATTACAACCAAATACATATTGTATTTATTAACAAAACTTTGTCTACATATTGAAATTCATAGCAATATTCAAATTATTCACAGCTCCGCGTATCATGTAAACTACGTCACCATCGATGGAATTATCTCGGCACAACTCTAAAGCCTATTATCGCAGAAAAGTTGCGACGACCTTTCCCAAAGAAAGATCAAAGATTAAATCTTTATGGACCGGGGGACGAGCAACAAATACGAGTAATGCAATGATTTGAATGAGGGCCTAGATCTGCAATAATAATTTGTTCGCTAAGCTTGACGTAATAAAACATATGTTGGTTTGTATTGAATCTTTAATAATACGATCTTTAATCAGATGTGTGTGTTGGGCTCTAAAGGAAAAGTTTTTGGAGATGTACAATATACCTTTGTTTTAACAGCAATTTACTGTGATCGCATCAAAATGTTAAGCGTGGTGATCATGAAAAAATCCCTTCACTGGAAGTTTGACGTCTTGCAGCTTAACTTAATTTCAATTCGTTGCACGTATGTAATCACTAAAATCCTTTCAAGTGAACTGCCTGTAATGTTGAGGCATTAAAAGTTACATTACACTTGTTATCGAATTTATAATATTATTGGTACAACATCAATGACAAAACAAGCATCCCGCCCCCGACCTATCGTCCCACAAAACAGACGCCCTACCCTGTCCCGGCCTCGTATAATTTTCCCTAGCATCGACATCTTCGCAGCAACTTTTATTAGTTCCTCTTCCCCTTTCAGTTTTATCTATCGGTTTAGTGCTCTGTTTATTGCGACTTGGCGTTTTCCTCGTGCGTGAGTAGCCTTATTAGCTTGTAGGTTTAGTGTGATTTACCTTGGTCTTTATCAGTACGGTAATTTTATACAATTTACGTCTTGCTGAGACTGTAGAAGTTTTTTTTAAATGTCAACAAAATAAGAATTAATAAACAGGCCTTATTCTGTAGTTCAATATATTTATATAGTTTCTGATTTTGCAACCTCTTCCGTGGCCTAGTCTGTAGGTTCCTGGTTCGATTCCCAGTTACATTACATTCCTTACTTGGTTTAGTCTGCCGCCAAATTAGACTGTTTTGTTTAGGTATGAAAGTTAGCAGAGCCAGCGCTTTATTAGTTTGAGCCTTGTAGATGCGCACGATTTCAATGTCATCTTATCATGTCAAATGAAGGCCAAGTACATAAAAAAGAGATTAATATGAATCATCATCAACAGCCTATATAATGTCCCCCCTATATAATGTCCCCCATGTACAGAGATTGTTTGGGCCATAGTCCACTACGCGGGCCTAGTGAGGATTGGTAGACTTCACACACACCTTTAAATTAAGGAATTTGGAACACCTAAGGAATTTGCAGGTTTCCTCACGATGTTTTCTTTCACCGAAAAGCCAATGCTAATGATTTTTATTATTCGTAAATACATTCCAAATAATAATAATAAATTGGAAATAATGGTACGAGCCAGCATCGAACTCAGACCTCGACTGTTCAAGGACTGACGCTCTACCCAACTGAGCTACCACGGTTAATATATAAATATACATACCTAATTAAAACTTTCTATTACTAAGAGTCACAAACAGACAGAATTACCAATTCAAGATACACCTACATAAAATCTAAAACCAAACGCACCCCTTTTAAACCATTTTGAGAACGTTCCTTTTCATGTCCCTTACTATGGTCCTAAGATCTAATCCCATATCAAAAATTCATTGCGTTTAAATTTGTTCTGAATTAGGTGAAGAGAGCCCCAGTGACTGCCCTTTTAAGCGATTTCTACGGAAACCCTCCATTATTTGGTAGCCTTTGGTAGTCTTGGTTGGTGCGCAATGCGAAAAATATGAATGAATATTTTAGACCTACATCCCCAGTGGTTTCTCGTGAAGTTGTCGAATCCTCTCATCAGGATGTTGGTGTACTGTGGGTTTAAACAGCTGATGAAAAGAATTATTCATGCTTTCTACATTTCTTAGAATTATTCCTTCAATATTTGTTGGATATCTGCGATTTGTCGGTCATGTTGTGATTGTATTATTCCAAATCGTCTTGATTTCAAGCTTCTCGCTGAAGTATTGGACTTGGCAGTAATATGTGAGAGTAAATCAAGAAAGCGCTTTCTATATGACATACTACGAGTATGTAGTGTTTATCTAAACTAAATGTGCCTAGTTGAATAATACAAATTTTATTTGTGTCTCTTTTACTTATTAATAAACCTGAAACGATACGCTTGATATCCTCTTTAATTAAATAAAATAAAGACAGCAGCTCGTTTTCCTAACACACTATCCAGCCGCCCGTAGCTCCAGTTTCCGCTCCCGCTGCCTCCTGTACCCCCGCCCCCTACTCTCACCACCCCCACATTACCGTGTGTTTGACATACCGCACCCTAGGGAAATTTATATGCCAAAACCCTAAAATTGAATTCTGAAGTAACTCCGTTAATATTAAATTTGTATTTTCTATGGCGCCCGAGCTACCTGCAGTGTGAGATTATGAGCATGCGAAGGTTTTAAAATGGACGGTATTTATTCTGGCTTGAATCCTGTTGAATTTCAATGTAACTGTGAAATTCGGACCAGAATTGTGTCTGAAACCATTCTGAAACGAAGTCTTGGTTGTTTCTAGAAAATGTGTTTCTGTGTTGGAGTTAGTTAAGTACTTCTATAGAACTACGGAACTAATAAAGAAGGAAGTTATTATATATTTCAATAATATGTTGCCCACACCTTTGTCTGTGATAGTTTTTAAAAACCATCCAATCAGAACCTCTTATTGGGATAAAAGTATATTATGTCCTTATTCATTCTATAGACTACTTGTGCGTGTTTTTCTTCAAAATCATATAGATAGAATATCATAATCATAAGATAGAAAGACAGTCAGCGTTCCTTACGTTTTGGTTTGTTGCCTATGACTAAACAGTTAACCTACCTTAATGAAATTTGGCAAGCAAGTTTGAGATGGAACAGTAATTATCCACACTCAGACAAAGTTGCGGGTACGACTATAATTTTGTTAACTTTATCATCCGTACAGCCAAGGAATGGAACGCAGTACCATCATCTTTTACAAAGCTACAATATATGGATGTATTTAAGTTGATGCTGAACATCAAATAGAACCAAATCAATTTATTTAATTCGTAAAACTTAGGTAGAGGTACAGTTGAAATTGATATATAAACAGATCGGCTAAGTTTTGCCCTGTAATGGGCGTACGAATGTTGTTTTTACAAATATAAAGTTTACATAACATACAAAATACAAATGTAACAACAAATAAGATATCAAATTTCAATGCATACCTAGCATGCAATGCATTTCATCCTTCTTAACCAATTCATACCAGCGTCAGCCAAACTACCATCAGATAAGTTAGTGGCCAAGCGTTGGTACATTTTCAATAATAAATGTTCTGAAATCTATCATTTCCTTCTGTACTTAAAAAGAACAAGTATTGTACTAAAATATATAATCCTCACGCACATAGGTACCTATGTATACATAAACAAATGTTTGTATACTGTTAGCTCGTGTACGAGAGTCTCAGCAAACAGAGAAAATCTTCAGGATACGTATTTTGTTGAAAGGTCTACGATTTGTCAACAATCGACGGTAATAGGTTTTTGTAACAATATAACTGCTGCTAGCAACTTATTGTTGGCCAAATAAGTGATGTAACAATGTAATAACAGTATTATAAATTTGTTTTCTTTATATATCTGTAGCTGAGAGACATCCACTGGTGAGCATAAGCCTTCCCTGTGGTAATCCTTACAAATATTTAAGCCTTGAATCACATAAAATTCATCCAGATTTGTTATTAAGAAAAGTACTCAAAGGCTATCGTGTAACTTTGTGCTGTGACACGCAAGGTCTCTAAAATAACATTGTATTGGGTTTCAGATTTATCCGTTCTATCTCCGATATTTAAGCCATCTCAATATATACTTAGACGCAGTGTACATAAACACGAGTAGGTATCTGATTCCCCAAAGCATCAATCTATCCATGGGAACTAACCACATGTCAAGCTACATGATATCCCCGAGATAGGATAACCCTCTCAGCCCAGAGGAGAGACACATTGACCTACAAGTACGGTTAGACACGCGTCTACTTGATGTAGAATTTTAGGTTAATTTACTTTTATATCAGAAGCGTCGGTGGCGCAGTGGATAAGGCGCGGACTTTCAATCTAAGGGTTCGTATCCATCCAGCCTTGTACCTATGAGTTGTTTTTTAATTCAAGTACATTATCCTAGGGCTTAACGGTGAAGGAAAACATAATGAGGAAACTTGCACACTCCTGAGAAGAAATTCAAAGGTGTGTGTGAAGTCTACCAATCTGCAATGGTTCCGCGTGGTGGACTATAGCGCATACACTCTCTGTAGGAGAGTAGTCGTGAGCCCCTGCAGTGGAGACGTATATGTGTGTATATATAGGCTGTTGATAATGACTTTTATATATATTTATGTAATCATAAACATACAATAATACATAGAACACACATATTTATCAATGTACGAAATAAGATAAACACAAAAACAAAACAAAGAACTAAAGGGTGTGGCTGTTGGTACGTGAAGTGTGAGAGAGGGTGTGTGTGTGTGAGAGAGTGTGATAGAGTAATTAGTTGAGTTTATAATGTCATTGATAATATAAAATACTATTTAGCCCCAAATTGATTTCAACTACAGTTACAAATGTTGGAGATAAAATTAAAATTTTCATGATTTGGGACTCACCTATACGACACAGTAATTATCTATATGTAGCGACTCCGTATTTTTATAAGCCAAGGGCAAGAGGCGTCCGTCAGAGCGCGTCATGTCGTTACATTTTAATTTCGTCCAAATTTCTCATCACCGTACCTTTTCCAGCTGAGATGAAATTCACGGCGTTTACCCGCTAGGCTCGGGGCCCCATTTTATTGGGGTTGAGCTGCTTGGAGGGATAGTGATTTTGATAGGAATTGGTGTTGGATATGCTTTCATCTCTACTCATATAGCCGGGTAAATTGATTGAAACCGTATCTGGTGACGAAGCAATTTAACCCTTACCTGCTGATGTCATCATGTTACACCAAAAGTTTATTGAAACCAAAGATAAATAGACGTAAACAAATTCAGAAACCAGACTATAATATTATAGAGCCTTGAAGATGTCAAAGTCAGTTTTTGTAAAGTTAATAACTTGCAGAGTAAAATTAAGTGTTGTGGGGATATACGTACATGCCTGGGTTACTGAGATATACTCGATTTCTGTTGGTTTACATATATTTCAAATTGGATGGAATCAAACTTTATGTCTATCGAAGCTAATTTGTCCCCACAGTTCATATTAATATTTTTGGCTTCATATATCTCGTTCTATCGCAATTCATTTGCTAGAAAGCCCCTTTTGATTATTTATTTTCTTAAATTATGGGATGCGGAAGAGGTTTATGGGGCCCATTGGAGCAGTTTCAGGATTAATGCGCAAATAAAGGCATCTACGTACCTACTTACTTCTTCGTACAACCAAGATTTATTGTTGCCTTGTTTGAAAAACACTCGAATTAAGTATTCCTAAGATAAAAGAGTAAGAAAATTAAGGAAGTGCTTAAAACAAAGGCAAAAGAAGCAATGAACAATGTGCATTTACAGTTATCTTTTTAGATATTGTGTCCGGGCAAGCTTTAGACTCAAACCTGGAGGTCTTGGGTTCAATTCCCAGTGAACCATATACCTATCCGATGGTTGGTGATAGGGCATTCCTGAGAGAATCCTATCTTCAGCAGTGGAGAGACACGGACGAGAGTCAAGTTAATTTTCTCGTCCGCGTAACTTGAACGCGAATCCCGATCAGTGCTGTCAGTTTCTGACGCAGACTTAATCAAATCAATATTGAAATCACTGAAAATACAAAACAAAGAGAAATTTAGTCTAACTTGGAAATTTAGTCTAAGGATAGAGAAACAAGCAAGTAATTAAAGACAAAACTTTGATTGACGGTATACTTTGTTATGAATCAAAGGATTTACTTTCAAACGTAATTATGTTTTGAGACAGTGTTATTAGAAAACCCTCCGTGGCGCAGTTGTGTGACGCTCAATAACCTAGTTGTCACCGGTTACTATCTACGACAGGTTGTAGTTACATGAGCCATGTCAGAGGACTATGGCGGCTCAACAACTCTGACACTAGGGTTTGTGGGGTCGGTCATCGACCTTACAACTTACACGATGTGACGAAGATCAGAAACACTTTGCTATTTATAAATTGAATGCAATGTCTTAGAGTTCCTTAGTCATTAAATAAACTATTTTTTGCCATTGGGTCCAATCCAATCCTGCTTTAAAGAATGAAATGCATGAAGTAGAGAGGACTCCATTACTTATCTAATGTATAAGCCCACATTGGCGTGTAAGAATAATATAAATAATATGTTACTTCGTATAGACCAGGTCCTATAGAAATCACAATTGAAGCAATTCATTTGACCTTAAACGTTAAATTTGTATCAGAGTGTATTCAGTCACACTCCGATCACGTTTGCGAACTAACATTGTTTAGCGGAGCAAAAACACCGAGTTGTGTGGTATTAAAGTGAACTAACTATGTCAAATAGTGACAAGAAGTAAGTATTTTGTAGTAAAGATATAGACCATTTGTACAGCACTGGCAACTTACTGCGATCCCTTAGCAAGCTGCCGACCGAGGTGCCAGATCCATTAATTGGAAACGCATTTGTCGTAGCGATCTGTGAGGAAGGCTATGTCCATCTGTGGGCATGAATCTGCTTTTGATAGTGATATTTTAGTGTACAATAAAGTTTATTATACTAGAGGAATAGAGAAACAGTATCATGATTATCGCTTCACCTAAAGTGAAATGTTCAAACACGTAATACGTTACAGAAAACAGATTATTTGCGAGCTTTGAATGTATTCCTAAGTAATTTTAATTTTAAATAAGAATTATGAACGCTGTACTGTGTAGCTGGTATTTACCTGTGATACGTCTTTTTATTTTGGTTATTGCTGTACCCAAAATATTATATATTGTTAACACCATAACAAAAAACATAAAACGATATGACGCGCTTTGAGATATCGTCCGATATATGATCGGAGTGGGCCTCAGGGAAGTGCTTTATCCACATAGGGGTCACATATAGATCTATCAAGGTCGCAGTGAGTGGTTGGGCCCGGTTGACCACCCTATTGTCTCAAATAATAATAATAAATACGTTTAGAGATATCTTTCGTTTAACACAAATAAAATAGCAAAATACAAATGTTTCAAATTCATTTCACAGCGTTTTTCTAGTGTCTCTTTCACGCATATAAGTCATTTCTTAAGGATAGCTTACTCACTCGCACACATTGACAATCTATTATGCACACTCAAGTACAAAAAAAAATATGTATCCACTTTTGAACGATGTCACCGTCACTCTAGCTTGTTCCTATGTAGTGTGTAAAGGAAAAGTCAATTAAAGGTGAATGTGCAATGGTTCAAAAGTGGATACATATTTTTGTACTTGAGTGTACTATACTTATATGTGTGCGATGCCTGTGTGCCTCTTACATCTATAATTACATGTAATAAAATTGAACCCTGTTGATATCTGTACACAGAAAATACGGAAAAAATAATATATGGATTGCCTTTTTGCGGATTTAGGGATTCAGGCCGTCCGTTTGTATATTATCACGCAAAAACTACTGCAAGAAATCTGATGTGGTTTTAACAGCTGTACTTCTGGAAGAGTAAATTAAAATGTGGTGCATGTTTTAATCTTATTATGACGTCTAGAAGCCGAGTTACATCTCGTACCCGTGCCAAGCAAGGGCAGGTTGCTAGACTCCATAATGTTTGTTCAAAACCAATACACCTAATTGTTACTGCTCTGACATGTGATTAGTGTTTAACTATGGCATACACTAGGTTGTTTGCTTACCACTAATGACGTACGTGTCACGTGAAGTACATAACGTGTAATTAATTGTATTATGTATTAGCGAAGAACTTGACGCAGCATCTAAGTGATTTTTATCATGAGTGAAGCTCACGTTAAGGTAACGCGAGTTTATAAGTGCCAAAAAGACTGCTATTGACCAATAGCTCATAGGGTAAATAATATGTAAGAGATTGATTGTCTGAGACGCCTTTTATAAACTAGCTTTTGCCCACGACGTCCGCGTGGAATTCAGAAATTATCCGACAGCAACTACTAGCTCAATAGAGAATGCTACAGTAACAACAGGAATTGCTTTTTCAAACTTAGGACCTTTAAAAGTCATAATGGCTTAAAAACTTGTGCAGCTAAAAAAGTCCAAATACTAAAATGTGTATATTATACATATATCAACGAAAACCTGAAAAACTGTAAACATATATTCGAATTTAGATAGTGTTAAGAAAATTGAATTGACTTTACTTAGTGTTCATAATATAATCAAACTTCATTTGTACGGAATGCGCTCCCTGTGAGAAATTGTTTTGTTTCTCAACACTGAAATAAGAAAAATTGTAACAATATTGCTGGAGTTAAGTTTCGTTGAAATAGCTCGAGTGCAATTTCCCCGTCAGTCTGGATGCACTTGTTAACTGCAGGTTTAATTCCATTCAAGGGAGCCGCGGCGTCCAGCTTGCAGTACTTGAGAATTTAATTAAATACATACTCTTGTTTACTAGTACAGACAGACAGTACAGACCCTAAATGCAATATTGGTGTGTTTTTGTATAGTGACGTTACTTGTTATGATGAAAACAAATATTGATAACTAATTAGGTCGGTCCCTATATTCCTATCCGGTATTAAGCGATTTGCATGCGCAAAGCGGGCGCCCGCTGCAGTTAAACCAAAGAGAAAATAGATAGGAGATCTGACATAGGAGACACAAGCTAGTCAGTTTATACCTATGAGTACATTGCGAAGTTTTTTCAGTATTAGATACCTCAATAAATCGTTTTTATTTTATTTTATTGAAGATAGACCAACACTTGACCTCAAGTTTATTTTCCATTAACTGTAAATTATAATACATGGTTACAATTTTACAGTATTGTTTTATTGTTATTGTAAGGTCCATCTCAACTAAGTTTTTATTAGGGTAAGTGAAGATAATGTCACCCGAAAGTGTAATTAATTTTATTGCTACATTTTTAAACGGCACACACGGTGACTTGATTTCAATCGATCTCCAGCCGTGGAAGCTTGGCTCAGATTTTAAGCAAAAGTTATCCAATCACGGCTCACCAGTTTTTACGTGAAGCGAAAACAATCAGAAAAACTTTTTTTGGTAAAACGATACCAAAACTCCACAGACGAAAATATAAATATTCATTAATTTACACCGGTGTCTTCAAGGCGAGGCGAGTTACTTTTATAAAAACTTTTACAATCCTCTGTGATTGTAATTATAATAAAGATAAAAATCTTCAAATGGAAAACTTATATTCCGAAAGATTCTTCTACAGACTCTTTCACATTAGAACCTACCTGACCAAGTCAAGTATCTGCACATTTTTTTATGTACGTCACAGAAGAGCCAGTAATGCCTAAATTAAAAGGAGTGCTCCAGAAACTTTATAGTAATTAAGTCCAGATAATGCAATAAATACTTTTTTAAGTATACGCCTGCAAATATGACGTCACGCAGTCACACATTGGGTAAGGATATCAAAAGGTGTTCGGAGTAACGTGACGTGACACATGGGGTGGTGTGCCGGGGAGAGCGGGGGATGCAGGGAGGCCGCTTTTCTTTTGAGCGTCTAGTTGGCTTGGCCAGGTAGAACGTCACGACAGTTCCTACCCAGTCGTGAGTTCATCTACATTGGCCAATATTGGAGAAGTATTCACCATAGGTTATCCGTAAGCAAAGAATTATTATGAAAAAAAAAGAGTAAATTGTTAAAAAGTTAGGGTTTATCCCCATAAGTCAGTAAATGTCTATTCTTGACCTTCGCCATGACTGGCCAAAAATTAGCGTAGCTATGTTTAGAATAGTTGGCACATGTGTGAGGGATATACTAATACTTAAGAGTAACCCTATCCCCCTCTGTATTCTGGAGTCAATCCAGTATCAGATCAGCTCAATTGTGCCAAATTACAAGTACATACAAATTACAATTACATTAAAATACAAGCGATGCTAATGTGAAGCATGTAATACGTCATCACAATGTCCGTTGAATACTCTGCCTAACCGCCCCTCTACGCCGCACTCATCCCCACAATAAACAGTTGAGAATCGAACGAAACAATTATTCAGCTTTTCCGCAATCCGCGGAAATCCTAAATTTACAATCAACAAAAGCTTTTGGTGGGTATCTGTGTGAATAATGATTAACGTTAATTTCGAATTCGAGGAAACAGGAAATGACTGACAATAAAACAGGAAAATTGTTCGTATTTCTAAACGGCTAATATTAACACGTGTATTTTTAAAGTGGCTTGATATTTCTTTCAACAGGAAAACGTCCACTGCTGGACATGTGCCTGTGTCTCGAGACACCTGCATCCAGCGATTCCTCGCGACTGTAACCAAGGTCGTCGGTACACCTAATAGGGGGACGGCCCGATACGCGCTTCCCGGTACGTGGACCTCATAATCGGCCCACCCGTTCAAGAGCTACGAAGCCACAGCGTGGCATCAAACTTACACCACCCCTCATTTTGCGTCTGGGATTAAAAACATACAAGTAACTATTAATTGGAGGTACAGAGATTTATATGGAAAAATTAGCACTTCCTGTTTAAAAAAATTAAAAATTATTTTCTTCTGGTACCGCTTTCTCCCAAACCGACAAGTTAATACAAAATTGAATCTCCAAACGTATCTGGGGAACGTCAAGTAAACCAGTTCGTAGAATACCCGAATGTCTGAGGACTGGAACTGCTGTCAGGCACAGCTTCCCTTTGAAGAGAAATCTCTTCAAGCGTATTTGTCGGACTCAAATTGTAACTTAGAATGCACTTCAATTTTTCCAACCGGGCTTTGCTGAATTTCCTTTAGCTAGCTTTAGTGGCTTTCCTAGACGTTGGAATTTTTGGGACTTGGAGAAAATGTGAAAAATATACTCTAATATGCTACTGAGCTCCAACTTATTTATTTGTATTAAAATGAATTCACATTCTTATTGATAAGTTTTCTACACATATTTCATGCTAAACTACTAACTAGCAAATGTTATGGTGAAAATTTGAATGACAGCTCGAATAAATTTAAGTTTTAATCAACGGTGGTGTTATTGCAGTATTACGCTACAAATTTATGACGTAATTATTATTAAACTTTTTCGTAATACATCAATAAAACTGAAAAAATTACCAAGTTTATTCCAATGTATGAAAAGCAAAAATATTCGGTTTGAAAGTCTTACACGAAGCTCTATGGCTAAAGTGATACCGAAGAAAATATGTGAAACTACATAAATATAATTATATAGTCTTGCAAATCTACAAGACTATTCCAAAGCTAAATCAGGAAATATTCGGCTTTGTTAGCGTTCTGCCAGCAAACCTGAGTAAGATATGCAGTCTCGCAATCATCACCTCCTTTCTTTGTACCACAATCGCGGATAGCTCCTTCATTCTTCTTACGCATTTCTTCAGGTAGAATGGCGAGAACTGCTTCTATGTCATAAACTCCACCGGACATCATTCCAGCTGTTTCCATGATGCACTTTATGTAACATTTGAAGACTCCGTCCGTGATAGAGGACAAATCAGTGCCTTGGTTAACTTTCTCTACAAAACTGAGGTCTACTCCCGTTTCACCTGCACAACTTTCTCTCAACATCTTCGCTAGTTCAGCCATTTCCTCGTCCATGGCGTTGGTGCTGATGAGCACTATAACAAGCGTTATATAAAACAGACCTGACCGATACATTGTGTCGTGTATGGTGATGATAACACGCACGATTCTTTTATAAGCTAGCTTCAATGTCATCTAAATGACCCCACGACGGCCATTACTTAGTAAGGTATTATTTGGTTGTCGTTCGTACAGGTATGAAACGGTAATTGTTTTAGAACCGGTATTGAAAATTTTAGAAAATTATATTGCATTGAATTAGTAATAATCTACACGTATGAGAAGTTTACACGACAACTTGAAAATAACTTTTAATTATAATGGTATTATTAATAAGCTATGATTGGAGCCACATATATAAAGATGTAAATGTTAAAATAATGAGGTTTGTCTTATAGGCTTAGACTAAAGATCCGAAAGGTCCTGTGTTCAATTCCCAGTGGTGTACCTTTCAGCAGTCGGTTTGGTTGGCGGTAGGACGTTTTGTGGTCCGCCTGGCTATTTACCACCATGTTACCATGTCTGCTGTGTTAATAACACTGTTGTATTCAGATACTTTTTTATATAGTTTCGGAAGACCAACAGCCAATAATAAAAGTATAACACAACAAACAGTTTACAGAAAGCCAATTACAGGTCCTCACTATTAAACAATTGAAAATTACAAAGAAAAGCGAAGCACCCACTTAACAGAAGGTTAAACTTGAGTAAATTACGTATACAGTTTTTTTTTTCTTTTTCTAACAGCGCTAGTAATTCTACACATTGAACCAATATGATAAATAATAATAGCAAATATAATAAATAATATATATTAAAAATAGAATAATAATAATAAATAAATAAAAATTAAATCGACTAATCGAAAAATGCTTGATATACGAAAGGTAACAAATCCAGCTCTTCATTAGCTTTATGCTTCTGAGTGCGCACGATAAACATTCAACGGCATTTAGGTCACATAAGCTTAGTACCCTAGTAGTAGTAATAGTACATTTAACAAGTAAATGCGTTCAAAAAGAACTGGAAACCGACTTCAATTGCCCTAAAAGTCTACTTTTATTAAGGCATATTTATGATTTATATAGTTTTCTCATGGATTCTATTGTCAGAACTAGACCAAATTGAAATGTGACCACACGGGAAGCATCAGCTTTCAAATAAAAAAGTATCATCCAAATCGGTTCACCCAGTCAAAAGTTCTGAGGTAACAAAAATATAAAAAACATACCCGTTGAATTGATAATCTCCTCCTTTTATGAAGTCGGTTAAAAATATCTTACCTTGAATTTTTTCTTCAATGAAATGATACTAGAGAAAAGGATAAAATTAAGCTGTATGTTACGCCTATTATTTAAGCAGAAAATACGACTTTTAACAATACCAGTAAAAACAGGGTTTTTACCTTATAAAACCGATATCAAATCTAACCGGTATTTCAAACCTGAGTTGATGAAAAAATTGCAATGGCCTTGATGACGCGCGTGTTATTAAAAAATCAACTTTGTTCAGTACTCGTCACGAACTGTGTAATTTAATAAGCCAATAGTCATTTTACAAAATGATAGCCTGCGTAGTAATACTTGCGATGAAAACATCGCTGCCGACAAT
This sequence comes from Carcina quercana, assembly GCA_910589575.2. Taxonomy (NCBI): domain Eukaryota; kingdom Metazoa; phylum Arthropoda; class Insecta; order Lepidoptera; family Depressariidae; genus Carcina; species Carcina quercana. The sequence continues at coordinate 911,106 of OU342429.1, read as the reverse complement.
AATTGTAGGTTTCATTTCCTTTTCATTTTCGTTTGTTAATATTTGTCATTTTATTTGACTGGCGGATATAGAGTTTTACGAATGCAGTGATTAATTCAATTAAATGTGGATATACCTGTTGCATAGATGACAATGTTGTTTGTTTTGTTGTGCAGATTTATATATGTTATTTTTATTACTAGTGGTCGATATCGGTACTTTGGTTGGTTGATGGTAGGAATTTTATATGTACAGTGGCAAGCGACCAGCATGTTACCCAGAGCCATGAAGTACCTACTTCATGCCCAGAGTTAACGACTCATTAGTTTGCGCCTTCTGGGCGCACTCACACTCTCCATCTTCCGGCCTTATAGTCACCATCTGGAGAAATACACGTCAAGTGCAAACCCCATTATATATAAAAAATTTATTGATGAAGAAAAACTCCACCAATTTTAAAAGCTTTTTTTACATAAAAATTCCACTAATTGAAATTTGGTTTTAGTATAGGCCTTTGTTAAGAGGCTATGTTGGTTAGACCACGTGGCCGCGTTCAAATTTGGATTGTTTTGTAGCTGTCCCTATCCGAGCCCTATCCTACCCGAGCGCGTACGGTGAGACAGCATACACTACGCGAAGTTATCCACCCGTTATTTGGATGATTCGTAGTCCAGGGATCATTTGAAGGATACAGTATATTATGTAACTATTTTTTTAATACAGTATACTAATGAAATTTCAGATGTCGGTGGTTTTTCCAAATTGTTCTAAATTGATTCATACTTTTGTAAATCAGGTTCAAAGTTGGGGCTTTTTACTACCGTAAAATACAATTCTTTGACGCCCTGTAACTCTGGAAGTATATATTTAAACGAAAATCTGACTCACCACCGACACAGATATTTGTTTCTAGATTGTTTCTTGAAAATTTCATAGATTTTCATAGCTTAATACTCAAAATATGACTGGACTACGTTTGTATGGGCGCTTTGACACCAGCATACCCTCTTAAGAAGTTAACGTTTCTCCGGTTATTGTGATGATCACACATAAATACAACAATGACACTTTTACAGAATCTCATGTTTTATCATTGAACAGGTCTAACAGTTTCTAAGAGACGCGCCTCAGTACAATGAACGCTCTATCAGTGACAGAGTTAAGTCTTAGGACAATATTTTTAGTAATATATGACGTATAGTAAATACATAACGTAATAGCAATAATTTATTACTAATTCAAATTCACAGATGAAGCTGTAGTTGGAATGAAGGTATTTGTGGATTGATTCAACGTTGAAATAAATTAAATTACGCTACCATCAGCTACTAGCTAGGCAAAGCTACAAGCTAGGCTCTTCTTCTGCGTGTACTTCCTTAATTATCCCACAGAACCACTTGTTAGACCAGGAAAAACCAGCCAAGTGCGAGTCGGACTCACACACCGAGGGATCCAAACAGAAAATGGATAATATTATTTATGATATTAAATACTGAAATCATAATTACATATTATGCACGGAACAATACTATAACGATTGCGCTTAAATACCAAACAATGTTACTATATTTTCCGAGTAACTCGATGACACCACTAGTACTATGAATCGACAAAGTGTTCCGTCTCTCAAGCAGAACAAACTTTATTTTGCAGTTAACTTCCATACCCGATGTATAGCTTCCAACAGCAAAGTTAAGTTTGTAATCACCGAAACACTTTTATAGTAGGGGAGTCCTTTAATTTATTTCTATTATTTGTTGTTATAGTGACAATAAATACGAAATACCCATTCTGTGAAAATTTACAATGTCTACCTATTACGGATCATGAGATACAGCCCACTGACAAACAGACGGACGGACGGATAGCGGAGACTTAGTTATAAGGTACCGTTGGTAACCCTTTGGATTTCTAATCCTATAAATTGAGTTATTCTGACTCTACACTACTGCCTAAATACATTATAAGCCAACTCACTTTCCATCATATTACCTTATGCTAAATATATACTCGTAGTTTGACAATTCATATGTGACTCTCCTTTAAGTGAGAATTTAGTCATTAACTCATCACCAGCCGCAGAAGTGATTATTGACTTCAGTTTACTGTCCATATATTTAGCAATTTTTATTATATAGCTGGCAAACTGTATGTATATCAACGGACCGTTTTGTCTGTGCGTCGACTGTTGATGAAGCGGCAATGTTATCGTATCAACGGTAAACGTGGAGAACAAAGGGATGCATCGGTTATCTCTGCATACAGTTATCTATTGATACTTCAACCAAATATAAATGTTATACACGTATATAGAATAATATAAATACGATATACGATGGCGTGCGTCTCACACTAGTTTTACGTCCGCAAAGTAAAGTGTTATACGAATCTAAATTTAAATATTTATCGTTTTCAAAATTCTCAGGTCAGGAAATATTTAAACGTGAATTTTGTTTGTAACACTGCTGTTTGCGGCAGACTTAGGTAACATGGTGGTGGCTAGCCAGTAGGACATATAAAATGCCCTACCACCAACCAAGTAGTGGTACGCCAAACGAACCCGGGGAGGATTGTTATTACAAGCATTTATCCATTTACAAAAAAATATGGCGCAACTTGACGATCAATTATTGTATACCTTATTCACGATTCTGTAACTTCGTTAATCAAATTTAGCTAACCCAATTGTCTAGTTTCTTTTAGATAATCAAAGTATGTACTCTTAAATCGTATTCCTTCTACAGCACAATGGTGGGTGAAGACGAAAGGAAATGCGCTCGAGAAGTTCTTACGCATAAGCAAATCCACCACATTTTGGAACAGAGTATCGGAGAGCCGTATCAATTTATGTCTATAAACGTTAGACCTGCAGCTGAAGGGCTCGTGGGATTCCTCGGAGACCATTTTAGAGTGGTCTTAGAAGCCAGAGTTGGTACTGGTATAAGGATTTTACATCTATTTGTGAAGAGCGTGCCAGTGGTAAATCAAGCCAAGGCAGATTTTATTGATGAGGGAAACTTCTTTCGTAGAGAAAGCCTCATGTTTAAAGTGTTCGAGGATTTGGGAGGCGATAACGGTAAGTGATTTCCAATAATAATAAAATATGGGTACTTCAAACCTTAAGTACCTGTGGACTGTTATTGAATAGGCAGCTGTATATAAACATCTTGATGCGGGCGGCATTTAATTACAATCAACAATCTAATATACAAATCTGTGAATTTTTTTAAGTTTACGCGGATGATTTGAAGTCACGGGCAAAACGCTATTTAAAAAATCAAGGACACTGATGAAATACGTTTCTTACATGAGTTACAGGAGATAGCTGTATAAAAAACGTTTTCTTTTTTAGGTGATAACCCGTGGCGACCCAAAGCGTACTTGTACACCGAAAGCATTCTGGTGATGCCAGACTTGTCTAAGGAAGGCTATTCCCACCGCCTGTATTATGAAACTCTCGACTTGGAGCACGTTATGGTATCTGTTGCATCCATTGCCCGTTTTCATGCTGCTTACACTAACAACTATTTGAAGAAACTAAGCAATGGACGGCAATTATACAACTTCCTCGATGATTACGGTGATGTAATGGGAGACCCTACATTCAAAGACTCGTTGTGGCTCAAAGCGGCGGCTAAAGCATCTACGACCTTGCTAAAAACTTTCTCAAATGTTTACAAAGGCAACTATGAGGAATTAGAAGAGAAACTACGCAAGATGTACATTGATGCTTGTGAAAGTTTATGTCACTACGACAATACACTGAATGTTCTCGTGCATAAAGATCTTTGGGTAAACAACATAATGTTTCGATACAAAGAAGGGACCCCAGTGAACTCTATCTTGCTTGATTTCCAGTGCGTGAGGTACGGGCCCCCAGCGTTTGATTTAACACAATTTCTGTACTTAACTACAACGCGAAGCTTTCGCGAAGCACACGAGAAAGACGTCTTTCTTCATTATCACTCGCTCTTTACGTCACACTTGGAAGATGACACTAAGAGTAAATTGAAAGATTTGAAGTATGATTTATCTGCGTTCCTGAAATGGTGTGAACATAGTCGCAGGTTTGGGTTATTCGTGGCCATAGGGATATTTCCTTACGTGCTCATGGACCCAATGTCTGCGAAAAAGTACTATGATAACCCTGAAACTTATATTAAATACTGTAATGAAGACCGAAGTGACCCTATACTAGAGTACTCCAGCAAATGTAGTAGTTACAAAGATATACTTGTAGAAGTTAATGAGGAGTTTATGGAGAGATATGTTTTAAAACTGCACTAATTAGGCTTTGTAATGTTTCAAGAAAACACTACAGTGCTTTATTTATACCTCGGTGTTGCTTTTTTTTGTAATTTTAAATACAGATTTGCTGAAGTTACATAAGATCCACCCCATTTTATTATTTGGGCATTCTAGGCTAGGGTAAGCTTCTTATGTTTGGCAGCTGCGCAAAAAGGTGACGTATATGACTAAAACCCTAATGTAAAAAATTTCCAAAATAGAAAACATTCCGTAGCAAATTTTAATTCAAAATAATTTAAAAATTAATAAAAAGAAAGGTAAGGTCTATTGTGTCTTTTAATTAAGTTGTATTACTAAACAAAAATCTTATTCACCTAAACTGTAGTTAACATTGCAAAACAAACCTTGATAACAATCTAGAAAGTCTACTGCATTCGTGTATCAAGAAAGGATGACAATCTTTTCAGAAAATTGAGGAAATGTTGTGAATTATATCAATATAAATATACTTACCTTTTCTTAATTATTTTCCAAACAAAAGATACAACAGGACTCTCTGCCAATTATTGTTGATGGAAAGATAATTAGGAAGGTAGCTAATTAATCACTATCTCATTAGTGGATGCTTACTTGGAAAATGTTCGTAGTTTGGTACTTTATTGAGGAAAACTTCGACTGTGGGCTGTGATAGAAGTGTTTCCAATATTTCCCCGGTATTTTCCCTCAACTCCTTGGATAAAACAAAAACTGTTCTAGGAACAAAGACAGACTAAAATTGTAATAGTTAGCTATCATCTACACCTTTACTGCTGGTTCAGTGTTTGTCAAGTACAAACCCATCACAAATTAAAAAATGTTGCTTTCATTTTGCTTATTTTTATAGAAATACTTCGTAAAGTTACTAACAAATACATTACGCACGCAATATACGTATTAATTTTATAACGTATTATATTACATAAATGACGTATGTTTGAACATTTCCCTTTTTGTTGATGCATTAATCAAGGGACTGTTCTTTTTGTACCTTATTAAGAGACTTTGTTGGTTAGACCACGTGGCCGCGTTCAAATTTGGATTGTTTTGTAGCTGTCCCTATCCGAGCACTATCCTACCCGAACGCGTACGGTGAGACAGCATACACTACGCGAAGTTATCCACCCGTTGTTTGGATGTTTCGTAGTCCAGAGATCATTTGAAGGATACGTTATGTAACCATTTTTTTTAAATACAGTATACCAATGAAATTTCAGATGTCGGTGGTTTTTCCAAATTGTTCTAAATTGATTCATACTCTTGTAAAACAGGTTCAAAGTTGGGGCTTTTTATTACCGTAAAATAAAATTCTTTGACGCCCTGTAACTCTGGAAGTATATATTTAAACGAAAATCTGACTCACCACCGACACAGATATTTGTTTGTAGATTGTGTCTTGAAAATTTTATAGATTTTCATAGCTTAATACTCAAAATATGACTGGACTACGTTTGTATGGGCGCTTTGACACCAGCATACCCTCTTAACTGTATAGGTATACACTTATTACCGATTTTAAAAAAATAAGAGTATGTCAATGCGGTTGAATTAATAAAATTCAAACTAATGTTTTGTGCTTTGATATAAGAACATAACCCAAATATGTAACGAAATTATTCACTTCCATCATATGGTACCTCTAACGTTATAATTATGAACACCTTTGTTGTGGCAGCAAAATGTATAGGTAGATCCGTATCTCCTTGGTAGTGTTTCTACTGTAATGTGTAACAGAATCCAGCGCAAGTTTTGTCAAAGCTAACGAGTCGAGCCGGCTGTAAGCGCGCCGTTTAAGATGTCACAGAGTCTTGTGCTAGTTACATAGTTGCAGTATACTTGTCTGTAGCTTTGAGTTGAATGCTAGTTGTTTTAGCCTTTGCTTTGCCTGAACAAACGCCAGTCATTGTTCCATAAATTATGGGAATCGTTGATTCATTTCTGGCAGCGTTGTATTCGTACTCGACTTGGAATATAGTGTCTTTAAGCGAATTTTACATTCATATGTGTATAACTTATCTTCTTATATAATTAATTGAATTTATAGAATTAGGATCATATACAGCAGATTAAACTAAAAATTTAGAGTAAGCACGCTTCTATCTGCCGTATGGTCTTGATATTAGAGTAGCACCTAAAAGGGTTGATTGCGGGAGAAAATATATTTTATAAACATATTTCTTATGTGGCACAGGACTCCCCCTTGGTACGACACAATGCCTGTGCTCAAGGCTTGTATTCAGCGATAAATCGCGACCCTCACCAGGTCGTCAGTCCATCTAGTAGGGGGACGGCCCGGTAAACTTTTCCTAGTAACGTGATTGCCGTTAGAGAACTTAGACTCGACAAGTCGACATAGGTTAGCATTTCTTTGAGCGATGTTGGCTGCCCATTCGCTTTAGCTTACTGAATATGCAAATGTATATGCATCTAGTTAGACCTTTAATTACACTTGTCCAAGAACGCCCTAGTCTTTAATTGTATTAACGGCACTTTATCAACCGAACGCGGGTAAATTATTCCACTAAACTGAAGTTTGTATGCAACGTAGCAATTAGCCCAAATTGTCCCAAGACGCGGTGAATTCGTGGAGCTAGCTCGCAAGTTACTCCATGCACTAACTTAAGTGAAGGGAACCACAAGGAGGCACTTACCTAGCTTCTCTAGGGTGGGAAGAAGCGAAGTCATCATAAGTATAGTTAGAATAATCTAATGGGTACACAGGCTTGGCAGGGTACAGGGCTTTCCCGGGTTCGATTCTCAGTGGGGGCACCTGTCGGTACTCGGGCATTTTCTTTGTCCGCTTAGATCAACCTATGTCTGCCGCCAAACAGCAGTGCTAATAGCACTGTTGTGTTCAAGTAAGAAAGATAGCAGACGCCCTTATCATCATTTACCATTACCACTTCAGGTGAGATTAAAGCCAAGTGCAAACTCATCATATAATAGATTTAAAAAAAAATTACCATCATATTCATACTTAACAGATTAGAACGAATTTACAGAAACAATGAACAAAAGATTAATTATTATTTATTTTAGCGACATAAAATCTTGCATTATATTACATCTCACGAATATCCGTCAACAGTGAAGCGGTGGGACCACAAGCAAACAAAATTACTCGTTGACCCACTAATGGAATATGGTGGTTTCACAAGTCTCTAGATGTTCATTACTAAATCGCCAGAAATAAATCGACAGGCTACAAACTTCTATAAAAACATTGGATTCATCTTTGAATACATTCATTGTTCATAGCGATCTTATTAGGTACACGCCATCAATAACTATGTTTCTAATGTTAGCTGACTTTAAATTTTACTGGCTTTTCGTACAATCAGAGGTTAATTTATACTGACAAGTAATTAAAAAATTTAAGATACCTACGCAATAGTCATACGATTCCCAAATATCCATCGCATGGAACCTTGTTTTCACGTAAAAAAACTTCCATCCGTTGGAGAGCTACGATGCCACACACAGTCAGACACGCACGTACACACACTGCATCGGCGTCATACTTATTACACCCGTATTTTTGCGTACTTTAACCAAATATTATCAATATACTAATTAAATTCAAGTTTTTTTACTGTTGTATAGAGATATAGACTGTATTAAATGTAACTGCAACCAAATCTGGACCCAAAGCACTCCTTATTTGCATTTGTTACAAATGCTTTCTTCCTTGTCATTCTTTGTTCGTCTTGAATAAATAAATCTTATGTCCACTTTATGATTGTGATAGCCTCCCAGGGCGGACGAATTTGTCATTCATGTCATTTACATATTTTTTGTAGGTTTATACTTGAACACGCATATATTGTGCCCAGACGAATTGTGTCATTCAAAGACATTGTATCACTGTTGTATCGAAAACATACGGGATTTTTTTTACAATTAACAACTCTTCGGATATTTAACAGCAGTAGAACAGTACTGTTCGTGGAATGGGCCATAGGTCCCTACCACCAGATGTGTTTCGTTTCTTGGTGCAATTTGTATAAACTCGAAATTCGAATTTTAATCAGTTTTTGATTGGCTGTTTCATATGTTACCAGCCCTCCGGGTTCGACTTCCAGTAGGAAGATTAATTTTGGTAGTAGGGCATTTTATATGTCCACCCATGTTGCCCAAGTCAAATTCAATCACATCATTTTATTTGTTAATTTGGGTATTACATATGTAGGATCTTAAATATACAAAAGTCTCTCCAAATTAAGACCGTTAGGCTGTACAATATTTCAGCATAGAGCATAAATTAATACATGTCAATTCAAAATACAATTTTTACATTTAAAGTTAAATTAAAACAATACATAGCAGATCAACCTCTTATCTGATTAGAAATAGTCTAGACATAAGTTTGCACAACTCTTACTAGCTGTAAAATAACTACTTTAATATAAATTCTGATTTCTCTACTTTCAAGTGAAACGTAAATTTCTTTTTAGAGAAAATAAAATTCGCTAACCTAAGTCTGCCGCCAAACTCATCAACATCACGTAGCACTGTTGTGCTTCGGTATGAAAGGTAGCAGCGCCAGCGCTGCCTTATCTCGACGTTTCCGGAAGCTCACGCTTATCACTTATTGTCACTTACCACCAGGTGGGATGCTAAGTGCAAAACTATCATACTTAATAAATGTATATTTCGAGCTCGAGGTATGGAGTTATAACATTTGTTTTGTAGGATTTCTTTTAGCTTCTCCCGAAAACATTGTCACTTTACGCAGTATTTACAAAGTTAAATTTTAATTCAGTGATTATATGCACTTTTGCAATGGGTCTTGAAAGGCCAGCACGGTCCCGATATCGGTCTCTGACAGCGAGAAAATGGACCGGATCCGAGTAAAAATAGAAAGATTGATATTCTTACTCGTGAACTATTTTACTCATAGATTTAGAGAAAACTTATCGTCTGCGATTCAAGAAGAGAAATGGATAACGTTCGATGCACAAAGTTGCATGGAGTTGAGTTAAATTAACTGTTTAGTATTCATCGGAAAGCTATCAAAGAAATATAATATCATCAGCCGGTAAACGTCCACTGCTGGACACAGGACCGAGCCATTTGCATCCAGTGTCCCCACACAGAAATATACTTAACTTCATAACACAATTTATTGATTGCATAAAATACGAGTAGGTAATCTTTATTTGTATGTATTACAATGTATTTGCAATTCACGTCAATCTCGCTTGATAGTTACGCCAGGACCGTTGGATAGTTATGTGTGCACCCAGCAGCCTCAGACTCATTATCTGGCTCTGCTAAATTTATGCCGGAATACAACATGCTCTTAAATGATTGACTGCAGATTTGGTGGGACCATGGTGGTAGTTTGTCAGGCGGACATTTTAAATGTCCTACCACCAACCAAACTGAGTTTGGCGACCGGGACCTCAGGTTTGTTAGTCCTAGCGAGTAGGTAGCGAGTATTAGGCCATTTCTTCTTTCGTGTAAAGGTGATCAGCAACCCAATTGGTCTTGTCAAATTTTACCTAAATAGTAGAGAGAGGGGAGTAGCCAGTGCCAGGTCTTCTTGGCTGCATGGAGCTGGACACAGCGAGCACTGTAGATGTGTGGTTGTCTGCCTCTGTCCACAGACACAGCTCGCGCTAGTTCCCAGAGGCAGGACACTATGGTTTATCTTATCATGACAAAGTCTGTCGAATCAGACTAAAATATTTTTTGACAAATACCTAATTAGAGCTTAGAAGTGGCTCGGGACCGGTCGATGTGGCGTACCGTGAGGGAGGTCTATGTCCAGCAGTGGACGTTTCCCGGCTGATGATGATGACCCAATTAGAGTGATTTTAAAAAGTAACACATCCAAAGCATCTACTGTATGATCAGTGAGGTACAAAAGATCTCATTTCACATGCATCCGGCAGACAGTGTTCCTTGAAGTTTTTCAAAGGAATAAAGTGCTCGGCTCTTTGTGAAAGACGCTTCTAAACTTGATTTATGGCACCGTCTACTCGGATTTGTCACCGCTAGCGAACCAAGTAGGGAAGTACAAAGAAAATGGAATGGGACTTGATTACTTGTAGTTAATTTAAAGACGTTAGTTGGCTTGAAAAAGTGTCGGCTGGATTGGAGAGATAGCGGGTGACTTAGCGACCATTGAGAGAGAAACATTTTGTGCAAAAAAGATGTGGCTAGAGCAAACAAAGCACTTTGTTAGATCGCATATATACAGGCATAATAAAAAAAGCTATGTCGGTTGTAACAATTATTTAGACAATATTTGTAAGACATATTAACGTAAATAAAGAAAATGTTTATTTTATTTATTAAACTAGCTTGACGTTTTAGGGTCCCGTTCCCATTTGAGTTCGGCAGGATTCTATTACTTAGGTTTCGCTGTCGGTCCGTGCGTTTGTCACCAGCCTACCTTTAAAAAAATTGCTGACTCTAATTGGTAGACATTTAAAATTTTCACAGAATGCGAATAAGGAAAAAATATATATGGCCGCCATAACGACAAATACTAAGAGTTAAAGAGTGGTCCCCATACAATAAAGTTTTCCTCTGCGTATTTTCAAACGACTTCAAAAAAGGAAGAGGTTCTCAATTCGACGCGTATTTTTTTTTGTATGTGTATTACGCGATTACTCCTTCAATTGTGAACCGATTTTGATAATTCTTTTTTTAAACCGATCTTGTGTAACGTCTGCGAGACTAAATTGATTTTTCCCGGTTTTTGATACATTCTTTTACATTTAGTAGTTCACTCACAGATTTGTCTCCGTTGAAATGCCTTCCTTAGTAGTAATCTCATATTTCAAATGTCGAACCCAAGCGGATTATATACGGCGTTTTGTTATGTCAGCACTTCTAGTGTGAGTTAAAAACTCACCTATCCTACTAATATTATAAGTGTGAAAGTTTGGATGTTTGGATGTTTGTGACGCTTTCACGGAAAAACTACTGAATGGATTTGAATGAAACTTTACAATAATATAGCTTATACATCAGAATAACATTTAGGCTATAATTTCTAAAGATATATTATGTAAATTGTCCAAAATCACACTTATAATATTAGCGGGATTACACGGGCAATTTTGGCATAACAAAAACGCGTTGCCTAGCAACGACCATAGAATATGTAAATTCGTATATACAAAAACTTTCGCGTTTATAATATTGGTGTAAAAACTATTTGAATGTCTACTACGTCAGATATTGAATTTTATTTTGTTTCTTTAAATTATTAGACTACGTAACAGAATAAACACTATATTGTACCTTATGCTATACAATAATTTGTCATAAACGTCACCTGTGCCTATCGAACAAGTAGAATACATCCTGAAGTACACGCGGACAAAGTCGCGGGCGGAAGCTAGTACTATCTATACTATACTATCGCGTTTGCGTACGTCAGACTTGTACGAAGAATTGTGCAGCGCCTCTACGAGTAGCGGCACGTTTACGAAACTTTAATTCTTCATAGAAATCTGACGTCAACGCAAAGGTGCAGGAATCTAAATCTCTCTAAAGTCTTACACTCGTTCATAAACTCACCGAATGCTAGTTACGATGCGGTCTAGGACGTGCTCAGCTAGAACTCTAATTAACTCAACACTTGAATAGTTCAAGAATTTGGTGCTAGGGAAACAGGTAAGGTAAATCAAGCGTTCGAATTTCAAAAGTTAATGCGCTACTATGAAGTTGTTGACTTCTGTGTTCTCCGAGCGTTTAACCTTTAACATCTTTCAATCTAAAGCCAAATAGATTTGTTTAGGTACGAGCAGACTAAATCTTGATCAGAAATTGCATGAAAATCTCTTTTGAGAAATAATTTGCAAATAAAAAAAAACACTATGTCCAGCAATAATGACGTAACATAGCAGTGCTTTCAAGATTTGTCTTTGAGCCACACATATTGAGTGAGGAACATGGAAGGTAAAATTGCTTTCAAGCCATAAACAAAGGGATTTTGTAAATATATTTGGATCAAACGGAACACTATCCGATGAAAGAAAAAAGTCACTAACAGCGTGGTTTCATAAAAAGGGTGTTCTCTTACCGTAGCGTCGGTCGACCTAACGACATTTGACAGATCCTTTATTTCCGTCTGTCCACACCAACTCTGCAACCAGTGGTGGCAAACATAACTTTTTAGTTCCCAACGCTAGATTCCGAGTATTTACAAGGTTGTTAAGCTTTGAAGAGACAAAAAGAGACATTGTGAGAATGTTATATTTTGCTATAGTTTTTTACAACAACATTAAATATTTAACACAAAGATGGCGCCACTGTCAAAATATTTGATGTTTCCCGCTTATTACCAAAGGAAATGATTTTGTGGAAACGAAACAAAAATTGCATTTCCAGTGTACATTTAATACTTAATCTTCAGATTTTCCCTCCATTTTGTATTCAGTATACAAAGTGGAGACTGTATTTCAAACACCTCATTAGCACAGCTAGCTTTGGCCCACAACTTCATACGCGTGAAATAATAAAAAATCCCAGGAACTACTTGTGTGATTGGGACAAAAAGCAGCCTTTTCCAGTCCTTCAACTATTACGCTACAAAAAAAACTAGTCATTCTGACACTCCGTTACGTAAAAGACGAACAAACAAATACACTCGCATTTCTATTAGTACTGATATTTGTGACATTAATATCAGGGCTACAAAATTCCACAGAGTTACAGTTAATAAGTATATGAAATTGTACAGTGCATTCAGTGCTATAACTTTTTATAGCAGAACATAGGGGCCGTTGTACAAACATAGTAAAAGTTAGGGACCTACGATTTACGCGCTGTAAATAATTGTCTATGAAATGAAACGCCAGATACATTAATTATGTGACTTTATGGTCAAACAAAGCGTAATATAGCGGTGTTCATAATTTAATACTCGTATAAAGCAATAGCGGTAAATTATACGTGGAAATGGCCACACGAGGTCGGGCGTAAACTCCAGTGGCTGCGTTTATTCCTCACGGAATACTCCAGAGCCATGATGAATTTTGCTGATGGAGACAAATTCTCCAACTTCAGAAGTGCTACTTCTTCTTTGGACTTTCCTTTGGGGAATCGACTGTACTCTCAACGCTTGGATTTATTGTTGTAGTTTATGGTAATTGTATTTTTAATATTTTCAACAGCATTATGTTGACGAGTATTTCTTGCCTGAAAATTTAAAATAAACATGAAAATAATAAATGCGCTATCGTCATTATCAACAGCCTATATATGTCCCCACTGCAGGAGCTTAGGCCTACTCTCCTACAGAGCGTGTATGGACCTTAATCCACCACGTGGGCCCAGTGCGGATTGGTAGACTTCACTCACACCTTTGAGTTTTTTCTTTCTTCTCAGGAGTGTGCAGGTTTTCTCACGACGTTTTTTTTTCCTTCACCGAAAAGCCAACGGTGATAATTTTTATCAAATAACAAAATTTGAACTCATTGGTACGAGCCAAGACTGACGGGACTGACGCTCTACCCACCTGAGCTACTTCGGCTTATAAATGCGCTGTATTTTTAACTAATTATGAAATAGGAATAGCGAACGCGTGTTCGTATTTATTGTAGTTCACTCGCAGGTTGCAATCAGTCTTGCAACTTTTTGACGTAATTGAAGCTACTAGTTAATATTCCTGCAGAAGGCACATATATTTGTTACATAATTTAAATAGCTAACGTAAATAAATCATAAGGTCACAAAATCAAGTTTTGTGATTTATACACTGCAGTGAATACAAATGCGTCATTGAATTCTGTGCATGCAACCCATAAGTCAAAGGAAATTAGGGGAATTCCGCCCCCGAATTCGGATCTGCAACGTGCCGCGCTATAAATTCTAGTTTTACCGTCTCTTGATATAAATACGAGGTCAGCACTGCTTGTAGAGGACCTGGTTGTTACTCGTTTCTTGAATAAATATTGAATAACATTTGTCTCTGTTTTAACTAATTGATTTAAAGTAAAGTTTTGCCAAGTCTTCACTTGCTGCCGTAAAATGCATTTCAGGGGACACTTGATTCAGCGCAAATCAAAGCTATCAACAATCTTACAAAGCGTAGATTATCAAAAAATATATTCATATAAATTGATCGCATACATTGTGTATTAAACTTTTGCTAATTTAAAAAAAAAACTTAAAACTTTTAAGACATAAACCTAAAAATTAATATAAAAAAATTTCATAAAGAAGCTTTTATTTAAATGCTCTAAAAAGAAGAAAATAAACTTTAAATTAAATCAAACCCATCAATTGATTACATTGAACAATTTATATGCTATAAAAGCTTGTCGCGTGATTTTAATTGTATTGATGTCGATGTGGCGTACCATGAAGGAGGCCTATGTGTCAATGAACTAGAATACAAGAATTATGTAAACTGATCTAGAGAAAAAGTATGTATTGTATAAAATAGATAAATCTACATACATCTACACTAGTAAATCACGCGACAAGCTTTTATAGCATATAAATTGTTCAATGTAATCAATTGATGGGTTTGATTTAATTTAAAGTTTATTTTCTTCTTTTTAGAGCATTTAAATAAAAGCTTCTTTATGAAATTTTTTTATATTAATTTATTTTTTATTTTTTAGTTATCGTGTAAATGTTTCTTAAGACTAAAAAAGTCTAGTTAAATTACTGAATCTATTTCAATTTAAAAAAGTATCCAAGTTAGGTCCCACGCAGGACGATGTAAAGTAATTTTGATTGGAATTTGTACGAAACTTTCATTATGGCATCTCGAAGTCTATTTTTATAATTTGGTCGACCATTACTCGTTCACCTGCAAAGCCAGCTTAGTCGTGATAGTTTTTCTTTTAAGTTCAGTGTACATACCACTGTGAAGTATTCAGATTTTTAAAAGCAATAGTTTAGAAGATATACGGGGGGAAACGCGAAAATAGTAAATACATTTCGAAACTAGTTTTGAACGACATTTCTTAATACATTTGCTAAAAAATATAACAAATAGTAAAATTATGATGAAGATGATTGTGTTCCGGTTAGCACAGAAAGCAAAGTAACGTTTCTAGATGAGCACGCTTCCATTTGTCGGCTCTAATCACTTAACATCGGATGATATGAAGACGAAAGTACCAGTACCTCATACCTAAGGTGGAGTCTAACTACAACTTCAAAGAGAGAAAAAGAGATATATAATACCTTGGCATAAGGTCTCTGTCATCCCCATAAGATTAAATTAAATCATTATCAACATTCGAATTTACATATGTATATTTAAAAAGCGAAGGCCCGCGTTCTATTAAAAAAAAAACTCGAACTGAAGCCAATCCTCTTGGAACATGTCAATGCAGCAAAAAGTATCTAATTAAGACGCCAATGAAGCAAAGTCTCCGTAGAATAGTAGGTATTTGAATATGTTATTGCTGTCGCGATTCGGTACGCACACATACAGCCTTTCACATGCTTTCACTCACACAAATAACGCTGCATAACATCCCAAAGAGGCCCCTGCGCGCCGCGCATAGTCGCTACCCCTCCGCCTGGGCTAGAGTGTATTTTTCAAAATTATAATAAACTTGACGTGAGCGTGCGTCAACCCTTGTTTTACGTTTTGAGAAATTATTGTTCGCATATTGGTTTAGTCTCGACATACTGTGGTTGTATTTGATATAATTGACTAGTAAGTACCTATCACATATAAATACAATATAAATTATGGCGTTGCTATTTTAGGGTTCTACGGTCAACAAAGAAACCTTTTAGTTTCACCATATCCGAACGTTCGTCTTCCAACGATACTTTAGGTGACCTAGAGGTGTTTTAGTACCTAGAGTGCTAGAGTCTAAGGACTAACAAGTTAAAGCGTTCAAAAAGAACTAGAAACCGACTTCAACTGCCCTAAAAGTCTACTTTTATTAAGGAAAATTTAAGATGTATATTGTTTTCTCATGGATTCCATTCTAAGAACCGGACCAAATTGAAATGGGACCACATGGAAAGCATCAGCTTTCAAATAATAAAGAATCATCCAAATCGGTTCACCCAGTGAAAAGCTCTGAGGTAACAAACATTTAACTAATAGAATAGAATAGAAATAATTTATTCGGCATACAGATTACAGTACAGTTAAAACATTAATTTTAAATTTGCTCTGCTGCACTGCAACGCCGAAATACACACTTAACATTCCCAGTCTCAAAAACTACTGAACCGATTTTGATGAAACTTGCAGTCTTCCCTAAGTTTTACAATACCTAGGTAAACAAAAAAGGGATTATTTAAATCGAACTTGTAGTTCCGGATATATAAAAAATAAATTAAATAAAATAGCCTTTATTGCTGAACTAATTTTTTGTTACAATTTTCTTAAAAATATGCTTACTTTATACGTTACTTATCTTTTTATATTAAGTATCAGTAACCGGTCGTTCCTACATTTCAGCTTGTCTTTCGACATAGGCCTCCTCTAAGGATTTCCACTCTATTCTATCTTTCGCTATGCGGGTCCATGTTGGACCCGCCACTTGTCTGATGTCGTCCTCCCATCTTCTAGTCTGTCTGCCTCTTTTTCTTTTGCTATCTCGTGGTTGCCATTCAGTTATTAGTCTTGTCCATTTCTACATACTCTATTTCTCCATTATTTACTGTTATGGGCTCTGTTTGTGAGGAATTTGACATTACTTTTGTTTTCGTTAAGTTCGTTGACAGGCCTGCTTTCTCGCTCTCTTCCGCTAACTGTTGGAACATTGTCTGTAGGGTTTTCGGGTTTTCCGAAAGTAAGATCAGGTTGTCTGCAAAGCGTAGGTGACTCAGCTTTTTGCCATTTATATTTAGTCCTTTATTCGTCCAATCCAGATTTGTGAATATCATTTCCAGGATAGCTGAAAATATTTTTGGTAAAATTGGGTCTCCCTGGCGTACCCCTCTCTCAATCGAAAATTCTTCGCCTGTAGATTCTAGCTTCACTTGTGCGGTGCTTTTTGTGTATATGTTTTTCAGTATTCTTATGTATTTTGCATGTACGCCTTGTTTTTCCAGTGCGTCCCAGATAAATCTATGTTCGAGTGTGTCGAATGCTTTGTTGAAATCCACGAACCCTATGTGTGTTTTTCTTTTGTGTGTGTGTTCCGGATATATGCGAGGACAAATAAACATACACTTTAGAAATTTGGCACACTTCTTTAGAAGCTGGTATAGACTAACATATATGAAAACTGGGCAGTTCTGGAAATATTACATACATACAGGTCGCATTGATAACCTCTTTTTTTGAAGTCGGTTAAAAAACTGTAATTTCACGACACCTCACACAATAGAATAGACGAGTTAAAAATCCCGTCTTAAGTGTATGAGATGTATAACTGGGAAAAAATATTTCAAGTTTTTATTTGTCGACATGAATAATAATATCGTCGAAATCTATCGTATTTCCTACTGTCATACTTCATATTATACTATTATATTTTAAGTACCTCAAAAGGAAAAAAGGAATCCTTATAGGATCACTGTGATATCGAATACTCCAGTCTGCTGTCCCTTAGATCTGTCAAATAATGAAACTTATAGGTCAACGCAATAAAAAGATATAGCTGTATTTTAGACCATTTCCGTACAAAATGCAATGAACCCAAAATCTATACGGTATTTCCCGTTGACCTAATGTCTTGAAATTTGTCAAGAAGAAAGGTTTTACAGCACAACCATAGGAATAAATCTGAATTTTTTAATTGTAACACAGTAAAATTGATTTTTTAATGTTTACAAACTTAACTTCGTAGTATGTAATTTAGCTTAGAATTTCATTTTCGGTAGAGCATTGTTGGGTGCATATTACCGTACCTATTATTTATGATTTTCAGTATGTCATTAATTCATATTCTGTACGGAATCCTCGGTGCACGAGTCCGACTTGCACCTGACCGGTTTTTGAGTTGTTGGAGAGCCATTTCAAGCTCTTGCTGGCTGATCTCCGGGATATCTGTGTCGGGTCATATAGTCTCCGTAGCGATTTGTACATGCGATGTCCATATAACTTCTCGTTCTCTCTCAAGACTTTCAATAATAATAAATAACAAAAAATAATATAAAAAAGCTTTTAAAAAAGTTATAAATAAACGGATGTCCATGCAATAAATGTTATGTTTTTTCTGTGTTTTTTTTCTGTTTAGATATTTTACAGTGGTACGGAACCCTTTGTATGCGAGTCCGACTCGAACTTTAACATTAAAAAAATATTTGAAACATAAGTCACTTATTCATAAATCATATTTAATTATTTACACGTAACAAAACGTAACAACAACTAAGAATTTCAGGGAAAATGTTCTGTTCTAGAGATAAAATAAGTTTCCTTAGAATTATTTGTCTTTATATTTGTTTATTTAGATCAATCTAAACATTAAAACTAACAGGTAAAACCATTATAGCTCGAGAAAGGGTATCTATCGATATATTTTCCCCACCACTATTAGTCGAAAAAATCGATAAAGCTTATTGACATCACTAATGCATGCATACTTTATTTTTATACATATAATACACAGTATATAGTTGTGATATAGTGTACCCTGCCTCCCGAACCGAACTGTGCGAGAAGGACAGTTGAAGCTTTTTTTGGTATTTGCCTAGTTTTGCCGTGAAATTAAGGGTTTGGGATATAGCTGTTTTCTCAACGAAACGTTAGCCAAATTTAATCATTTTGATCTTATTCTCTTTATCAAAGAATAATCTAGGCCCGTTGGTTTTGCTTTTTCTGAAAATGTTACGTTTACTCTAAATAATGAGTACCATAAGTTGAAAGAAATTTTTTCTGAAATTTTGAGTTTTGAGATGCCCATAATTCTAATTGTAGACAAAATATTGAAAAAAGCAAAACCAACGGGCCTAGATTATTCTTTGATAAAGAGAATAAGATCAAAATGATTGAATTTGGCTAACGTTTCGTTGAGAAAACAGCTATATCCCAAACCCCTAATTTCATATGAAATTTTTTATCTGCTGTTCCCTCTTAAACAGACCGCGATCTTTTTTCGGAGGTTAGTGCGGAACAGTTGTCTTACACGCTCTCTGACACTTATGTCAACCTGGTAGTCTATTATTGAGATTGTGGCCAAGAGTGTGTTGCAAATACTGCCCAGTGACTCGGCAAAAATACTAGTATTGATTTTTGAATGAAAAACATTCCTTCAGTTAATAAGAAAAAAAAAGTACTAGTGCTCTTGGCTTTATAACTAGTTAATAAGAAAAACGCACGTTTGCCTTGCGTTTTTAAGACAAGCTTCTGAAATCACGAACTTTTAGCACGCCAAACAGCTACAAAACGTATCACTTTCTGAGCACAAGTATTAGAAAAACTATATATATTATTCCCAAGTTACGTGTATGGGAGCCACCCTTAAAAATATGTTTTGCAAGATTTTATTCTACTACTTTGTCGGCGTGATTAATATGTATACCCGTACTAAATTACACCTTTCCAGTAGTAAGGGTCTCTAAGCAAAGCCGCGGACTGACAGACGGACCGACTAACAGAGCGAAATTAAAAGGGTTCGTAGTTTTACTGCGGAGCCCTAAAAACAGAAGTGACAGAAGTTGAGCGTTCTCATTTCAAAATATAAGTTTTACTCAAACCCGCGCGGAATATGTCATTAACTTCTTCTGTTTCTGATAACCTGGTAGTTCAAATGATTTTTCAATAGTTTGGTAGGAAATTAACCTGCGCTACAAAAACGATATTGCACGCTCCGGTGCACTTATGTCAACGTGGTATTCTGGAATTAAGATGAGCCCGTATTTGAGGGACCATTGAAAAGTTCTTCTTTATTTCTCCTGGCTCCAGCATCAGACCAGGACCGATGACCTAGTTAAGCTCGCGAGTAGTCACTGGATGCAAGTGGCTCGGCCCTATCACCGTGCATGTGTGGGCGCGCCATAACAGGGAGACTCATGTCCAACAGTGGACTTCTGCAGCCGATGATTATTGCATACGCTGCCTTGTCCAGCCTCAATTGAGTGACACTATCTTGTCTTAAATTTATTTAGAAAACCATTGCCAAACTAACATAAACACACGCTTTTTAGTTGTATTTTTGGCATTTATGCATGACATTCAGCATTTACACAGAGGATATAATCACAGACTTTGCACAGACTAGGTACTGATATAATGCACAATCACGACTTGTTTTGATTATGTGGTTACTCTTTCATTCCCTTGGGCCAAAAAGAGACAAATAGCATTTTGAATCTAAAACACTTTAACTAAAGTCTAAAGTTAATGAATCTATTTAGATTTAAAAAAAAGAAGTGACAGAAGCTACGCGTTCTCATTAGTAGAATAAAACGCGCGTAATATGTCATGTGAGCTAAATCAAAACTACTTCTGTTTCTGCTAACCTGGTACTTCAAATGATTTTAAGTAGTTTGTTAGGATCAACCTGCGCTACGATACGATATATAGAAACGATATAGCACGCTCCCTTGCACTTATGTCAGCCTGGTATTCTGATTTTGAGATGAGCCCGAATTCGAGGGGCCTATTGAAGAGTTTCTCTTTATTCCTCCTGACTCCAGCATCAGACCAGCTCGATAGTACCAGAAAAACGCATTGTCATCGGAACTGAACCAACGTACAAAATTTCAACTCCCTAGGATAAGAGGAAATGCTTCTAATTCAGCTTGCAAGATTTGACCCGAACATACATACATACATACATACATACATACAAACATTGCAAGTTAAATAAAAGCTTTTAAAAACGACCTCTTTTTGTCCAATACCTGGAGATATGTATATATTTGAGAACAGTAACTACTACAGCAAGTAAAATTTGAATGGGCGTATAATTTATCCAGATATAGTTTACAATCACACAAATCTTATATGAAAACAATTTTAATAACTATCTATTAATAAACAGTTTAATCATTTTTAAAGTGCGACCGAGCAGCAATGTATTGCGTCCAAATTGACTTGACATGACAATGGATAAACGGTTTATTGATCTGTCATGATATGACGCGCAGAAAGAACCGTCAATCAGTCGACAACTTTAGATGTAATTAATACACTGCGTGCTTATTTATTTTTTATGGAAAAAAATACAAAATTAACTTAAGAAATTTATGTTAATGTGCTGTTTAGAACCAACACTAATTGCCATTAAAATATACGCCTGTATGAAATATACACGCTGTATATTGTGTTTACGGTTAGTCCCAATAAAAATATATAGTTTAAAAAAACACGCTTTAAAAGAATATCGAACTAAAAAGTATAAAATAATTTTTAAAATAAAATAAGCTTAAAACAGTAATAAACGAACAATAAATGCTAGTATTATTGTGAAAAAGCGTTGGGCGCTCGATATACGAAAAATGTGGCACAAAGCGCCCACGCTTTTTTCACAATAATACTATATTTATTGTTCGTTCATTATTGTTTTAAGCTTATTTTATTTTAAAAATTATTTTAACTTTTTAGTTCCATATTCTTTAAAAACGTGTTTTTTTAGTTTTTTAAACTATATTTGTTTTTCACTTTTTAGTTTAATATGCTATCAAAGCGTGTTCTTTAGTTTTGTTTCCAATTGTTTATTTACTATGGATCAACTATTTGATGGTAGTTTCTTTACCAACCGGTTTTATTCCGGAAAGTGAGCCATAAAAAATCAGCTACTAGGGCCGAGGAAGGCAGCAGGCGCGCGAAGGAGAATTACAAACTCACAAACCCACAAACATACAGGTGAAGCTAATAAGAGCGTGTTAATTACCCACTTACTAGTCTATTCTTCATAAATAAATGCCGGGTTAAGTTAATCATTGCTAGCATTATGATATTTCTCAACTCATTCAACTGGAACAAACGAAGTGGTTTAGAACAATGTTAATATTATATCGACCGCAAAAACCGCATGTTTGGTCCCAGACCGCACATAAACTAGTTGAGGTTTCACGAATAAATTAGTAGGCTTTTCACTGAATGAATGATATACACATGGGAAGGGATTGAATGAACTCATTTTATAAATGACACAAAAATGACACTCGATTAGAATAAATTGAATTGAAAGTAGGACAAAATAGTACATCATTGTTAACTTAAACAAAGTTAAAAAACGGAATCATCTCACTGTACAAATTACAATTATTTTTATAGGTGCAAGAGGTGGTCCCTGCGACGTTGACTATAACTTCACTGGCTGGGCTGCTGGGCAATATCCACGTGTTCGTTATTACTAAACGTCCACACTCACTCACGGCTGTCGTGAACCGTCTATCATTGACACTGACGTTAAGCAAACCAACCCATAGACACACGAGACAGTGTGAGTATGCTACGGCACATCCACGAATATTAGGGAACTTAATTGACCGAGTGAGAGAAGCCAACAAATCGATTCATCATCAACAGCCTATATATATGTCCCCACTGGAGGGGCTCGGGCCTACTCTCCTACAGAGAGTGTATGGGATATAGTCCACTACGCGGGCCCAGTGCGGATCGGCGGACTTCACATGTCTGTTCAAGACATGCAGGTTTCCTCACGATGTTTTCCTTCACCGTTAAACAATCGGATCGAATGTACTTGAATTGAAAAACAACTCATAGGTACACGGCTGGATTCGAACCCGGTACCCTCAGATTGAACAAATCGATTACTATGGCAAAAATATACTTTCTGTGTGTTTGTATGTTTTCCTCTACAGGTCGCATTTCTCAACTGATCTGGACGAAACTAGGTTAGTTAAGCGAATTTTTTGAATTTTTTTGTCGTCGGGATTTTTGATTGGTATCCTCCAATCAAAAATCCTCCAAAAAGTGGTAAAAGGGGGATATCTGGATATCTCCGCCATATGATACCCGATATTGATGCGGTTTCTTAGTATTTGATAGTTTAATTGAATTATGCAGTAGAGAAAAAGTCGAAAATGTCAATAATGACAAAAAGTCATGAAAACTAAAAATGACCAAAAAAAAGTCGACAATGCCGAAAAGTCTATCTTTTAAACTAGCATGCACCCAATGATTGGTAGCAGCTAGAAATCATGAGTAATAATAATGACATAAGCTGGGAGTACCAATCATTTTATTATCTTTGCCATCGGAATTCATGAAGATAGGGATTTATAGAGCACCTGGAATCATCTTCTCATCATTAAACTCACTAATATGGCAAAGTATGTGCTCGCGAGGTCTACAGCTCACAGAGCCACTAGTTTATAATTATAACTCTACGTCACCTCCCTCCTATTCTCGATACCTCACGTCTCCCCTCAATCAAATGACCCGCTCAAGGATCGTTAGTATCGCGCAAGCGAAGTTACTCGCACACTCGTGTGTAACTGTGTATACAAACATCATCCGAAGTATCCGAGGAACCGATATCACAACATTTGCGACATACACATCTATCTCTTTTGATTGCGTTGACATAAAAGTTTGATTTTGTTTAACAGCTCCAAGAGATGGCAGACTGGAGTATTCGATATTAATTTCAACTTGATACCTGCACGCGTTCCTGAGAAAAAGGATCTTGACAGACAGACGGACAACAAATTGATCATACAAGGGTTCCTTTTTTTTTCTTTTGACTTTCGGAACCCTGATTATGACGTCACCAGTTGGATTAACATTTTACCAGTAACCTGTTTTACTAAATTTGTGGTCGCTTTTAACGGATAGTAGAGGCCGCAACTTTCAATTCACTTCAGCTAGCTGACGTCCATTAAGAGGATTGTCTGTTTAGAGCACGTGGCCGCGATCATGGTTGCATTGTTTTGTAGCTGTCCCTATCCGAGCCCTATCCTACCCGAGCGCGTACGGTGAGACAGCATACACTACGCGAAGTTATCCACCCGTTATTTGGATGTTTCGTAGTCCAGGGATCATTTGAAGGATACAGTATATTATGTAACCATTTTTTTAGGACAGTATACTAATGAAATTTCAGATGTCGGTGGTTTTTCCAAATTGTTCTAAATTTATTCATACTCTTGTAAAACAGGTTCAAAGTTGGGGCTTTTTATTACCGAAAAATACAATACTTTGACGCCCTGTAACTCTGTAAGTATATATTCAAACGAAAATCTGACTCACCACCGACACAGATATTTGTTTCTAGATTGTGTCTTGAAAATTTCATAGATTTTCATAGCTTAATACTCAAAATATGACTGGACTACGTTTGCATGGGCGCTTTGACACCAGCATGCCCTCTTAAAGTGGTAATTTTGCCTATAAATAGTCGACGGCGGTCGTCCGTCCACTAATCGCTAAGCCGAGTTCAAAATATGTCGAAGTATTTAATTTAATAAAGACCAACCAATTCAGGACTTCAATATGTAACAGTAGAAATACAAGAAAGTACGCTGTGATTAAATTTATTATGTGTGAGGCCAATTGAACATACAAAATAAGTAGGAAAATTGATCAAGAGTCGGGACCGCACACGAAGTTTTTTTACCACCGTACAATATTTAACACAAAATCAAAAAACTAGCTTCATGTATCAGGACCCCCTTGACCTTCATCTCACCTTATGGTATGTGACTGGTGTCTCACCTTATGCCTCAAGCATAAGGGCGCTGAGTCTGCTACCATTAATGCCTGAGCACAACATGCACTGTTCTTTGATGGCAGATTTAGGTAAGAGTTACATGGTTGTACTAGCAAGACGGATATGTCAATTTCCCTGCCACTTATCACTAACTACGTACCCTCAAAAAATTGCAGCCATCTATTTCATTTAAACCTTTTGCTGTATTATTACCTGCCTTTTAAAGTCTATTTTCTCGAGTCAGTAAAACCTTGGCTACAGTGTGAAATTCTAGATACTCCATCAAATGTCTCTCTATCATCAATCAAAGCTCAAATTTATTCTACTCACAGAATTCTACATTTGAAAAATACCTTCACTCCTCAATACCGTCCCATTGCGAGCGTACAAAGAGTAATGTCCACATCCACCACCTACTATCATTTGAAAGCATATTTTAGTGCCAAAATACATTTTCAGTTGATTTACGAGCGGACACTCGCCAAATCTGATCGTTGGGTGTCTAAATAAACTGGTTGAAATGTCTTCGAGACGTGACACAGAGTATAAGAAAACGGGTTCTATTTTTTACGTACTGTCTTATCAGTAAAACGTCCTAAAAGAATTGTTTTAGGCTGTATTTTAAGAAGCCATAGTGATAGACGGGTATAAATATCATAACAGATCATGTCCTATATGGAACTTCTTTTGACTTCTAGGGCATGATCTCTGATGTTTAAGTTTTCATTAAACTAAGTTAAAAATTTAATGTATAAATATGAATTTAAAGTATATATTTCAATAAATTATACTAACTGATCAGTTGAAATAATAAGTAATATTGTCTCAGGCTACAATGATATTTTCTTACAAGATTGGAATTAACTGTCGCCTGTTGAAATGCAAATCCGTATGGACTAGTAACTATTTGGGCAGCCGCCAAATCGGTCAGGAAATGGTCAAAAATAAATTGGCTTTAGTTTTTCAAATTATTTTCACAATTATGTTACACTAACTCATGATAACGTTTATTTAACAAACATAAAGTTAAACCCGAAGAAAGAAGAGAAAACTAGATCCCGATTACTATACTAAAACATTAGAGATATTAGTGAACAAAAAAAAAACAGCCTGTAGTTTTTTTTAATGGAATTTGTACGAAATTTTCGTTTGACATCTCCAAGTATATTTTTGGTCGACTAATTATTACTCGTGGGTGGGGGACGCTCGGTTTTGACAAAAATTATCACTGTAAAGATTAATATTTTGAAAACGGATCCGTGAATTGAAAAGTAATATTTTTGGACCCTGAATATTTTTGAAAGATCTATTTAAAAATACCCCATACGCTGGGGTAGACGCGAAAAATATATTTATGTATGAGCATCCTGAGACCACGCGGTCCGACTGCTCAGTCCGATTACTCGGATCACGCGATTTTTTTTCCATACAAAATTTATTTTTCAAAGTTTCATTTTCTCACTTCGTCGACGTGATTAATTTGTATACCCGTTCCAAATAACAGCTTTCTAGTAGTAAGAGTATCTAAGTAAAGTCGCGGAAGGACAGACGGACAGATCGAAGGTATAAGGGTTCCTTGTTTGACTAGGGAACCCTAAAAACACACATTTTTGATTTTTATTCACATATACTGTCATGTATAACATATATTTTCAGAATGTACTCATAAATACTATAAACACCACTATATTTCGGTACAATTTAGTTATATCAAAGCCTAAACAGACACAAAACAAGCGCGCGCTCCTTGAACGAAGGGGTGACGCAATCTGCGGGGAACTGCGGGGGTAGCGCGGGGGGTGTCGACATCGGCCGCGCGCCTCTACCACAGAAGTCTCCTTGCTAAGAATTAATGGCCGCATACAACCAGTATACATCTAACTGTGGTTTCACTTTTTCTAACAATACATTTCATTTGATAACAAACACGATATTTTAATTTTATAGTATTGTTCTTTTAGCACTTTATCTAGGCCGCCATTTTGATTTTTATGTGACATAAATTCACACGAACACGAGTGTACCTACATCTCACCTTGTTCTAAATCGTGTATATGCAAGCTCTAATTATCTATTGAAGTGCAACGAATAAGAAACTATGGTGACAATAATTCAGTTCCAGCAAATTCGACAGAAAAGTCTTCTCACACAATACCATTATGTAAATAGGTATTGAATATCGATTTGCGACAATGCGGTTATGCGAAGACAGCCATTAAGATAGTGGAACGGCCCCAATTGCCGTTACTCGCCCTTTATTCTGGATTTATCGGTCCGGCTGTGTCTTCTGTAGCGAGGGGACGCGCGGACTCAACGACACCGATGTTGTTTCTGATCACAAAAATCTAAGTACGTAACATATACGAGTATAGGTAAACAGATACTAGGTAGGAAGTAAATGCTTCACGAATGAAAACAAATGAACAATACATTATAACTTTCTTGGTATGGGGTCTCGACCTTCGTATTTTGCTTCTAACTTTCATTTCACATTATTATAATCTAATGAAAGTGTACCACTACCATTTTAGGGTTCCGTAGCCAAATGGCAAAAAATTGAACCCCTATGGATTCGTCATATCTGTCTATCTGGCTGTCCGTCCGTATGCCACAGCCACTTTTGGTGTGTAATATCATTTTTTCTAAACTGAATTTGCGCGAGAGACACTTCTAAAGTGGTAAAACGTGGTCCCCCCCCCCCGCGCCCTTTTACCTTCTAAAATAATAGAATGATAAAACAAATGTACATTACCATGCAAACTTCCACCGAAAATTGGTTTGAACTATATCTAGTAAGTAGTTTTTTTAATACGTCATAAATCGTAAACCGCAATTTACGTTTCATTCAATCAACTCAAATACAAGGAACAACCAGAACTTTTACGAGTATATTATGTTACTTGCTGCTACGGAGCCCTTCATGGGCGAGTTCGACTCGCACTTGGCCGCTTTTTTAATATTCTAGCCACGGATTTGTAAAGAATATACGAATGTAACAAACACTGAAGCTGTGTAGAAGTGCGCTTCATATTGACGCCCGAGTGTCTGATGATTGGTGGGGTTGATGTAAGGTATATACTCGTAGGACAAAGTTTCGATAGATATAACTAGATAGCCGGTACGAATAAGTCTCAGTTAGACCAAATCTCCATTGGGCTTGATCCCATCTGTTGCAACAGTTATGCTAAGCTATTTGAATTTAAGTGTTTTCAGGTGAATTTTCAAAATGTTATTTGTTCTAATCTCAATTAATATGTGCTTTAAGAGACTTTGTTGGTTAGAGCACGTGGCCGCGTTCAACTTTGGATTGTTTTGAGCTGTCCCTATCCAAGCCCTATCCTACCCGAGCGCGTACGGTGAGACAGCATACACTACGCGAAGTTATCCACCCGTTATTTGGATGTTTCGTAGTCCAGGGATCATTTGAAGGATACAGTATATTATGTAACCATTTTTTAATAAAGTTTACTAATGAAATTTCAGATGTCGGTGGTTTTTCCAAATTGTTCTAAATTGATTCATACTCTTGTAAATCAGGTTCAAAGTTGGGGCTTTTTACTACCGTAAAATACAATTCTTTGACGCCCTGTAACTCTGGATGTATATATTCAAACGAAAATCTGACTCACCACCGACACAGATATTTGTTTCAAGATTGTGTTTTGAAAATCTCATAGATTTTCATAGCTTAATACTCAAAATATGACTGGACTACGTTTGTATGGGCGCTTTGACACCAGCATACCCTCTTAACAAGTTTTACATTCAATAATAGCAACCATGTTTCCAACTTCTTAAACATATTTCTCCTTATTTGTAAATATTTAGAGAACTTATTTTCATAGCTCATTAGCGTTTGTTAAAGAAACACGAAGTTCCCTTATCGAAGAGAGAAATGTCAATAATATTATCTACTTAGAGTTGTCTCGAGCAATTACAACTTGGAAAATTTATTCTCTTGAGACGACTTTTTGAGTTTTCATTTCGACTTATGATTTTATGTTTTAGACGAGGAAGGTACGCGTTGTAGGACAAATTTAAATTATTTGATTATTCCTACTTATAACAGTTTGAGTGTTTGATTGTTACTTTGTCACGCTGAAACGTCAGGGCGGATTTAGATGAGATCATAGAGTGGAAGAGTCTAAAAGAGAGATTAAAAAGCCAAACTATCGTTTTTCAAATACCATCAGGAGTGCAATTCACAAAAGATATTGAACGTTGCCTAGGAAACTACGTCATCATCATCAGCCTGGAAACGTCTACTGCTGGACATAGGACTCCTTCATTGTATGCCACATTGCCGGTCCCGAGCCATTTGGATCCAGCCACTCCCCGTGACAACCAGTTTGTCGGTCCATCTAGACGGCCCCGTAGATGCTTCCCGGTACGTGGTCGCCACTCGAGAACCTTTACTCCCCACCGGGCCACCGGTTAACGGTTCTTCGAGCGATGTGACCTGCCCATTTCCACTTAGCTCACTAACTCGTCGAGCTACGTACATAGATATTGTTAGTGTCCTTTTCTTTAGTGAATTGCATCCTGCAAAACGATGCATAAAATTTAAATGGTTAGATATTAAATACTTTAAAAATGTTTTTATAAAATGCGGAAACCATTATAAACTCTTCAAGGCCATGTGTTCACCCTGAAATTTTAATTTCAACCACGAAAGCCAACCTTTCCAACTGAAGAATTAAACTGAACGAAATTGCGACACAAAAAGACCTAATTGTGACCAAATTTCTTGTACCCCTCACCAACGAAGCCGCAACTCTTGAGCAAGGCGAATGAAAGACTTCATAAAGGGGAGTCGGAGGTCAAGCAACGGTGGCTAGATGTAATAATGAAGTTGGTATCCACGAACAAAAGACTCCTAGATGACATGTAGTGATTTATGCGGGCTCCAACCAGCCTTTGTGACGTCGTCACCGCTCTATATTGGATGAAAAACTACGTTGAATTTGTTACGGTGACTTAATTTTAAGGTTCTTTTAGTTTTGGAAATATGGTGTGGCTGAGGCATGAAACTGTAAGTGTCGTGATGAAAATCCGTTCAATTGTTGTATTTCTATAAAAGTCTTTAATAAAATTAATGGCTTATGTGGAATACTACCAAAAATTGCGTAAACTTTTTCATAATTTTTTTAATTTTCCGTATTATAGTACTCGCAAAATAAGTTTGCCCCTCTGAAGTTAGCCACAAAAGACCGCGAAGTATCAATTATTAACGTATAAATGAGAGGCAAGCAAGTTAGCGGGTGGAATGATTTTTTTCTCTTATCTTTATCTCTTGATGACACACATTAATTTTGAAAAATTAATTTTTTTACTGATGAATTGACATTTTCATTTGTACTAGCTTTTGCCCGCGACTTCGTCCGCGTGGATTTCGGAAAGTATCCCCCGGGAACTAATTGCTTGATCGGGATGAAAGTTGCCTGTGTCCTTTACCGGTCTCTAAACTATCCTTATACACAAACCTAGTCATTCTGTCCCTCTGTTTAGTCAGGATTAAAGTACAAACAAACAAACTTTAAATTTTTTATATTATTATGGATTAGACGAGAAACTGCATTGAGATAAGAACCTCTCCGCAGTTGTGGGAAAGAAGGAAAAATCAACAAGCTCATAAGCCTATTTTATCTTGAGTATTTTTAATATGAGCTTGGACCCAAATGAGACCTTACTTGTAGTGTATGCAGTCACGCAAGTATCTAATTTTAAATTATATATTTTAGCCGGGCCATTTACAATGTGGCTAAGTGCGATCAAGCATCAAATTCTTCTGCCATTTTGGGATGGTTCAGCTCACTACAAACTAGCTGCTTTGGACTCGGTAGAGCACCGAGCTATGAGACTGATAAGCAACGATTATAGTTAGTTAGCATAAGTCAACGTTCCAAAGCTTCGAACAATGGCTCTGGTTGCCCTTCGGTATTTTTGTTGATTCCGCCTTCGCCATTAAAATACCGGTCAAACAGAAGAACGGCAGACCTCCACCCGTATACTGGTGGATATTCCTACAGCTCGTATCAAGCGTTTCGCTTCTACATTTATCATGGGGACAGCTAAAATATGTGATGCACTTCCGGTTTCCGTGTTCCCTGAGATCTACAACTTTCGAAAGACCTTTCATACGATATCCCATTTGAACTAGTAGACTCCACTTGGAAATTTCAAACTATTTTTGCCTCTCTATAAAAAAAAACAATATTTTGTCAATTATTGCAAATGCTTCACCTGATGGTCACAATTTCCCATAACTGTTCTAAATTTCAAGGCAATAGCATTAGTAGTTTCTGAGATAAGCAGTTGTGACGGCCGGGCGGACGGACATACACCAGAGTGAGATTATAAGGGTTCCGTTTGATCATCGGATGTACGGAACCCTAAGAAACAAAACAACACAGACTCACTAATATCCTATAAATAAAACCAAACACGACACTAGAATCATTTCATGTCTCTACAGCTCCAAACTACATAAAGTCGCCAGCGTATCCACAAAACTTTATTACGACATTGAACAAGATTCGCTATTTCATCGATAGTTTATTTTCCCGACCTCCTTTGTGCAACAAAGAGATTTTAATCCATTATTCCCAAATGATATTATCTTCTAAAAGCCTTTGAAGGGTTAAGGAGATTTGATGTTGGGGAATTTGTGTGCATTACGGAATTATACTCTATGTATCAATATTAGAATTTCACTTTGAAATATAATCTCGTTCAGAGATAAATTGAACATACTTTGTAGTGTACGATGTGATTTTAGCTTTAATATATTTATAGAAATTCGAAATAGATTAAAAACTTTAACAGGAAATAATTATTGATCTTCTATTATTTAGCAAACGTATTTAGTTTCACTGCACCGTACTGCAATTCGGACCAGTTCCAGCCTCTGCCTGATTTACGTAAAGTAACTTCGTTGCAGTTTTTCCTTGACAAGGTTCTGGCTTCATTCCTTGATTGATCTCTCTGTCTCACCAGCAAGCTCCCTCTTAGTTAAGCGCCTCTCGCATAGCTACGCGCAATTTGTGCTTACCATTACTTTTGCCCCTTCACGACAACACGATTGCCAATACGTACGCACTTTTTTTTCTTCAGATGATGCAAAAATATTTCACTTGAAAAGTGACTTAACTTACAGAAGCGAAATTTTATTGACGTATATAAGACGTCACCTTGGCCTTATGACTGCTCTCTTAGACTTACAATACAATCCATGGTTTGATTTACAGTGGGTACTCCCTATCAGTATTTGATTAGGTTGTCTATGCACGCACAAAAAAGTGCTACTACGACTACTGTTTAGCGGCAGACTTGGGTAAATTTGGTGGTTGATAGCTGGTGGACCGGTGGACATAGAAAATGTTCTAACCGAGTACAGATAAACCGAATACTGATATCTAGTCCCAGTGGGAATCGAACCCTTACCTTGTCAGGTAGCTACTACATACATACAAATAAATATATAATGTGGGTAATGGTACCTATTTAGCTTGAGGCTTCTAGATGAGCACACTTTACATCATCATCAACAGCCTATATACGTCCCCACTGCCAGGGCTCAGGCCTACTCTCCTACAGAAAGTGTATCCGCCGTAGTCCACCACGCGGGCCCAGTGTGGATCGGCGGACTTCATATGCCGGTTCAAGACATGCAGGTTTCCTCACGATGTTTTCCTTCACCGTTAAGAATTGAAAAAACATAGGTACACGGCTGAATTCGAACCGGGAACTCTCATATTGAGAGTTCGCGCCTTACCCACTGCGCCACCGACGCTTTACATACATAGGCATTATTTTCACTTACTATCAGAATATTGCAAACCAATTAAACCATATTAAAACGCCTAAGAAGTCGCGCCCACATTATTCCAGACTGTAAGCGTATTTATTTTTGTGTATTAATTTGTGATTAATCATAATTGCATACACTTTCAGTTCTCACACGCCTATCAATACAGCTGGATAAAAAAGCTTTATAAATGGCCAATGTTTATCCATAGAAAACACTTCACAGAAGTTCAACCATAACGGTGACCGGGCGCATTTTTCGTCGCCCCGCTTGTCGCCCGTGTCCTTTGTACTCACGGCTGAGTGGAGCCACCTGATGGGTTTCAAAATAAAACAAAGGCGTGCCGGCCGGCCCCGTCAAATGATGCATTTTGTTCAGTAAACGTGTCACTTCAGCTTACTGAAAACTGCGAGAGGGTTGACGCTTACATATTCTGATGACGAAATATGTAGCAATATCTACCGTTTTTCAGGTTGCCCTTTCATCGAATAAAGATCATTGATGAAAGTTATTTAATTTGATGTTATTTATTTAAGTTATTTAATATAATAAAAATGAACTTCATCGCATATTCTAGCTACTTTAATTAGATGAAACATTTCATTATCAACTTAAGTTAAATGCAAATGGCAAATTTTACACAGCAGAAATTCTCACAGCTTGTAAGAAGTATGCAGCACAAGTTACCTTGTTCCCTGAAAAATACTACTCGGTAGTCTTCAAAAGAAGAGTAAATAGGCGCTTCATAGCCCAACACGTATCACCGGCCACCTCATCGTCACTTAACGTCAGGTCAAGGCTCAGGATTTTATTTGGCATTGCATCGTAGCGCTGCCGCCACTCCCACCTCGAACTGCAGTACACCTACAAAACATCTGAGTCATTGCCAATTGACGGGGTTTTCATGAGATAGATATCACTACACACATAGAGTAAATGTTGTTACGCTCGTAGACAACTTCAAGCAAAGCTGTCAAACAAGCTTTAGTATATAACGCAGCCTGCTCCCGTTCCGTGCCCAATGGGCAGGCAATGTTTGTAGCCAATTGTCTGACTTAACACACCGATTGACATTGACGCACAAAGAGAGGAAAACCTTGACATCAGACATTTATCCTGGAATAAAGTTGTGTCCTTGTGCATTCGTTCAATACAGCAATGCTTTTAGGGCTCTGCTGCGGCTGCCTCGCTTCTGCAGCGCTTCGGGAATGTTTGCCGAGGCACATGTAGAGTGCGTCCTCCAGCGCGCGCAGGACGCGGGCAGCCGCAGCAGTCTGCTCGCTGTCGTCGCAGCGCACCGACGGACCGATGCTGCGACACTGGCTGTCATCACATGCACCAGCGTCCCAGTAGCATGTCTGACGTTATAATTACCTTACTAACATAGCACTAAGATTACTAACACTATGGGTGTATGTCTGATTTAAATAAATAATGTTACGAGCTTCTAGGTTCGTTGACTGAAGAGATACACTTGTCCAAAGTTCCGGAATTTATTGGTTACACAAGTCCACAAACCAATCCTCAAAATCACGGGTCCCCCCAAACAGAGTACGTCCCTGTCTCACTAGTTCCGAGTTGTCTGCACTGAGTCCGTCCCTGGATTCCACGTACAGAGTCCTTGAACACTACTGACGCCGATCTGTCGATACTGACACCACGTGACACACTAGTACACTAACACTTTTCCACCTCGATTGTACTTTCGCTTTACAATTTCTTCCAGTTTTCGTTTCTTCACTTTTCTTCGTTGTGAACTCAATTCAAACTGAACTGTCCTCGAGGCTCGGCTCGCGCCTATATATACCCCGTAGTGTTTCTAGATCCTTCAGTCTAGAATCTTCAGGAACGTTGGAGAGTATTCGACACGAAGGAGATAGATGAATTGGTGTCCCTTTCGCACTTGACAATCCTCATGCGAGTATTCGAGAGCTTTCTACGGTAGTCTTTTGTCAATATCCGACACGAAGGGGATAGATGGATACACCTCTCTCTTTCCTTTATTTCTATACTTTTCGAGCTCCGTGACAATAATAATAATAAGCGCGACGAGTATGTGGTTAACTACAACGTCAATTTACACTTCATCTAATGACAAACATCTTTGACTACACAATTAATTTAGATAAAATTCGCACACTGTTTTGAATTTATGTGTATGCTAACATTATGGAAATTCGACTATGAAATGTGACGAAAAGGTTTGTCTCCAGATTCCAAAAATTTAAACAGCACTTTGTAGTACTTTCTGGGAACCCCAACAAACATAATAATGTTTATAAACTCTCTGCTTTAGATAAAAGGCCAATTTTGTGACCTTTTATTTTCCGGCTCATATTTTCCACGGAAACCCAGTTTGTAGTTTGAACCTTATTTAGCAGGAAGTAAAGTTGGAAAGGCAACATTTGAGCAGTCTGTTTAGTTTGCAAGGTCAGTATTTGTTCAGTGTATCGTTGCGACGCTATTTACAGTGTTCTCTGGGTTGTTCCTTTTGGTAATATGCCGAGGAAAGGTATTGTAACGATACTTGCATTTTTATATAAAATTCTATTATAGTTTGTGGATTAAAGTAGTTCAGTGCTTGTCTAAATTTACATCTGATTGGTATTCTACTGACTGACGAAAAAGTTGATACCACAGAAATGTAGTTCAGTCAAAGTTTGAGTATTTTAATTTCAGAAAAAAAATTCTAGATATTATCTAAGTATAAAACTTGTCTAATGTTCTCATACTTATATATGGGTAAGTAGTGAGACACAAAAGAACTAAAACGGAGACTTTGAATCTGTGTTGGTAACATGTCCGATTAAAAGTCGTGTTACTTTGAAAAGCCACACACTGGTTGGAGAACTTAATTGTCTTTCATCACTTAATGATGAATTTACTCGTACGTAATTCGCAAGCACTTACTTTTGGACCTTTGTATGTTCTGAGAAACTGGTTGATTGCTTAAGTTGGCTTAAATAGACGTTTGGATCTAGGGCTCAATCATACGGCTTGTTACCTATAGCTAAATAAAGATGAGGTATGCGCCATCTGTATATGGCTAAGTTAACCCCCTTTACATAGACTTAAACGTTACTACTAAAGAAATGTAGTAGTTCCCACAATATTCAACGTACAATGTTGTTTTGTGATTCTTCTATTTATTCCCACAATTAGGTATAGTCAATTTAAACATCCTTCAAATATATTGAATGTAAAGTTGTTATAACGTTACCAAATCGTTCCTCACAATAGCCCCAAGGTTATTTGGGGACAAAATTTATTTTTGTGTTTGTTCAGCGCAACAAACAGACCGTCTCCAAGTAATGTGGTGTATGCAGTAAAGCGCTGAGTCCAAGCTTCTGTGCCATACGGGAACTAAGTTTTGATAAAACTTGTTTGAATTGGAAGGCTTGGAAGTCAGTCTTGTTTGCATTGTAGGGAGGAAATTGTAAGTATAAGTCAGCAGTTATATTGTGGGCTGTACAAACAGATTCTCTGTATGGCAGAGTTTTTTTAAAATTGAATTATATTTATAACAAAGAATTGTAAAATAATTTCACATAAATAACTCCCTTTGTAGTCTTGTGGTTACACACATAACTAACAATTTTGAGGTCCTAGGTTTGATTCCCAGTGGGGTAACCTATCTGTAATCGGAATGATTGGTGGAATGTCTTATGTCCGCATGGCTAGCTTAAAGCTACATAAATGTTACCTTAGGCTACCTTCTTTTACAGTCTGAGCGCCATCCGCGCTCACCAAATTGTCCGGACGAAACCGTAGCGATCGTAGGAACAACGGCATCAATTCCATTCACAAAAAAAATCCCGCTGCAAATCAGCAGTCAATGCGTCTTCCAAATTGGTTCAAAGGTTTTGAGGTAACAAACATATAAGAAAACATACCCGTCGAATTGAGAACCTCCTGCTTTTTTGAAGTCGGTTAAAAATTTCGAGTGTCTGCTTATTACTATTAAACAAAACACTACAACCTTTCGTCTCCTAGTGTCTCGTAGCCTAGGAAGCTAGTTATATCATCTAAGTTTGAGATTGAGGTTGTAAGATATTTGGTCATAATAATTAGCACTCTCGATTCGTACCGACAACGCAGAGTAGAATAGCTTACAATGTGTTCGATGAGCTATGTGTTTTGCTATGACTACAGGATATGCATTGATAATGGGTTTCTCTGAAAATTATAAAGCAAAAAACAGGAAAATTCTCGGATATAAGCTAGTAGATAGATAAAAAGGTAGATTGCCAACGCTGTTGCCACTAGCACTTCTCCTAAAGGAACATCACAATCGTAACAAAAAGCGAAGACAGTTTTACACCACCACTGAAACATCCAGTCATTAAATTCCACAATAAAACTGCAGCAAAGTGCATTGTTGCGGGGAATCCGCTACTTCCCGCAGTTCCCGCCGCACAGCGCGCAGAGGGAGCGCATCCAAGGAAAACTGCATATGCGCCGTTTTCTCGGGGCTTTGTTTTTACTGACATTAACTATTTAGCAACACTTATTAGGAAATCTTCCGATGTTTCATTCGATAAAATGATAACATTTATGACAAAATCGCAACAAAATCCTCTGTTTGGAGTCAGATCTTAATAGCAAATTTTTCACCAATTTTCTTCGCTAAATTATTTTAAGTTTGTTGACTGATGTAACAAAGGGAAGATTTAAGCTTGCATTAATTCGGCAGTTAACTGTCTCAAACCAAATGAATATATTATATCTAAGCCACATGACTTTGGAACCTCATTTCAAACATATTTCTCGCATTTGGATACAGACATGGTCACCCAAAAGCCGTCTATACATTAGCCATGTTTTTCTTAATAACTGGGACAAAAACTTCATAAAACGATGTTGTTTGGTATGACATAAATGACTTCAGAATGTAAAGCAAAGTGAGACCAAAACGCAATGTAATAGTGGTACCTACAGGATACAAGTCCATTCATAAACTTAGATATTCTACGCAGAAGCCGGCTCGAGTACCAGAAACAGGCTCCGGGCAAAAACCCGGGAACTTTATAATGGCGTCTGGAAGGATGCCAGCGCGGAGAAAAAAACGGGAAATGAAAAAAGGGGAGCCTGATAATGCTGTCAGAGATGGGCGAAGATGTTCGGTTTATCTAGAATTTGTGAATAGTGAATCAATCTTTATGAAATACAGAATATATTTGTCAACGATTTGACTGACCCTGACAAAAATTTCATTATATATCTTTTTTTTTACAAAATAAACATATCCTCCCGTATCGTCAAATGGATCGTAGGTTTTAAATGATTTAATAATTTAAAGTTTCCAGATTCTAGCTCAAGTGAGCAAGTTTTTATCACAAAAAAAAACGAAAGTGATGATGATGATGACTAATTAATATAAAAAATAAATTATAAAATGCAATGTTTAATTGATACAGAGAAACAAAAAAAATTGTGTCTGTAAAGTCGGTTTATGGACGATAATTTTACTTGATAACGTCATAAGAAAAGATGCGTCACAAGCCGAACGCTTAGGTCCATTCGTGCCTCTTTATTACATGTTCCGCGCTCTCGTTTGCACACTCGGCTCAGGCGGATCGTGACACTTTTTCGTGTTCGTTCGATTTAAAAGACGTTATCATGTCAAAAAACCAAACGACCAGAGTAATTTCGAGACCAAAGGAACCGCAAAGAAACAAATATTTGCCATCTCTCTTTCTCTGACTACTTAACCAAAAAATGTGTCACAGACGGACAGATTCAACGCAATCCATTGACAAAGAGTCACACAACAAATCCATTAAGACGACGCATGAACTGTAGTCCCACTTCCCGGGAAATTGGGCGATTAATCCCGGATCCCGAATCCCGGTGTCGGGAATGGACAAATGGCTTGTGGCGGACATGGCCGTTGGACGTTTTTAGGGTTCCATATTATTTTTCAACATCTATCCTCGGGGGTGATTGACATCGATACATATGTAATGTTTACCAGAATGGTGGAAAACAAGCAGGGTAACGTGTCTGTGAATGATTATGTTCTTCAATTTTAGTATAATTAGCTAGCTTGGTGGTAGGTCTTTTGTTAACTCTGCCTGTCTATAGCCTGCCAATAGCACTGTTACGTTTCGGTATGAAAAGAAGCAGAGCCAGCACCTTATGGCTTGAGGCTTCTGGGTGCGACCGCTAACCAACCAACCATCATTTTACGGCCATGTAGTCACCATCAGGTGAGATTAACGCCAAGTGCAAACCAATAATATATATATAAAAATAAATTGTATGAATTACGTACGTTTACCGTTGATAACTGATAAATTTTATTCACGTCTTGTAAAATAATTATGTAGTGTGAGAAAAAATTAAAACCACAGCCTAGTATACTGTCTGTTAGGGGGCCCAGTACTAATTAGCAAAGAGACTGCGAGTCTCTGTGGTGGAGGCGCGCGGCCGACGTCGACACCCCCGCGCTGCCCCCGCACTTCCCGATAGATTCTGACAACCCTTCGTTCAAGAAGCGTGCGCTGGTGTTTTGTGTATGTTTAGGCTTTGCCATAATTAAATAGTGGTACGAGTATTCATAGTAGTTATAAACTAAAATGTAAATATATTTTTTGATAAAACCAAATTTTAAACATAAATAATTAGATAGATAGATTTATTTTTACATCAGCAACACATGATTGAAATATTTACTTATTACTAGATTTACAGTTGTTAGTATATTGCGCAGCAAAAACAGGCCGCAAACTCAGTTTGTGCTTGCTCCCGGAGAAACAAGCGATGATTTTCAGTTTGTAAGCCTAACCGCTAAAGAATCTGTGTGCTTACAAACTTTGTATGTGCGTGTAGTGTGGGTTATGTTTGTGTGTGTGCTTGTTTGTTTAGAAGTAAAAGTAAAATATTGTAAATAGTAATAATGAAATAAACAGGAGGAGATGCTGCGAGTGGTGAACGTAAATTAGATGATATTATATATTTTAGTAACATACCTTATTGATATTTTTGCAATTTTAAAAATTACGTTACATTTAATTTATCGATATCAAAGTCCAGCTGCACGGCATACAACAATATCAGATGGCACACAGTCTGACCATATTCTGACGTCCCCTCTTCAAACCTCACGATTTCAGGCAATATATATTGCTTGACTCGTCATCTTTGGCTGAAACACCACGTCTCTGAATGTATACAGACATTCATTATGTACTTGTAATTATAATTATAACAAAAAAGTGATATTCGACTATTGCATATAACGAGTAAATATATCTGAGAATGACAAAGCATTTTAAAAAGAATACAATTCATTGCATTTCTGTGGAGTAAGTAGCCTTTGGTCATAAAAGTGAGATCTTAATTCTTAATATCTTACTCGTTTTTATTCCAATGGCTTTGTCTAGACGTCCTATGCAATTAATTTTAAAAGTATTTTAAGATGGTGGTCTGAAAACAAGCAAGTTTTATTGCAAGTTTTGCAATAAACGAAAACTTCAGCGAAGTTTATTCTTCTACGCTTCTGGCGTTTCTTTGTTGACCAGCGTAATCGCCTGCATATGTCCGCTGGTGCATCATGAGCCTACTTCATTGATACCAACTTTGGAGATTCTTTGAGGGGATTTGCTAAAATTATCATGGTTGCCAGTGGGATTAGCGATCGCAGTAAGATGTTGTTGTTACAAAGGTCAACGACCTCCCAGCTCTAAAAGTGTATTCCCACAGTCAAATTGTACGATACCGTCCGACAAGATACTACAACATACTTGCAAAGAGGTTAATCTACTACGGAACCCTAGATAAGTATTCGTTTCGCTTTCAGCTAGTTTTTGCTAAAGAGCGGGTGATAGCACCATTTTTATACGTTTAAAAACGACAGACTATTACGGCCTGGACCGGCGTTTAAAGTGAGCCAAAATACAGAATCGCTATTCGCTATCCGTTAATAAAGTAGGTAGATTTTATTTTCTGTTTATAAAACCGTGAGAGGTTTGTGAATTGTTTTTTGGTTGTGGTAATTAGCTTTATGATGGGGATTTTGTCGGTTTACGCCCTGTGTTTATACAGTTATAAAATAACATTAATATTTAATTGAGATATTTGTTCTTCTTCTAGTTCTAAGTATTGTCATTTCATGAAATATTATCTTAGGAATACATACAAAGTCTCAAAATACTAACTCTTTACTATTTATTTAGAAAAAATAAATTCTACATTTATAAAAATAGAATAAAAATGTTTATCTGTACACCATTTAGCTCGTACTATTTATTTACAAGTTTCTTATAGCGTTAACTGTTTATAAATACCCTCATAATTATGTAATTAATAATAATTATTATTTAATAATTATAATATATAATTTAAATTGTACATTTGTTTGTGTGCTATACAGTTTAAAATAAAAACTTTGTCAGATCCAAAAGGGGGCTGTTGTTTAACCAAATAATAAACCCAAACCAAAATTATAATCCTGTAAATCACAAATATAGTAATACTAATTTTGAAATCACAAATTAAAATCCCAATCTCCCAAAAATCATCACAATTTTAAAATTTTGTAGGTATCTTGTTAAGCAAGCCGGCGCGTGCGTCGCGGCGTAGCGCGGCCGCACTCCGCGGTCCGGTCAGTTTAGTCTTGCACTGCCTGGCGAGCGGTTGTCTGTCTGTTGAAACGCGGTCGTTTTTTTGTTTCGCAAGTAACTCAGGCGCCGTCTGAGCTTGCATTTGCATAATGAACAGAAAAACTCATCCCACTAGCGAGATTGATATTTTTAAATGTGAGGTAACGTTGAAAAATAAGTTTAGAAATCGTGTAATTCTGAAGCCGAAATAGGTGTGTGTATTTCGCAAGATATTTGAGCAAATTAAATCGAACAACGCTGTGTTGGTAAATATGCACGTGTGCCAATGTTGTGCAACGGTGCTGAATGTGTAATATGTGGTCGTCATATGGAACAACACCGACGTCATCAACGGTCTCGTGACGCGACGTGCGCTACTCAGCTAACAGCGTCACCAGCTGCAGCAGCTTGTGGTGCCCCACATAGAAATATATATTCCTTATTTAACCTGGGATTATATTATTCTATTTACAATTTAAAACATAGCTATTAATCGTGACCGATACCGGATAATGCCCTCGCAAATCGGACAGGGTTTTAATTACATATTGCATTCAGGATGCTCAGTTTAGTTTGATTTCTTGTTCTTGTCTAATTATATTTTTATTTTACAAGAAAATAATGTTTGCCTTGGCTTCTCGTCGTATATATTTTTTAAGCAATGGGCTAACTTCTCTATGCCAGCGTGGTAGACTTTGGCCTATGGCCTAAGAATGGTGTTGCTGACGTG
Organism: Carcina quercana; assembly: GCA_910589575.2. NCBI lineage: Eukaryota > Metazoa > Arthropoda > Insecta > Lepidoptera > Depressariidae > Carcina > Carcina quercana. The sequence continues at coordinate 869,184 of OU342429.1, read as the reverse complement.
CTCAGCAGATCAGTACCCTGTACGTGTCCCATGGGTGGAGCTTAACTAGCAACCACCTGTAATTGCCGTACTGACGCTTAATAGCCATAGATTATCGTTTAACCAATAGTTACCGTCACTCACCGCTTACGTGGCCTAAATGTTGGACTAACTCATCACACGTAAAAAAACAGCCCGATATTTTCCGCAGCAACTCTCTCTGAACTAACCTAAAACAACATTATCATCTAGGAAACGATACTGAATTTTCGGTGGCTTAATTATTAAAATTCTCGCCTTAAAATTAAATCCCGAATGAAATTGGTTCTGACGTAAACGAGAGGGTCTTTCGAAAAGTTATTTCGGTCAGGAAAATTTGGGAAAACCACAACGGTCCAAGTATTTAATTACATCAATTGGGAATTATTGGACCCTTTTATAAGTGTTGACTTGTGTTTGAGCCATGGGTTTACCTGTATTGGATTAGAAATCCTATGATAACAAGCCAAAGTTGGCAGTTTTCCCTTTGAACCTTTTCACTGATCGACAAAATACATAAGAACAGATACAGTCAATTTGAGTCAGTCAAAATTCAATATTATGTAGATGATAATTATTATTATTTAACTACCCCTGAGTGCACATGCGACAGTAGGGCCTTCAGCAACCAATTTTTTTTGTAAATTTCAAAATTGACGCTTGCAATAAACCAAAAGACACACTAACCTGAATGTTGTCGCTGGTAACTAATCCCTAGGTCTAAATACGAAATTTAATTGAGGTAAAAGTGATTTAAGTTATAATTGGCATTTGAAGTTGTTAAACTAATTCTGTGATTAAAATGAAAATGGCGTCAGAGATCGCAATTTACAGAAAGATGGCCTACTGTTTGTCTGAAAAGAGAAAACAGGTGAACCGTGTCTGCCATATTGGATTTTTGGTCACTTTACGTTTTACTTAATGTTTGTGTAACTTTTAACTTAACTAGGCTTCCAGCTGACACGTGCCCTCGCCTGTCATTGACAGTTTTGCAGTCGTTTTAAAGGTTAAAGTACCATAAAACGGAATGTAAAATAAGGCTCGAAGCCTAACATTTGTTTAATTTGAAACTTCCCCGACATTCAATACCAAGTTTGTTAAAGACAGGCTCATCTATCTTTTTCAACGCCTCGACCGGTTCAACGGATAAGGGACTAAAGGAATTCTAGCTTAGGTTTCAGTGATTTATTGTACAAGCCCTTAAATTAACATATTTTATATATTGCTAAAATATTTGCTAAGGGCACAAAATAAGGTACGTATGTTAACCCGGGTTTTTCGACCATGCCTTCAGAAGCTATTAAACTCAATCTTTATTTATTCTGTTAACGATTATAGCATTCAACATTCATATTATTATGACTCTAAATTTATAGAATAACCAATTAAAACAAGATACTACATACATCCCAAAAAATTATGATTAAATGAGGTTAAACGTTGAATTTAAATCAACTTAAAAACAAACTCAAAACTAACTAACCTAATTGTACCTAATTGTAACTAACCTTTGAAAGAGAGTCAACACAAATATCAGTAGTGCTACTGTTTTTGTTGATCAGCCAACCAACCCGAGAGATTGAGGAATGAAGCCCCGAAATTATCCCCCTGAATGGCGGAGCTAGTGGCAATATAGGATTTCTGGAGTTCTAGCAGGGGCACGAATTAAAAACTTGGACAGTTGTGGCCAATAGGATCCGTCTCTGATGATCACATATGTGAAACTTAGATCTTCAAGTCTCTACGTTACTCCAATGTTATAATTTTAAATTATTTAAATTTGAATACTTAATTTATTGTAAACTGTAAATATTAATTTTTTTTATCGTTCTTTTAATTTCGTAACGTTCTGATTGGCATGTCGTTGTTGTCTGTAAGTAGAATAGCATTTAGCTATACTATTAAATTTATAAGTGTCTTAATAATTATGTTAAGGTATAGTGTAGGTGAACTTGTTAAACAAAAAATAATATTTTAAAAAACAATCCAACCTATCCTTGTGAGACAAATTTTTCTCCGCTATGCCTGACAAACGCCTTACAAAAAGGTGCCGCCATGTTAGGAGCGTTGACGATCTGCTTTGAGAACTGTAATGATGCTTTATTGAAGAATTTACATTCAATACGAGTAATAACGTAGACTTCAACCTCACGAAAAATTTAACCTCTTTCAAAGAATCAGTATGGAATATAAGTAAACACATTGAATAATTGGAAACACGCGTTATGTAACACATAAAATACTCAAACATAAAAAGTTTGTATTGCAGGTTAAATCAAAAGCAATCATTCATTCCAAATTTGAATTTGACTCTCAGTAATACTTAGCGACCTATCAACGACTCCACCCTCAGATGTTTTCATTGGGTACTTGACACCAAACTAGATTTGGGTTGTATTGTATTTTATACCGTAACTGACATTATAGTTCCTCGAATAGTAAAATGCTAATTAGATTTAGTTTTTTCATTGCATATTGAACATTTTCCTGTAAGGCTGGCTATATAACACATAAAACATTATTTTACGAGATCACTCAAAATATCGAACAAGCTTCATACATTTAACGCTCCAATAGAGGCATTTGCTATCACAAAGCACACCTGATTCATATGGAGCGTTTTAGCACCGCGTGACTAGAATCACTTTTCGACGGGTTGTGCTTAAAAGTATTAGTGGTATCAAAAAAACTTTGATAGAGCTATTTATCTTTTTACATTCACTGTCGAATTAGACCAAAATATTTTTTAAGTCAAATACCCAATTCTTTTTACCATTTTGTTTGCTGAAAGCAGTGTATCAGTCCGATACAAACTACATCTAATTTTGCTGTTCTCTATATCTGAGGATGAAAGTATATACTCGTAGTAGCTATTGTTAAATTGGCGATATGCCGGCGCCCGATGGCCTGCGTGTCTCTTCTTACTAACGTGTTGCAGATAGATTAAGGTTTGTAGACGTTTGAACAAATATCTGAAAAGTTTTAAAAGTTAGTTCAGTAGTGCACGGACGTCACCGGATTTCATCTTGATGTGGCTTTATTCACATAGACTTATTTTAAAATTCTTATGCAAAAGTGAGATTGTTTGTGTGTTTGTCCTTCACGTCGTAATGGAGAGTCTTAGTGACATGACTTTTGGTACAGGACAAGTTAAAAGGTACAAAGATGAGTATGGATTTTTTAAAGATGAGTATGGATTTTTTATCACTGATCTGTCAAGTAACTCTAGTGGAATAACAACCACAATTAAATAACTATATCCACCAAAAATTTAGTTATCAAAAACACGTCGGTGGCGCAGTGGATAATGCGCGGACTTTCAATCTGAGGGTACCGGGTTCGAATCCGGCCATGTACCTATGAGTTGTTTTTTAATTCAAGTACATTATCCGATTGCTTAACGGTGAAGGAAAACATCGTGAGGAAACTTGCACACTCCTGAGAAAAAATTCAAAGATGTGTGTGTAGTTTACCAATCCGCACTGGTCCCGCGTGGTGGACTATGTTCCATACACTCTCTATGATGATGATGTTTATAAAATTTAAATGAGTAATCCGGTGATTAATAAACAATTATTATAATGTAAACAATACTTAAGAAGAAAAAAATACAGATGTATTTAATTATACACACATGTAAATATAATAATAAAAACATAATATTATGAATAGAGCACACACATTTTAGTGTTGTGGATTACATTAAATTAAATCTTTCAATAAAGGCTTGTTCTAACTGAATAACTAGACGTTTTGTGAAAGTGTTATGTTGCAAACATAGGCCACGACACAATGTACCAAACAAGTTAATAAATTCAATACGTGAATGACATTGGTTTGCATAAAAAGCAGAAGTTCGACCCTCATAAATTGTACACAGAATGGCCGTGGACTTAAGGGAACGTACGCACTTACACGCCATATCTTTCCTGAATCACTGGCGGAATCTGCCACGACGGTTGTGCATTTAATATTTGATATTACATTGCACAACTTTGGTGGGTTCGTTTACCAAATGACGTTACTGTTTCGTCAACTCTCTCCGTCTGCATGTCACTCACATTTTCCTCAAAAACTATTAGGTCTATCCTGTATATAGGTAAGTAGATTTACAACAGAAAATGTTTGTGTTTCTCATACTGATATTTTTTTTCGGTTCGGTTTCCGGGGTTCGATTTCCAGTGGTGATACTTATCGGCACATAGTTTGGTTGGTGGTAGAGGACTTTCTTTGTCCGCCTAGCTAGCTACCACGTTGTTATTCCAGTCTGCCGCCAAGCTGCAGTGTTAATAGCACTGTTACGCTCAGTAGCTTAGGTAGCTCAGAAGAGTCAGTGCATCTGGGCGCACACTTACCATCCAAAGGCCATATCGTCACTTACCTGCAGGCCGAAGGGAAACCCTTTGCACTTAAATAAATATCAATAACAAATAAATATAAACTATAGATTTTTAATAATCAAAAATCAAAATTTGCCCAAAAAGTTGGATATTTACAAAAAATTTCACGATACAATAGATAAAATTTTGTCTATCTTTTGAAACTCTTCTTGAGTCGCCTTTTGCGACCATCACATGAAGACTTAAAGAGATCCTATTTTAAAGACCAAAACACAAACGAATACAACGGGTACTAAATAAGTCTTGTAGTGAATAACACTTTCACAGTCATTACGCTAAATGACTCCTGCGAGTTAATCGAGGGAAATTCCCTCCGAGGATCATCAACAAACTTCCGACGGCTAGGTACTTTGAAAAGGCGAAACCACAAGCCAAGTCTAGATCCAAACTTCAAAGATAACGACTTCTAAAACAAACGTTAGCTTCACACATTGACGCTTAGTGAATTTATTTATACTTCAACCCCTATTATTTCCTATTTATTGGAAAAGGGAACCTGAACTTGCTTATGTTCTCTATTAATGATTATGAATATACAATTATTTAATGAACATATTATTGGAATAATCTGGAGAGGAAAGCTCACTGGAACGATTATTGGTACAAGGAAGAGTATAAGGTCAACGTTCTGGCAGCTGATCACACACATGATAGTCAGATATGATTAAGTCGTCTACAATGTGTTTTTCTTACTGAGTACACACGGAATGGCACAAATAGAGAAAGTGGAGAACTCTCGCAAAAGCCGCGACCAATATAGCAGACGATCCGTAACCACGACCACTCCGACAGGAGTGTACGACTAAGAAGAATTTTTGGATTAATATAAAACATGGCTTCTGTAGACCATACAATACTTGATTGAGGAGCAAAGTATTACAAATCTATATGTTGACGCACAACAAAATGATGTTGGTTTATGCAGGTTTAAAATAACGATACTTCGAAAAAGCTTTCTTAATTTAAAAATTATTTAAACATGAGCTACAAAACACCTAACGTAAGAAGCACTAGTCAAAGAGAGTGGAGGTAGTTAATTGAACATTTAAATAACGACAATCTTCAAAAATTGACACATATAGACCCCATTAACTAATTAAAGACTAAAAAAGATATACCACGAATTCAGAAAAGGTCACATTCACTTCAAAACAAATAAACAAAGTACAAGAAGCGAGATAAAGTAAATTAAACAGAAGCAAGACAGTTATAAATTGTCTTGAGCGTGTGAGCTCGCGTTTAAGGTCATTTTCCAAGGCCAGACACTTGCCAGTGAGAAGGTCGTATCTTCTTTTGGTATTTATTTGCCAAATGAGAATCATTACGTATCTTTATAACTGTATAAGTTCACGTCAGAAGGCTTTCTATGAGGACATTTGCCATAATCAACGGGCTGGCAGGTATTATTGAAGATACATAAGTCATCGGTGTTGTGTAGAAAAGACGGGACTTTTGTAACGTACGTTTTTGAAAGGTTATTCATATATAATTAGTTGAATATGAAAGTAAGCTATCAATAATTATTCAATGTGCCGAAGTCTGGTTGTGTCGCAGCTACGTTCTTGTCAAAATTAGTGGCATATTGCCGTTCCGTCTTGTCAGGTCTTATCGACGTTTCGTCAGACATAGAAGTGGCTGTTGAAGTTCAGTGTAACGTTTATCGTTTTTAAGAAATAACGTGATTTAGACCTTTAGACCTTAACCTTTTTATGAAATGACTAGTATCCGTAAAAAGGGGAAGAAGAGATATCCATCCACAACCGCTGTCACTGCGATGCTCGATGCGACTCTATCACAGTATTCTAAAGTACCTTGGAGGCCATATAATCACACCAGACGATATAAACGTCTTCACCCCTAGAGATATCATCCGATACACAATCGGAGTGGGCCTCGGGAAAGTGCTTTAACCTCAGGGAAGTGTTTTAAGATCTATCAAGGTCGCAGTGATTGGTTGGGCCCAATGGGCCTTGTCTCAACAAAAAAGTATACGCTAATATTAAACCACCGAGACCAAGAGACCGTCTTTTTTAAAAGCTTTTGTTTAACTTGTGTTAGCTTAGCTTCAGCAATTTCAAGTATCAATTTTATTGACGAATCAGAAAACTTGTTTTTGTAAAATAAAACACTAATATTAGGTAAATTCATGCTCCACCCTTCTTTCCCCTCTGTAACAATGACTAGCTATAAAACAAGATTTATAACTTGCAGTATTTGTTTTCATTCTAACATAGACCTCAGTAATCATGCCAAGGACTCCTAAGGGGTTAAAGGACCACAGGATAAGAAAACGTCATTTACGTTCCACAACCAAAAAATTCCACCACGAAATGCACAATTCATCTTCAATTGGAAGGCATGTCAGCTTCGCAGAAACATACGCGTATTTCAAGTGGTGAAATTGAAAATTCAGCTCGTAAGCACTCGGGAATTCTTTCGACTTTGAGTTCAAAACTAAAACTACAAATTGGTTCCCTGTACCGTACAAAGCGCTCGAGGCAGACTCACATCGACATTGTTCCACAGAAAAACACTGGCAGTTCAATCAATCAGACCATTCTCCCGTAACAAGGGTAACGTAATATTCATTTCGCTTACTTTAATATTTTATTACCGCCCTACTTAGAGCGGAAACTTTTATAATGGTTTTGGAACAGAGCCAGGGTGGAGCGTTGCTATATTGTATAACAGAGACATGCCTTGTGCTTTCGATTCTGGGCTGGTTTTGTTGCAGTGTGATGAAAATCTCACATCGAGCTGTTTGTTCGATAGTTTTCATTATTACTCCCTTTATTCAACTAACTATTTTACTCTAGTTCCTACTTCTTACATAAGTTTTATACTATGTTTCTTCTTAAGAAGATACTGCGGAAAATTTTGTAAGAAAAAAGAATTTATTTGCCAAGTACATAGTTTTTTACACGGTGTTAGTATAGTAATTTCAATTGGTTCGATGTACTTACTGCGTACTGTCCACAGGTGTGCAAATATTGTAAACATATCTAATAAGGAATTCAGTTTTTACAAATTTGTTTTTATAGCATGTCAATCAGCACAACGTTAATAAATTTTTCATCAAATCATCAAACAAGTCATCTCATTAATTTATGTCAAACTACGAGTATAATGGTTATTATTACAGGTATCTCCGTTTAAAATGATTAATTTCAACACGAGCATGCCATTGTTCAAGGATCGGGCTAACCTAAATAAATTATTTCAATGTATATAACTGATTCAGCACATAATAGAAGTGAATTTAATAAACAAAATTTCGTGCCGAAGCTTCTTAAGTCGGTTAAGTAGACTGCAAAACATACAATATGTAACAGTAATGTGGTACTAAACAGATGGTGGCATGTAATAGTTAATGTATGTAATGCAGTTAGTGATAGATATTCATGTGACAAATATTTTAGGCGTGATAAAGATTCACCTCCAAATCCTTAAATCACATTTACAATGACTGTAACGTAACGTAACACTGTTTGTAACGATTTGGTTACATGTAATGACGAATATAGCAAGAAGACGTGACGATAGAAATAAGACGTGTAATTATGTGATCAGCACACTCTAGTGTGAAATTTAACCGATACTACAGTGTTTGCGTTTACGTCAGATTAGTATGAAGAATCACAGTTCCGTAAACGTGCCGCTAGAGGCGCTGCACAATTCTTTCGGTCGATCGGTCGGTATTGGTTAAAAACTTGAAAATATATAAAAAGTTGGACAGACAGATATGAAATACCATTATGCCAATCACTCTATAGCAACAACCCCGTAGGATGTCTATGATACGGCCTAAACACTATACGAATTTCACAGCGCACCGACAAGTCGATTCATGAAAAAAGACATTGTAAAAATTTAGTGAAAACGTCCACGGTGAAACCACAAACTAAGCTCATTGGCATTCAGTTCTAAGCCGCTGAATTCTGTTACATATTCATTTTTGCAACGCGATAGATGTTTGCGCGCGCCGGGCTGCGCAAATACGGATTAGGCACAATTTTCATATACAAATAGACAGAACGCCTGTCATAGCAAACACGCCTCTTCCGCTCTTTGGAGCTCAGGTGGTAAATCGTGGCTCGCTTTAAACTCATTCGATTCGAGGGGGAACCGACAAAGTATGACGGTATCTTATATTGACATATAAGTTTCATTTTTTAAGTGACGCCAGGGATTGTAGGTTTGAGTATTTGATATTAATTTTAACTTGATAGCTCCAAAAGCTACGATTAAGTCTGATGTTCTGAGCTCCTCTTGGCTCTTCGATTTTCTATAAGCTATTCTGTTCTTACGCCCAAGTCATGCGACACCATCGTGCTACTATTAAAGAACTAAATTGAGCTCAAATGATACGATTGATGATTTACGTCCCCACACTGTAAAAATTGACGCCCCAGTCACAAGCCTTTACTTTTTCGGAACGCAGTCACGGACGAGTTTGTGCGGTGTTATTGATATAGCTAATGCTAGTTTAGGCGGCATTGTAAGGAAGGGACGCTTTCGTTCACTTTTTATACTTTTGGGCCCCCATTCATGGGCGGCTTTGTGTTTTGTTGCCGGCGATGTCGTGTTTGGGGATACTACAATGACGCTAAATGTTTGGGATTTTGTGCGATGTTTAGTCGACTTGTGTTATTTTGAGTTTTTGGTAGTAAATCGTTTGATAACGTTTCAGTGTTTCGATGGAAAACTAAAATCATAGTCTGTTAAAAGCAGATAATTGGTTTCTCGCTCTCAGATTCAGTTTAACTGCAACAGTTTTTTTTTTTGCAAACGTCTAAACATGGGTATCTATTATGTGAAATGCAACTACAATCCAGCTAGGCATTGTAAAGCTGTTTTACATAGCGGAGAGTCTAACAGTATAACAGCTGACGGTTATGTAAAACAGATTATTAAGCAATACAACTGCCACATTTATAAAATAGCTGAATATATGTGTCTTAGTTAAAGTATAAGAAACTAGTGGCCCGCCCCGGCTTCGCACGGTGGACATTTATTTTGGCATAAACTCAGAGTAAATGTAATCTTTCTCGATCATTAAAGAAATTTTCAGAACTTTCCATAAGTTCTCATGTGAACTTCTTTACTCATGTGAAGTTCACATGAGTTAGACAAGGACAGATATATACTTTTCACATTTTCCCACCCACAAACACCCACTTCCACCCATTGCGACCAAACTCCCTTAATTTCAGCAGGAGACCAAGGGGCATTCACTACCCCAACGGGAACTTGATCGGAGTTGGTGGTAATAGAGAAAACCCTGTATTAACGTACTAACATTAGCTTTATTATATATAAGATTATATAAGGGTTGTTAACAGTTAAATGGAAATTTACCCACTAAGCATGAATACAATTAAATGAATAATCCAGTGAGTTTTGTAAGCATGTTACAATTTGAACGTGTTACAGTCATCGAATGTCTTAATAATAAAATAAAATATTGAAGAAAAACAGTACAACTGTAAAATGGGTCTGAGGTTTTTTAATTCGCATGAATCCCATGCTGTAGCAAGGCGTGGTTGAAAAGGTAATAAAAATCATTTTTCGATTCATAGTTCCACTTTATATTCAAGTGCGAAACGGAGAATCTGTTATTTTATTAGAATAAACCATAACAACATTGAATGTACAGAACAGACCGTTCAAACGATGCAGTTCTATGTTTTGGCAGCTGAGTACTACTATCATGTGCCAAAACGGCAGACATTTGAGGATTTTAATACCTTAACTGTTTCAGCACTCTTTGTCTAAACTGTCGTTGCAAATATTCAAACTCATCACAAACGGCGTTATTGCAATAGCGCGCCTACTACAATATTAATGCAAAACTGAACTGGAAAAGAGGTTAGCAAAAATGTGGGATTGCTAACATGTCGCCCGGTAACACTGCACGTCTAAATCAACTGTTTATTTGACATAAATTAATGTATTAAGTTTTTTGTTGTTAAATTTTTGTGTCTCCTTTTAGTCTTAAATCAAACGCAACGTATATTGTTCTTGACTAAAATAAACTGAAACTAAAACAATGCGATTTAGTGACAGACACAGCGGAAACAAAAAGAAACTGATTTGACAAATACGGTTGACATTCAATAAATATAGCATTTTTCATTTGGAGAAATAATACACAGATTTGTAAGAATAATATAATTATAGATCTGGCACTAGAATTTTAACTGTAATAAGCGCCCTGAATACATTAAAAAACCTTATTACATCGATGACCAGTATTTTACTCCTTTACATTTTCTGCTACACTAATAGGTAACTCATACTTGTAACTATAGTTAAAGCCATTGTTAGTAGCGATATTTAGATAATTTAATATTTAAAAAAATTCTAGCTCTTTGCTCGTGAATTAATCCGCGTGGACATCAGGAATTACTTGTTCTATCGGGATAAAAAGTTACCTAAGTACTTTTCCGGACCTTTATAATATCATTGTACATACAAACAAACTTCTAGTAATTTTAACTAAGGAGTACAAACCTTCAAACTCACTTTCGCATTAACAAATATTAATATGGATAGTTGGGATACGTCATGAAGGGTGGCCTAAGGATACACGTTTTGACTAAAATTTATAGCGCTATTTCAAGGTTATTTGCGATTGTTAGGTGAGGTGAGAGATGATTTGCTAACGATTCTATTATGTTTTGAGAACTGATCAGATAGATTGAGTTTAAACGCTGGTCAACTGCAAGTTAACTGAGCGAGAACAAGCGGGCCCTGAATAAATCAAGTAGCACTTGTCACAGACGTCCCATAACTTGTAAGTTATGCGGACATCGCGTGCGTCTGAACGGTAGATTTATGGTCCAACAGTGTGATAGGAGGCAGACTAATCAGGTTTCATTAGGTCTAGGTCTTGTTTGCTTTTAACTGTACACAAACTAGACTTTATGATAACTAACCCTTTCATACTGCGTCTATATTTAAGCCGTGGTAGCTCAGTTGGATAGAGCGTCAGTCCATGAACAATCGAGTTCTGGGTTCGATCCTGGCTCGTACCAATGAGTTACAATTTCTTATTTGGAATTTATGTACGAATGATAAAAATCATTACCATTGGCTTTTCGGTGAAGGAAAACATCGTGAGGAAATCTGCACGCTCCTGAGAAGAAGTTCAAAGGTGTGTGTGAAGTCTACCAAGCCGCACTGGTCCCGCGTGGTGGACTATGTCCCGTACACTCTCTGCAGGAGAGTGGGAATATATAATATATAGTCTGTTGATGTAGATAATATATTTATTAGAAACAAACTAAGGCTACAGCTCACTGTGAATATAGTTCCTGTACGATTTCATTTCTGTAGCACAAATATTGCAGTAAAATTCATTTAAACGCAAATCCTATCATTTTCCTGTCAGCAAATATCGTATACATATTTATTTTCAAACAGAAATACAAACGGCCGCTCCACCAATTTTCCTCATTTCCCCTTCGCAGGTTTAACTAAATAAAAAGCGACGTTATTATTGTATTGCGTGATCCGCCCGCGTACTTCGGGGGTAGTTTTTTTCCGATTCACCAGGAAAACACAGTCATTGTTTACCTGTGCACCTAATATTTTTGCGATGTGATTGTATTGTCATGTCATTCCCAAGAAATCATACGTATGTTTACGAATTGTGCTCCGCTTTAGGAGGATATCTCGGAAACTTGTAAGATCCTCCTCTTATTGATATTATTACCTTCTAAGTATTTTTGTTGTAAATATATTATGACTAAGCCTTCAGCCAATCATGCGTATTAATAGAGCTTTTGTGTTCCGGCATGAAAGGTACCTGACATAGGAAATGCTCTACCGCCAGCCAAATAGGTGCCTCCACTAGGTACCCAAAACCTCTGAATGGTTAGTTCAATTGTTAGCCTATAGGACAAGGAGGCGGTTAGTTATTGCTCATCTAAAGTCCCTCGTATTATTTAATCTAAAATATTTCCCATGTATCGACATTAAGTTATAATTTGGTTATATGAAAAGATACTTTTATTTGGTGAAATTATGATACAAAATAAATATAAGTCCATGATATGAGCGACATTTTGATTTCAGATTTTCTCATTAAGGATAAGAGATTCTATTCTACTTACCTTATGTCATAACCTTTTATGGACCTTACTCTCGTTTCCATGTCTCTTTTGACCCCCGGACGATAGGGTATAAAGGCAAAGGCAATATTTTGAGATAGCAACCCGTTCACAGGCCGGAAATTAAAATAATCCCGAACTGGCTAGAGCCCGGCGAGACAAAGGCCTGGCCATATTTTTTGGCGGAATGAGTTTTCTCTTTTGAATTTTACACGAAGATGGCTTTTCAATATTGTATTTCAGTAAATCAGGAATGCCTTTTCGGATCATACGTAGATTACGGACATTGATTCGTTTAGATACATTATATACATATTGTAAAATATTTTCATAGATATTAAATTTAAGCATCACGCTAATGAGGTGCTGACTCTGGTAAGTTTCATACCGGAACACAACAGTGCTTCACACTGCACTGTTTAACTGCAAACTTAGGTAACATGGTGGTAGCTAGGCGGAAATAGAATATTCCACTTTAAAAATGACCACCAACTTTAATCATAATCATTAGAGTTGAAATAGCATTTCGCTATATTTAAGTCACTCTGACCGATTTCAATGGTGTTGCCAATCTCGCCGCCGGCGCCGGCACATATACTAGTATCAATTGAGTCCTGCATTAAAATTTAACACCGTTCCTGAATAGCATTCCGTACAGCGGCGATAATTCTTCTTTTGCTATCGTCCGCTGAAACCGGGAGCTATAATGACGAGACGATAAAACTGCAAAATGTACTAAGGAACAGTCTACATTTCAACTTGAAGTCCTGTGAATATACTAATTAGGATATTAAACTCCGTTCCCGGAGTGAATGGATTTCTGATAAACTTAATTAATTTCATTCCTGAATTTTCCATCCTTAAAATATTTTCTTTAAATTTTTTAAATAACTGAAATAAAGTCTATAAAACCCTCCTCCCGGTTTCAATTCCTAATGGTATCGGTATTAGGTATTGTTGGTAGTAGGTAATTTTATGTATGTACTTGCCTGGCTAGCTACCAACATGTTACTTAAGTCTGCTACCAAATTTAGCACTGTTGTGTTCCGGTATGAGAAGTAGTAGAGACAGCTCTTCAGAATTAATTTACTACCACAAGCGACACCTCACCATCCCCGCAAGAAACATATACCACGAACATTGTTTCGTTTTGTTGTTGTTTGAGATTGATTTAGGATTTGGTGCTATTATTATGAATCCGAAATTCGAATTTTAAACAGATTTTGATCGATCGTTTTTCATGTTACTAGAGCCCTGACTCAGATAATGACAGTTACGAATATCGCGTGTGGACTCACACATGCGCGTGCATACAAACGTCATACTTTCGATATGTGGCGATACCACTATATTTGTTCGATGTCTCCGGTCTGAAGAATCTTGTACCGGAATAATATCGTAACAGATTCGTCTGCTTGAATACGAGCGTGCCAACGTGTCGTATTTGCGAAGCTCGATAGCTGGGAACGTTCGTGATTGGTTCCAATACAGACACAGTAACGGAACGGAACAGGTAATTGTACCGGTTTCTGCCGTAATCAATACCGGTATTGTTTATTTTTTCTCTTCACTATTTGCGCTTTTTGCTCATTGTTAAGTGAAAATGCCACAATAGCTATGCTAGCGGGTATTTGTGGAACTACAATCGGGACTGGAGTACACTGCAGCAATTTTTTAAGTGTGTGCTATGTTTTATGACGTTGAACCTAGCGCCATTCGGTTAGTTACAGGTTAAAGTGGTTGATTTCACTATTGTTCTATCGTTTCTCTTTTGTTTTCGACATGTTTACTCGTATTACAAAATCTGTAGTTTCGTTTTTAGTAGCTCATTTTGTGCAATTTATAGTCGATTAGCTGATATTTGCAGCGTTGAATAAATGTAGTAAATTAATATTGAAGTTCTCCCATATGACTCCGAAAACAAAGTAATGTTTCATGGTTTTCATTTTGGTAGTAGGTAGTGCAGTGTGACTTCACCGCAATTCTTTTCGTGTTAGTTTAAAACACATGATATATATTTGCCTATTTAGTAAACTAATAACTAACTTAGATTAACATCAAACTTATACATAAAATAGTATTATCTTATAGTATAAGCTTATACTTATTATATAGTCAAATGACCATGGATCACATTTGGACGTGGTATATATAAATAATATATTATTGTTCCAAAACGGACTCTGCATTCAAACTTAGTTTGACAGCTCCAATAGTGTTGGCAACGATTCTGTATTGTCATTGTTTAAGAATATTTTAGAAAGCGTTATCTTTTTCTCATTTCAAAATAATAAACACAGAAACTTCGAAAGAATTCCACACCTCAGCAGAGCGTGTACGTTGTAGCAAAACGAAGTGTGTAAAGGTGGAATATCAAACAAAGTGATTGGACCATTATAGGGTGGATTAGTTTTAACTGACGTTTGAATTGCCCTAATTGGAGTATGTAGAAGACTAAACGTTACCGCCGGTGTAAGGACCAAGGTAGCTTCTCGAACCCCAGATTGTTGTAATGATTATCAACCGCCTATATACAAATGACGTCATCGTTACATCATGACGATTTGCAGGCGAAATGTCAATTACATAAGCCGCAATAGCCATTTTACATTTATCAACGCCCGCATGATGATATAAAGTAGTAGGTTTTAAGCCCTGGTCTATTTTAGAACAGATTCGAGAATACGTTCTGGAATCGCAGCCATTCGTTTAACTTGGAAGCTAAAGGGAAAGTTTCGTTATCTAACTCGGATGTCTTTGACAACTGCGGAACAACAGCGGCAACTAATCGAACTTCCGGCTGCCGAAGGGTACAAACTAATCGACTAGTGCGATTTAACTTTTCTCACTAACGGTTATTCGTTTATTTTTTATTTTCCTTAATTTTGATCAAACCCTGAAAATATTATCTGGGTGCCCATGATTCAAAAGTAGTAAGCGAAATGGTATTTTTATTTTTATTTGGGATGTTTGGAAGACCAGCAGCTAGTTAAACACAGATTTATTTCATCATAATCAAAAATTTTCTTTACTAATTGCAAAAATGAATTTGTTTGCTAAGTTATTTGTTTGATTGTCCTACTTTACGTCGTAATGAATGGTATAATTGAAGGTCCAAAAATGGCTTCTTTTATTCCGATCGAGCAAGAAGTTTCCATGTGATAATTTCTGAAGTCTAGTATTCTAACTAGTACTATACACAAGAATCTGAAACTCTCTGATCCTTTCTCTCTTCCTAAAATACAGCATTTCCATTAAATTATTAGCAGAACTTTCACTATGACTGTACGTTCCAATTTCTTCAATTCCCATTCCTAATAAGTAAAGAGACGTCCTTACTTCATTACTTATACTAACATCCTTTCATAAGACTTTGTTTATAAATTCATGATACATTAATGCTTAACTGGACTAGTAATAGCACTCTCCCCTAACACACCCAGCAATGCATTGAGAATGTGAAGAATACACTGTCTCAATAGTACAAGCTTATTTGTGCATCGTCCTTTTAGGGTGGACGGCCTCCCAAATAATTTAATTCCCAGCTAATAGGTTCGCCATTTGCTTGAGTGCACTCTGGCTTTGATGTCTGTGTTTGCTGATCATTTATTCAGCAGCTGCCCGTGAAGAGAACTAGATTTCACCATTCTGATCAATTTCAAGTTTAGATTCATGCTCACAGTACAGAAGCTTCTATTATTGTGGAGTTCCCTTCGTCCTTTATCAGACACATTATGACTTTTCAACAGATGAAAGAAGGTTTTAATTCATTTATGTTTTACTAGCTTCCGCCCGCGACTTTGTCCGCGTGTAATTCAGGATGTATTCTACTTGTTCGATAGGCACATGTGACTTATATTATAAAAATTTTATATAGCATAAGGTACAAAATAGTGTTTATTCTGTTACGTAGTCTAATAATTTAAAGAAACAAAAGAAATTTCAATATTATGTAGTACATTCAAATAGTCTTTACACCAATATTATGAACGCGAAAGTTTGCATATACAAATTTACATATTCTATGGTCGGTTGCTAGGCAACGCGTTTTTGTTATGCCAAAATTTCCCATGTAATCCCACTGATATTATAAGTGTGATTTTGTACAATTTACATAATATGTCTTTAGGAATCATAGCCTATATGTTATTCTGATGCATAAGCTATATTATTGTAAAGTTTCATTCAAATCCATTCAGTAGTTTTTCCGTGAAAGCGTCACAAACATCCAAACATCTAAACATCCAAACTTTCACACTTATAATATTAGTAGGATATGTGTATCTTATAATTGTTATTTGATTTTATCGATGACTTTTTATTAAAAAAGCTAAGCCTCAAGGGCTGTCCAATTAAAATAAAGTTTTCTACCGCTGTTTAGTGGTACATCTATTAAGTGTTCACCAACTTCCCTTTTACAGGATATAATGAAAGTTATGAATCAATTTTTCAAAGACATGTTATCCCAATAATAAAATTATGTACCTTTAAATTAATACGTGAAGGAAAAACTTTTTACAAAAATTGCGCGGACGGAGCAGTATGAAATTTCACACACGTTTATATAGAGAAAGAGTGCAGAATGCTACTATTTTTAAAAAACATTATAGTCGAATCTTGACTACTGGGTGACCACTAGTATTTATAATTACTGAAAGAGGAAATAAATAATTATGTACTTCAATGAAACGTAAATATGTGAAGTATAAATTTTTATTATTAAGCTATTGCATAGCTTCTATCGCGGGCCTTGAGCGCGGGGACCGAATCGAGAAATTCCGTAACGAAAAAACCTCACGCTCCCCACTCCGACGGGCACGGAGGTGTGGCTCGAAGGCCGTGCATCGTCTAACGTCGTTTCAGTTCGGCAGTCTTCGACACGGCGTTGTGTGCGTGCGATCAGACGTATTACTGTTTTATAATTTATTAAGTATAATAGTATGTAATTTGATATAGCAAAGCAAATCCGTTATGTTAGCTAAATATTATAATTATAATAATCAAAAATCATAAATAAAATAAATAAATAATTATAATTGCATAAGTTGATACAAAATGCTATGCAATAACTTTACCGCGGCAGTCCCCGAGTGCCACACGTCTTTTTTTTATTTATCATTTTATTATATTTTATTTTATTTATATGTTAATTTAAGTTTCTGGTTCTCGCTTTAACATATGACCTTACCTTTCCTTACCATGTGACATGTAAGGCAATTGAAAGACAATTATTTATGTAAAAAGTAACTATATATTGTTGTACGAGTCTCGTATATGTATAAGCTTATATTCATTTCATTTGTGCAACATTTCGTTTTGGGGTGACGAATAAATAAATAAAAACAACAACAAAATATAAATCTAATCCAATTTACGAAAACTGTTTCTGTTTCGTATTCAAAACGTAAATCTAAACAACTGAAATAACGAGGATAAAATAATGTATACTGTTTTGAATAAAATCTAGTTTTAAATCAATCAAACACTGTTAGTTGCTTCATTGTTTTGCCAATGTAATCACGATGTAATTAAGTTTTAGTTTAACAAAGGCAACAAAGGCAAGGAATATAAAGAGAGTGCAATAGATGTTCTCTTTTCAAAGTTGATTGTGCTATCCGTCCGTCTGAAAGTTTCAGTTTATGGTATATTAATTGGAAGTTCTTAAAATATTACTCGCATTGATTTTATTGCAATGAAACGTATCGTATAATAATCCTTGTCCTACACACAGGACCGAAAAACGGCACGCGTGATTACTGGCAGCTTTCAAAAGCAAATATAGACATTGCGAGCTCGATCAGAACTCAAATCCATTCCCGAACCCCCAATGCCTATTTACTATGAAAAATAAAACACAGAACTAGAACCGGTAACCGGTAGGTATGTGTTACAATATTTCATAAGCGCAGACAGCGGAACCGTTCAGAAACGTTTTATTTTACTTCGCAAAAAGGATTTATGATTTCCTAGTTCCGCCAGTGATATTTGTACCGGTATAGTTTCGGTACCGGTATTTATCGATGTTTATCGGCTAAATATTAATGGGTTTGGATGATAGTGTTTTGCGAGTGTAGTTCTTGTTCCATCGCGCAAGGTTTCACTCTAGCGTTACTTAATTCTATTCTGAATGGTAATGTTAAGTTAATGCAATGTCCTAGACACTGCTGTCTAAACCCTTATAATTGTCTATAATTTTTCAGTTTTTGTTTTAGTAATACTGTCTCAAAAAGTGTACTGTAAAGTACTCAAGAAAATAGTATATGCCACCCAGTGAGGTTCCGTACCGCCATAAATTATTTTACCACAACATCCAATGGCCTTATTGTCACTTACCATCCGGTAAGGTAAAACCAAAGTGCAACCCATCATCCATAAAAAGATAATAAAGAATATGGAGAGAGTCTATATTAATGCTGAAATAAAACGGCCTACTAACGTAATCGACAGCCAAGTACACAAATCTAATTTAAGCTTAATTCTGCGTTCTTGTATAGTCACAAAATCCTAAACCTAATTCCCCATTACGTGCAAAATTGTCTCAAGAAAATACTAATTATGCCAGCATTTAAGACACAAAGCCACAGTTAGATAATCCAACGGGAACGCAAATTCTCCTTGATTTCCAAGATTACCTTTCCGGTACAAGTCTCAGTCTGAAATCTGAACGATAATCCCACTAAATTGAAAATTTCCTACGTAATAAAAGATCTCTTTAGACCTTGCTTTCTTGTTATCCTAAGACTTATTACACAAATCCTCTTAAACCTTGAGTAGAGAGCACAATGCCGTAAGCTGGTTTATACACTAAATAATGCTTAAATAAAAGTGCATCTTGGTTTGGAGCACTCCTAACAGCATATTGCTGAAAATACGAATTTTAAAATAGAATAAGTCTATATTTACGCGGAAAAAGCACTAAACAGTGTAAAATAAAGAATGTAAAATTATGATGTTGGAGAGGTAAAACTGTAGGGACTTTTTGTCTAGATAATAACAGGAGAGAGGACTTATAATTTTACCTCTAGTTGAATCATTAGAAGGGTCTCTTATAGTGCAGGTTGTAAGGTCGATATCCGACCTCACAAGCACTAGTGTCAGAATTGTTGAGCCGCCACAGTCATCTGACATGGCTCCTGTAGCTAATACCTGTCGTAGATAGTAACCGGTAACAACGGCTTAACGTACCTTCCGAACCACAGAATCATCTTACATTCAGTTGATGGTCACCCCATAGCATCCCGTGAGTGCTGAAAAAAGGTAACTAAACTGTCTAGTATTTACAAAATCATCTTCATAATTTCACATCCATGTTATCACCATTAGCCGGGAAACGTCCACTGCTTTCCCATGGTAAGAAACAATGACCGGTTACAAGCCGCTTGCATCCGCTGTTCACGCGCTCAGCTCGTCGGTCGGTATAAGCCGAAGACACACACTGTAGTGTGACGTCACAGCGCAAAATTCAGCGACGATTTATTCCAATCTAATTATGAACTAGATGCGTCGCTGTATTTTGCGACGCAGGCGCGACGTCGCTACCAAGCAATGTGTTTTTGCTGTAAGGTAAGTCGAAACTCACACGTAGCAAAAATGTCAAAGCAACAGTAATAAGGGGCTCATAACTTTTTCATGACGTTAATATGGAGTCGTGACGTCACACGCTGGGGCTAATGAACCACGAAATAATTTACGAGCAGCACTCTTTACTTGATTAAGTTTGAAAAATTAATGTTGCCATACGCGGCCTGCTGCTTGTGATAATGCTCCGTTTAATGTTCCCAGGACAGAACAAGTTTAATCAAATTTTAAATTAATTTATAATTTGAAAATCTGGAATTCTCAGAATTCGCGGTCCGCGAATCCGCGGTCATTTCATGAGAACGTTTGAGTTCATTGGAGTATGAGGATACATTCATCATGTACAGCCTGCGGAAGTCCACTGCTGGACATAGGCCTCTCCCAGAGTGCGCCACTCGATTCGGTCCTCTGCTCTCCGCATCCATTCACGTCCGACTACCCTACGTAAGTCGTCTTTCCACCTAGCCGGGGGACGTCCTACACTACGTTTGCCTAGGCGTGGTCTCCACTCGAGAACTAGTCTGCTCCAGCGATTGACGGTCCTTCGGCAAATATGACCAGCCCACTGCCATTTCAGTTTGCTAATACGATGAGCTATGTCGGTTTCTTTGGTTCTCTGACGGACATTATTTAGTTTAGTGCAATTATCTCTTAAAGCTCTTGTGAGCGAGCTTTTGTGCATTCATATATTTGTAAGCTCGTGAAATTATGTCAGTAGCAATCTGTTTTAACTACGAAATAATTAACAATTACGTAATTTCATGCGCCCGAGTCATGAGTCCAAAGGCTGTCTCCGGCAGGGCCCTCTCTTTGCTGTTGACACCGAAGCCGAACTAAGCAAGCACGTCACTTTAAACTGTGACTCTGCTACTTCAAGTTTAAACACTGTTTCGGTCGCTGAGGGTTTAATAGCCGTTATAAGCAATTTAAGATGTTTTGTGTTACAATATTTTTACTCTCTGCAGCTTTATTTGACGCTATGAAATTGTATTTACAGACCTGTTTTCAAACATTATTTTTAGAATATGCAATTCATGCATTTTTTTATTCCTTATATTTTATATTATTCCATGATGTATCATATTTAAATTTAGTTCATTTTATTATAATAATGCTTATTTAGTGTCAGTCGGTAATCAAGGCTTCACTTAATATTTTTTAAACTATAATGACTCTATGAACATGAATGCATATAAACCATTTTGAATTTGGTTTGATTTTAAAAATTTGTGATTCACTTCAGCTACAGCCAGTTGAAATACAACTTATGATGAGTGAAGACCTTATCAGTGCTTGATAAAGTATCTTTACTAAAATATATATATTTTTAATTCATCATATAAACATAACTGAAATTAAAGATCAGTGATGATCCTTTCTGACAAACTAGTTCTGCATTGAGGGCTCATTGGGTTTACTTAAAAATTAAACACAAAATCATGGATGTGATGTCACGGGAACTTTAAATTTTCCTAGTGATCCAAAGTTGAAAAAGTCATTGGATATTAGAATATAGAAATTTATTAATTTACCACGGGCCAAACACGAATAATTACACTTTAGAAAATAGTTACAATGTTCACCGTCAGAGGAACTCACCCATTATGGTGGCAGCGGTAAAAAAGGCAGTGCAATAACAAAGTTCTAAATGCTGCTAGCTTCTGATATAAATATTTCCAGTCTTACCACAAAAAAGATAAACAAGCTTTAGACACACGTTTTGAAAAAATGTTACCACAAATGCATGTTTAGCCGATGTCAGCTTAGACACTGCTTAAAAGAGGGTATGCTGTTGTCAAAGCGCCTATACAAACGTAGTCCAGTCATATTTTGAGTATTAAGCTATGAAAATCTATGACATTTTCAAGGCACAATCTAGAAACAAATATCTGTGTCGGTGGTCGTTTAAATATATACTTCCAGAGTTACAGGGCGTCAAAGTATTGTATTTTTCGGTAATAAAAAGCCCCAACTTTGAACCTGTTTTACAAGAGTATGAATCAATTTAGAACAATTTGGAAAAACCACCGACATCTAAAATTTTATTAATATACTGTATTGAAAAAATGGCTACATAATATACTGTATTCTTCAAATGATCACTGGACTACGAAACATCCAAATAACGGGTTGATAACTTCGCGTAGTGTATGCTGTCTCACCGTACGAGTTTCGGGTAGGATAGGGCTCGGAGAGGGACAGCTACAAAACAATGCAACCTTGAACGCGGCCACGTGGTCTTACCAACAGAGCCCCTTAACATAAAACTTTAATTTGAATTGTAGCCCGTCATAACATTCTCTGCCGGAATTCGCAATAGATTTCGTAGACTTTGTTGATTTTAATGATTTTGAAGACGTGGAATTAATGGACAACTATCGTGACCGTTTTAACAGTGCGAATAAATACATTTGAACATTACAACGAGCGCAACTTTCGAAAACGCTACAGATTTAGTAAAACTTTCGGGGAAATTATTATTATTCATTTATTTCAGGTAACAATGACCCATAAGTATATATACAATACAATAAAATACATTAACTTAAACTACTACACACTACAAAAATATTCTGCACACTTATTTACTATGGCACGTTGGTGCCGCTCTGGTGGTGTTGGTCGCTATCTTTCCTCTGAAGCGACGGGTCAGCTTGCAGGTCGGAACTCGAACCACGAACGACTTGAATGATTTACCGTGGCGTGACTCCAGCTGCGCCATCCTCACGGTGTAGTTGGACCTCTGCTATATATATTCTGTGGCGTCCTGCATGGTGATGAAGAAATGTAGGCGTGACAGATACGTGGCCGTGGTTGGAACTTCAGCGCGCAGCAGGTAGTTGGGCCCTGTGGGTGCGGTTCCGCAGCGGTTCCGAGTCACTCGTTTACGGTACGCCTTTTTCGTCTTGACTTTCTGAAATACATCCTTGTCCGTGTCATCAAATCGGACGCGCGTCCGCTGCTGGCTCGTGGTCGTCTGCGCCTTCGGTAACACCGGCTGCTGGGCTTGAACAGTTCGTTTGTTAGCGACGGAAACCACTGAAGCAAAATCACGTCGCGGTGATTCAGCTTCTTTGTGTCCAGCAGGCTGGTGACGTCGACATGGTCACGGTGACGGAAGGCAGCTTGTGCAACTCCTTCGCTACAAACGTAGGCACGTCGTCAGGATCGGTCTCTTTAAGCACAGTGATGATATCCTGCAGGCTCTTCGGTGTCCCTTCACGTCTGTGTGACATCATCTGGTCGCTCTTATTGAGTGCCGCGTACTGCAGCTTCCTCGCCGCAGCTATGTCAGCCTCGCTGAAGCTTGACTTACATATCTGCAACGCTCTGACTTCGTCCATCACATCCAGCTTCTGTTGCAGGAACACGAGGAGTTCGCCACGAGTTTTTCCTCGCCCATGACGCTGACGTCGCAGCGGCTTGCGCCGCGCTTCGCAATTCATAATAAAATAAACGTAGTCACGTCCACACGAAACCACGCATGACTCGAGACGAATAATCGTTGATATAATTAAGGACGATATTCCTCACGATAGCATAAACTATAGCTCAATTTTAATATTCGATTCACAGATTCGATTGAGAGAATAAAATTAACCTGACACTGACCTCATGTCAGTGAAAATCACGTTCCATTGGATGTATAAAATTGTTTATTTAAAAAAGTTTAGCATTGTCAATCCACCAAATGTATGGCAACAAAAGCAAGCGTGCGTTTATATATTACATAAAGTATATATTTCGTATATTTTTTATAATGTAGAAATTACTGAATCAAATCAATTTGATAAATAAAAATTATGTTAAATTAAAAAAAATGCTTTCAATGAAACGTTTTCTAGAGGTGTCAACATAAAATAAAGATACGTCAAGATAAATCGTGCCTAAGTAAACAAACGTTGGATATGGTTTTGTGGTAAACAAAATAAAACAATTGTCTATGAAACAGAAAACAGAAACAGAAACTAATCTCAGCATCTGCTATGGCAGTAGCCATAGCGCTGGTTTTCAGAAAAGCCCTATATAGTATGTAAGGCATTAAATATATGTGTAAAAGAAGTGTATGTGTGACTATGCAGTGTTTATCTTTTATATACTGTCTAACTAAACTGGTATTTAACTGATGAGTTAAAATATTTTTTGTGGTAAGACTGTTCAAGTTTAATTTAATACCATGGACAAATGGATGAACTGGTTGATCTGGATATATCTCCATATCATGGAATGATTGGTCATTTTATGATGTAGGTCCAAACTTACAAAAGCAAGTATCAAAAATACCCCGCATTGGGAATCGAATCCTAGGTCACTGGATTTTGTAGTCCAATGGTGTAGCTAAGAAGACGCGGAGATAGTTCAAGGTGTGCTTCATATTTAGTGCCTAAATTTTCAAACCTTCTGTTTTGTAGACAAATATTATACATGTCATAATGACAATTACGGAAGATTTTCAAACAAAATCTGAAAGAATAATTAAAATACGTAAAGTACCCAGTTTCCGCTTAATTTTCGCCACCTAATTTAAGACCCCGGGGTAAAATTATGCCGAAAAATATTAATGTCTGCCAGAGATTGTGGGACCGGAGTTTTAATTAAGGTCCTAGAGTTTAGTTTAGAATCTGCCGCCAGCCGGACGACGGAGTTCCGTAGCGTTTGTGAATGTTTTTGTTGTTTTTACGGTTCTGTAATAATAAACCAATAACATAATGAAAAACTAAGTCTAACAACCTTATTATTCGAGAAATTACATTGTTTGTAATGTTTGAGACTATGTATTCCCAAGATATCAAAATCATAATCAAATTGTTTCTGGAGAGTTTAGGGTATAAAAACAATTTTCTCCATGAACGCTCCTCCTATTAAAAGGTACTATTAGTAAAGTTACTTGCTAGGATTGTCGTCTTAACCGCTGTAACACTCCGTCACAATCCTGTACACTGAACTGTAACAAGGCATAACTAGTCTATAGGTTTGTTTGCGCAACAGATATCCGACAAACAGAGTCAGTGGTTCGCAAATATTCCTATGCAAATTGCGCTCCGGTATGTCTTAGTTTGTAGTAGTAGTTGGTAGTCGCTAGATACTGCTAGTGTATAATGCTGTGGTTTTATTACAAAAAACATATATAAGTACACTTAGATTGCACTTGGACTTCGTCTCACTTAATTTGTTTGTTTGAGTACTTTTTATTTACATCTTAACTTAAATAATTAAAAACATGAAAATAGCTAATAAATATAAGTTATGTCTAAGTCGGTCTGCAACTTTGGCGAACTTATCTTTATATAGGGATCTCTTCCAGTCAACCAATGTGAGGAGGAGGAAGGGGTGGTGTGCGGATACACATACAATGTCGGATCGTTAAATAAGGAGATAAGAATAAAAGATACACAAGATAGATTAATTGCTATATTCTATGCACAATTGTTTTCGAATTGGACCTTCATCTGCCCTCATGAAATGACAGTATTTCTAGCCATGCAGCCATAGAATGTATAACAAAAAGACATCTGAATTAAAGCCATTCTGTAACAATTTTAGTACTATGACATGTTAATGCGCAAACATATGGGAGTTGGATTCTGGATTCAAAATCCAGCTGAATTAAATCTAAAACGATCGAACAATTTTACTGCAAGGAAATTAAAACAAACGCCACCCACTTAGATATGCATGGAGATTCCACACTCCTCACGGAAAAGTTTTTAAAACGATTTGGAATCTCGTCCGAAAGACAGTAAAAGTTATCGAAAGGAACATCCAGCGGAATCGTAATAACATACATATTCAACAATCTAAAACGTACGCTGAAAAGTTTTTCGATCAGGGAATTTTGAAAGTTCTTCATAACTGTGCCGCCCTTGCAAGATGACTAGAAAAATGTGCGTTTCTAGCCAGTAAATACCAATTCCAAATGAAAACAACCAAAAAGACGCTAGTCTTAAAGACTTCACTGAACTTTTACGCACTCTTTCACTAAAAGTCAAGTCAAGTCAAAGTCAAGAGTTCAAAGATAACATAAAAATGCCTAAATTGCAGCGCTTGATAAAATGATCTACTTAAATAATGTTTCAGTAAAGTCGAGACTCAGTTGACAGGTGAAAATTTGTCTCCCCTAGTGTGAGGCCGTCCCTTCCTCTTTAATCCCACTTCCCCGGCTGAAAGGATGTCTAACATCGATTAGAGGAAGGTGAGGCTTAAAATGGACACATTTTGGGGTTATTGTACAGAGCTCTAAACCTTTTGCTACAAAAAGTTAAACATATATAATGTGTTAAAATGATAGTATCGAGTGCCTAATATTTCGTGAAGAAGGGCTTCTTTCTAATGAATAAATCTACATTTTTCTATTTGTACGCCGTGAATTTCTTAGGTTGAAATAGCGTGTGTTATGTTTCTTTTAACAATTGGCTTGGGCTTGCGTTTTGTGTGAAATCACTGGTGAAGGGTGAATTGCAAAGCGTAGAACACCACCGGCGTGAAACAGCGATCTTTTCAGTCTTTTACAGACTCCATTTCAGGTAGTGTGCGCTCAAACTACACAAATTAATTCTGTCGTGCCTTTTTAGAATCACTTAACCATAAGTACTAATGGATTCAATGCCTACGTGAAAATAAAATAAAAATTCGATTAACAGAAAGGAAAATAATAAATCTGAGATAATTTGCACCAAACAATGCTCTGACGCATGCGCCTGCCTTAATTTATACATCTATCGACAGGCACCAACAGTTTGTAATCGTAAAGTGGTAATTTTGATGTGATATAATCAAAACATTATACTTCTCAGATTTATTCATACATTTCATTCCTTATGCCTTCAATAACAATCGTCAAAATCAGCAGCATGAAGGGCCTTATCTTTTTATTTTGTTGACTTAGAAGTACAGATTTTTTCATAGATCAAACTTTTTTTTTTTTAATAATGGCTTTAACCAGTGGTTATCTAGCCAATGACGAGTAAAATTAGGTGAACAAATTTTGAGGTTATAAACTATGCCGAAGCCATTTCTTCAGCTTTCTCAATAAAATGTATAATGTGTACATTTTATCCCTTAATTTGGATTCTTGACGAGAACTTCAAAGGCCAGCCTTGGTTTCAACATTATCCGAAAGAATCCATATGCCGAATGTACTCGACATGATAAACTCCTCGGATCGCGTCGAAACCCTCGCAATTTTGCGTAATTGATACTATAACACTGTCCGTGACACTTTTTGCACTATATCACACCATTATAACACAAAAAACAGTATTATTAACGAATTACTAAAATTGCAATGAACCACCATTCAATAGATCAAAGTTATTGCAGACGTAAATATTTTATATTAAGTTCATTTTGATACCTCTGCGCATGAAGTGATCTTGTAAGTGTTAATTTTTCCTGTTGAGGTTATCAAATAAAATCAAATACATTTATTTGTGCAACATAGGTAATACAAAGATCTTAGTTAGTTATTATAATTTCAGACATGGAATCCTATTTAGGGACGGAACTCTGAAAAAGTGACAATGTAGTAAATAATAGTATGTTGTGTGGGCGAAATTTTAGTTCACAGTCAGTCAACGTGTAATTATAAATCGTACCTTATTTGTTTCGCTAAATTCCAAGTTAAGCGAAATTCTGTACGAAAACGGACGCGAGTTTTACCTAAACTCAACAAAATGAAAACATAACAAAAGCTACCCTGATTAATTCAGCAGACTAAGTTTCTAACGGCGTGCGTATGTGCTAGTCTCATATTTGGGTCGTAGTTGATATGAAAGCAGAACTAAAACACGAGGCGCGCATTAGTCCTGTTAGGGCTTTGACTAATTACTCGTTTCAAAGTGAATGCCCACTAGAGCGGCCATACTCGTATGTCATAGACGCTTTGATTATCTGGAACAACGACGGGCCGACAATGCGGCCTTGGGCGGAGCGCCCGGACAGTAATCGAATTCATGTCTTCATTCATTTTCAAGGCCGTCATTTTATACGTAAATGAATATATTGTAATCAACACATATCTACATTATCAACTATCAAACTGGATGAATGATGAATGAATGAATAAATGGATTCCCTGATTGAAATTACAACCTATCGCCTTAATCTCTTCAGCTAGAAACTTGAAATTCAAAATGTTGCCACTATCTCGATCCCAGGGGGATGAAAATGTTGAAAAGATTTGACGGGCTAGAACATTGAACTTTAAAAATTAGATGCATTTGATGATTAAGTGAATCGCTAAGAAAGCGATTTCCAGTAGGATGGAAATGTACGTAAAAGAACAAAGCGCTGCGTTGGGTAACTGTTTAAACGTATAGCTTGATTAAGGAACGCAATTTTTATTTCATTTTCAATTCAAAAGCAACAATTCATTATTTGTACACGTTCATCATAATTTTTTGGACAACAATTTTAAAATGTCAAATTGTCATTCATTTTACTGACACCACTTTTATTTTTTGTAATTGTAGAGATCTTTTCAGTGAAATGAAGTGGCAATGTACAGGCCAAAGTCGTCGAGTGGTGACCACATACCGGGAAACGTCTACCGGGCCGTCCCCCTACTAGGTGGACCGACAACCTGGTCAAGGTCGCGGGGAGTCGTTGGATGCGGGTGGCTCGGGACCGGTCGATGTGGCGTAATGGAGGCCTATGTCCAACAGTGGACGTTTCCCGGCTGATGATGATAATGATGTAGAGCGTATTGGGCGATTTTTTTAAAAAAAAATGCCTTGTATATAATTTGACGAAAATATTCAAAAACATCAATTACCTTTATTTAATAATCCAATGTGTGTATTCAACGGTTTGTACATTCAGAGGTGTGTGTGAAGTCTACTAATGCGCACTGGGCCCGCGTGGATGACTGTGACTC
Source organism: Carcina quercana (assembly GCA_910589575.2). Taxonomy (NCBI): domain Eukaryota; kingdom Metazoa; phylum Arthropoda; class Insecta; order Lepidoptera; family Depressariidae; genus Carcina; species Carcina quercana. The sequence goes on along the minus strand of OU342429.1, from coordinate 840,199 downwards.
ATACACCCTCTGTAGAAGAGTAGGAGAGCAGGCTTGAGCCCCTGCAGTGCGGACATATAATAGGCTGATGATGATGAAGATTTCATAATTAAATTTTAAAATTAAAAGTGTTCAAAGTCCATGCCACACGCAGACCCTCTCTTTCGTAGACAATCCTCCATTTAGTATCACCTCTATGATTGTGAATAGAATAATTTATTACAATCCGTCTACGTCTGACGCCGGGGATGCGAGCAAACCTTGTAATTATATGAAATGATGTGTAAATGCTATTGTATGAATTTCATACAATTTTAATCACAATTCAAAACTAAGTTCGATGAGATACATCGAGGTATTGTTATTTTCAGTATGTAAGCTTTTTGCAGTGTACAAAATAATGTCCAGTGGTGCCCAGATTTTTGAACAATTATGCAAAATTAGTGTCATAAATTATCCCTTGGCATAAAGTGCTCATCCATACTTTTCTGACTTACTTAGTGCATACTTTAGACAAACCATCTTGGACGCTTGGACTAACAACAGTGGACAACAAGACAATCCGGATGACCCGGTTTCGGTTCTAGTGGGAATACTTGGTACTGTCGGTACTTGGTTTGGTTGGAGGGCATTTTATATGTCTTCCTGGATACCTACTACCATATTACCGAAGTCTACCACTAAAAAGCAGTGTTAATAGCACTGCTGTGTACTGGTATGAAAGCTACAAAAAAGACTCAGTGCCCTGTTAGCTCTAGGCTCCTGGATGCGTCCATCTTTACGCTTACCACTCAACGACATCATCACTTACCATGAGGTTTGATGGAAACCAATTAATCAACCATGGCTAGTTATTCTATTCGTGTGCACGTAGAAAATTCCACCAGCTAAACCAGCAACAAAAGAATTGAACCCGGGGACATCCGGACTGTGTCTAAAACCCAAATGTTTCGGCAGTGGGATGAGCAATAACTTCTGAAGTGTATACAAATATAAGTATCTGGGAGGTGGATAGATAGCTAAACGAGCAACAACCTTTGGGTGCCCTTATCCGTCTCGAAGGACTATATAATGGTACAATAAGATGCTAAACCTGGTATTCCATACCCGTGACTGTTGGGAGAATTCACGGTGTACCGTCGTGTGTCGTCACCGGTATCAAAACTGCTAATTGGCAACGATGAAACCCCGAAACAGAACCCCGGTATAATGATACAATTGCTGCTTGTATATAATACGAATTCCATTATTCATGACAACACTTCACCATCGTCATTTATTATACATATTAGTAGTGACATCTATGTGGAGAAATACATAATGTACAAATACAGTCTCGCGACTGAATAGTGACTAATGACTTTTTACGCAAATAAAGTGCCATGGCATGAAATAAATAACAAACTTTGAATTTCATATAGAAGGATAGCCCTTTGCCAATGATTTCAGAACCTAATTTATTTAAGTACTTAATTCGTGCGCACTAAAGCAGCTCGTATTTCAATAACGTTAATTGAATTAGGAAATAATAGAAATGGAAATAGTTTTTCGCTATGTATACTTAATTTTTGCAATGGTAAGATATTCAGATTAATTTAGCAAGGCTTAACTTAAAACCGAATATAATTTAAATAACATAAATCAAATATTAAAAACTGACAAATAGCATTGAAAGTATTTTATTTTAGGATTATCTCCTAGTCAGTAGCTTTTACTAAACATCCTGACTGACCGATTTAACTAAACCCTAGATACATTACCACAACTGGCCAAACAAACTTGACATTTGAAATACTATCCCTTAGAGAAATAGTACAACGCAAAGCAAAGCCTTACGTACTCGTATAAACGAACACTATAGAATCAAGGACTTATATCCATTTCTGAACCATGCCTTTTACATAACTTATTCTATTTTTTAAACTGCTATAGATCATAAGCAGAGAAGTGCTAACCCATAATGCAACAATTTCGTTACCTACGAAACAATTTGATGATTCCCATTGTGTTTTAAAATCCATCGATTTGTACCTACAATACAAAATACTAAGAGACATACACAAAACCTCTACTACAACAAGACTTCAACCGCGTCAATGTTCTAGATGAACACCTTTTATCTGACAAAACTTCGATATACAAGGCTTGAATTAGGAGAGGTCACTAGCTACATTATCAAACATCCGACAGAAATCAGGTGACGCCTTCGTACCAGCGAGAAGAGTGAGTATTTGAGTCCTGCAACACACAATAATTAACTAATTATCGATCTAGCTATCTATCTCTCATATTTATATTAGCATGGATGATAACTAGATCGTCGTTTTCAGAATTGTTTCGTCAGTTACTAGTTCACTGTTGGACATGCGCCTCCCTCAGATAGTGCCACGTCAGACTTTCCATGAGTTGACATATTCCACGCTTGGCAGGTGGGTTGGTGATTGCAGAGAGATATTTATTATTAGGGTAGATGTTGCTAATCTAAAGACAAAAACTACTCCGTCATTTTAGTGAATAATGGAAACAAACCATTTCGAATTTCGAATCATCAACTGTAAAGAAAATCAATTAAATTTCAATATACTAGCATTGAGTACATTTCGGATTTATCGTGAAGGCAATTAATTGTCAAGCAATTAACTGTCATTCGATGATTAATTAGGTGAATACTGTCTCGATTTGAGACATCATTTTAAAAAACGAGGTATAACAATTTAGAGCTAAAATATAAAGATGTTATTCCTTCTTATATTAACTACGGTTTGTATTTTTTTATATAAATTTTATGATTAAGTAATCAAATATTTTACATTTTTACGACTTATTTGTTACATGGCTTTCATATCAACTGGTGGTACTCTTTCACTAAACAGACGTGCTAATAGCACTTTTGTTTTCCGGCATGAAAGATAGCAGAACCAGTCTTCGTTAGTTTGAGGCTTCTGGGTGAGCACACTTACCATCCAATGGATCTATCATCACTACTGTTATGGTGATATTAAGAGGCTTTGTTGGTTAGACCACGTGGCCGCGTTCAAGTTTGGATTGTTTTGTAGCTGTCCCTATCCGAGCCCTATCCTACCCGAGCGCGTACGGTGAGACAGCATACACTACGCGAAGTTATCCACCCGTTATTTGGATGTTTCGTAGTATGTAACCATTTTTAATACAGTATACTAATAAAATTTCAGATGTCGGTGTTTTTTCCAAATTGTTCTAAATTGATTCATACTCTTGTAAATCAGGTTCAAAGTTGGGGCTTTTTATTACCGTAAAATACAATTCTTTGACGCCCTGTAACTCTGGAAGTATATATTTAAACGAAAATCTGACTCACCACCGACACAGATATTTGTTTCTAGATTGTGTCTTAAGAATTTCATAGCTTGATACTCAAAATATGACTGGAATACGTTTGTATGGGCGCATTGACACCAGCATACCCTCTTAAGGTCAATTATAAATTTAAAAATGTCAATTAAAAATATAGATATAGTTATTCGATTTTGTTTGTTTTATTGAGCACAGTCATAATATAATACAAAAATATCATTTCCGCAATATGTATCTAAATGACTTTTGAAGTCCACAATCACCTTCCGCTTGGCCTTCATGTGGTAGGTGACGTTGACAAAATAAGATAAAATACTCACCCTGGTGCCACACGATGATGAAATGACCAAGATGATAAATTCGTAACGAATACATTAATGTCAATGAAAATAAGATTGTGGCACAACATGGGAGAGGATAACAATCAGCAGGTGATGATGATAAATATACTGATAAGTAAACTTCCTAAACCAAACTAAAGTAAAGTTGTTTTACAAAGAAATGCGACATTAACCAGGTAAGGTTGTAGTCATGGATGAGAACAGAAGGATGGAGACGACAAACATGATAAGTATTATGACTTATATTCTCAAAATAAACATAATATTTTTTTAACATATCAGTTTGCCAATAAAGACGCTGCAGCTTTACTAGTTAGCAGGCCTGAGGTGAAGAAGGTAGTCATAAAAATGGAACATATGAACATGGATTTTCCTGTAAAATCAGAGAGGAGTAAGTATGTCGCTCATCATTACGTTTTGTACCTTTAACAAATTATACATTATGACCCTACTAGGTGGACAGACGGGGAGTCACCAAGTGCAGGTAGCTTGGGACAACTCAATGTGGCGTAACGTGAAGGCGGCCTATGTCCAGCAGTTGACGTTTCCTACCTGATGATGATTATGATACATATGGGTAACAACTTCCTCCGTCTTCTAATGGCTACACCCTTGGAATAACAACTCGGAAGTCCCGGGTTCTCGATACCCAGTGATAAAAAGTATTTATAAATATATATAAAGCTATATTTTTATCTGGTTTGTCGAATTAGACCAAAATATCAAGGAAATCCATTGTAACAATAAATGAAAGAACAAGGAAAAATGTTTCCGTTGTGGTTAGTGATGGAATATTAATACAGATTTTGTATGATGATTATGCAATGGTGTCTTAAAATAATTACCTTTTTGTATTTTACAGGAGCCCACATAGATTTTAATCGCTGGTACGATGGCGTCACAAGGTTTCTGTCGGATGTTTACGAAAAATTTTATGATGTAGCTAGTGACCTCTCCAAATTCAAGCCTTGTATCTTGAAGTTTTGTCAGATAAAGGGTGTTCATCCAGAACATTGACGTATAGCTGAAATAATTTACTTTACGTCGTTGTAATAAATAGTTTAAACAGTATTGTTCTTGTCTGAGGTGGTCGGTCTGTCCGTTTACCGAGGCTATTTCTCTCTCTCTCAATTTAATTAAAAGAATATCTGTTGAAATATCTGGAACTGTACTGAATTAGCAAATTATTCTCTTTGACTGTATTATTGTAGTAAAATGTTTCTACAAACGAATAATTGAACCAAACTTTAATTATATGGTTGGCCCCGTTTCAGTCTTTTATTTCATACTGAATTGTAAATTTCAGAATTTATCACAAAATAACTACATCTTTGGTCGTAGTAGAAAGTAGCCTATATCAGGTAGTAAGTAACGGTTAATGTAAAACCAACTCACTTTCGCTGTTATAGTATAAGTATGGATGGATTCTTAAAAACATGTCTAATTTCTACAAATACAACATCTGTAGTAGTCGGATGAAACATTGTGTAAACATGTTATTAAGTATGAATTATTTAGCTTCCAAATAAAGGCACCGAAACTGCAAGTTGGGAGGGTCCAAATGAGGTGGTGACTAACATCAATGACGTCACCTATCAAGCTCAGAAGACATCGAGAAGCCCACTGAAAGTTGTGCACGTAGATCGGATGACGCGTTATCATGGCAGTAATAATGCTCGGGGTGTCACGGCGGTTCTCGAACAGTCTAGAAATAATGAAAAGAGAGGTGGATCTCCTATCTCCTTCGTGTCGAGTAGCATAGAAACTTCTCGAACGAGTGTGACAGAGAGAGGCGGATCCATCTGTCTCCTTCGTGTCGAAACCAACAAAAGATAGTGTGGAAGGCTCTCGAATAATCCCATAAGGATTAACAGTTAAAGGGAGACCGATCCATCTATCTCCTTCGTGTCTAGTAGCGAAGTTTGTAGAATGTTCCTGAAGTAAATAAAAGATTGCGAAAATTGAAGATCACTGCGAAGGATCTAGAAACAATTATACCGGGAATATATAGGTGCGAGCCGAGCTTCGACGACAGTTGAGTTCATTTCTAAGTAAACAGGCAATTTAAAGCAAATAAACGGAAAGCTGAAGAAATTGTAGGGTGTAAGTACAGTCGAGGTGAAAAAGTGTTAGTATACTAGAGTATCACGTGGTGTCAGTAGCGACAGACCGGCGTCAGTAGTACCAAAGGGACGTACGGAGAATCCAGGGACGGACTCAGTGCAGAAGACTTGGACCCAGTGAGACAGGGACGCACTCTGTTGGAAGACCTGTTTTGTGGACCCAAGCTACCAATAAACTTTGTTGTTGTTTTTCAATCCCTCGAAACAAGTGCTTGTAGAGATAGGCCAGGCCATGTAGCGTTAGTTAGTTGGGATATTATAAGTCAGTAAGGAACTTTAGTTGCGTGAACTGTTTTGGTGGGATTGTTTTTTTAAAATCTGCTATCTTAATCTGATCCTGAGAATTAGGGCTCGCTGTAATTAGCCCTGGTCTGCTGTTTTGGTTAGTTTTGCGGATATTTTCACACACCGAAAATAAAACAAACATATTTTGTATAATCATTATATATATTTTTTAAAAGACATCCTGTTTTTGCATATCTATTTTCAGTATATATTTTTTCAAAAAATAAAAAATTTCTAAATCTTACCAATCCATTTCAATTTTAACGATAAGTCTCACCAACTAGTTAAAATTTTAACAATAAAAAAGCAAATAGTTTGTATATGGATGTATTTTTCATCAAGTTTTTGTTGCATCGAAATCTAAGTAGTACTCGTATTATCGAAGTTTGAAAGTTTCGTTCAATTTGAATTCACGCAACGACGCGAAATGTGGCGAGTATTCCAGCCAAAGACTCGCGACATATCGGGTCACGTGACCAGCTTCTCTCAGTTTTTCTTAGATTCTTACGATACCTTTAACGAACTTAGTTGGTCAGACTCATTATAATGATATCTTGATCTGACTGTGGAAAACGAACTCTAAAGTTAAACACCTAAATAGAAGTCAAAGTCTATGAGAACTTAATTATTGGTCTTATCTTACTCCAAACCGACATTGCTGTATCTCGGGCCCAATCCGAGAGCTGCGTGCAAGCTGTAAATAATATTTAATTAATGTACTTATGAACAACAGTATAAATCTGTGTTCTAGCTTGACGTGTAGTCATAGTTTCAAACTAAGATAACCACAAAAAGTAACAAAGGGAAAAATATTTAGGATATGGGCAGATCAGGGATATGCAAACTTAACAGCACCTGACATACATGCGTTAGGAGACGATAAGATTTGCAGATTCTGTAAAGAGGAAAAGGAGACACCCATGCACATCCTCTGTCACCGCGATGCACTCCATCACAGTAGACAAAAGTACCTTGGAGGCCATATCGTCACACTAGACGATATTAAGGTCTCCACCCCTAGAGATATCGTTCGATATATGATCGGAGTGGGCCTCTGGGAAGTACTTTATCCACATAGGGGTCACAATAGATCACTATCAAGGTCGCAGTGAGTGGTTGGGCCCAGTGGACCACCCCCCTTGTCTCAAATAATAATAATAAAAGTATCTTGACAAAGGCAGAAGCTTATCGTGGCTAATATCTTATATGGTTATTTTTGGGGCTTCGTAGGTCAAAAAGAATAAGGGATCACTTTGATGTACGTGTCTCTGTCTGTACCTTTTTGCACAGGATCGCGTGTTGAAATCAATATCGGATACTCATGTCTGTATTCATTTGAATCTGTACAAAATGTAAATTCTAGGTTTAATGAAATAAAAATCTCATCATCATCAACAGTATACACGTCCCCACTACAGAGAGTGTATGGGCCATAGAACACCACGCGGGCCCTGTGCGGATTGGCGGACTTCACATGCCTGATCAAGACATAAAGGTCTCCTCACGATGTTTTCCTTCACCGTTAAGCAATCGGATAATGTAATTGAATTGAAAACCAACTCATATGTACACGGCTGGAAATATATGTGAGTTAAATTTGATTATGATTTTCAGTATGTAGATCATTCTTATTAAGTACGGAGACCACGGTGCGCGAGTCTGACTAGCAATTGAACGGTTTTATTGTAATGGTCTTTGTATGGTAAGCTTGCGCTCAAAGAAGCTTCAAGCGAACGGGGTTTCGGCTCCGTATCGGAACATAGCTAAAACAGTGCTATTAACACCACTGTTTGGCGGCATACTTGGATAACATAGTGATAGCTAATCAGGTAGAAATAGAAAATGAATGTTATTGGTTTTAATACTTTGACACAGACGTTTATAGAAACAACACATTTACCAACGAGACAGTGTGCGTAACATATAGCGGGTAATACAGTCCGTTTAGGTAAGGCATTACATAAGCATTGAGACATACGAGACGGCGATGGCGGCGGCCGCCGAGTTCTGGTTGTTGTCTTGAAAGGGAATGGCCAGAACGGCCACCTGTCCATCGTCATGTTCCACGGCAGCTTTTTGTATTTGTATACATAATCTGGTTTCGGTTTCTTCGGCCTTCCAAGCAACGGCCCCGTTAGAAACGTCGACTTCATGTGAGTTTGCTGTGGATTTGAAAAGTAAATTAGCATCATCACACCCGCTAAAGTCCACTGTGGTACTCATATATGAGCCTTATTTAAATTAAACGGTTAAGTGCGAGTTTGACTCGAGAACCCTGGGTTCCGTACAGAATACGAATAATTAACATACTTAGAATCATGCTCTACCGAAAATGTAAACCGATTGAAAAACCAACTTTACTTTGCAGCTAAATTACATAAACTATGTATGGATTTCAACTACGAAGTTAAGTTTGTAAACATTAAAAAATGTGTGCTAATTAGAAAATTTTGGTTTTCAGATTAATTCCTGTGGTTGTGCTTAAGACCTTGCTTCTTGCCAAATTTTAGGATTCTAGGTCAACGTTAAGTATCCTATAGGTTTTGGTTTCCTCGCATTTTGAATGGAAATGGTCTAAAATACAGCTATATCTTGCGTATACCTAGGTTTTTTCACAGTTGCAGAAAGCCACAGACTTGCGTCTTCGATATTAATTTCAACTTGATACCTTTACGCGTTCCTGAGAAAAAGGTCTTGACTGACATACAGACAGACAGACCGTCAACAAAGTGATCCTACAAGAGTTCCTTTTTTACTTTAGAGATACGGAACCCTAAAAATATATAATGTATTGGACATATTCACCACGCTAGATTTTTCTAGATAGATTTAAACAATGTATTATGAATATATAACATACAAATATACACACAGACAGACAGAGGACCCGTAGTTAATTGGTCCTGTTATGCATTGTGCAACTTTTGGGTGCGGGACGCTCAAAATTACCAAATAATCAAACATTCTATGCCGCTGGGTATAAGCGTCTTGGGACCGGTTATTGAGGCGTACCATGGGGTAGGACTCTATTCATAAGGTAATGGTGAACCTATTTTCCCAAGGTTCAGTTACAAAGCCATGGGTGACTAACTCGTAGATGATAAATTAATTTTTTCAACAAACAAAAAACTATCATGACAAACATGGCTGTATTTCTGTCGATGTCGTGCACTATTTATACATAGCCTTTTTATTTATACGTAAACTACGGAATTATGATTGTATTCGCATACCTTACTTCTCCGCAGGTCTTTATTTAGATATTTAGAGCGAATGATTTCTCGGGTCGATAAATTTGCTATGACCATATCGTTGAGATACTTCGGGAAGTTTGAATACTGCCCGACTCTCTTAGGATTCCGCTGAAGTGTTTCGTTAAGGGATATAGAGTTGACGATCGCTTCGTATATTAACAGCTGTAAAGTAAAACAAATAAATGCGTTCAAAAAGAACTGGAAACCAACTTCTTTTCTATCCAAGTTTTGAGGTAACAAACATATAAAAAAAGAACAAGAAAATGTTTTTTTTATATATGTTGAACCCGTTGAATTGATAGCCTCCTCCTTTTTATTGAAGTCGGTTAATAATGCATTGTTACACAAGATGCAATAATAACACACATTTACACGCCCTCAAAATGTCGATACCCTCGCCCTAACATGCGGTATACGTAAAATATACATAATTTTTATTCCGTATTTAAATTTATCTTTATGTAGGTACAAAAGTGCCGTGGGTGACAGCTTAACTTCCTGTAAAACAGTAATGAAACGGCCAAGCCACATATCTTGATTAAGCAGAGTTTGTGTACTCGTAGTTAGGGCATGTAGAGTTAAAATCTGGTTCTATATGATATCTGATAAGTTTTTGACAGTACGAGTCATCTGGTCTCGTCTTGGCAACATTTTACATGAAAATGTTTTTGGTGGGATTTGTATTATTTGAAAATAGAAGCATGAACGGTGTGTGACAGTCATGCCACCTCTCATGTGACTGTATTGTTGTAGACATTAAATCTTCAACAGGACATCACTCAGCACTTCCACACGTAATTTATTTTGGCTCAACCGTCTTCTTAGAAATGTTATGTATGTACACTGTACGTACCCCTGTGACAATCAAAGCCGCAAACATATTTAATTCCAGTTGACATATCTCATCGACTCATCACAACGCAGCGCTGCTACCTTATGGAGAACAAATCAATTACACACTAAAGAATTTAATTAAACTGTTTACAGCTGACTCACTGTACACAAGACAAGATTTTATGCAGTACTAGTTGGTCGCCCGCTGCTTTGCATGGAAATTCCTTTCTGAGTGGTAGCTTAAATCGTCTTTGTATAAAACTTAAAGGTTTTGCTCATAATATAGTACATTTCGAGACTAGTGAGAAAAATTTGTTAATTCAATCGAGTTTTGACTATTGTTGCCCGAGATGAAGTTCATGAAAGAGAAAAGCACTAGTGCCTTTTGTTTTTTAGACAACCTTCTGAAATCACGAACTTTTAGCACGCCAGACAGCTACGAAACGTTTCACTGTTTGAGCATATGTATTAAAAATACTTTTCACATGTTAACCGCATTAGGATTCATCATCAGCCGGGAAACGTCCACTGCTGGACAGCTCACTGACGGATTTGGATTAGAATTTGGAAAAATATTTTCTAAATCTTCATGGGCAAGGTGATAGATTTACTTCTAACTAAATTATCTAAGTCGTGGCTTGATTTTTAAATAATAATTTCCCACATCATAATGTCACTGATCATTTCGGTGTATGATATTGCATTTCACGAAATATTACACTGTTGAACACATTAATGAATATAAATCATTTTCAGATACGGTTGACCAAAATCCCGTCTATTTCATGGTATATCCAAACTGGAACCGTCATATCTTAGGAAATAGTTATATTGTTCACTGTCAGAGGAACTGACAACGCTTTGTTCATGCGATCCCTGAAGGATGGGAGGAAACAACAAAGTTATAAATGTTGACACGTCAAATAAGTTCCTAATACAATTCGAGTTTAATATAATATGAATGGGCACACTACAAAATGATACGGCCAGCACTGGTTGGGCAGATCTTCCAATGAACGGTTACTTCATGTGGGCAATTCAAATTTTGTTGAATTGTGACTTTTTTTAAACTCACCTTAGCTCCCCTTCTTCACCCCAACTGCTCCGTCATTACCGTGGACGCTTTCGCAACCAATAATAGAGGAGCTACCACCGGGCACTGAAGGGCCTAAATGATATATTTTAACAGACTGGTTGGAGATCCTTGGATGCTTTAATCATCATCATCATTCGACATATGATTTTCAGAAAGAGGCTGCTGCAGCTCTCTGAATTCACTTTGTTGCCGCAATATGGTACCCAAAAGAAACAAGAGGGTGGTCTTAATACACGCCGAAACAATACGGCAAAGTACTGGCCCCAAGGCGTTGGGATAAAAAAATATTCCGAGATTGAATTCATGACCTCAACTGAGTTGTTTACTCGTATAACTTACAAACAAAATAAAATGTATAAATAGATGTTAAAATAAATATAATTATGAATAGAACGAAGTGCTAATTATGTATAAAATTCTACTGCGTCTTGTGGTGTGAACACGGGGCCGTAGAACAATCTTTCTAGCTTGTCCATCTGTTCGTTCCAAACATTAGTAAACCACTCTCGGACGGTGCTGCAGTATCCTGAAAATATATCCAACAGTGTCGTGATGGAGCTGCTTTGAACAACATTTAAAAGCCACTGACAATGACAAATGATAAATCGAAGTCTAAGTCTCACCGCCTCCGTGGTATTATGGCTGAATGTTAGACTAACAATCGAGTGGGATACCTACAGGTATTTGGTTTGTCTGGTGGTAGAGAATTTTCTATGTTCTCCTGGCTAGCTACCGCCATGTTATCTAAGTCTGCCACTAAATAGAAGTGTTAATAGAACTGTGTCGTGTTCCGGTATAATAATAAAAGGAGCAGATCCGGTGAGTCATTAGCTGGAAACAACTGGGTGCGGATGCCTTCTATCCAACGGCATTAATCGTCACTTACTGTAAAGTGAGATGATGGCCAAATGCAAACCTATCATTCATTAAAAAAGTATTAAGTTAAGGGTTGGACAATTTAACCACCTATTTTGTTTACTCAACAACCAACCAACAAACAAATTTTTAAGGGATTTTATTTTCATTTATTTAATTGGATTTCATTTATTTATTTAACAGCTGTTACATTAAAATTAATTAATTTTAAACTGAATGCACAGCTAGTCAAAGACACACCCATCATGCGTTTAGTTTCAAATATAATACAGAACAACGGCAGGTAATTACATGTAAAAGATGAGCGTACGTTCGTAAAAATGTTAAGAATACAAGATGACAGTAGAAGATATTAATAATAAAAGGGATATGTATGTTTAGTAATTTTAATTATATTGTTTATCAAATAAGGTATACATTAGGGTTCTGCACCTTAAAAAAACTTGTTGTCTGTGTAAAGAATCTATAATCTAGAAATGTAGAATCTGATAGACAACTGACCTTTGACAGGGGGTATCGCACTCGTGGGTATTGGTGTTGTCCTTAAAGGGAATGGCCAGTTCGGCCATGAATTCATGTCCATGCTCCAGGTCAACGTTGAGGCTTGTCTCCTTCCAATGTAGTATTTAAATTTTGCTTTATTTTGATGGTTTAGTAGCCTGTCCTTTGAAGCACCAATGGTGGACAGGGGGACATCCACGTCAACAGGCAGCCGTTCATGCTTATCAATGTATAGAGATCCGTGAGATGGTTCAATGATAGAAGGGTTGCTGAAGCGAAATAGCTGTAAATTGAAACAATTCGTCAGTGGCATTGTCCCTACAGAGTACTACATTACTACAAACCCCAGCATTTCATGAAAGCTTTGACATCAAAGTATAACGTAGCAATGCTACCGAAAAAATTTCTGCTATTCATATTTCCTGCACTTTTTAATTGTACACTTGAAAGTAAAACACTGACACTGACACTACTGAGATACAATTATTAACTCGAGACACAATACACTTTATATTATTATTACTTTATAGTCAAAGTCCCGGAGAAGCTAGTAGCCGCCACCGCACTAGTCTATACCGCGATGCATATGACTAGCAGCGCCATCTATTGCCCTCGTGCGAAACGTTTCTACATAACGATGTCACAACCTTATGATTATTATATTCCCGCGAAGCATAAAAAGGACACGTTGTGACATGGCTATCTATTGAACATTTTTCATCACTTAAATAATAACGTTAATACAGTAAACGATAATTCTGTAATAGTTATTTATGCAACTGTCATATAAGGAGGGCTATTAAAACTCATGGAAAAGGTGGCAGCCCTCACAATGATAATAGAAATTGTGAAAACAGACGTTACATTAATTAAATTAGAAATAATTACACAGAAAGTAATTCCGTAGACAAACACATGGTAAAATACTGACAAGCTAGCTATTATTATTATATTACAGTGTAGTATAAGCATCGGTGGCGCAATGGATAAGGCGCGGACTCTCAATCTGAGGGTTCCGGGTTCGAATCCAGCATGTACCTATGAGTTGATTTTCAGTTCAAGTACATTATCCGAATGCTTAACGGTGAAGGAAAACATCGTGATGAAACCTGCATGTCTTGAACAGGCATGTGAAGTCCGCCGATCCGCACGCGGCTCGCGTGGTGGACTATGGCCCATACACTCTCTGTAGGAGAGTAGGCCTGAGCTCCTGCAGTGGGGACGTATATATGCTGTTGATGATGATGATTGATGATGTAGTAAAAGTAGTTCAATTTAGGTAACCAATCAACAAACTGAACCAAGTGTTCGATAAGATTTCCATTGGCAATCTAAATCACCAGTGGAAATTACCTAAAATAGTTCTATTATATACTACTATATAAATAAAGCATTACAATTCAAAATTTAACACCAACCGTAGCAATAATTATCACTAACAACATGTTTTGTATGAGATTTGAACTTGGCGTTCTCATATCCAACGACACGTGCATACCAAATAAAAAATAAACCAATTATAGTGTGGAATGCAATCAAAAACTAGTTGATTGTTGTCTGTCTCGAATGAATGCGTGACTAAATATGAATAATTGATGTTCTTCTCTAACAATGTAAGTAATCTTAAGGTCAATATACTTTTAGAAAGTTATTGTTGTATCATTATGAATATTAAATGATTACGCACCAGCATAAAACTATGTCAAAGCAGTCCGAGTATGGAATGGAGTAAGCTTAGGACCGGCTAACATGTTTTATTTATTCGAAATATCGAAACGTTTGCTTTACTTTGTAGTTCTTAATGATGCAAATTTTCCAATTTTTTACCACTCTTTTTGTCCGACTGTAAAAGACACAGGGTAAGATGAGACAATTTTAAAATTGGCTTTGCGATATTTTGCTCGTTTTGAAACTGAAGAGCTGTATGTTGAATACATAAAATTGGACTGTTGTCATTGATATGTTGGCAACACTGTTTCGTGAGACAGTTGTACGCCACCACCGTCCACGTCTCATTTCAAGCAGGGCTCAAGTCTTTTATTATCTTCTACACCATACCGGCCAGATGTTGCTCAGTAAACCACTGCTTGAGAAGCCTATATTACACGAAGTGGTCCCATCCTGGTATCGTGGGATGCTAGCCTTTTACTGTTGGATAACATGATAGTGGTAAGCAATAGATATACACTAGTGCCATACTTCAAACCAAAATAAATGCCAATGGTGACCCTGACTATTGTGAGTCTGTGAGTGGACTTCGAAGGCAGCCTAAAAGCGCCAAGTACTTGATGAATGAATCTTAAGCACTGTAATAGTTATTAATCAGAGCTTTTCTTGCCGCATCGAGAACTTAATCCGAAAATCGCTCAGAAAGAAATAAAACATGTTTAGATTTAAAAAAAAAAAAAAAAGTAAAAGGAGTTCCTGTTGTAATATGTGACCGCGGATTTGTGACAGAATCTCTTTCGGTTCAGGAAATATTTTTTGATGAAATAAAATACGCTCGTGCACAATATTTACATTTATACGTATTTCTCAAACCAGTTGTCTGCACTGACATCATTGGAGCTCTTTATTTTCTACTCCAATATTGCAATAGAAACTTAGAACCCCCTAAAATTTCAACTCTGAACAACGACGCGGTCGTTCTCTCTGACGCGGTGCTCATTTTTTTAACCCCCGAAGCAAAAAGAGTGGTATTATAAGTTTCACGCCAATATCTGTCTGTCTGTCATCGTAGCTCTTGAACGGATTAACCGATTTTGATGAGTTTTTATACGTGAAAACAAGTTTCCTTGTGGTGATTATTGTTTAGTTTTTTTTTTTAATTTATTTTAGTTTACTTGTATGAGTCAGCCTTTCATTCGCTGTCATGACAATCACGAGACCAACTGCCGTGACTGCTATGTCAGCTTACCACACCGCCCTTTTGAAATCTGTATAGTTTGCTATGAAGTCAGGCCTGGATTACCAGCGGTGAAGATACAACCCGTCAGTGAATGTGCAGAATTCAAGGCAGCTGGAGTTTGTGATTAAAAATACTCACAGTCTATACACTCCCAAAACAGGCTACAGCGATTAAAAATTAAAGGTAGCCGCATCCTCACCAGTCTTCTAAAAGCCCAACATGGTTCGGAGATGTAAACGAAACCTCAGAAACAACCATCGAAAAACGCAACAGGTGAAAATTCGTTCACAAAAATACCTATCAGGTGTTATGAGTGAAATTGCGAAAACTGTATTTGCATCCGACGGTGATTTGGTCCGGAAGAGACTGCTCGCGCTCTTCGCTTGCTCATTTCCTCTTTTTTCGCGTGATGGTTACGAGCGTAATATGAAGCAGTATGGTTCAACCTTCACTCAGTAACATGGAAGGCTCTCACACCATTGGAACACCTGCTTATACTCGTATATACAAACGCACCCTCTGTCTTGTTTGTTGTCATCATCGGACCAAAACAGTGCTATTAATCAGCTGTTTAGTAAGTCATAACATGATGGTAGCTATCCAAATATTTTGTAACACCTTATTCGGTTGATTTCATACGTTATCTTACATAGAGTAACAATTAGTCTTTGATAAGGTACGCCACTGCTAAAGAATACTACTCCGGTTCTTTTTTCACTATTAAATTAAACTAATTCTTGACCAAGCGAGCGAAGCGAACGAAAGGACTCCGTTTTAGCTAATAGGGCAAAAAGCTACTTTGAGAGTTTTTATGCTTTCATAAATAGGTCGCATTACTCAACCAATCTGGACAAAACTTTTTTTTTTTTATCGTCGTAGATATTTTATTGGCACTTTCTCCAAAAGTTATAAAAACGGGGTTCTGGATATCTCCGCCATATGAATGCCGATTTCAATGCGGTTTCATATTATTTGAAAATTTTGTTGAGTTGTGGAGTAGAGACAAAGTAAAAAAGTAGTCTCAAAGCCTCGTTAGTGATAAATCTGTACTCGGTGTTAGTTCTCCTCAATATCGAAGACATTTTGACAGAAGACAGTGCTCGCAATGTCTACAGCTCACGGAGTCACCAGTTATGTATTGCTCACAATGTATCCTTAAATTGTATCAATTTGAAATATCTGTAACGGGATCCAAAACTCAGGGAAAACCTTGGACATCAGACAGCAATAGCAATTTTGTATCTATGAGTTTTTGTGTTTAGATTTATTTTCAGACCTACGGAACTCTACAAACGATGAAACAACGTTCATTAGACGTGACAAATACAATGTGTGTCCTATCAATGATATTGGAGCGCCAAGAAACATACAGTAACACGTCCTCGGGGCGTTCTACGTAGAATACAATAAATTGCAACTCAAAAGCTCGCATCCAGTGATTTATTCAGTGTCGCCCGAGGTAAAGTAGATTCATCATTTTCACTGTGATAAAACCGTGTTATTTTTCGCCTTGTAACTCAAACACGAATGACTAATGATCTGATAAAAATAACAATGGTTTTGAGGAAACGGGGAATGGAGTGAGCGGTACACGCTGTTGCTAGGGGATCGCTATTAAATAATGGTGGTTATGCGGTTGAAAGTCTTTTTTGCCTAGATAAGGCAATATTTTTTTATATTATTATTTATTTCGTATATTTATGAATAATTTAGATAAGCAGACAAATTATGCATAAGAAAAGTTGTGATACATGAATATATGTATATATGGCCTTTATTTACTATATACTCGTACGAACGAATGGACCGATGGGTATATGGGGTATATGGGTATATTATAAGGGTAGGTAAATAGGTAGGATATTATAAGGGAACTAACTTCAAAAAAGGAGGAGCTGCTCAATGTGGCGGGTATGTCTTTAAATGTTTGTTATCTCTGAACTTTCGTCTGGGAGAACCGATTTTGAGGATTCTTTTTTTTATTTGAGAGCTGGTGCTTCCCGTGAGGTCTCATTTCATTGGTCCAATCTGTTCTGACAGTGATAGTGGCAGCTGAAGTCGGTTTCTTAGTTCTTTTTGAACACGTTAACTTGTACAACGGATTTTGGAATCCCAAAATATTAAAATCTGATTAATTATCAACTTAACCCAATCATTTGGCTAAAATCAACTGAAAGTGTCATCGCGCATCCACCTATTTGTTGCATACGCTTATAGTAAATGTACCCTCAAAAAGTCATAAACACGACCTTTACAAAAGTTGTGTACTCAACAACCATTGTTCTAATTTTGTTATAGGTTTTATGTGTAATATAATATGTAATAAGTTTCTAAAAGACTAGCGTCGACGAAATATTGTATTTTATATTGTTACCTGGTGCCTGACTGTGTCGGGTGCTCAGTGATTATGTATATTTTATAATCAATAAAGACTTTTAAAAATCAATCAAAATCAACTGAAAGTATGCCATCATCAAATGGTTTGGGTCAGCTTCGATCTGTTTTCTAATTAGCACATTTTTACTATCAATTCCAGTTAGCATAAATTTCTAATACAAGCAAAAATACACTTCTAGGTGACAAAGTTTTTCATACAGTTCTTCTCTTCAGCGATTACCTATGCGCATCATTTTAACAAACAAAAGACAAACGCTTTTTCTTTTTCGTATTTCAATTCTCTATAACATTTTCGTTTAGCTAAGCTAACACTCAAGTCCTGCTTTTCTTCGCTTCCCAACCTGTGCCACAATGTATGCGGCGAAGAGAGAATGAGGTAGCCTCAGGCCTCACGAGTACAGACTAGATGTAAGGCGCTTCTTTGTAACTTTAGCTGTTTTTTTACTGGCTTTGGAACTGGATAGCCGTTTGTCATTAGAGAATGTGTAGCAACAACTCTTACTACGTTCACAAATTTGCCAAACACACTTGGTGTATTTGGTGAATCGCTCTATCAAAGTTGGTCAAACATGCGATGGATGCGCGGCTCAAATCCAACAGTGATGTTATGTGGCTGGTGATAATAATTCTGCACATTACTCATACCTTATATCTGTATATACATATAAAACAAAGTCGGGTTGTCTTTGATTTTTTTTGTCTCTGACCCAAACAGCGGAATAACTTCAGTATATATGTATGACGTACTCATTAAACATAATTAGAATAATTACTATTAAAACATGGGATAAATTCAATAAAACTTAGGTGACTTCTTTCGGTGGCAGACTTTGGCAACATGGTTGTAGCTAGCAAAGCAGATATACCTCTATAAACATTGCACACCAAAAATCGAAACAAATATCACAGATAGTAAGTACTCTATGATTGATCAGAGCTACTCAGCACTGGGAATAGAAGTGACATAACAAACATTTTAATCGAGTAACAGTTTTATTACTCAGAAATAAAAGTCATTCGACTCTCCCTGCCGTCAATCCCTGTTTTAGGGATTTCTTTTGGTCGTACATCAGACTTCTGAGTTAGAAACTGACGTCGCACGCAATACCGATATTACCAGTGGTTCGGTTTTTTGCTTACGGTACCTCGTAATGGCCGGAATCGATTTCTACATCGTCGGTATGTAGGAAGTGTGGATGAAACGTAGGGTAAAACTTAGGTAGTGTTAGGTAAGGTAGGGTAAAACTTACTATATACTGAGATCAGCAATATGATGCAACGAAAAACTACCAAAGAATTTGTAGTCAATCGTCAATAAATCATCTTCTCATCCCACTTATGAATATACTCAATGGACAAGATATTATATCTATTTGTATATGTATCAAACGGATTTTAAGATTGACAAGTGGCTTCTAGGTGGCAGTTGTTAGTTCCCAGGTCCCTATCGTTACGTGGTTAGATACCTTGCTAAATTAGTTAGCTGCCAAAAATATGTGTTAATAGCACTGTTGTGTTCTACTATGGACAGTAGCAGCGGCTTACTGTTCTATCGACCGTCATCCATCTCTTACGCTCATGGATCTACTGCCGAGGCGGCATAATTAAAAACATTAAGCTAAACAATGCCGGTCCACATTAACCACCTGTACGGCGCCACCCTGTATTTATCGCTGCCATGAATCACCTGTATAAACTACGATGCTTACAAGCAACGAAACCTTAATAATGGAATATTAAACGCTTAATTCAAATCATTATTCATTCTTCCCTCACTAGGGCGGGCGACTTACCGCGTCCGTATTCTGGGAAATAAGGATTCAGCGAGAATGTACGAGTAGATACATAAGGAAATAGAATAAATTAATAGGATCAAGTGTTCTTGCAAATTTTAAAAGAGGTCTCCAAACTAAGAGGTAGCTTCATATATTCGGTGATATACATATATTTAATATTTAATCCATGCATATAGTAAACCAAGCAAGAAAAATGTTTCAAACTAAGACACGACTAAGAAAATAACAGTTAATATTATCAGTTTTAAAGAAATTGCAACTTATTTTGAAGGGTATATAGTTTAATTTACACGTTAAGATATTTTGTTTGATATTGAAAATAATATGTTTATTTTTAATCAAAAAATTCTATAGCCCGCGAAAAACACAACGCCATCAATGATACCTCACTTATCAAAATATGAATAGTACTGTAAATATTAAGTAACAATACTTACACAGTACGCTTAAATCATAACCCTTAAAGCGACATTGCCGACGCAACGCTACACTAGGAACTGTTTTCACAGTTTCAGAGCACCAGAATAGAGCTGTGGCCACAAAATCGAAAATCGATCGTTTTTACGTCGTGAAGTTACTGTAATTGTGACATGCAAAGCTTGATGGATTGTTCAGGTTGTGGAGCGGCGGAATTAAAATTTAATCTATTAGAAGACCTACACTTATATTCAGAATACACCCGTATGGAGTGGCATGAATTTGGGCAGTCCAAGAGGGTAAAAGTTTTGAAAATTGAATTCAATTTCTGTGTACAATAAAATTTATGTTCGATCCAAAAGTTTGTTAAAGTTACTGTAGTTTGTTGCATTAAAACATCCAGTTCTCGACGTGGAGTGTACGTGTACTTTGCACCCGATATATTTTCCTAATCGGCTAAACGTCAACATACTGTTTTCTGTGCGATCCCGGCTTTATAGTACCCCATATTAACCCGTGGTTGTATGGGCTGAAAATCATGAGATTGGAAACAGCGTCTGTCTCAACAATTTTACGAAAATCAGCAATCTAAGCGTGGTGATTATATATAATGCTAGCTAATATTAGTTATTGCCGGCGCATGTCGGACAGCTATCAAATAAAATTAGTACGTTGGCTCGTACACCCTTCACGGAACGTACGTACGTACGCGTAGTACGCCTTGTCGATCTATTAAAGCAGTTTGCGTCCAATCGTGGACTTATGGAGCTGTTGACGTTTGATGTCAGGGTCACATAAAATACCAACCTGTAATTGTACAACAAAACTAAATGCCGTAAATCTGAATAGAAACCAGAATTCCAATGATACAAATACCTAATCCACAGGAGGTAAAGAGGGCGAATTCACGCAATCTTCCTTCCTTGCCCTTAGGTACGGTGAGGGACAAAACTTCCAACGAAATTGTCTCATCAATTTGTAATCAAAAACGGAACTTTAATTCGCCGAGTAATCATGCCGTTGAAATTGTGTAATCATCTTGTAGGTCAGTGGGGTAAACGTGGCTGTTCAATTTAGCTGCAGTCAAGTTAACACTGGAAAGGGTTGCGAATTATTAAACGGTTATAAGGAAAATATACATCTTAAAATTATCCTTCAGGAAAAACACACTAATATTATATACTTATCAATTTTGTATCATCATCATCAGCCTGGAAACGTCCACTGCTGGACATAGGGCTCCCTCATGTTACGCCACATCCAGCGTTTTTGTAAAACAATTTTGTATAGCTGAAATATACTTTCCCCTGTCGCCCCTGCATATAATTTACACCCTCAATAACTTTACTGTAAACACCCCTAAACAAGAGTATTCTTCTCAAACATATTTGATAAATCTCGTTGCGACTAACAAACTTTCGATAATGTCATTTGCAATGACCAACCACTCTTGGCAGACGAGCTGGAGATCGTAATAAAATTGCAGCTTACATATTGATACTGCAGATCCCCTCTCCCTTCCAACCTACGTCTCCCGTTATTTCCAACATAGTTGCCTTCGAAGAATCACGGAAAGACATAAAGTAGTTATATTCATAAGCGACACAAGAAACCACTTATCATCAGCCGGGAAAAGTCCACTGCTGGACATAGGCCTTCTCCATAGTAAGCCACAATGACCTGTCCCGAGCCACTTGCACCCAGCAACTCCCTGTAACCTTAACTAGATTAAAACTTGTGTATTTTCTGAAATCATCTTTATACGCGTATAATTAAGTACCAGATGCACTTGCGCGCCGCAACCTCTGTGCCATAATTTTTTTGTCAACTTTGAGTTATATTTCTATGATAAATTCTTGTTTTATAGCGCTATAACATCCAGGTAAAAGCTTATCTCTGCTTACTTTTATAGTAGCTAATAAGCAATAACAAATTATATCTAAAATCGTTATTCCAAGAGGCATAAATGAGGTGCGCTACCCGATTTAAACGCAGTAATTATGGGGTTCAAGATGCGGGTACATTAGCATAAAACCATAAAGAAGTTTGTTCTCATTGACCCAGTTTTACATTGATTTTAAGCATTAACGTTTAGCAAAGTTAAACTCAAGAAACAGTGTAGTTTACTAATACAAAAAAGCTTAGTTTAAAAATAAAATCTAAAGTTATTGATAGTGAGCTTCGGTCTGAAAGAATTTTCATGTCGCATGGCTGTCTAACAAGTGTGATGATTATGCATAATCCCCTGTGAAAAGTTCCTGATCATGACGATAAATGTGACGAAAGCTTCATGTTCAGTTGATGATATTTCCGTTTGAAAATGCCCAGAGACATACTTTGG
Source organism: Carcina quercana (assembly GCA_910589575.2). Taxonomy (NCBI): domain Eukaryota; kingdom Metazoa; phylum Arthropoda; class Insecta; order Lepidoptera; family Depressariidae; genus Carcina; species Carcina quercana. The sequence goes on along the minus strand of OU342429.1, from coordinate 817,718 downwards.
ATAGTATGTATTCTCCTAGGTCTATCAGATGAACTTAGTTCTGTGTAGACAATTTTATACTTAGACACATCTGAAAATCTCATATATTTTCCTTTAAGTCACTAAAAGTAGTTATAGAATAATCTAGGTAAAAAGTCAAATTATTCAAGTCAAAGACTACCAGTCAGTAACCACCACAATATAATCTGCCGATTAACAACAGCGCTTATACCACCCGGTGATTTGCTATTTGATAGCATTAATTTGAGGATACTGGATATACATACTTCAATTCAAAGGGCGTAACATCTGCGTTCAATAAAGCTGAGCTTATTCAACCTGAGGATGTCACTGTGGATAAGTAAAGGGAAAAGGCTTGTTCTGATAACATGGACTGTGTTTCCGGTAAAAAACTATGTAATTGGCTATTAAGTTGTTCTTAGACAATTTGAGACAATAATAGGAGCCACCTTAAGATTGTAATCAGAGAGTTTGCCAGATAAGCATAAGTTTTTTTTACAGAATATATTTAACGCCACGATCTCACCTGATGCGCGTTGGTCTTGAAGGTGCCTATTCACCCTCGACTTGAAGACACCCAAATTACAGTTTTCAGGGAATACAGACGCTGGCAGCGCGTTCCACTCCCTGGCTGTACGCATGATAAAATTAGAAGCAAAACGCTTAGTGCGAGCCATAGGAATGTCAACGACGTATTGGTGCAGCCCTGCTGTTCGTCTGTTGGATCGATACTTGAATGGCGATGGCGGAATCAACATGAGCAGTTCTTGCGCGCACTCTCCAAAATGTAACCTATAGAATACAGATTGTCTTAACACTGTAAACACATATGGCATAGTTATTTACTTAACATACACCAAGACACGACTGACTGCAGTATTTTAACGCTGCGGGACAGTATGCGTCACTCACAATACAGTTGTATCAAAATACACTAGAAATAAGAAATTTGGAAGAATTTGGAACCAGCTAATCTTACATAACGAACAGTGCAAATCCTATCAGTCTGTTGGTATGATATAAAATTCAGTTCCATCGCAAAACAAACAAGGCCCGTTCCCACTGTCATACATAAGTGAATCTTCAATTTATTCCCTTCCCGTTCAGCTTCGACCGAATTCAGTGAAATCGTAAAACCTTATCCCGCCCGTAAAATGTTATCCCTTGCCTAGGGGTTGAAGCGATTCACATTTCCAGATTTTAAGCCTCGAAGAATTGAACCCACAGGGGTGGAGGGGATGTCGGTTAAATAGGGGGCGATAATCGAATTTTATTTTTAATGAGATCTCTTTGAGGACGGAGGAGATAGGGAGGAGGTAAATAAAATCCAGGGTTTTATAGTAGCATCGTGGGGTTTAGGAACATTTTGTTTTTATTTGTCAGCTGATATGGATTGCCTGGTGCTGAGAGTTTATATGGACCAGGAGGCTATTTGCTTGGCCGAGTAATATGGAGAATATGTCCGCCTGGCTAGCTACCAACATGTTGCCTAAGTCTGGCATCAAACAGCAGTGTTGATAGCACTGTTGTGCTCTGTTATGAAAGGTAGGAAAACCCGCGCTTCATTGACTAAGGCTTCTGAGTGAACACGAATGCCATCAGGTAAGATGTAAGCTAGGTGCCCAAACATTATACATTTAAAAAAATATTCGGTAGTCCTTTCTACATTATCGAAGAGACTAATGAAAAAAGAAAGAAAAATAAATTTATTGCTTTGTTAGAAGAAAGAACAGAGATTTATAAACTAAATATATACTAAAGCAAAGGGCCTATCTCAGCTGATGCTGCAACCACAGAGTGATTGAGTTTCAGGTATGTATGTAGAGGTAATGTTCGGAGGATATCAAACGGACAATCCTCCTATTGTAAAATTGATATAGCTTGCAGTACTTAATTAAAATGTTAGATCGCACGCCTCTCTCTGAGTCAGCCCCTGAACCTGAAGCGAGTAAGTCACTGTTTCCCCGTTTTACGAGATCACTTATATTGGAAGACGACAAATATTAAGCAATGAAGTGTAAACGGGGCGAATAAAACAATCCTTTGGTTTAGTCAACTGGAAATCTGATTTGTCTTGCACAAACGAATTTGTGAACGCTGAAAAACAATGAGCTGCCAATATAGATGTGTGTCGTTTGAAGCCGGAGTATACCGATCCGCGCCGGGATAAGGAATAAATGTGAGCAATAGAAGGTCAGTATGGTAGAGTGTCACAGTTCACAAACAATTGAGGTCTAGGTTCCATCCTAGCGCATACCAATAAGGTCACACCATTCTAGAAACTTTTATTACCACTGGCTTTTCGATCAAGGCAACATCATGGGGAAATATGGTCAATTCTGAGAAGAAATTCAAATTTATGCGTGGTAGACTTTGTCACAGGGATGGCGTTGCCCATGTGTGCAGGAGTCATCCTCAGTTTTTTTTATTGAAGATAGAGTAACACTTGACCTCAATCTCACCTGATGGTAAGTGACGATGAGGTCGACGATGTTACGTGTTGGTCTAGACCTATTTACGCTTCGTTTGAAGATTCCCAAGTTGTAGTTTTCGGGGAACACGGAAACCGGTAGTGCATGTCTCATGGATGGTGCTAAGCGAGCAACAATCTTTACGGTATTCCTATCGTTTGTAGTCGTAACTACATTGCGTAACGATTAAATGAAAGGAACAACAGTCATACAGAGATTCTCGGAGAATTTATGGGCTCATAAAATTATAGTAGTACAGAATTGGTCAACTGTTATTAGGAATCCTAATTCTGATTCCCTAGCGCTAAATTTAGCGTGAATAAGTTATTCTCAGTCAATCTATAGTCACTTAGCATCAATACAGATTGAGACGAAATATTTCATCAAAACGAAAGACAAAGATTTAAAAAACGTTGAAGAGAAGTTAATGTTTCAAAGCCAAAGCAGAAATACCTATATAATTGTCCAAGAGTTGACTCGCATATACATACTTGTTCTGACAAGAATATATCACGGCTTCTTATTCCAAAGCATTTTTATATTTACCCGTATCAAATTCAGAATCAACGATTCAAACGAATTCAACGATAAAAGTCTGGGTAAATATTTTTTTTCTTCTTGCCTTCGACGACGGTCCCTCAATAATAGGGCTCTGAAGGAATATTTTCCATTCGAAACCCTAAAAAATCTAGTGTCAAATACTGTAAACGCAAAAAGCATATGTTATACATCTGGAATATTTAAAAAATTATTTAAGGACACGCATTGTTTCCACGAGTACATTTAATTTAACTGATGTGACGCAAGCTTCCCAAAACTCTGCCGTGATTGTTTACGATCTAAATACAGTTGTTATTGGCATGGCGGATGTAAAACCTAATAAATCAACGTTGCTGTAAAAAGTTTCTTTATTACATCCAACGCACAAATGTTTCCCACGAACTAAAGGGAAACAAAGTAGGGATGTGGTGTTATGAATAGAAATAAAGGTTCACTTTTCAACCGACTTCAAAAAAGGAGGCGGTTCTCAATTCGACTGTATGTTTTTTGTATGTGTTACGATAACCCCGCCAGTTGTGAATCGATTTTGATTATTCTTTTCTGTATGGTAAAGCATACTTCAGAAGTGGTACCAATCGAGAGCTTTTTAAGGAAATCAACAAAAACCAATTATGTGTCCAGATGGTGGATGAACATTTTTAAGGCAGTTGAAGTCGGTTTTTGACTCTTTTTAAACGCAGTTTTCAGGTAATTATAGGATTGCCAACACAGTGTCATAATCATGGAGTGTTCTAGATACGACAGTTGTAAGAAAGTCATTTTTAAACCAGATTGATGTTCGTATAGCGAAGTGTGTAACCACATAGTCTAACCGCCTCCATGGCGTAACGGCAAAATGTTGGACTAACCACCCGGAGGACCCGGGTTAGATGCCCAGTCTTGGTACCCAATTTGGATGGTGGTGGCATTTCATATGTCCGCGTGGCTACCACCATGTTAACTTAGTCTGCCTTTAAAGATCAGTATTAATAGCACTATCGTGCTCCGGTATGAAAGGCAGCAGAGCTATCACCATATTAGTTTGAGACTTCTTGGTGCGCACGCATACCATCCAACGGCTTTATCGTCACTTACCATCAGGTGAGATAAAGTCAACCATCATAAATAAAAGAAATGTGTATATTGTCGAAGTCAATGTAGTCGTAAAATTGTTGATACTTGCTATCCCAATCGAAAAAACAGTTCCCATGGGATAATTTCTGAAGACCGTGCACACGACGTCGCGAGCAACAGCTAAAAATATTTAGAGAGCTGAATTTACGAAGACGCCTCGTTTCCCACACATATACACCAAGCGAGTCAAGGGAAATATTTAGACACTTAATCCGTAACATATTCCTTGAGGTGAAAGTCACAAGAGCACGTCATTCCCGCTAATTTTATAATGCAGCCGAACTCACATAAAATTAGCCATAAAAGAAAATGTAATTAGGAAAAAAGTCACCAATTCCCGCGCACTGGCCACTTCTCTCAGCAATAAAACTTCTGTGCGGGACAGTGGTCCCGCCCATCTCTCATTTTGTCCTGGATTCCGTTTCAGTGGGCGTCGCCCGGGACATTGCGAGACTTATTTTTTAATCGCCACTTAATACTGTCAGCAAGATTCAGTGGCTATGTTAAATAGCACTTCCGATTTATTTGGTTGAATATATTTTCACCGCTGGCGATTATTTTCTAAAAGATTTAAATATCCTCAAGAACGGACCACACAGTTATGAAAAAATTTATCAAAATACTCCTACGACTGCGTGTAATGAACATTAAGTTTTATTGAATTGATTGTATCACTGCTAAAGTGTGTTGCTTTAAAAAGTCGTGATGAAATTTGGCACGCACGTATCCTTTTGTATGAAATGTTTATCCCTGTAGAATATATTCTGAAGTCAACGCAATCGGAGTCGCCGGCAAAATCTAGTCTGTTAAATAATTGAATTTAAATCCAGTAATTCTGACACTCCGTTACGACGTATAGGGAAGACAAACGAACCAACAGACACTATTACTCTCTCACTTCTGCTGGACACTTTTATTGATTGCAGAAATAGAAAGAAATGAAGGAACAATCAAGTGCTGTGTTTAGCTGGTTTAGCTTTAGTCAAAGAGATTCAACAACGAAGACGTCAGGCTGTTAGGTTGAAAGTTTCCTAATGAAGAGCGGCTGGCGATAGTTGCAAATGGAGGAGTCGTGTAGCTCTTTGCGCAACGATTTTTCTATATTTAATTTCTCAACTTGAGTGAAAGTGATATCCACAAGCTTTTGTTTCATTAGCTTTTCAACCCATGGCTTGGCCCACGTTAAAGCGAACAAAAATTAGCCTCTATGTTAGTTTAAAACCCCGGATTTGTTAAAATGTACAAATAGAATTTCGTTTAATAATACGTGAGGTCAACAGAAATTACACACACACTGAACTGCGATGCATATTGACGGCTGAGTGTCTGATGTTTTTTGGTGTACTTTGTTTGTACCTTGTGTACCTCTATATTTAACAAAAGTGCTACAATTAGTCTTTTATACGTGTTCGGTGGGATACAGCTTTTCGATATTCTAATGTCTATGTTTATAACATATTCTTCGTGTGCCAAATTCGTCAAAATTTGTTCAGCCGTTGCGTGATTGAATCACAAACGTTGTTCTAATTTTTAGGCATTCCTGCATAGTCCTAGGTCTTTATCGTTTTCATGGCAATAGTCTCATCTGTGAAAGCGTGAAAATATATCACATTCTTGAAAGAAACGGAACATAAATGTGATTATAGAAAGGCATTAGCCCAAACTCTTGCGACAGGATGTTTCATTAGGAAGTGGCCATGGCCATTGAATGTTCGTAGTTTCCCATTTCACAAATCCGGCTTACAGCCGAGATCTATTAATTTAACAATCCCTCATCCATTCAACCTCTCGCGCTGGTCTTTACAAAATAAATAAAAAACTGCCAAGTTACTTTAAGGCTACAGATAAAAAATAGTCAGTATAATAAAATAACCGTTATGTCTCTTCCTTACTGTACTAAAGATAGTAAAATAAAAATAAGAATGTAATAATTAATTGTTTTAGCAACTTTACTATAATCGCGGTATGATAGGATAAAGAACCATTCCTTATCCTATCATACACAAGGGAAGACTGTCTTTTAAATAAGTAGCGTTGGCTTTGTAGCCATCTGTGTTGTCGTCAAAGATCAAACGTGTGTCTATGTTTTCTGGTACATTACTGCAGTGCGTTCAACTCTCCAGCTTTAATCGTCTGACTGATCATGATGACTCCCCATTATATTATTAATACTTTTATCAATATAATTTTATATTTATCTCCTGCAGTTGATCTTCAGAGCCACTTTGGAACCACAGGCTCTCCGCAACCAAGTATGACAATGTGTCTTCATCATCTCGAATTTATCACTTAGATTAATTCCAAGCATAGTTCGTTCAATAGCTGATTTAATGAACTTTGATCTGAATTATTCGGCCAAAAGTAAAGGACCACGCTCCGGTTCCAAATATTGCTTTAGCTTTACACTCAATCTATATTTTTTGAAGAGTGTTGAGGAGCGAGTGGGTCAGCTGTATAAAGCTTGCATGGATCTTTAAGCGGCTAGGCACTCGTTCTCCGTACAACGGGCAACCGACTCCTCACACATTCTCCATACAAAAACACCAACGGAAGTCATTAAGAAGTTTTTCCCGCCACTGTTGGTCCGACAATGACGGATTGCGGAGCTCTAGTGAGAGAAATTCTAAAGCTTTTTATTAATTCCTTGTTAGATTACTGATTAGATGGTAACGTTTACATTAAACGCGTGTAGGTTAATTATCGGTTTATTTATCTTGGTTAAAGTGGCGAGGAACTTTTTTTACAGAAGATAGACGTTGGCTTGACCTCAATCTGACCTGATGTTAAGTGACGATGATGTCGACAATGTTACGCGTTGGTATAGAAGGTGCCTATTTACTCTTCTTTTGAACATTTGCAAGTTGTAATTTTCGAGGTCCTTTACTGTGGGCCGAATAAACAAGCTCAAAGTCTCTTAGCGAGCAATGGAACCATCTATGCTCGGAATTTATCTACGTGATAAGGTCCGTTATGAGAAAATCCGTAGACGAACTAAGGTCACCGACATAGCTCGACGAGTCAGTGACCTGAAGTGGAAATCGGCAGGCCACATCGCTCGAAGAACCGATAACCGGTGGAGAGTCAAAGTAAAACAGAAACTTCTACCGGGCCGTCCCCCTACTAGGTGGACCGACGACCTGGTAAAGGTCGCGGGGAGTCGCTGGATGGTGGCTCGGGACCGGAGACGGAGAGTTAGAATGACTACATTTTTGTATAGACTAAAGACTTTAGTAGTTCCTTTATTCATTCATTCAGTTCACTGTTCATTCCCAAGTACTACCGAACCTCATATACCAACTGTACCACAATTATACCTTACCAAAAATACCACACATTACTCTCTTTTTTCCACAGTAGTCGAGTAAAGTATCAAGACAAATGCACTTAAATTGAAGAATAAAACCAATAACGGTAAACGAAGTAGCTACCTACCTACATTTTCTTGGTAACATTTTGCAACGGACGATGCATTTAGAAGCCGAGGCACCGATAATACTGAAACGTTTCAGAATTGGACTTGACAGCTTCATTACGGCGTTCTCTATCCTAGCAAGCGGAGCTGGTGAGGTTCATTCTAGTAAGCATGAAACAAAAGCATGCTCGACAAACTTGACAGTGTTAGAATGTTGATTGTTTTAAGTAAAATAACGCATCCAAAACTTTGTTAAAATTATCAAAATTGGTTGATTCAAAGAGTATTTCTGTGTTTTAAACTTGACCTTAATAAAATCCGCTGGGTACATTCGAGTACAAAAATATGTTCACAAATATGTACCATGTCACATTCACCATTTCTAGTTCGTATGAAGTGTGTTGACGGAAATGTCACTTAAAGGTGAGTTTGACATGGTACAAAATTGATTGCATATACATATATATACTCGAATTTATATATGGGACGTACTCGTGTACACATCTGAAATTTTAAGCTCATTGTTAGGTCCTGGGTTCGATTACCAATGGAGGTACATGCCTGTCGGTACTCGGTTTAGCTGGTGGTATGGCGTTTGGCTTGGTCCTTTTGGCTTGGTACCACCACGTTACCTAAGTTCGCTTCCAAACAACAGTTTTAATAGCAAAGTTAGCAAAGCCAAGCTTTAGGCTTTTGGGTGACCGCGCTTACAATACAACGGCCTTGTCGCCACTTACCATCAGATGAAATGAATGCTAAGTATAAGCCCATTATGCATTCAAAAATGTACGTAAGAAATAACAAGAACAATTATATGTTCACAGCTCTGAGTTATTCATCCCCTCAGGCAATGCTCGGTACGCATCAGCCTGGCACAGAATGAATCGAAATTTTCCACGATTCACATCATGAACTCTTAACGGCACAAGAGTGCCTCTCGAAATAACGAATTGTGCAATTTCAACTGTTTTGTCACAAAAATAAATATTATTTTGTTGAGAACACTTTTATTGAGAGTGAGGGTTGGAAATGTCGCCTCAGCTTTGGAAAGGAGGATGATTGTTGTCACGTTTTCTATATTATGTTGGAAGTATGACGGGGTACAAAATATAGAATCCTGTATCAACATTCAATCACAATCTTAGGATGACTTGGTCTCTCCCCCCATACAATACACCCCCTTTTTGCGGAGGGCAAATCTTTAAAAGATATTCGACGCTTCGGGGAAAAACGCCTAAAACCTCTCAGGTATCCTTCTGTCACCATTGTTTGCCAAGTCCCGGGAGCATATGATTCTTCCGTGTCTCGTCTGGAAACCCCATCCGTCTGTCTCTTCTTGGCATACTTCCAGCACGTCATCAGTACGAACTGCTACACCCCTCACTCCTAGATTAACGAGAGAACCAGATAAATTTCTCACGTGTTGCTATTTTAACATTTTGTCAAAAAAGTAAGGCCATAAAACTCTAGCCTCGTAAAGCTTGAAACAAATGACTCCGTTGTGCCTCCAGGAAAGCTGACGTGAGGTTATAAATTCACATCGTCCTGATAATTCTGATGCATGCAGGCGGGCGGCGCGTGACTACGCAAAATGGCGGTCCACATTAGCTGCTTATAACGAGCCCCCTTGTAACCGAAACCCGACGGTTCATTTTTTCTTGAACAGTGCTACCATCGGTACTCCTCTAATTATCGTTCAATAGACATGCTGACTGAAATAATTATAGTTTAAAAAACTAAAACACTCTTTAGGAGGTCTAGTAGCTACGACATTTACCTTTGAATTGACTTGCTAGATTAGTTTACATACATACATAGTTAGTTAGCGTAAAGCGTGTAAAAAATAAGGCTTACTTTTAAATTTTACAGGTTTTCGATACATTTAGCATCATTGTATATTTATCTAAATGCACTTCAATAGCACGCAACTAAGATTTACACAAAATAAAAATAAACTTTACCTACTATTAGTAACCCATAATCTCATTTAATGTGAAGTGAAAAGTGAAGTGACTTTAATAGGTAAATCCACCAACACTACCGTAAAATCATTCTTTTTAGGTTTCTAATGTGAAGTGTTTTGAGTACAAATTTATAGTTTTTATATTAATTTTCTCTCTTAGGTTTAATGGGAGTTCATTTAATAGGCCAGGCATAATGTATTCAAAGGCTTTTCCCCATAATTATTGCTAAATGTTGGTATCTGTAGGCGTTTTTTAGTTTTACTTTTGGTAGACTTGACATGATTTATTTGTTGCTGGTCGAAATATTCATTTTCCAAATATTTTTAGGCCCTTTGAGTATATGTGTAAATAAACATTTTAAAGATACAGAAGCCAATGGTACCACTACAGTGAGTTTAGTCGTGATAACTCCGCCGAAGTATGACGACCGGTAAAGTTATAAACGGATATTTTTGGGGAATCCTGTTATTAACCTTCATTATTTTTTACATGATTTATCGATAACAATGGTAGGTAGGAAGGAAATTAATTACGTTAACAGCGTACCGGGAGCACAATATAAAAATATTTACACTTAAATAATCTTACAGTGAGTGTAAGAATAATGACGCATGTTTCACGGTGTGCTCTTGACTTTAGAATTGATGCACTTTGAGTAGATGGTTAGCTGAACATTCTATTATATGCAGGTTATATAAAGGGCATTTCCTAATTTTCATAAAAATCTTTGATCTCGGAATTGCGTCAAAGCTTTATAGCCCACACGTCTGTATTTCTAGAACCGTAATGAAATTGAATTTTTTATAGCCGCTATAACAACTGTTACACTTTGAATATTAGACTGGTCTATATGCAACCATGACTGTTGTCTACTTCACGGCATACTTAATTTAAAAATTGTTTTTGACGTTTACTTGCCAGCTGTGACGCATAACCCATGGATAACCGAGTTTCTTCTGGCTTTTGGGCTTGCATACGGTATAATCTAACCCGTGCTTTGGGCCGCGGTTACGCGAGCGGGTTCATAATGTAGGCAATCGTAGTTTTTGCTACCGCTTAAGTTGAACTCATTTGCATTGTATTTAATCTTTTTGCTGTTACCCACAGTGTTTATTATTTACTATCATGCGTGGACTTTACGAGGGTTTGTCGATGACGAAGACCTTAGATAGGAATTTAAAAAATTTCTTCTTTTGATTTCGACTTCCTTTCTTCCACTGCACCAGTTGCAAGTTTGAAAGCCAGGGTCGGGGATCAAACTAACTTGCTCGCTCTTTTGTTAAACATTTTACTGTTATTCGGAATCCTTTGTATGCGAGTCCGACTCACATTTGGCCAGCTTTGATGTATTTTAAAACTAAAATTACATAGCGAACCATTTAACTATGTAAGTGAATAAGTAATACCAGCGTTTCCCTCGACATCATCTGCGTCGAACAGAAACTATGAGAACTTCAAAAAAAATGTCGTGATATCGGTTCCCGTATTTCAATCGGATTACGTTTGTGTACATCCGCATGTGTAGGTTGATTCGCGCGCGTCATAGCACCGCTTCTTGACCGGGTCTTTTTCTTGCGGGGGAGGTGAGGTATCGCAGATCGGTGGGAGGCGTGAATCCGGTAAATGTCCGTTCTGTACGTAGTGCTATATATTAGTTATTTGTCACGGTAACACTTTATTGTACTTGTAAAGGCAAGGATAACAGGTCGAATACAATGATAGCAAACAATCTCTAACTAAAACTTTTTATAGCCATTGAGCTAAAACGTTTACCTACAAATTGTTTCGACCAATCAAACAGCCGTCAATGTCAAAGTTAGTCAATTCGTAACAAGGTTAAATGGAGGCTAGGGCTCAGACAAATGCCGGGCACAAACTTGGAATAAACGAGACTAAATTTAAGATTCTAAATACAGGGAGACGCCTGCCTACCGAAAGTGAGTAGCCTCTCGGCAACTTCATGGAAGGGTTTACAACTAAATTTAGTTGACCTAAAGTTTCAATTCTGCCAATACAAATGTCAGATTTAGAACTATTTTACTTAATTCATCATCATTGGCCAGTAAACGTTCACTGCTGGACCTAGGCCTCCTCAATGATACGCCACATTAACCGGAACTGAGCCACTATGCAAATCCAATGACTCCCCGTAACCTTAACTAGGTCATCGGGACATCTCGTAAGGGTACGGCTCGGTAACCGTTTCCCGGTACGTGGTCACCACTCTAGAAGTCTTTCTTCCCATCGTTTATTCGTTCTTCGAGCGATGTGGCCTGCCCATTGCCACTGCAGCTCACTGATTTGTCGATCTTTGTCGGTGACCCTAGTTTGACTACGGTTTGTTTCATTCCGTAGAGAAAAGTATAAGCCTACTTGATTGCACATTAAAATACAGCCTGTTGCGTAATGGGGTCAATTCTATTTTGTTGTATCTTTCAAAAATGTGTTCGGCCAAAAAACTTGAGCTTTTAGTTAGTTAGTAGTTAGATATCAATTAGTTAGTTAGTTAGTAGTTACATCGAGTCCATAGAAAATACTGCCGCCAAGAAACCTATAATTATATTGAGGTATTTTAAACCAGAACAGCCCCTAAGTCTTTACAGAGTTCAAGGGCGGTCGTATATGGAGTACCTCTGTAAATATATATCGCGATAAATAGTAGCATGTTTCCTTTTTCAATCTTTCAGCTAATTCTATTACAAATCAAATCATTCTAACTGGCAGTTAGCATTACAAACAGGATGGAAAAATAATCAAACAAACTTTCGCATTTATAATATTAGTATGTACTCGCTTCAAGTTTACCCGGTATTTCAGTAAAATATGTAAAACTCTACTATTAAACAAATAGTTGTAAACTGAAGATTAAAACCGAGTTGGACCTGCTCCAGTCATGTCATCGAAAAGTCTAATAAAAACGACACCGGATTATTATGTGATACATCACCCGATGCGGGCGGTGGAGCGACCTTTTGTTAAAAAGAACGGAATTTTGGTAGAAAAAGTCAGCGTGACTGGCAACACTGGCGGAAAATCATAATTGCACAGCATATTTTATTGGGAGCGACGGCCAGGGTCTGGGTTATTGGGAATATTTTAATTTAAATATCCTTTAAGCAATCGGTATCAGTCCATAAATCTGTAAGTGTATACGTGATGCCCTAGCCGACAGAGAAACGACTATAGAGCAAAGAATACTATAGAGGTGACAAGTTGCCACGAAATTTCGGAAAGTTTCATGCTTGATAGGCATGCTTTACTGTAGAGAACGCGTGTGTTAGTTTCAAAAAAATTTAGATAGGTTTCCGTTTTACCACAATATCACCTGATGTTAAGCGACGGTGGGTCTAGGATGGTTCACCAAAAACCATTTTCATGTAAAAATGATGCCAAGACGAGTCTACATAGCTTACCATGTGAAAAAGTTATCAGATCTCGTATAAAGCCAAGCTCTAAAGACTACACGCTCTAAACCTACAAGTTCTACACTACACCTTAATCAAAATCTTTGAAAAAGTGGTCAGATCTCATGTAGAGCCAAGATTCTTGATCTATGCGCTCTTACTTTACCAGGCCTAACTTCACATTCTCTACATTTTAGTCAAAACATGATGCTTGGCCGTTTTTCTACCGTTACGAAGATTTCATAGGCAATCGTTCATCGTGTGTGAAATAAAACAACAACTGACATGACTGTATTCATGCTTCTTGTTTAAATATCTGAGTGGGTAATCTGATCTGCATTTATTGCAGACAAGCCTGGTCTGTGATTAGATCGTGACTCTACCCGACAGACTACGTCTTGGAGATTGGCACGAAATTCGACGGTTAAATTGGCCCGAGTAATACGCTTTTAGTTAGTCGAGCTTGCGACACTACGACTCACACAAACTAAGAACATTGTCTGTCATTAAGATAATATTATTAGTTTAGATATAGATATAACGAAACCAGTTGATACCTTTTAAATATAATTCAACGTATTTCTTAAGAAGGCTCAATCCAAAACACAGAGAGTTTGAAACTCGAAACCGATTTTATTATGGTTCCGTGTAGAAAATTATATGGCTCACCCAATATGGAGGGTTCCCCACACACGCGACGTGACAGCCACCAATAGAACACCATTGTTTCTGTCGGACTCGGATTTACAAGTGATATTATGGAAATGGGGCTACGCTAGCGTGATGTTTGAAAACGAATTTAAATTTTATTTTGAAGTGCATTGTTAAGGTATGAAAAACTTATGGGTGTAACGTTGTGTGCCGGGATATCAGATCTATCCTGTGGGAAACTTTGTATCATACGTGCTAAATTGCAAAATTATACCGCGAGTAAGGACTTACTAAATAGACGTTTCAAATCCGTTTTTAGTTCAAAATCATTATTTTCTTCGCGCTTCGTCGAAAACTACAAATATCATTTAATTGGCGCCATCTTTAAGTGTTGCCTATTTCTTTTTCTTTTTTGTACCAAAAATGTGAACATTTTTATTGGACAATGAAGTTTTAAAATTAATATGTACAGGGACCAGTCTGGGGCTCCATGCAATCGCGGAACATAGTTTTTATCAATATTCATTATAACCTGAGCAAGTTCACTATTGAACATGAGCATTCCTCATAGATATCAGCACCGTCAGATCATGCATGAGGTGATTTGCCATAATCACCTCATGAGAATGGGGAGTAATGTTTCAATAAATAATAAAAATATATTTCATTATGAAGCGTTATCTTACTGCGATCAGCAAGCCACGTGACAGAAGTGGTGATTTAGGTAAATCCCGACATGTAAAGACTTTACGGTGTGGCATTCTATGTGAGACCCATGCCCAATAGTGGACTTATACATTTATTTACACGAGCAATAATGGAGACGATCATGATCATGATCAGCATCATTATTTAATTGTCAGTTCACAAAATGCTTGAACATAGCTAGAGTCGAGACTTGATTCACTTTTCTTAATCTACATATATATGAAACTAAAATAATAAGATTGCGAATATCTTCAGTCTAGACTAGACGCTTTTCATTGTAGCAATCCCTTGAATACGAATTGTGTAATAAATTGAGTGCTGATAAACAAATTAAAGCGGAGAAAATGTCGCCCAAACCAGAAATGTGACACTGCCATCTTTCTAATTCCCTTTACATTGTGCCACTGTGAATAGGCAAGTGATAGGGATGTTCGCCTGAATTTGGAACTGATTCTTTGCATCTGATTCGTTGGACAGTTCTTGTGACTTAGTTGGACTCATGAGAGGTCGCAGGTTTGATCTCCATCCCTCCAGTCGTTCTACCAGTAGTAACATTGGCAAGAATTTTTCCCCGTAGTACTACCAAGCGGTCCAGTAGTAAGATGAGACAATTTTCTGTCCGTAGTACTACTAACATCTTAATAGTATCGAGGTACCTTTCGGTATTATGTTTTAATGGACCAGCTATGTAATTCTGGACATTATCAGTTTGAATATCATTGTATTTTGGTAATAAATGGTAGAATGGTATGCTTATTTTATATCTTTAAGGTTTTCTGTCAGTTATGATTTATTTGCATTTGGCAAACCCATTATCAAAGTCAATTCATTACACAAATATTCGATGACGTTCTAATAATGATCTAATTTAAGCATTTGTTCGCTTCTTTTACAATCATTAGTGTAAGGAAACTGTACTATATCACAACTATTCTGTGTCAGTAAAAGACACATACATTGAAAGCGTATAAATCACCACAGCCTCACCAAACGCTAGCCCGGGAGATCGAGCTGTGATTCAGTCGTGACCTGTTGTACAATGAGTCGAATGAAAGTCATCAGAACTAGTTCAGTCGTCCCCGCTCGTCGCAAAGGCTCCAAAGGGACGGGCATCTGAGAGCCAGTCGACAGCTCTTGAGGGAGCTTTAACAATTAATCGTCTCTACTCTTTTCCTTCTAATGTTGAGTAGAAACAAACTTATAGGACAAACCATTTCTGCTTGCGAATAAAGTAGCCTACCATTCGTTTTACTTTTTGTCACAAAAACGCAAAATATTACATTGATCCGTTACTGCCCAAGGGAAGGACAAATCAACACACTTTCGCTGTAGGGATTAGGGGTGAGGGTGGAACAAATCGTTCCCCCAATGTCACCTTATTCATGTATATAAGCGGCTTAGTAGTTATAGGTGACGATTTGGTTGGACTAGCTAGACGGTGAAGGTATATTGAAAGGTTTGTTCTTATACAGCACCATCTAAGTATTTCATAGATTAAAGACTCACGCTATAGATAATTTAGCATAAACCTGCGTCTGTAATAGTAGCCTGATTTCAAAGCAACACTGCAACTTTTTATCATTACATTGATTTCTACCTTGTTGCTTTCTACACATTACCCTACTGTACACTACTAAACAATCTGACCAAAATTATGTTTCGTTACGAAAGCTATTAGAGCCAGGGGCTCATTGGCTAGATGATTCACAGTGAGCAAGCTTTCCGTCCAACAGCCTTCTGTATTAAAAAATTAGGTAACAGGTCCAAATCCTCTTTTGAAAAGATAAAGAACCAGTTTAGTATTTTCTTGTTTGCTTGCCAAACCTTGTTTTTTCGAGCTTCAAGCTACGCATTGGAAAATAAGGCTTGAAGCTCTCCAATCCAAAGAGATATCGTTGGAAAACCGCGATACGCAGTGCTAGGAAATATAATATGTGCATTCCTACCTCAGCAGAATGCTGGCAAATTAATAGTGTTGCAACTGACTGGCTTTTTTAGTTCTTCAAGTCTCCTCGAGACGATCCGTAAATACCAAATCACCTACCAGCCATACAAAAAACTTAAGAATATTTGATACACATATCCACGCATGGAATTAACAATACACATGCGCGTGATTCTAGAAAAGGTGACTAGTATGCAAGAGTAAGATACGGCCAACGCGGTAGCCAAAACGAACTATAATCGTCAACAATATAGAATCGATCGTGCAATCACGGCTCACACGGGTTTCAACGAATTTACGGGAAATTTGAAAGAATTAAATCGTGTATTTCGCGTTCCTTGTGCAAGTACTTTTGTAATAATTCGATTACGGAGTCCCATTTTCAATGTATTCCGCCGTCTGCGTTCGATTTTAAAGAAGTCAACGGCTTTGGTGAAATACAGCCAAGTCAGATATCAAAAGTTAACCTTTTTATTTTATTTTTAGTTATATCAATTAGTTTCTGACTTTCAGGCAATAGGCATTAGCCCACCAGTATTAATACAGTCTTGTTTAAATTTAGAACAGCAGCTCCTTTGACTTTCTTTCTCCCATTCTAAAAAAGCTCTTCCAACGTCCTTTTGAGAGCCAGAAGTGTTTCCGGGACTGTAATTAACTTTGTGCTCACCGTAATAAATTGACTCGCATCAAATATTGAACTCAACTGATTATTTAATTTCAGTAACAGATTGGTTGTGTCATTAACTTGCATATATTCCTTGGATAAATATTGTTTATAATTCTGGAATCGAGTGTATAATCTGTCTTTTGAATTCCCGTGGGTTTGATATTACCATATATTACCATGGGTGTCAGAATTCGTATTTGTATTTTGGAGAAAAGAAAAGAAACAAGAAAGTATAAATATCTTAAGAGAATCATAATCGTAACTTTATTCAGAAAATAAATCACCCAAGAACACAAAAAAATTTCTAGGATGTTTTAAAATAATTAAGGAAAACTTACTAATTCAGTTTGATTTCACATTGCTCGTGAAAAATTGCTCCCCGTGTAGGGGTAGTTTATGTTCATCTATTTATCCTACATCATTATAATTTACTCTATAGCTGTAGGTATAAAGCATGTTTTGAAATAAAAGTTTTTAAACACGAATTTATTATTGTCAGTTTGTTAGTAATGTTTAATTCATTTATTCATAATAATTATCACTCACAGAGAATCTACACATAATAATTGTCAAAAGTATATCAATTAACTAAATCTAATTCTATTTCGGTCATAATCTGTCACAGTGCTGGGACTAGAAAGAGACTCTAGACATCCTTAGAATTCCCTCTAGATAGTGTAGTCGAGTGTAGCGTAGCTCAATCTATGTATGTAGATTTCGAAAAACACAAGCAACACTGTTTTCTTTCAAAAATTAAGCTTTAGAGCTTGCACGCACTGCGGCAGCAACCGGTGCGGTTTGCTCCCGCAAAAATCTGTGATGTATGAATAACAGTGGAGTTGCGCGCACTGCGGTTGTTCAACCGCAGACGACCGCATGAGGCTAAAAATCTATGATTTGTAACAGATTTGTTATGGTTCGCCGCCGAACGGTTTGTTTGTATCATAGGAACTTGTATCAAAACCCGCGCACTGCGGCAGAAAAACCGCACCGGTTTGTAAACCGCAACCGCAACTCGCCCCACCGCAGTGCGCGCTAGCACTTACTCAAACATGCCATGTAAGCCAAATTAAAACTTCTACTGTTTTTGATAGCCTGGTACTTATATTTTCAGTAGTAAGTTAGGAATAATGTGTTATAGTGCCGATGAAGCTCCACGTGATTAAAGAACAACCAAACTAATCCATTATAGCATATATAAAGTTTTTTTAGTTGATTACTTCTGTGGCTAAAATGTTGGATTCACAATCTGGAGGTCCCAGGTTCGATTTCCAGTGCGGGTACTTATCGTGGTTTTCTATGTCCGCCTGGCTAGCTAGTACCTCTCTTTTGTACCGGTATGGAAGATATCAGAGCCAGTACCTCATTAAATTGATGCTTCTGGGTGCGCACGCCTGCGCATCCAACGCCCTTATCTTCACTTTCCATCAGGTAAGATGTAGGCCAAGAGTAAACCCATACATAAAAAAATGTCTCCTCTCAGATATCCTCGCGTTGAGTAATCTATGCGTAATTTGGTCCCACTTCAAAGTGTAGAGGACCCCGAGTATGTGCCGTGAAATGAATTAAACAATTAATCCCTTTGTGAGACAGTTTCAGCCTTTCAACAGAGTGATTACACAACCCTGTGCGAGGACTAGGAGGATGTCTGCACATCTATCCGTACATAACAACATAGAACCCGCGCAATAAGGTGATTTATGAGGGAGGAACGGCCAATATTGAGCGAAGCGAAGTGTGATCTTATATCTATAATATAGTTTAATGTAGAACATTTTTAAAAAAGATTACCAGTATTATGCCCACATGATTTAAGTCCGTATATCTAATCCAAAATATAGCCTTTGAATCACTACCAACTGGTGAAGACTGGATGAGTCCACATCATCAGAAATCCACATTAGTATATTGTAAGTATTTTATCACAGTATTCTCAATTGTAACTTTTAAGAGACTTTGTTGGTTAGACCATGTGGCCGCGTTCAAATTTGGATTGTTTTGTAGCTGTCCCTATCCGAGCCCTATCTTACCCGAGCGCGTACGGTGAGGCAGCATACACTACGCGAAGTTATCCACCCGTTATTTGGATGTTTCGTAGTCCAGGGATTATTTGAAGGATACAGTATATTATGTAACCATTTTTTTAATACAGTATACTAATGAAATTTCAGATGTCAGTGGTTTTTTCAAATTGTTCTAAATTGATTCATACTCTTGTAAATCAGGTTTAAAGTTGGAGCTTTTTACTACCGTAAAATACAATTATTTGACGCCCTGTAACTCTGGGAGTATTTATTTAAACGAAAATCTGACTCACCACCGACACAGATATTTGTTTCTAGATTGTGTCTTGAAAATTTCATAGATTTTCATAGCTTAATACTCAAAATATGACTGGACTATGTTTGTATGGGCGCTTTGACACCAGCATACCCTCTTAACACTCGCGTCCATATGTTAAAAAATCATTTTTACCCGTCGCGTCGGCAGCAGTTATAAAAGCAAAATTTCGTAACAGAAATGTTAAGTGTTTTTTGTCTTGCCTATTTGTTAAGAATTTCAATAACTTATATGATAGTACCACGAAGCGCGAGTGTGATAGAAAGTTGTCAGTATACTCGACCATGCTCAGGTAGTAAGCGTGGCAAATGTGTATTTCATAACGCACTACAGTCCTCACTAAAATGATGAATACATATAAAACTAAAGTTTGTGTTAACTCCATTATCAACATCATTCATTATATTGTGTAAGTCCCCCGTAGGATTGATCCTCTCTTATAAATCGTGAACGTTTTTTTTAGAGATTGGTCGTGATCATTATGCTTAGCTTTGGAATTTGGTGATCGCAGTAAGATGGAGTTGATAGAAAATGCTGCTAGCTGCCATAAGTTTTCTCTTTGTCGCCTTTTACGTCACCGGGGATATGGACGGGATACGACTACACATCAAGTGGTTCATTTTATTTAACTCCCATTCAATTACGTCCATAATTGAGATGCCGAACTAAGATTCACTCAAAAGGGTTCGAAAATCTGATGAAAACTAAAGTAAGGGCAATAAAAACTTTCAAAGTGACCCTATCCTGTACAATAAGTTCAAAAGTTCATTACGCCTGAAAAAAAGATCCTTAAAGCAATGCGAAAGAAAATTTTATTCGGTAGAAAAGGGACGCAGGTATTTTTTTAGAGAGCCCTATGGGAGTTAAAGGGTTGAGAGTTTACCTATCACTGTAAAAATCTTGTGTTACCTCTCTGGTATAAGATGAAAACTTTCAATTATTGTTCTTTAAAATTTGTTATAATGTAGAGCGCTTGAAGGAAGATTTGGATTCGGTGTTTCCATTTTCAGTTTAGCTCAGTACTAACAAAGAATTTTTAGCAATGTATATAAATGAAATAATATTAGTAAAATCTGGATAATACGTACTGAGTGTACCGTACCTACAAATTGACAAGCAAATAATAATGATGTCAAGTGTTGCATGGACGGCGAGTTCGCTTAGAGGTCTCAATCCTGTAAGGCTCTGTTACCTTTTTTACAACTTTTTTTTACATTTACCAGGTTTACTGTTTGTTGCTAACATGGTGGTAGCTATCCAGGCGCACAATGAAAATGCACAACCACCAAATCGAGTACCGATACACCCACTTATAAACGAACTCGGTACCTCAAGGTTGTTAGTCCATGCGTGATCCAACCTCCACCTTTTTTAAAGTCGGTTGAATTTTTATTTATTTTATAATTGAATAGTGTTCTAGTACTCCATAAAGTAAAATCAGAGATAGCTATCAATTAGGGCAATCAACGGCTTCAGTGATGGAGTACCCAATCAGTCTCTCAAAACATCCCTCTAACTTGAAAACTAAACAAAACTATAAGGAAACAAAGCAGTGACGTGTTTGTATTGTAAACAGGCGTGTGTGTTCAGTAAATCATACGAGGATGTGAAGCGATGCGTGAGACGACAACTGGGGCAAAAGGGGCAAGACCTGAATGTTACATCGCATCGAGGTGATTTAAATACAGCCATGGATTTTAGGAAATGAAATTGAAGTTTATTCAATAACTATTGCACTGTTTCAAAATATATTCCTAAAGCTTATTGACAGTACAGAAATTAGTAATCGAACGTCGTGCCACAAGACTGATCGGTAACATCTCACTAGGGTAAGCTAAAAAGCCTGGAACACCGAAGTAAAACACCCAACCTTTCGGACAACTAGAGGAACATCTGGGTTCCACCTCTACTTGATATTCTAACATTTCGCACGAAGGCTTTCGCTCCTTAAATTATGTGTACAGCTATGGAGTGGAATTCCCTGCCATCTTCTGTGCTTCCAGAGTGCTACAATCTGAAATAGACTTTTTTAGGCAACCGTGAACCATTTTAGACCACATTATATTGTGGTCAAATGGAAGCCTATCTAATATAACTATAAAAACAAAGGCAATAAAAAGTAGACGAAATTAAAGTCAAAAGTCGTCAATATTGTAACAGCAGTTTTCCTAAAGATGATGATGACTTTTTGTTTTAAAATGTTTATTTGGGTACCTTTTTAAACAGCTTTGCTTAAAAGCTGCTTATCTCACACAATTCTCTTTTTTTATAGCGTGAGCGTAGCGTCATTGTCCTTGTGGACGTCCTAATCTTCATTTCATCCATCTTGTAAAGGTGTCTGAAAGTAACAGATTATACCCAACATTGCATATTTAAGAGCTAAAGTGTGGATTATCTCCTCAATTTGCAGATTACATAATAATTAGAGTGTGAAAATTTGTTGTTGTTATCCACATTAACAAGATTATTTTCGCAAGCCGCTTATTGCCGTAAACACTCTGATGAAGATGTAAACCAGAACAGAGCTCGGTCGGTAGTGGTTTCAGATATCACTGACTGCGAAACGCATTAGATTTCCTAACTCTTACTTAATTCAGTAATCGAACACAAAGATTTTGTGATTGATAAATTATGGTTAGATATAATCATCTCGACAAAAAATTCCTAAAACTATGGATAATTTGACAATATTTAACTTGAAAATACTTCGTTTTGCAATTTTTAAGTCCATGGACTAACAATTGGAGGAACTCCTTGGGAAATGCCGAAGAATACTTTTTATCTCAATTTAGTGAGTTTCATGAATGACGAAGTGACCGGTAAGAATTTAAGTTGAAAATAAATTCTCATTATGACGTCATTCAACCGTCGTTCAACCGGCTCCGTGCTCTAATATCTTGAACTAACAAACTGGAGGTCCCGATTTCGATTTCCAGTGCGGGAATTTATAGCCAGCCTATATATGCGTCCCCACTGCAGGCGCTCAGGCCTACTCTCTCCTACAGAGAGTGTATGGGCCATGGGCCACCACGCGGGCCCAATGTGGATTGGCGGACCTCACATGCCTGTTCAAGACATGCAAGTTTCCTCACGATGTTTTCCTTCATCGTTAAGCAATCGGATAATGTACTTATATTGAAAAACAACTCATAGGTACACGGCTGGATTCGGACCCGGAACCCTCAGATTGAGAGCCCGCGCCTTATCCATTGCGCCACCGACGCTTCAGTTGCTCATACGACGTGATAAACTCTTGGTTCACACAAAACGTTCGCCCGACGACTTTGCTCAGCAACATTATAAAGAATTTATCAAAATATCTCCTCGTGGCTCAGGGACAATGACATGAAAATTTAATCCCTTCCTTTGCAAAGACAAAAGATAACCCATCTCTTCATTTCGTAAAACAATGAATTTCTGTTATAAATTCATTAATTTTGAATATCGTACAGCCGTGAGAGTAAACTTTTGGTTTCTTAACAGAGACGGCGGCAGAGAAACAGATACAGTAATGCTGATGACATTTCCGGAAGTACAGTCGCGTGCAAATTTGAGTCGGTAATTTTCATGAAATGGGGATGATTTATAGCTCTGAAACAGTCTTGCCATACATTCCCAAGTTGTGTACGTATACATTCCCAAGTTAAAGATAAATTATTTCATGCAAAAAGTTTTATGAATGCTATTTAATTAATTTATAACTATACTTTGATTGAAGTAAAATCCCATAGTAAGTTGCGACCACTTTTATAACTTTACGAGTACTTTCATTTGGATTGTGTCCAGTTTAGCAACTAGTGGCGATCAGATTCATAATGAGTGATCACAGTAAGTCATTTCATGCAAAAAAAATATGAATATTATTTAATTAATTTATAACTATACTTCAATCAATTAATTGTTGTTTATTTATGGGCACTATTTTAATATTTTTTAGATTTTGTACAAATTAATATTGTTTATTATTTTACAAATGTTAATCGATAATGTTTAAATCATATCTGCTCACGATGTAGGCTCGGCCTAATAATTATGGAGCGGTTCCATAAAGGCTATCTGTTTGTGTTTGTTAATAAGTTATTAAATAGTATTTTGTGTGTATGTATCATTAAAAACAAATGTATTATTGGTCCATATTATGCTGCCGTAAATTATAAATCAATTAACTTACATGATGCTAATTTTTGTAATGATTACATTGGATTGACTATACTGGCATCGTAATTATACGCGGCATATATTGTTGTGGTCGACTATATGGGCACTTGATTAGCTTACATTCATAATAGTTATCAGCCTATTAGTTCTGGGTTTCTGAGTGCATCTGTATTATTCACTATAACAATCAATATGTTGTAAATTAATCATCTTACTTTTAGCTTAAAATATTAAGTTAAAGGTACTTTGTTTGACTCTAGCAAACCCAACCCAACTCACAATAGAAACAAAAAGTTTATGTGAAGTTGTAAAAGTTGTATGAAGTTATAAATGTATGTGAAAAATTCACTCTTCATCTAATAAAAAGCAAATGCTTTAACCGAAATCTTTTCAGATATAAGTGCGCTTGGCTTGAGTTTGACTTGGAACGTCATGTCCCGGAATATGAAAGCGAAGCGAACAAGCTCCCTGAACATCTAAAATCTTGAAAAAGGTTGACTACAATATCTAGGCTTAACTTTTATTAACCACTAAACTAAGATAGCAATATTTCAAAATACATATCGATAGTGATAGTCATCAACAATACACCCTTGCACAGTGCACATCAATCAGCTAATATAAATAATGCGTAGCGACCAATCACATAGTAAGTTGCGACCACTTTTATAACTTTACTTTCATTTTGGATTGTGTCCACTTTAGCACCTAGTGGCGATCAGATTCATAATGAGTGATCACAGTAAGTATTGGGTACTGTGCAAAGTAACTTCTTTCATTTTGTGCAGATTCAAGTGTGCAGAAACAGCTTATGACGATCACGTTTAAAATAAATGATTGGTGCAATTCATTTGCCAATGTCTTCTATCTCACTTTAATGTAAGTGACGATGGGCTCAAGGGGATAGAAGAGAAAGATAGCAATAGAAAGAGTGCTCGAGTGAATGAGGCACTCTATATGTTCTATTAACACCATGTCACAACAATACTATCAAGTTATGTGTGCTTGAAAAAAGAAATCTCAAACAACTCTGTTCATAGCATTCAGAACATCCGTTGAGATACTGACTGGCTAGCACCATGTTACCTAGGTATGCCGCCAAACAGCAGCAGTGGTATAGTTTTCTAAAATAAACTATTGAGGCTTCCGAGTGTGCAGGCATACCATATTCCAGCCATTTCGTTCCTGAAACCCATTATACGCAACAATGATGAAATAAGTTTCTGACATGGTCGCTGAAATCGATTGTGCCTTGTTGCTAATCAGGTCACACGACTCTTTGGTGTGCCATTAATCTCCCAGTAGTGCTATATCTAGCTTGCTCTAGGACAGCCTGAGTTCACGCGGGTAACGAAAATGAATCACGTACTACATCATCCATCCATGTATCAGCGGCTAATGAACACTACACAGCTTGTGGTAGAAACATCTCATTTACATACACTGCAGCGCTATAATTTGTTCGTACATTTACTCGTTTAGACATATTGAAGTGTAATTTAGTTTCTTATATTGTTGCCCAAATTATTAATCAACTCATAGCTCATCCACGGTTTACAAGGGTCTATAATTTTATTCTACAAATTGATTTTTGTCTGCAAGATTCTAATTTAGTTAACAGCTTAAGTGTTTTGTCCATCGTGATCGTGTTTCCAGTTTTTAGTGCAAGCTACTTGAACTAAGCTAATGTTGAACATATCAAAGCAGAATAATGAAAACCTTTAAATATTGGAAAGTAGGCCATCGCTTTCGAATAGCGTTGCTCTCTGCCATACCGAGATGGGAATGCCACAAAATGCTACTGGCAATGTGATTACTAATGTAGATAAAGAAGGTGCAGGAAAACATCGTGAGGAAACCTGCACACTCCTGAGAAGAAATTCAAAGGTGTGTGTGAAGTGTACCAATCCGCACTGCCCGCGTGGTGGACTATGTCCCATACACTCTCTGTAGGAGAGTAGGCCTGAGCCCCTGCAGTGGGGACATCATAGGCTGTTGATGATGATGATGTACCAAGCGTAGAAGAAAGATCGTTTGTCGTGGCGATATATCTGACTGGGGGCATCTAGTAGTAAATTTATGCTCGAAAACTAAGACTAAAGACAAGACAAACTAACTTAAGCTCTAAAACACGAAGTCACATAAACATCGGTCCAGACACAGACGAATTCGAAACGAAATTGGCCGGCAATTTTTCATAATATTCAATCGAGCACTCTGGTAGCTTTACCTCTTTGAATAATTAGTGATCATGTAGAACAACGGCCAGTATTTCTTATCGGCTGTACAAAACTTCAAATATATTAATTATGCTTCAGTTTAATAGTCATACTCATAGTAACAACACACTTTGTCATGTAAACGTCAAAAATTTCGTGGAAAAAATATAATTTATAACGCTTGTACCAGATTTATTAAATTGACTCTCGGTGACGAAAATAAGTACTTAAATTACTTTCGTCTGAAAATTGAGTACTATTGAAAAAGGAACGTATTTACTGTGAAATTAAATAGAACCATTACGGTGAAATTGACCCAATTACAATGAGGACTTCGAGACAAAACGTACCCATAAGGTTTTCGTCCGAAATCCAACCCCCAAATGGCAAAGGGGTCAAGTGTGTTTTCATTCCGGGGCACGAGTGGTTTCGAATGACAGAAAAAATCTCAAGTTGCAGCGAATTCCTTCCCCATAACGATAGCAACGATACTGTACACGTATGTCTATATCCCCTTACTCAGAGAAAGATAGCCGGAAAAATTCTGAAAAGGCTATCATGCTCCGATTCCAACAAATGCAGAAGGTATTTACATTGGGTCGCAGAAAAAACAGCTCTGTGATGGAGGATTTAGGGATTACAAAGCTGCATTGGCATCGCAGCAGATGGTAGTCGTAAAAATAGCGTCTCGTTTGCTACGCCATGATGACCGGCGAAGATGCTCGAAAATAATCCGAAATAATATTTATCCTTCGTGTATGTGTGGATTGAGGATTAAATATAAATCGCTTCTTAGTAATATAGTTTCCTCAGAAGCATAACATTCTGTGTTTTCCCTCGAGCAGAGAGTATTAATAATGGAATTAAATTAAATCTACCCTTGAGCAATTACTTAATTGTCTGGTAAAGATCAAAAGAAACCATTTTGTGAAAAAATTAAACAAATTGTTGTCTCGAACGAAAGAAATTAAGTCGTCGACGTTTCCCGGAATTTATTCCATGTCAAATAAAGTAATATTAAAATGAAAGCAAGCATTACTAAAGCAATTCGTATTCACAATAAGGTAACATTGCTACAGGTCCGTATACAATAACAGAATTAACGAGTGTACTGTCTGAGGTGTGAGGAGCGGGGGCTGCGTCGCGGCCGCGAATTTTCGTCACCATTCGTCATTATTCGTCACGGCTCGGCATCTGCCGTCACGAGCGCCATTTTCATCTCTTTTCCGAGGCTGCGCGGGCAGACATGCGCAGTAACCACCCCCATCAAATGCCGTCAGTGGGACGGCGCGCCTTGCCGGTTTTGCCGCATCGGACGTAACCATCTCCTACTTTCACATTTTTTGGAGCCTCGTGTATGTAAATTGATAATATTGAAATAACACTTCTCTCCGCGATTGGACGTCGCCGCGTGTATACGATTTACGGGAAATACGAATTTAGTGATCTAAGTTTAGTGTATAAGTGTGTATAAAAGTGAAATGTATACAGAGGTAGTGCATGTGTTAAGACATTTAGTGTATGTGATTGCATTTGGAGTGTCCTAATGGTAAGTACGAGTTCAAGGTACTTACTTATTGAGTATGTTTTATTCTACCTTACTGAACTGGAGACGTAAATTAATTATTCAATATGTAATTTTATTATGTACTATTAATCCTGTAACTATTGTCATGTACGAAATATTCAGTTTTAAAACTTTTTGACGGTATTGTAAGTTGGAAAGTAGGAGAACAATGTGCTGCAACAGATCATTTATTATAATATTAAATAAACCATCTTCCTTTATAATAATAACTAACCACTAGTTATTATAACTCATACCTGTGATATTAATTAGATACGTTATCAAGTATCTGTTAGTCTATTTGAATAACAAGTATCTCAATAGTACTTGCTTGTTTTTAACTTATAAACGGGAACATATTTTGATTTAGCGTAGATTTTATCGCCAGAAAAAGATACTCGAAACAAATAAATGGCTATATTATGAGAATTAAACCAAATTTTATTATAAAAAAAATTGTTGATACGTTTTGCATTAATGAAGCTGAAAATGAAATAAAAAGATTTTTTGAAAATACTGAGTTACTTGAATTCTGTATAGGGCAGCCGAATTGAAGGTTCTAATTAATTATATGTCTAATGGGTTTGAACATGACATTCACATCACCTTATGGTAAGTGATGATAAGGCCGCATGGAAAGCGTGCTTAACCATAAGCCTCAATGAAATCCCACCCCGGTTAGACACGGGGGTAATTCACATTTGATGTAAATGAAAATTACGCTCAGCAAAAAACAAATTATGTACTTATGCACTTATCTACTGCTCATAAAAACTGTATAAACAGATCATGTACTATTTTACTACAAACTCATAATTGTTACACAGTTGTAACTGCAAATGTTTCATTGATAGATTGGTTGACATAGTATAGGTTATGCACACTGCGATCCACACAGGACTTTAAAATGGGACCACACCTCTTCATCCCGCGGGATTCGTAAAAGGCATCTAGAAAAAAATCTGAAGTATTGCAGCAACCAATTTAACACCATCATCTGCCTAAGATCAACAATCACTAGCTATCTAAAAGGAATGCTCATCACGTCCAACAGTGGACTTTGCAGCTGATTATGATAATGATATAGGTGGTAAATTGTTTAGCCAGTTTATTAACGCGTGTATTGTATATACAAAATACAAAATACAAAAATATTTATTGAATAAAACAAGTGTGTAACAATAGTATAGCCATACAGTCTGTCATAGGGGAAGCCCTGTGCGACAGGTGTAGGCTCTCTCTAAGGATGACGTTTTGCTTTGTTATGCACAATATTTTTAACATTTTTAAAAACATGCTTTACTAAGTAGGGTGAGTGTGTGTGTGTGTGTGTGAGTGTGTGTGTGTGAGTGTGTGTGTGGTGTGTGAGTGTATGTGTGTGTGCTTAGGGGGCTGCCACCAAGTGACAGTTTTCACTTAACAATCATGAAAGGTGAGAGTTGAGTGTGAACAGGTTTTACTTTAATTATTTTAACGTAGTTAGTAAGTCTTCAGTGTTCTTATACTCAAGAGTTTTGAGCCACTTTTTTAGTATCAGTTTACTTGTGCTTGAGGGGAGAGGGTGGAACATAAGAATTTTGTTAATTTTATTGTAGAGATAAGGGGCAAGGAAGTAGTGTTGGTGATGGCTAAATGAAGTTCTACAGCGATTTATTTTTGACACTTCGTAGTTTCTCCTTTTTGTGTTATGCTGGTATTTATCAAAGGTAAGGGTTTTGTGATGTCTTATGATATGGGTAAGGTAAACACATAGTCAACATATGAACTAGCATTGCCCTCAATTGCGATCCTTGCATAGATTAACGAAACTATAGACATGGTACTCCTAATGGTGCACCTAATTTGGTTGATTTTTCCGGCCACGCACGAACAACGTGCATTGTATTTTTAGGGTTCCAAATCCGAAAGATGTATCCGTCTGTTTGTCTGTCACAGGCTTATAGCTTCTAAATAGAAAGTATAAACTGAACATTACACTTTAAAAAGATTGTTCCAAAAATTTATATCACATAATATTTATATACTGAGCATTTAATCGCTACCTTCCACGTGTATTTCAGAATATATCCCACGGGATAAAAAGTAGAATATAATGTTATTTCTCTTCAACTATTTCTTGACAAAAATCAAGTAGTTATGACTCTACATTATGTCGCGAAGGAAGATCAAATGAATAAACAAACTCAACTTCGCAGTTATAATATAAGTATTTATATTTTAAAAGGCCCATATAGGTATACATAGAAAAAATATATCAAATATACCTAAAGAAACTATATATACTGTACTTTAGTGACAATTACATGAGTAGTATCCCACTGAGCGATCTTTTATTTTCTAGAGACTAATTTTATAGGTAGTTTGATAAAATTTGGACTTACATTGACAACATTAAGCATTATTTCAGGTATCAGATGTTTTATGAATATTTTGGTACAATAATTACAGCAGTTTGTATTACGAAATGTTTCACGAATGTATGGAGGACTGGTCTGGCCTTTGTCCGTTTCTAATTTAAAACCGTCATCATGAAATAAAAGTTTGTGCATAATTATGTACAAATCACTTAACTAAAAAAAACTAACCTTAACTTCCACCAAGGCTGCACCCCAGACTATAATTATGTGAGCTCACTGACATCCCTCATCACATTTCTAAATTACTGGCGGTAGGTGAGATGGACCTATTTTTATCGGCACGCGGACTGTAAGTAGGTCCCGTGTCCTTGCATTGCAAGTGAATGGTGCCAGTATGTGTAAAAGTCCTCGATTGGCAGTGTAGCAGTAGGCTAATCACCGCATCGCCTGCCAACTTGTAAATATAGTCAGAACTTCAGAATATGTGACCATTTTGAATTGAAAACACTTTATTTTTACCCGACTGTTGTGCGCGTAAGACGAAGGAGGATGTTTATTGTATATTGTTCAGATTTCAATACATTTTCGTGCATGAAATTGCAGCCTCTCGTCGGTAAATAGCGTTTGAAACTTGGTACCGAACAGTGGCTCTGATTGAACAAGAGAACTTATACGAGTAATGTGGCGCGAATCCTGTTGAAGCTACTCAATTATAAACTACCAAGGCATGGTTCAGTAAAAATCAGATAGATGGCGCTGTATAAGGATTTTAAATTTACATAAAATTCAGGATATTGTCCGGCAAATTAGCTGCACTGAGATTATTTTATAATAGGTGATAAAAATATTTAGTTGCATTGTTTTCTATGTGCTATTAGATTTTTTAGCCCGTAAAATGTTTTTGTTGAAATTCTTGGACAGCGCCAAATATGAAATTTTGTTTGAATAAAATTAAAAATTATACTGTATATTTCCACACAAAAATACTGAAAATTCCAGTGCGCAGTTCATGTTGAATCTGGCCATGAAAGTCCCTTGTCCCTTAGAATAAAGTATTTTCTCAAAGCTATATGGGGGAGTTGAGTCGTAATGCGTAACACCAGTAAGCAGGGCCATGCTTACTTAGTTGACGACACCCCCCCCCCCCCCCCCCCCCCCCCCCCCCCCGTGTCCTACATGCGTTGCGTACATTACTTGCCAACTTGGGCCATTAGCGCAAACAAGCTTCGACAGTCGCGAGTAGTTCCGATATTAATATGTAGGTAACTACGAAACTTGAATTACGTAAGTCTGAGACGATTACTGTCTTGGCCGAGCAGTTGACACAATTATCTATGTCATAATCCATAGATAAACGCTTGCTCGACAGATGATACAGAACTTACATTAAAGGGACCCTGAAAAAATAAACAATTGTGTTTTCCAATATACGGTACATGGTAAATCAACTATTCCAAAAAGAAAACGAATTTTTTCAAACTGCCTAAATATGTTTGTAAATGCACTAGACACATCGCTTAGATTTTCCTGTAATACGTGTAAATATGGCATTGTTAAAAGTGGGCCCATACAATTACTGCGTACATATTTTTCCATATTTTTTACTTCACACACTTTGAAGATTCATGAGACATCAGCCGCCAGTATCAATTTCAAAGCTCATAAGCAAATCTGAGCGAATAATTCACAGTTTCCTCGGAAACACCATTAAAGAATGCTCCCAACGGGAAGGAGGCAAAAGTAAAAGTCCTAATCCTGCAATTTCGCAAAAAAGCCGATAAAAATCAGATCCACGGAGCCAGCAGTTATTTGCGTTAAAAGCGATACATCCGAGGCCGACAGTCCATTAGTAAAGCGACGACGCGATAAGTGTCCCCTTTTCTACACGAAAACGTGTAATACGACGATACGTTGCTTTCGCAGTCGACCGTGTCTAGAAGGGTGATTCTGTTATAGAAGTTTAAGTTAGTCGTTTGAAAAATATCCAACAGCTGTAGGTGGAGTCCATGGTTTGACAAAATTACTCAATTGTTTGTGTGTGTAGAATGTGTAGAATTATATCACTGTTATTTAAATAACAAAACTGAATTCATGCCTATGTTGGAATATCCTACTAATATTATAAGTGTGAATGTTTGGATGTTTGTGACGCTTTCACGGAAAAACTACTGAATGGATTTGAATGAAACTTTACAATAATATAGCTTATACATCAGAATAACATATAGGCTATAATTTCTAAAGACATATTGTGTAAATTGTCCAAAATCACACTTATAATATTAGTGGGATTACATGGGCAATTTTGGCATAACAAAAACGCGTTGCCTAGCAACCGACCATAGAATATGTAAATTCGTATATACAAACATTCGCGTTTATAATATTGGTGTATAGACTATTTGAATGTACTACGTCAGATATTGAAATTTATTTTGTTTCTTTGAATTATTAGACTACGTAACAGAATAAATACTATTTTTTACCTTATGCTGTATAATAATTTGTCATATACGTCACCTGTGCCTATCGAACAAGTAGAATACATCCTGAAGTACACGCGGACAAAGTCGCGGGCGGTAGCTAGTAATAAATAAGGCATAAATTATGTACCTCTTCTACACTCCGATAATTTAGCATAAACCTGAGTCTTTACATCTATCCTGCTTTCGCGCATGTAATCCTCCAAATGAAAAAATAATACTGCAACCTTTGTATCAGTACGTCGATTTTAACCTCATTACAATTTTCATCTAAAATTCACTAATATCCACACGAAAAAGGCTAAATGAGTTTTAGGAAACAATTTTTTTTTGTCAAATTATGTTTAGGATAGTACTTAGTAGTAGTAGTATATATAGTAGTATAGTACATGTCACGTTGGAAGGTTTTATCTATTGGTATTTAACTCCTGATGCAAAAAGAGGTGTATTAAATAAGTTTGACCTGTGATTTGAAGCAAATGTCTGTATGCCATTCTGACTGTGGCATCGTAGCTCTTGAAAGGATGGACCGATTTTGAAGCGACTTTTTACGTGAAAGCATGTTTCCTTGCGGTGGTTCTTAGCTATATTTTATTATTTTTGCGATGTTTTTTAATTAACTTATAGTATATAAGGCACCACTGCCGGAACTGAAACTAGTATTTTTATAATTAGAGCTTGCAATCTATAACATTCCAGACACCCGAGCATGTGGTGTGAGAGGGAGGGGTTGTGCGACTGTGCGTGTCGGAATTCTACACCATTGATTCCATCCCACCCAGTTGCATACTTCCAACACTCGCTCGTAATTTTACATGACATCACTAGGAGAAATCTGTATTTATGTTCGGCGTGCGTAGGACTCCGAGATCCTATAGATTATGTCTTTAGCAGTTTGTTTACCTGAACCAATTATCTGTTAATCCACTAATAGAAACGATTTTTAATTAAAGGAACACAAAGATGAATATAGGAGGAGAGATATCATTTTTATCAGTCGCAAACAAAAAGCTTCTATCCTGAAAATGCCTTTTGTAAAAAAGAATAATTTATAATTCACATATTCTGAAGTTAATTGGACGTCGATAAAATACAATAATCTTGTAAACAAAGCAGTTTACCACGTTCGAAAAGAAGTCACGTTTGCATATCCATCCTGATCATTTTATCCACATTTAACTGGAATTAAGGAACTTAAGTCCAGTTAACTTAACAAAATTGTTTCAGAATGTTATCGATAGTGGTTTCGAAGAAAACCTTGCAGATGACGTCACGCAAGTGATACAGTTACTACAAATCTATCCAACGACAACCCCCCCCCCCCCCCCCCCCCCACACACACACACACACACACACACACACACCTACCCCAGTAAACCCATGGGATAGACTAGAGGGAACACATTCATCAAAGTTTACATGTTTGAGTATTCTAATAATTATTATGTTTCAAGATTTTATTGTAATACTTTTTTTAATCCTCACGAGCAGTCATTTTTGTCAAAAAATATTTTAATCAAAATCATGATTGAAGATTAAATTATTTCAGGAAATAAAAGATAAGTGCCCATTCATTTGTCATTCCAAAACCAAATGACATCTGCAACTATTTATTTTGAAAGGTTATGCATTACAAGCGCTAAAGTTATCTATTTCTAAATGTCAAATACGAATATATCCTCTCGGAGGTGTACGTAACCGCTGGTACGTAACCAGTTACCAATGAAGACTAAAAAATTGCTCCCTTTTTATCTCATCATAATCAGCTGGAAAACGGTTGCTGATAAACAGAGGTCTTCCTTTTAAGAGGCTATGTTGGTAAGACCACGTGATCGGTTTCAAGGTTAAATAGTTTTGTAGCTGTCCCTCTCCGAGCCCTATCCTACCCGAGCGCGTACGGTGAGACAGCATACATTATGCGATGTTATCCACCCGTTATTTGGATGTTTCGTAGTCCAGGGATCATTTGAAGGATACAGTATATTATGTAACCATTTTTTTAATACAGTATACTAACGAAATTTCAGATGTCGGTGGTTTTTCCAAATTGTTCTAAATTGATTCATACTCTTGTAAATCAGGTTCAAAGTTGGGGCTTTTTATTACCGTAAAATACAATTCTTTGACGCCCTGTAACTCTGGAAGTATATATTTAAACAAAAATCTGACTCACCACCGACACAGATATTTGTTTCTAGATTGTGTCTTGAAAATTTCATAGATTTTCATAGCTTAATACTCAAAATATGACTGGACTACGTTTGTATGGGCGCTTTGACAACAGCATAGCCTCTTAACGTTCTTCTTTCGTAATTATTTACAAATTGGTAACTGGTTACGGAACCTATGGATATGTGCACGGCCAAAATACGATGACTAAAGTCTTATCCTATTGTTGTCTCTTTAGTTTTAATAGTGTTGGAAGATACGAATTAATAACAAGGCCAGCATTAACTTATTGAGTATTCTGAGTATTAAATATTCTTCCCTCATCATAACGTAATTGCATGACATAGTGCGTGCTAGTGACAGAGGTGACTGTACTAAACTCTCCCTCCCCCATGCAACTATCTTTTGCCTGCTACTTTGCGAGGACTTCCTTCCTATCCTACGATAACTACTCGTTTGATCTTAATAAAATTAATCTAAATCCTTTTCCGGTTCCTAATTAAACATCAAGTCATTTCAAATCTATGTTATGTCATGAAAGGAGGACAAAAAAAAATAATCGCTTTCGCTTTTATAAAATTAGTATGAAAGGTTTTTCAAAATGACTTTTATTATTTTTATTATTATTTCTCTCACACTAAAGAGATTTTTGGCATATCACAAAATTGTTTTTTTTTAAATCTAAAGTATAAGTTACTTTTAGTTTAGTGTGTCAAAAAAAAGATACCTATTATACGCACAAATTTTAGTTAATTACGTAATAATAAAATGGCTGTAAACATTTACGATTTAATTGATTATTTTGTTTTATCTGAACGGCTTAATTTTAAAAATCGTTTATTATTTATCCATATATCTAGCTTACTGTATCTGTTTCTCTGCCGCCGTCTCTGTTAAGAAACCAAACGTTTACTCTCACGGCTGTACGATATTCAAAATTAATGAATTTATAACAGAAATTCATTGTTTTACGAAATGAAGAGATGGGTTATCTTTTGTCTTTGCAAAGGAAGGGATTAAATTTTCATGTCATTGTCCCTGAGCCACGAGGAGATATTTTGATAAATTCTTTATAATGTTGCTGAGCAAAGTCGTCGGGCGAACGTTTTGTGTGAACCAAGAGTTTATCACGTCGTATGAGCAACTGAAGCGTCGGTAGCGCAGTGGATAAGGCGCGGACTCTCAATCTGAGGGTACCGGGTTCGAATCCAGCCGTGTACCTATGAGTTGTTTTTCAATTCAAGTACATTATCCGATTGCTTAACGGTGAAGGAAAATATCGTGAGGAAACCTGCATGTCTTGAACAGGCATGTGAAGTCCGCCGATCCGCACTGGGCCCGCGTGGTGGACTATGTCCCATACACTCTCTGTAGGAGAGTAGGCCTGAGCCCCTCCAGTGGGGACATATAAAGGCTGTTGATGATGATATATCTAGCTTACATACTGGCAAATAGATACTTATAAATATACAAAATTACTAAACATGTTTTAAGAAACAGACAGTCTTTTGGTCTAACAACACGTATTTTAGCGTGAAATGTTACATTTTTGTAATATTAGCTGTAAATTGTATTACCATTTAATTGCGTCATCAATCATCTAAGAAACCGTATAAAATCCACCCAAGACCTTACATTGCGTGGGACAACTAATTCCAAAGCACTTGTTATAAATCATATCAGAATAACAGTCGAAACTCGTTTTATTCCCGCGACTTCGTTTGCGTGAGTACACCTTGCCGCATTGAAAGTACCTTAAAAGCCCAAAACGTATTCTGTGTGCACTTTCCCATAACTATTCAAAATTTCTAAGTCGATAGGATTAAATACCCTGAGATAATCATCTGTGCAGAAAGACAGACACACACAACAGTAATATTATAGGGATTGTGTTATTTATACGCTTTATAATTATTAGGTTTATTGTAAGCAACTAACGATCTCTTTATCTAACTAAATAACCACGTATGTAAACAAATTTAGAAAGTTAATTTAAAGGTCGTAAAGACAAACGTCGTAGCAATTTTAAACTTTGCAATTATATGTAATTCCGATGAAAATACAATAATTTGGCACCATCGAGCTGATTTGACCCTGAAATCAGGAGATGGATGGAGAAATTGTACCACGGGCCCCTTACAAATTTACAAGTAATATGTTTATTGATGAAATAAATGTTTGTGTTTAAACAAACTAGGTAAAAACTAGAACCGTGCTCGACAAAACATCGCAGCTACCTAGTGTCAGGAACATCAGTGAAACCTCCAAACTCAGCCGACCGTCGCTATTTGCGGATTATGCACAAAGTTAAAACAGAAGAAAGAAATTTATAAATGAACACAGTTTCTAGTTGAGGCCTACAGGTGCGTCTTGTGTGAGTAATAAATACGTACTCGTATAAAAGTTGTTTTAGGATTAAAAAGTGTTTTAGTACGACACTCTTATAGCGTGTTTTAGTTTTTATCCGACTTCAAAAAAGGAGGAGGTTATAAATTCGACGGGTATGTTTTTTTTTCTTCGTTTTTTTATGTTTGTTACTTCAGAACTGTTGACACACACATCTCAAATCTTAAATTTTCCTTAATAAAAGTAGACTTTTAGGGCAATTGAAGTCGGTCCAGTTCTTTTTGATAGCATTTACTTGTTCAAACTATAATTATTTATAGGATGCATGAGTGTGTAAAATTTAAAATTGTGTTCCCTATGAGGTTGAATATTGATGATACTCATTTCCCGTCATTGTAATCAGATGTTTTGTTTTGAGATACTTACTATACAAAGCCTAGCAAAAGCTACTTCAAAAGATTATGGTAAAACAAATTCATTTTGAAACTTTTGTCAGGGACATTGATTAGTGTCTGCAGAGCAAGCGGTGATAACGTGCAACGAAATATAAGCTGGGGGTTTAGTGTGGTCACCGTGAAACCTGTACCCTGAATAAAGTCGTCCTTGAAACTTGACAAGTTAATACGTCCTGTCTACCGCTACGCGTCGGCCGCGTTCTGAATTCAAATCCGTCTGTGACAAGAATAAATGAAACGAATAAAGAAAGGGCTCTAATATAGACTTTGTACAATATTCATACTTATATACCTATAAATTATTATACTTACCACGTATTATATGAAGACATAAAAGTAGCACGTGGGTCACACACTTGGAACGAATCAACGGCCTCTGTAGCGCAGTTGTTTGAGCCTTTATTAGATTCAGACTCACAAGTTCCTGGGTTCGATTCCCAATGAGGACATTGTCTAGCATCACTTTATAAGAATTTCCCAGTTTTTTAGGACATTGTAAGCTGAATTACCACATTTATTGGAAATTAAGATGATTCCATGCTTTGTAGGCGTGCTTTGTGTTGCCATGTTCAGTTGTGGATCCCAGCAGCAGCAGCTTGATGAACTTCTAACAGCCTATTCCAAAAAAATTGGGTGTACATGGGAGTCGCTTTTAAAACTAGTACCCTGCGCGAATACCTTAGATTTAGGTAGCCAACCTTGATTGAGAAACGAGATAAGGTTAGACAACCATAAGGAGCTCCATTAATCGTAAAATGATTACCTGCGTCAAGGTTCTAGCTCAAAAGATTTGTCCATTACATACTTTTCACCTCTTTTCGTCTTTTAACGGGTGGAGTTTCAATTTTTTTAAATAAAGGTACAATCGCGAATAATGTAGATATGCTTCTTCATTGTATGTAAATTTTATTAACAACTGATAATATTTAATAAATGTTGAAATATTTAGTTTCTCATTTTTAGGGTCAAACAACAAAATCACTCTAGCTTCTGTATCTCTGTCCATCTGTCATAGCTGATTATCTCAGCAATTACTAATGCTATCAACTTGAAATTTTAAACAGTTATGGGAAATGGTAATCCACACAGGTCTGCAGGTGAAATAATTCGTGTGATGTGCAAAAGGGGACAAAGTGGAGTCACTAGGACAGGGGGGTATCATACTAAAGTGCTTCACTTTTGGTGTTGGCCCCGTTTGGCGCCCTTTGTGAAGGTATGGAATTCTAAAAATACTGTTCTGTTTTTTCAAGTTACTTCTATTCTATTAACTTTACGCTTCTATAACAAGTAATGTATTCCCGGATCGCTCTCATAGAGTATACATTCCCATATTATTCTATTAAAATACTTTACATACTTGATATTTTTCTTGTGAAGTTGTTCATGAACCATTTCTTAAGAAAAATAACGAGTTTTTAGTAAAAAAAAAAACAATTCGAGCAGTAATTTACTTATTAAATCATATTTAAAGGCCTTGGAAATTAGTTAGCAATTACAATTTTGGCTGACAAACGGCTCTTGAGTACCGTTATCTAAAAACCTTTTGAAGACATTTTAGGATTTTCAATTTCATTTGATAGCGAGATTTAGCAGCTTAAGAAAATTAATGTACCGTATTACCAAATACCTAGACTAGGGCTGTTTAGTGTTTCATTAATTTTGGGCCTCCATCAAGCCCTAGTCTTTATGTAGGTACTAAATCTTTAACATGGATATAATAGCCTCGGAGATAGAAAGCGCCCAAGGGAACCTGAAGGGCCGAGTAAATTGCACAGTACACGACTGGATTTTCGAGAACTTACGCTTAGGTATCTGCGCGCATTGTTACTGTTGTCGTACGGCCTATTTAAAATTATATTCCCTGCTTATTTGGAATTTAACATCTGAATTATGAAACTATTTTACAGCTGGCCAGTAAGAGCTGATAAAGTTCCTCGAGACATTCATAAAATCAGTTTTACTCTCTATTTGACTTGATGCTGTTGTTCCTGCGGCCACTAAAGCTTCACCGGGATAACTTGAAGTGCGCGGATGGCGATCAGACGGTATCAGAAAATCTTGTTGTACTGTTTATGTTGCTCTGTAAAAATTATAAACCATACTACAGTTATTTGTCTTCTTTCTTGTTTGATCTGTCACTATTCTTCGGCAAAGACATATCCTAATATCACCACAAATATATTGTTATTTAGTTTGAAAGGTATTTAATCATTGATGGCAGAACAATTCAAATTTAAGATGGTTTGGTCAACATATTTAAAAATCTTTACATCCTCATCAGCTGGGAAACGTCCACGGCAGGACTTGGGCCTCGTCCTTGGTAAGCTACATAAATACATAACCTTATACAAGAGCTTTCTAAAGAAAAAGTATTTCTTTACAATTGTTTTACTAAACTACCACCAGTAACAAAATATACCACTTATTTGCTTCGAAAATGGTCCATATGAGACAGTCAGAGAATTTTAGTTTCTCACGTTCAACATTTAATTTATAAATTGTGAAGCATTCTACCATCGTGGTTTAGCTGTAATTATTTACGAATATGATAGTATGGTATGGTATCCTGAAATCCACAAAGTATTTCACTTCCTCACTCCAACCGTATTTCCGAATACCAAAAGTGAATTCTTAGCATGCTAGTGACCCAGTTCCGAGCTACCGGGAGGATATTTAATAAATCGCTTTGCCCTCGTTTACATGCAAAAAAGGATAGGAAATATGAAAACAGCGCTCAAAGTGGGAACATTCTCGAACGTTCTCCCAAGGTTTTTACCCACAAAATGTATTAGACAAGGGGTGAGCGTCCATTAATTCTGCGTCATTGTCGTGAAAGATCCCACTTCCCGGGATTCCTTCCCCTGAGAACGGGAGGGAATCCCGCGAGTGCTCGAGCACTCTTATTCCTCTTAACTGACTGATGAATGAATTACGTCTCGGCGAATACAATGAAGGATTCTTTTTTTCCAGAGTCGAGGGAATAATTTGAATCGTTCCGGGTGTGATTTGCTTTTGGAATCTCATTAAATTGGCCAGTTTTTTGTCTTGTTTTTGTATATCGCATTCTGGCACAAGTCTAACATTATACGGAAGCGCCATAATGTTCCATGATGTTATTCCACGGTTACACAATATTTCATTCCAATCCATTAGGCAATCGACGTGGAAGCGAGAGCGTGTGAACGTGACGCGGTCGTGGCGTGGCGTGTTTGAGGCTTAGGTGCCGCATAGACTAAATGTCAATCTGTCGTAGCTACTCTTAGACTTTTCGTAGATGTTGCATGAATGCTGCGCAGACGCCATAGAATAAACTTCGATTTTACCAAATCTACTCTCAGACTCTTTGCAGATGTTACATAGATCCCGTGTAGACGACCTGTAGATTGAACTTTAATTCAGTGTCATTACTCATAGACGAGTAAGGGCCCCTTCAAGTATTACGTAAGCAGATTTGACATATTCATGACATCAGATTGTGGTGTCATGATATGAGTATCATTAATATACAACTTCACAGTAAATCACAATTTTAAACACTTTTTTTCGATTATTGTTCAAAGCGCCATCTATGAACCATTAGCTGCGTAACTGCTGTTGTAGCTAACTATAAAGTTGTAAATTAATGATATTTATTTCGCGACACTATAACTTCATCTCCTATTGTTAGGTAATTACTTATTAAAGCCAGTTATTATATTTTAAAAGATTATGGCAACAGAAATTTAGTATGTAAGCATTAGGAGAGGGATAACGTGCATTCTGTTTTTTCATGGATTCATGAGTAACAGGTATAATTATAGAAATAAGGAAATAGGCTTAGGATAGAGGACTTATAATAGTCCATTCAATAAAGTAGTTGTAGAGTGCGTAGGCGAGATCTTAAGCGATTTCTTCAGAAACGTATTGAGGGTGCTTAGGAAGAATACATACTAAATCCTGATGTCAGAACTTAAACTGAATACGAATACTCTTTACCCTCATTGGAGTTATTCCTTAAGTGAACTATTAAAGCACATAATATTCGCTAACTTATAGCCGGTCATTAAATAATCACTAATCCAGCGACAAAATCAATAAATTGACGTAAAAATTCCAGCCAACTGAACAGTGTGCGGTTATTCCCCTACTCGATTCTAAGCGAGTACCTAAACGTGTTTATTATTTGTGGGAATCCCCGAAAATGCGTTTCATTTTTAAGTATAGATAATGTGTGGGTTGTCAGATGTGTAATTACTGCTGACGTAATCACAATCTAGACCCCTCACCCCCATGCCATCAAAAATATTATAAGCAAAGCAAAATTTTACTCCACCTATGTTACTCGTTAACTGTTTCTAGATGCTGCATAAACGAAGCATCGATCTAGCACAGTAACTGTAAGACTCTTAGTAGGTGATTCACACGTGCCGCGTAGACAAGCCATATCTTATGCTCTGCGATGTTGCATAGAATGAGTGTAAATGCAGTGTAGATGGATTAAAAACGAAGCGAAGTCACGGATAAGTTGCTATGTAGAGATTTCGTATATTTCGCCTAAATGCGGCCAACGGGAAAAAAATTGATCCACCGAAGTTACTAGTCAAATCTACGTAGCCGTTTCATACTTATAGATGCTATATATACTTGTCTGTAGATGTTATAGATCCATGAATAATATTAATTGATTTATAGCTCAAGTGTAACAGTCTACTTAATGAAATGATGAGAAAGATGTACGCGTAACCGCAAAACACATTTTCCTCCCATTGAAACCACCTGTAGTCAGTTAGAAAACCTCTCATTAATATCACTATAAACAACATCTCTGTGAATACAATAGGTCCCGAAACCTCTATTACGGCCCGGATCTGTTTCTATACTATTACAGTAACAAAGCCAGCTGATCCTATTATTGGGCAGTATTAACAGGATGTATGTGAACGGTTCTAGTGGTTACAACTCTAATAGGATTACTCGATGTAATTGTATGGATCGTACTTTTATTCATGGTTTCATACATAAAATATCTGGGTGACCGAGCTTTGCTCTGAGCTAAAAAATAATAATTAAAAACTTGAATAAATAAATAGAAACACCCAAAAAATAAAAATAAAAACACAGCGATCGGGATACGAGTACGAACTCAGATTCTTTGGACGCCTGTGAATTTAAAGCAAGCGCTGTAACCACTCCGCCATGGTTTAATATGTTTGACAGCGTGAAATTTCCCATCATATTTTGCATCGAATAATGCGAAGGAAAAAACGCATCAAAACTCGAAAACGCGCATTTTCTCAGACATGAGACTAATCTAGATCGATTTTTCGCCCCCGAATACCCCCAAATACCAAATTTCTGCGAAATTGCTCGTGCCGTTTTGGAGATCCAAGAATTGCTCGTTTAAAGGTATAAGATAACACTTTCGATGTTACTATTGTTTGGCATCCGTTACTTCACTACTGTGTCACTAGATACATATCCAATATCGAATGACGTCAGTAAAGATCCATGAGCCGTGAAGTGGTAAGAATGACCACCAAAATTTACAACGCCACCTCGCTAATATTTTACTCTGATATTAGCTTAAGTTTAATTATTAGAATTTTCATTTGGTATTTCATTTCTTACAATGATGTAAAATTTAGTTAAGTTCTTTCATTTCGTTCAGTTTTAATGTTTTAAAGTCAGACTTAAAAGACAAATAGCGTGTTTTGCTTCGTTAAATACGGTATACGGTTTGAGATTTTATTTATTTCTAAAAAGATTGCAAATCACTTACAAGAAATACAGATATGACTTAAACATGTAGTAAATATATGCGCGAACATAAACATAGTGAAGGTAAATCTAAAAAAAAATACAGTTTATTGATCATCGTCGGCGCGGCAACGGCGGCCGTCATTAGCAAACTGGTTTCATGTCATGGTTTCAGGTAAAGCTGAGTACACACAACTACTTATTTTATTTGTTAGAGTCTTTGAATAAATAACACTTTAATGATTTTTTAAAGACTGCAAGTGACTTTGAATCTTTTACATCCTTCGAAAGTAAGTTGTAAAGTTGTGCACTTCTTTATTTTGGGTTCCGTAAGCATCCAGATTTATTGAATAATCCTCCTCGGTCAGGTAGGTTCATGAATTGCGCGTTTCAGTGTGTTTTTTTATAACGATGACTTTGACAGTCACTATCTTAGTTGTGTATTTCAGAGAATTTCATTATTAAACGGTTTCACCTTCACAAAACATTGGTATCGTTAATCGAATTGTGTCTGTATTTAGTGAAACGGGATCCAACGATTAATTTGGTGTCATGTCTCCGTCACCTGAGGTGTTGGTTTGTGGTCCCGAACAATCTGTCAGTTGGAAACACTCCGAGATAGTAGCTGTAAGGTAGATGTCACATTATGTTGACCCTATATAAATTGATAACTAAAATTATCTTCTTGGATGTTTTAAGACCACAAAAATGATCACAGACACCATTTCTGTAAAATGATAATGAATGTTTTTTAGGGTTCCCAAAGGGTAACCAACGAGACCCTATTACTAAGACTTGGCTGTCCATCCATCTGTCCGTCTGTCACCAGGCTGTATCTCATGAACCGTCATAGTTAGACAGTTGAAATTGATGAGACATATGATGCATTATTGTTGCCGTTATAACAACAAATACTAAAAAACAGAATAAAATAATTACTTAAGGCGGCTCCCATACAGCTAACGTGAATTTTTTGAGACGTGCGTTTTAAAGTGACTGACGTAGCGTAGCAAAACTAAATCGAAAATGGTATTTAGGTGCATTCGTTAGATACGTGCACATTATTTATAATAATAATATAATAATAATAATGTTTTTATTGGCAGGCATAAAAACCTATAAAAATATAAAAATACAATTAGACTTACTTTATAATTTTACGTACTTTAATTATCCATATTCTATACAGAACCCTCTGTGCGAGAGTCCAACTCACGCTTGTCCGTTTTTTTTGTTGTAAAATGGTTAGCGCGGTCTTCATCTCACTTTATGTCAATAAAAACGTTTGATAGAAATGGTATTCACACATAAGTCTCAAGTTAAGGAGGAGCTGGCTCTGCTACCTTTCTTACCAGAATACAACAGTGCTATTAACACTTTAAAACTGCTGTTTGGCAGCAGACTTAGGGAGCATGGTGGGTGGTAGCTAGCCAGGCAGACATGTAAAATACCACTAATGAAACCGATTACCAATAATAGGTATCTAGGAAATTGAACCCGCGACATTCGGATTGTGAGTGCAAGCCTGTAGCTACTAGGCGACTGAGGTTAAAGTTGAGGTATACTAGAGTTTTGCGAAACAGGGTCATATTTCTTTTCAGCAGAATTAAAAAAGAGGAGGTTATCAATACGACGCGTATGTTTTTTTAATGTATGTTACGCGATAACTCCGCCAATTGCGAACCAATGCTACAGAGGTGGTCTCATATAAATT
Organism: Carcina quercana; assembly: GCA_910589575.2. NCBI lineage: Eukaryota > Metazoa > Arthropoda > Insecta > Lepidoptera > Depressariidae > Carcina > Carcina quercana. Next base: position 773,278 of record OU342429.1, on the reverse strand, counting down.
TTATCAAAATTTATTGATCGCTCTTTGAGAAAATCAACAAAAACCAAGTTTTTAGTTCTTTTTAAACGCGTGGAGGTGGAATTTGGAAATTTGAAATTATGCATCGTCCATCTTTAAGACACTTCCTATCTGTTATCTGACCAATAAAATATATTTTTTGTCGAATTAAAATTACGGTAATTTCTTGGTGTAAAATTTTGGAGATCGATATCATCAAAAATACATCTCCAATTATAATAACTGTAGAAGCACAAGTAATTCTCTATAAATAGTTCAAATAAATCCCGATCGCTTATAAAAGTTCCATGCTTCACCTGGGTTGGTGAACTAAAATCAAAACCGTGTTCCCAGTAAGACAAATCGCTGCATTACGAAGATCTTTGCAGGAGCTGCTGAAGCAATTAAGGTGAACGTAGAGCTTTTAAAGTAACGCTCTCAAGAGTTGTGTAATAAAGAAATACCGTTGGCTCTCACGTGAGGACGGCTCCATCTATCTCGTATATTACTGGCTCTCTAGGGCCGTCTTATGAAGCAAGTACTCTTCAACGCTATTAATTTAGATCGGGACCTTATTACTTACTTTTTGAGCGATATTTTTTCTCTCTGGCATTCTTCTTGAGGATATTTCTGCAAATAAATCCTCTTCATCGTTAACTTCACTTATTTCAAGATGTCTATCTTCATTATAAGATTCTCTAGTTCTGTCTTTTTTTGTCAAAGTTGAACTGGTACTGGTTAAATTTTAAAATAACAGTATCAGTATGAATTTCCTTTGATCTAGTCTTTTGTTGTATTAAAGCAGTAAAAGTTAATTTACGAAGAATAGTTTACCTCATTTGGTTCTATACAAAACATTATTTAGCTGCACTTAAATGTTGTCTTACTTTACATTTCCACACTGTTAAAACTCAACCCATATGATCATTATTACCAATCTGTTTATCAACTGTCGATTTGGGCAAAAGAGCACTGCAGTCATTAACAGCTCTTTGGCAATATATTAGATCTCTCTAACAAAATCGCTGTGACGATTACCAAAAATCTTATAGGTATCATCTTTGTGATAACCAAGCAGATGAAAATCAACAATTAATTCGGAACAATAATTACTGCGTTCTAGATCTTTGAAAACCGACACAAAACTATTGTGTATATATAGGTATCTAAAAGTCTACGGATAATATGCAGCAGTAGTAAGACCTTTCATTATATGAGATAAATACATACAGAGCTACTCGTAGATCGTATCAACAATCAGATTGCTAGAGTGTATTTATTTATGTAGCGCAGATTACAATCAGTTTTGCTGCCAACGTTTCCAAAAGCTAATTCTCTTCAGCTCTACGAATTTCGTTTCATCTTGATTAATAAAAACCTGAAAATGAAAATCCTTACCTAAAATATTCAGAGAAAATATATTAATTTGAAAATAAAACTGATCTCAGAATTTAAAGACATTATTACTCAGAAACGAAAATAAAAAGTATTGAACAAGTGAAAGAGGTTTAAGGAAATGATCCCATACAAATAATGTAATAATGGCGACTTAAGGCTATTCAATAGCCGACCGAAATGAGATCCCTGTGACCAAAATAAGGGTACGCATTACGGTGTTCTCAAGTACACGGAAAAGCAAACAGTGGTTAGGATTAGACATAATGAAAATACCCTTTTCCTTACTGAATGAATTTCGCTTTGTACGATCAAATCATCTTATAAAGAAACGTGTTTCAATATTCGGGAATTTGTGCAGAAATTCAGTAAGTCCTTTGGATATAGTTCAACATTTTTTAAGAACTTAATGTTGGTAGTTTTGTTCTCCAATTTTGAAAATTAACATTTGGAGAACGGTTATCCTAAAAAAAGTTTTTGTAGCGTGAAGACTAAAAGATTATTTATACTATAGATTATCACCCGGACGGCAGTCACACCTTTCAAGCTTCAATTATTTTAGTAATAATATTTAGAGTTTTTAGTCAATAAACTGCAAAATCAAAAACATAGGTACTGAATACCTTTATATAAATAAAAAATTGGATGTCTGTATTGTCGGCTTACCGACGATAATTTTACGTGATAACGTCGTAAGAAAAGATGCGTCACAAGCTGAACGCTTAGGCTGATCGTGCCTCTCTATCGCTTGTTCCGCGCTCTCGCTTGCACGCTCGGCTCAGGCGGAACGTGACACTTTTTCATGCGTGCAGACGGCGTTCATTGATTTATAAGAAGTTACTCGTATCACGTCAAAACTTCATCATCAAATCAATCTATTAGTAATTCAAAACCATGGATTTGGAGACTAGTGAGAGAACTCTAAATGTTTCAATGATTTTTATGATGATTTGGCTTGGAGTGCTGATGATGAAGTTTGGTTGCTAATAATCTAGAATTAGGTTAACATTTTTAGTCACTTAAATTCAAAGAATTTCATCCTCTCCGCATATATTTACGTTTATTTACATCATGCTTTTAAATTTATAGACCGAATCGCGAATAGTTCCTCCCGGGATTACAGAGTTTTGAAACTGTTTTGTACGTTGTAAATTCGCTTATTTTATCGTCCGCTAAAGTTTCAGGAACGGTCGCTCTGAAATGTTTACATTCACTGGATACTGGATAAACAATTTCACGAGTATATGTCTCAAACTAAATGTTCATTTCAGTGATGGAATTTATTAATGTATAAAGTTCTAAATTTAAAATTATAATCTGGAAGATGAATCAAATGCATACTGTATCATTACAATTGACTGATAAGTCCACTGTTGGACATTACCTTCAATAGGTTGCCACTTTACGCTTTATATGAGGGGATTCACCGTAATCACCACATTTGATTAAAAAATCTATACCTATGTGTGTATTGTAATAGTGTGATAGTATAAGCATTTGTAGCAGGTTCACGAATATGTTTCAGCTGTCGCAGTTAGTTAGTTAGTTTATATAATGGATGCAGTTAAATATATGTCCAGTTCTGATTCAGATACGGTAGACTGTAAATAATTAATAGGGTGCTACATACTCTAGACAGCGGAACGCAATTTAGCTTCGTTCTGGAGAAAGAATATATGAAATATATTTGTCATACGTGTGCGAAGATATGTTACGTTATCTGAAACTTGACATGCTCCTGACTAGGTCAGTTGATATTAATATAACATACTCAAGTCTGTGCTGTAAAAAAAGTTATTTGCTAATGCAATCAAAAGACACGGCCGTTTATGCGGCATTTTTTCATGGATTTTCAACAGAATCAAAGTTTGATAGCACACGTAATGGGAAAAATACAAAAATTGACATTACTTTTGCAGTTAAAGTATTTATCGTAATTTAGACGGATGTGTGTTCTACAATTAGGACGTACATATTTGTAAAAGCATTGCTCGGTGCTTATCAGCAGCTATGATTTCAAGTTGGTTCATTATTCATATTTGCGAGTCTGACTCGCGCTTGGCCGTTTTTCATCATCCACGTTTTCGTTTTGTCCGTGCCGCGTTGTTTCAATTATTCATGTCGCAAACAAAACCTAGGCTTCAACTAAATAAATTACATCTGCCTAAAATACACGTGTTCGCTTTTATTTGGAACAGCAACATTGTCCACAAGTTCCACTTTAGTAACGAAATAAAAACGAAATACGTGTAAGAAATTATTTCTTTCTTCGCGCGACAATGTATTTCTGTGTTATTGCGAGTGGCGGAGGAATTGTTGGATTATTTATTTACTTGGTAATTTCTTGAGTTTTTTCGATTAATGGAACCGTTCTGATGATGTTTCTATGTGTCACAATAGTTCTGTATGGTATCAATATATTATTATTCTAGACTCAGTATGTTCTAGTCATTTTCTGATATCTCTAACTCTTATACGACTAACTACTATACTAACTAACCATTGCACGACACGAACGGATTAAACAATATTGATAAAATGTAGCACTTTTCAAACATTTTGCATAAATAGGGACACCGTGATTTAATTTCTCGAAAATTCTTGGTAAAATGCAACATTGATATTAGACAAACTTTTGTGTGAAAAGTCAAATCAAAAGAATACACTGGTATAAAGTTGTATGTTAGGAAACACAAGTGTACGCTCGCGCCGTCATCTGATGAAATTATCCAACGGAAAAATTGAATCCGGACAAAAATATCCTATGTTTCTTACCGTTCTATTCACGTGGCAAAATTTCATCAAGTTCGATTCAGCCGTGTCATGAGTAGGGAAACGATAGAAGGACAGATTTACAGACGAAAGAATTCATAAAATAATTACGATTTCAGTCAAGTTTTTATGTCAATACCTTCTTGCTCAAATAACCAAGCAAGCAACCTCTCGCTGTATGGATCAAACTATAATTTTAATAAGTATTACTAAAAACTAAAGCTTCACGACGCGTTAACTACGAACTGTAGCGGACAGGAAGCTTTTATAATTACCTAAAAGTGTCAAAATTAAGTCTGCAAAATTGAGTGTTGAGAGACATCCAGAGTGTACCAAAGTACGCCACTTTACACTGCATTTCTACTAACTAGGTGAGATAGTGATGGTGGCTAAGCAATCAAGCAAAAAATGCATCCCATTCAATGTTTGTCATAAAATTGACATAGTCAACCATCATCAGTCAATCAAAGCTAAGATAGATTACACCCAATTCCATATAAACCTCACAGTAACTTATAAACACGATAAATCACGCACGGCCATGGTTCGTTGCGTCCACATTTCCTACCAATCGATATTTACGATTCTGCCGGTTTCCTGCAGCGAGCAGATACGTGCTTCCGCTATCGGCCTCCTTGTAATGTATAGGGGTCCACTGTTACCTCGCGGGTTCTGCGCTAATGTATGGCTGGCTGCAGAATCAAAGGATCTGAATTAGTAGTCTGAGTGCGGTGCCCAAATCTCAGCTTCATCTGTTGTTGTAACATGTACAGTTTTCACAAACAACAATGTGTAACCGTACTGAAGTCGCTGTATAAGGTGCTGGGTAACTTCAAATTTAAATTTTGAAGCAAAATAGGTTGACATGATTTTTGTCCTCATAGTAGATAATTTTTACAAATTTGGGAGATTTCAATGAAATCTTAATTTGTGTTGATAGATATAAATATTAAAACAGCCAGATCTAGAAAACTAGACTAGACTTGGTGTCGGCCTAATAGAAAAACGGCAGTCGCATATCCTACACCAACGGGTAACATCATCGACTACATTGTCACGTAACATCAGGTGAGATTGTGGTCAAGCGTTGGACTTTATTCAATACTAGCAGCCCGTCCCGGCTTCGGGGTAGACAATTATTTATTTTTGGAAATTTGGATATAACACTTTTTTTCACAAATATTTTTATTTATTAAAAAATTATTATTTATTAATTATATATTTAAAAAAATATATTTCAGTGCCCCCTCCACCCCGCCCGCCGCGATGCCCGGCGCGCTTTTCAGACTGCATCGCAAACAACGGCCACGGCGCTATGGCGGTTTTGTTTACTGTTTGAATTTTTTAATTCGTAATATCTTTTGAATGGAAAGTCCAATTTAAATAATTTAAAAACTATTTTATAGGTAGTTAAATGGTCTTGACCATAAAATAATTTATTTCGATAAGTATTAATATAAACACATAAATAGCATGGTTTGAATTTGGTTAGCATTTTCATTAATGTTTAAAATGAAAAAAGTTGTTGTAGTGACATAACTACAATAGTTGGACATATGCTACCCCGGAGTTTTTTGTAGACATTATGATGTTCTTCAATATTGTTGTACATTATTTTGTTCTATCGCTAATAGTTTCGGCAGCGCATTCGACGAAAGACATTTTAAGACTCATTTTTCTACACCTTCGGTTACATTGTTCAAATTTTACCAAGGATCCCTAATTTTTTTCAAAATGAAATGTAGCCTATGTCAAATTGGGAGAGTGTAGCATTCTATTGGTGAAAGAATTTTTTAAATCGGCCCAGTACTTTTTGAGCCTATTCATTACAAACATACAAACATACAAAAATAGTTACAAATCTTTCCTCTTTATAATATTAGTGTAGATAATTGGCGAGAGCGAGTCGGACTCGCGTATGGAGTGACAATTTTTTTTTTAAATAAATGAATTTCTTTAACTACAATTTATGAAGTAGTTCCTAATTTAAGCTTAAACTAGTATATACTTTAAGTCCCTTAAAATATGAACAAAATCTAAAAATATTAAGTATTTAGTAAATGCGCTCAAAAAGAACTGAAAACCGCCTTCAATTACCCTAAAAGCCAAATTTAAGATTGATATAGTTTTCTCATGGTTGCCATAGTCAGAACTGGACCAACTTGAAATAAGGCTACACGAAAAGCACCGATTTTCAAATAAAAAAGAGTCATCCAAATCGGTTCACCCAGCCAAAAGTTCTAAGGTAACAAACATTTTAAAAAAACATACGCGAATTAAAAACCTCCTCCTTTTTGAATTGGTTATAAACATAAACCGATTTTTACCGCAAATAATAGGTGTAAATCTGTAGTTTAGTACGTCAAGTCATTTTTTGCGATCTACTCGTAACAAAATATGTATAACATCGGACAAATTTGACGGTTTATAAATCGGTATGTCTCGAAGGGGGTACCAATTTCATTAGGAGCTAGAAGACTGACTGACCGGACCCCTAAAATCCTTTTAGATCACAACTGTTAAAAGTTACAGGCCATAAAAAGAAGAAAATCTCTAAGTCAAAGAAATATCCCTGAACTGAATTATTAATGTAACCAAGTTATGTGAATCTGTCTCGTTCTCCCTTGATTATACAAAGCTACTCGATCAATACCACAGAGAACCTTTCGCGGATTCTGATTCATTTCACATGGATTCGTTCTCAAATCTTCGGCCTGGGTATAAATTCGTAACGAGATATTCGTACTTGGCGAGAATTATTTCAGCCGATCAGATTTCAAGCGAGCTGAAATTGTGTGCGATTAGAATTACGTCAGTGACCCTCAAACTGTTCCTTCCTGTCGCCCAGTGGTTACACGGACCGGAATTGTCATGATTGGATAGTTTTCTTCCATGTTAGATGAATATTCCGCCAATCTTGTTACACGCTTCTATCATGATCTTTTATCGCTATTTACCAGCACGTGAGGTGAAATTTGTTTTGCAGAAGAAGATTGAACCAATTTAAACTCGTTGTATGTTCTCTTGAATAATGTAGCCGCATGCAACGCAGTACCAAGAAAGAAATGATAGTTCACTTCCATCGGCTTAAATAGTATTAATAAAAATAATTTATAGTACAAATTGTCACATTTTACTTTTCAACTAGCAACACAGGCTCACACCTATCTCAGGCACCAGTCTCTCACAGGTACACCTACCTTGTAAAATTTACGTTGTGTATGTATGTTTACTCTAGATAAGACTCTTTAAGCAGAAATAATTAATCATTTTGTTTATAAGATTAAAAGCCCGATCAAGAATTCGTACTAATCGAAACAACGAGATCGTGGTAAAATGCGGAAAACGATTCAGCGGAAGCCGTCTAAAAAATCATTTCCAACCCCCATCTGATTCTAAGTTTTGACTAATCCAGGTAGGTATTCTTATAACATAATCACTAGATAATTTTTGAAATTCATTTGATCCATCTTGGAGTTTCGAATCAAAGGATATTACGACTGCATTTAGGTTGAGTGCCACTGCTTAAGTACGCTTTGAGCATTCACGAATTCATTACTGGAATTCTCCAGCGATTGCCTCTGGAGCGGCTGGGTTCCCTTACCTACCAATTTATTCCTTATTTATTAATTTCCTATTTAAACCCGTGTAAATCATTCGACGTTTTGTTTAATTCTATAATTGGTACGATGTTGCTTTAGGCACATTTGTGTCAATATTTGAGGCCGGGGAATGGGAAATGGTTGGAGTTACATTGAGTTTTTTATAATTGTGTACACCTTACGAATATTAAAATACATTGTTTTGAATAATACCCAATATTCTTATAAAAAAAATTAAAAGTTTGATTCATTCTGTATTTGCCTTTACAAACCACTGCCACAGAACATTACAGATACATAATCAAGGAAACAATCATAATTGGCTGGACTGGACCTATAGACCACTGTTGGACATGAGACTCACTGTAGATCACAAGACTACCAAGACCATAAGGAATTTTTGTCCTAATCACCACGTTTGGCAGGCTGATAGTATCAGCAAATGTTTTCTATTTAGGAATTTTCTATATATTTCCAAAGAGAAATACATGTATTGTTTTTCTCATACTTATATTAGAGTCGTACATGAGTTTGAATGTTAATTTGACCTTCTGTCATCTCGCTTCTATTTCTAAATCATCAAGAGAATCATCAATACTTGAAAAATAGGTCTGAAAGTGACATACTACGGACACCCTATTCATTTTATGGTTTTCACGATTTTTAATATAAAATTTGGGCTGTTCATTTCAGAGTGAACTTATGACGTCAGAAGTTCAAACTGTGATGTGATCAAAGTAGATTTAAAACCAATGAATAAATCAAATATCTAGTGGTCGTAGAATCAAAATATTCAAATTAGTTTTTTTTTTTTTAATTTTGTGTTCGTTCAAATTATATCATAATATTAGCGCGAATTATTTTTTGGTCTACCAAATGAGACTTGTTTGTGTGTGTTTGATTTCAATGCGGGTTTCTTAAAAGTTAGTAAAAGTCCCACTCAGTCTGCAGTAATACTCAAATCATACCCATATGTATTGTAAAGATATTATTTATCCCATTAAGAGATTAATTTGTCAGAACTCGTGTACATAAGAAGTTGGTCCATAATTTCCTCTTGAACTCGGTAACTATTATTTTTATTATTTACATAGAAAGGGAAACTATTTATGATCCGGCTGGTTCGGATCTGGCCGAACGAATCTTCCTGGAATATAAATAATTACTGCCAGCGTCATGGGTAGATTATTTTATTACATATTATACAGTTTATAGTTGAGCAAGAGAAACACAAAAACTACTTTTTATCGACATAATAATATAGTGTTGAAACACGAAAAGAATACCACAACGCTGTCTCTGAGACAATGCATTGGTAATTCGGCCTACTTCTCAACCACCAAAAAGGGTTTAAAGGGCGTATTTATATAGCCCTTAAACCTACAACGTCTCAATCTTCCTTTACAAGAGATTCGTGAAGCCCCTTTGCAATAATTTAACGGTGGACACGTTTCCCAATCACGGTGCCCTTCAGAAGAAACCTTTGGTGAATTAATCCTTTAGGTAAGCGCTACGGTATAAAATATTCGTTCAATATGGCCCTGGGATCGTTACCATGGACCTTTAAATTGTACTTAAGAATTCATTCATTTAGTTTAGATAATATATTCATTCGGATGGACTGTACCGAAATTGTAGGCAGTTTTTTACCGACTACGGCGACGCCAAAGTGGGTTTTGATTTTAGCCACCTTCAGTTTAAAGATCATTTATCCCTTAAGAGTCACTTTCATGAGAAATACTTACATCATTCCAATCAATCCAAACCTTTGTATGTATGTTCATCCGTTCCCTCATATATCCTAAACTGTAGTTATGGTATTTTAACAAATAAGGTGTCATTGGAAGCTTAGTATTAGTCCGCGGGTTATAGGCTAAATGACTATCAAATCCAAAATTGCGGTATGATGAGAACATATCATACTTTAAAAAAAACTAAAGATTTAAATGTATTGTTTAGTGTCAAGTAAAAAGTATTGGCTATTACAGGTAATACGTTTGTTATGATAGACGGGTCCTAGTATTGTTGGTTCTTTTTCTTTCTTCTCATATGTATATCGATTTCAAAAAGGGATAGCAGATACCTTTATTTTGTTTTATCTTTCAGATATGTCGTTCTATGTACATGCATACAAGGATAACGATTAAAAGAACCACTCACTAAGAGACTTACACATGCGCAAACCAGAAACCGACCTAATAGTGAAATATTTATACTTTTGTTTACTGTCTAAAGTTCTAGATTTATTATTACAGCTACGTTAAAGATTGCTTTTCTTTACTTCAGTTCTAAGGAAAAAAATCAAATCTTTCTAAGTGTGTCGAATAATTTCTCCGCCGCTCAAGACTTATTTACACAGAATTCTGAAATATCAATATTTATACACGCCGCGTAAATGTTGCGAGTGGCTCAGACTATTTTAGTCTATATTTTTTGCAGACATTCACAATTGAAAGGACATACCTTACATACCCGTACATTCCTTTTATATATTCTTCGTGGCTTTCACACGTAGCCATGTCTACGCGGACATATGTCACTACCCCGTTCCCATCCAGTAACGATATGACTGATTATAAACAACCTAACAGATTACAGCGTGAATCGTTGAAAACAAATAAGCTATTGTTTAAATCCAAACGTACTCTGTCTGTGCGCCAAATGTCATGTGTCACCAAAATTAATCGAAAGCAAACACAAACACAAACTTTTATGTGATGTTTCTTTCTTTGTTTACACTTATTACATTGGATTGAATCGAACCATATGTATTTGTTTCATATAGGTGACGCTCACTTAAGAGGCTATGCTGTTGTCAAAGCGCCCATACAAACGTAGTCCAGTCATATTTTGAGTATTAAGCTATGAAAATCTATGAAATTTTCAAGACACAATCTAGAAACAAATATCTGTGTCGGTGGTGAGTCAGATTTTCGTTTAAATATATACTTCCAGAGTTACAGGACGTCAAAGTATTGTATTTTTCGGTAGTAAAAAGCCCCAAGAGTATGAATCAATTTAGAACAATTTGGAAAAACCACCGACATCTGAAATTTTATTAGTATACTGTATTAAAAAATTGGTTACATAATATACTGTATCCTTCAAATGATCCCTGGACTACGAAACATCCAAATAACGGGTGGATAACATCGCATAATGTATGCTGTCTCACCGTACGCGCTCGGGTAGGATAGGGCTCGGAGAGGGACAGCTACAAAACAATTTAACCTTGAAACCGACCACGTGGTCTTACCAACATAGCCTCTTAACCCAACACATTATTAGTATAAGGGTATATAGATCACTAATCTACTGAGTATCAGCGATCTCCTGTACCTCCTTCCTTCAGTTCCTTGAAATAACCTATTTAAAACAATAATATATGTCTATTCTCATATGTATTTGTATCAAATAAGATTTAGATTATAAAGTCCCCTAAAATTTACAACAACTGAAGGGAAGGACAAAGGACAGGGGCTACTAAAGAACCTTTTTCATTCGTAAAATTGATTAGGTTAGCGTGATTTGATCACTTGGAACCGCAGACTAGAATTTTAAACATTTCACCAGACTCGTGATGCGTTACATAGCAGTTTTATCTGTTTTAAATCTGTTCGTGACTGCAGCTGCATGCCTGACAAAGCTGTGTGGTAGATTCTCAAATGATCATGATTAAGTGAAGTATATATTCAATAGTTAGCTTATACACATTAATAATTACATTATAAACCTTCACTTTCACATAACTTAATTTTGAACGACCTGCCTGCAAAGCCTGTGTTACAGAGGCCTGCGTTCCAGATACAAGAATACACTGTTGCGTGTTCAATTATACTATAATTTCGTTATCTGTTATTGAATAGCTCTTCAGAAAGAGTTGATCTGTATTGTATGCACCTTTAAGCAATTCTCCCAGATGCCCTACACGCCCTACTGTTGAATATTAGTAAAATAACCTTCAGTGTGCCTCAGTGGTCAACTGAGTAAGCGTGGTACACTCTCTTCTAAGTCTTATCCAATATATATGTCCAATAATAGATTTCCCCGGTGATACATGACCAAAACCATCAAACGACGACCATTTTTTAAAGATAATGGGACAGTGTTTATACTTTTGCAAACGGAACTGAAACGTGGTCCTTTACTGTGAGTCAAATAAACAAGCTCAAAAATAAGGAAATCCGTAGACGAACAAAAGTCACAGACATAGCTCGACGAGTCAGTGAGCTGGAGTGGAAAGGGGCAGGCCACATCACTCAAAGAACCGATAACCGTTGGAGTTTAAAAGTTCTCGAGTGGTGTAGTACCGGGTCGCCCCCCTACTAGATGGACCGACGACCTGGTTAAGGTTGTGGGGAGTCTTTGGATGCAAGTATCTCAGGATCAGCCAATGCGGTATACAGGAGTCCTATGTCCAGCAGTGGACGTTTCCCGGCTAATGATAATGATGAATGCCAGTAACTGTAGTTTCAGAGTTTACTAGCTTAACCTGTATTTTTCACAAACGCCATGTTTCTTTCATATAGTACAAAACTCAACATACTCAATTCCATTTTGTGTGTGTAAAGGATCCACTGGTAGCGGAACTCGAACGCTCGCATACATCAACTAAGCACAAGTTAGTCTCGAACATCTACAGATTTATCATCGTCTTAGCTCCGGGGCCGTCCGAGCGAATCTTCGCTAATGGAGGGTAGACGCAAAATTATTGGCGTTCGAAATTGGACGGCCCACCGACGGTGACGAATTGGGGCGAGGCCTTGAAACTGGCGATGATGAGGAAAGTAAATCTACGTAACGAGGTTTTTATGGACATTAAACTTGATTTGTTAATAATGATAATCATATTTCTTCTACATAAATATTCACGGAGCAGCTTCAACGAATTCATTTCCTTAAATATCGTCATTTTCTAGAATCAGAATATTTTATTGTAGAAATAGGCTGTACAATGGTTATGTCATTTATATGTCAAAGTTTTTTTTTATATAGCTATATTAACACGAATAAAATTAAATTGTAAAGGTGATAAATAAATTAACTGTACATATTTAAAAGTACATAAGTCTGTCACATATTAATTTCATGCCAATTTGTCTGTAATTGGCAAGTAATATGAGCAATATATTTGAAGCTTTAATGCACAATAGTCTGCTAAAAACGTTAGCAGGTATTACTTTTTATGAATACTGGATTGGTCTCTAATGTCTATGTCTACAGAGCACAATACGAGTAGCCAGTAGAAGGCACAATAGAAAGACAAAAGCTGGCAGAAAATAACATAAAAATGGCAGCAATAGTTCATCTACAAACTAATCACGACACTGATCAAGAACCTAGCATATTGGATTGTTATTTCTCGAAAAAACGAAGAAGCCAATGAACTTTCACATCTTTCGGGATCGTAAAATTGACACAAATAATATAGCAGTAAGATATGGGTCTAAGCAGATATTACACAGCATAGTGTAAAAGAAACGCGGAAGGAAATAAACAAGACAATAAATTCGAGTAGCAATTACAGAGGCGGATAGGCGAAACACGCAGTTCGTATTTCCACATTACGGACGAAAACAATTGGTGGAATGATCAGATTACTGGATTTGATATTCGGGCTCGTAAGGCTTCATACACGACGAATGTTTTATTAATTTGGGGACAATGTGGTACCAGCGATGATAATATCTGTTAGGTACTTAAATGCCCGCAGATTGTCGTGTTGCCACCCCGGGGGTTTGACTATGTCGAAAGCTGCGATAGAATAGTTCCATGGTAGCTCGAGGTTGTAGCTTCAATTGACAGTAAATTGTGTTTAAATTTTATTGTGACATTTTATCAAATTGTATCATTATTTAAATTATAATCATTCCCATTATTTTGCGTTGCTGTTACTGCTCAAATCTATTACGAGAAACATATGCCAGCGAACCAAGCCATTCGTCAGGATATTGTATAACAAATGCAAGATAGCGTAACACAAAAGGCACAAACACAAAACAAATCATCGGAACTATTGTGAACGCTTCCCGGACCGTCACAAACATGTGAGGATCAGAATGGGAACAGCGGGCGCGACCCGAATTAAAATCAATACGAGGTCGCGATCCAGTTGACAAGAATCAGATCGTTTATGTGCCATGTAGGCAGACTCTAGCTGGAGCGCTTCTAGAGAATTTAATTTGAAATTTAACTAACAATTTATTCAGACTCAATACATTTATTCATCATCATCAGCCAGGAAACGTCTACTACTGGACATAGGCCTGCTTCATGGTACGCCACATCGACATTTATTGCATTCCATATAAAATAAATATTAGTGTGTAAAACTGTCTTTCTCCACACGGGGCACTACAATATTATAGCAGAAAGGAAAACCAGTATATTTTAAGACTCATCATCGTCAACAGCCTATGTATGTCTCTACTGCATGGGCTCAGGCCTACTCTCCTGCAGAGATGATGATTGAGAGATATTCATATGTATGATAGGTTCATCATCATGGGTTTATGGCTCTATCTGACCTGGTGATAAGGCCTTTGGATGGTAAGCGTGCGCACTCAGAAGCTTAGATCTAATGATGCATTGGCCCTGCTACCTTTCATAACGAAACACAACAGTGCTATTAACACTGTTTTTTGGTGGCAGACTTTGGTAACCATGCAGAAAATGCCCTACCAGCAACCAATCCGAGCACCGACAGGTACCCCCACTGGAAATAGAACCTCTGGATTATGAATCCAACATTTAGCCATTAGGAGGCGGTTAAAAGTGTCAATTTTTGGGCATTTGGATACTAGTGACTCTCACGAAATTTGTTATGCTCATGTTCAGCTGCGAACGGAAATTGAATACGTGTAATTGAACATCGAACATGGCCGACACAACGTGGTCGCGATTTATTAAAAGGCAGTCACCGAAGTTTCACGTCGATTGACGTTTCGTTTCACCCGCCACATCCGTGACAGGCCGTCACCCTCCGTGGACCGGGCCGGGCGCCACGATCCGTGACCCAGATCTGTCCCACTGCTGTGTATTCACACTCAATTAGTTTTCGGTCTTGCATCGTCTAGATATTCATTCTAACAGTTGATAGCTTCGATCTTTCTAGAAGTGTTATGATTAATCCGTACCCATACTATAAAAGCGGTAGCTAGTCGTTACGATGACTAGATTTTTTTGTAAAGGCATATTTGAAGGGTCCGAAAACGATATGGACTACTTTTTTACGTAGGATCATTTCTGAATTCAATGCAGACGAAGCTGTGTGAAAACTATAGTTTTTAATAGCCCTCCATGTAAAATGAGGGGTGTTCTAAGTTTGACGCCAATGTCTGTCTGTCGCAACGTAGCTCTCGAACGGGTGGACCGATTTTTTACGTGAAAGTAAGTTTCCTTGCGTTGATTCTTAGCTATATTTGGTAAAATCGATGCAGCATTTTGAAGAATATCATCTGATGTTACAGGCATTTTGTTCATAAAGTGTGTTTTGTTTCCGTATGATTATTGCGTAGTTTTTTTTTAATTTTTAATTTAATTCACTTGTGTATCTCTACTTCAAGTGCATTCGTCGCCTCTGTGGCCTAGTGGCTACACGCTTGGATTTGCTAGAGGTACCGAGTTTGATTCCCAGTGGAGGTACCTCACGGTATTCAGTCCTGGTGGTTGGCGTTATTTGTGTCCGTCTAGTCAGCTAACACTAAAATACCAAAGTCACCACACGTAGCAATGTTTATAGCACCGATTTGCTGCGGTGTGGAAAGCAGCAGAGCCATCACCTCATTGGCTTGGGGCTTTTGGTTGAGCACGCTTTCCATCTGGCCTTATCGTGTCATACCATAGGTGAGATAAAGGCCAAAACCAAATAGAATATTACATTAAAACCTTCATCAGCATCATCATCGGAGTAAACTTCAGAAATTACCCAGCTTAAGCATTTTAGTGGGACAAATGTCACCATGTGTCCATCAGAATGCCCAATAGGGTTACATTTTTTATTTATGATGGGTATGCACTTGGCCTTCATTTCATCTGATGGTAAGTGACGATAAGGCAGTTGGATAGTAAGCGAACACACCCAAAACCTAAACCTACTGAGGCGCTGGCTCAGCTACCTTTCATATCGGATCGCAACAGTGCTATTAACACTGTTGTTTGTCGGCAGACAGGTTACAAGGTGGTAGCTAGCCAAGCAGACATAGAATATGCCCTACCACTAACCAAACCGATTACCGATAGGTTCCTCCACTGGGAATAGAAACCGGGAACTCCGTATTGTGAGTTCAACCTTTAGCCATTATATTAAGCCACAGAGGTGGTTTATTTTTGATATCAAAGCAGAAGAGGTCTCCATAAGTTAAAAAAAGTCTCCCTTATGCACAAAAACAAATGTTGGAATATTAAATTACGGCCTCGAAATTTCAAGATTACACAAACAAATTTCGAACAAATAAAGTATGTACTGAAACGGTTTTATGTTTTTCCAGTTCATCAATAATGTATGGGGTTACTTTTGCGCTCTCGGTAACAGTTGAAAATTTAATCCGCTCGCAGTTTTATTCATAAAGAGAGGGATTCAGAAAAAGCTTCCTATTTGTTTTAATAAATCAACTTTTAATTGAATTTTAAAAGCCTAGTATCATTCGTGTGAATAAATTGGGGATATGTGTATCTTTTTTGTTCAAATAATTTTTTAAATTAAAATCAATCTACATTGCAAAGCTTTATCGTGACTTACATTTTGGAAGTTAAATATATATTGAGCTACTTTATACAACATAATTTTAGAAAACTATCTACCCGTGGGTTTTGTAAAAGGCGCCTAAGAATTTTTTTTTATAATGACGTACTATATGACTGAAATAAACCAACGAATAAATTCGTATTTATAATAAAAGTTTTTGCTTCCTGGACCTTAGACTTTATCTCAGAAAAACATTTCATCCTGAGCAAAAGGAACCTATGTCACTCTCCATGAGGTTCAGTACGTGCGAGCCAAATTTCAATGATCAGTTCAACAGTTAGTGTGAAAAGCGGAAAGCAGACATACATATTCATGATTAAAATGATGTCATAGTGACAACTATGACAAATTGAACAAAATGACGTGCATCAGAATTTATAGTACGCCATCTTACCAATGCTAGAGAAACAATGTGCATCAGAATATATTGAAAATATCATTATCTAACTAGAAGAAGCATCTTTCATGTACAGCTACGGTAATAAGTCTCCAATCAAAATCACCACTAACTATGAAGAAAAGACTATGTTTTTCTTTTTTGAATTCCCAGATAATATCTAAATTAGTTGGAATGCATAATAACAACAATGAAATAAAAAAAACATACCAGTTCGTACGATTTCCTTATCGAAATACCAATCTGAAATGTCCATGAAAGTGACAGGAAGTAGTAACGCGAACATATGAGAAATATTTCCTTTTCCATTAATGAATGTTGACAGAAATGGCGTTGCCTCTGGCATAAACTACACATATAAAATCAACATACATCTGGTTATGCTTCTCGCGTTTTTTATCCGACTTAGCTAAAGAGAGGGTTTATTTTAGCAAGCTTTGTATGAAAGTGTGTTTATCCGTTCCATCCGTCTAAATAATAAATAACTGTGGTTAATTCTAAAGTATCGATCAAAAGTCAGTATCAGTCGATATTTTAATTATGTAAAGCTCATAGAGTCCCTTCACGCTTGCAACTAAGCTCGAGAGAAATTGTGAAGGTCGCCACCAACAGCACCATGATTTTTGTAAAGTTACAAATTTTACTAAAGAAATATTAGCTTGGAATTTTATTGTGTTTTTTTAAAATAATGGCTTTAACCAGTGGTTATCTAGCCAATGACGAGTAAAATTAGGTGAACAAATTTTGAGGTTATAAACTATGCCGAAGCCATTTCTTCAGCTTTCTCAATAAAATGTATAATGTGTACATTTTATCGCTTAATTTGGATTCTTGACGAGAACTTCAAAGGCCAGCCTTGGTTTCAACATTATCCGAAAGAATCCATATGCCGAATGTACTCGACATGATAAACTCTTCGGATCGCGTCGAAACCCTCGCAATTTTGCGTAATTGATACTATAACACTGTCCGTGACACTTTTTGCACTATATCACACCATTATAACACAAAAAACACACATAACAGTATTATTAACGAATTAATAAAATTGCAATGAACCACCATTTTACAAGTTCGCGCCAAGAATCTCTTTTATTGTGTTAATCTTATTCTTCTATCTATACCTATATCTATAGTATATATAAGTATCTGGGAAAAGTCAATCAGGGCTATTTAAAATGACGAAATGTTAAAACAGTTTCAAAATGTTATTCTCCAAAAGCGTAAGACTCTGTAACTACTTTGTCAAAATGAAACCAGTACAGGTAAATAGATGTACCTGATCCCTGCGCAACATTTAGGGGTTGTTTCATTGCAATCGGCTCATTCAATCCACAGATTCAATTAGATGGTATTTATTTTGTTCAAATCACGAGAAAATTTGATTTACAAAACATATTGCGAGGAATTATAAACAAACATCGTCGTTTGACATATTTTTTAGTCTACAACGAATGAGGTTTGCATGATCAGACTCACCATGCTTGGCAGGTGGGATATATTCATGAAGCGAAAACTACTTTCATTAAAAAATCCGTTTTGTAAAACCAATACTTCAAGGAGCAATGAGGCTTACAGAATAATGACAGTCCAGTCGTACATGATGAAAATGAATAGATGCAATCGTGGGCGTCAGATATAACCATAACAAAACTGTAGAATATTGCATTTGCCAAAAACTGATTGCGGCAGTGGAGAATATAACCCAATACCTATTAATAATACAATGTGTAATTTTGTGGTCTGTCTGAACACGATGATCTCCAAATTCATTAAACAAATTTTAATAAGATTTTCACAGTTAACTTGAACACAGTATAAAGCAACATAATATACTGGCTTTATGTCATCAAAATTGGTTCACGGAACAAAAACCTAGACTGCTCAGCTAAGTATAGTTAATAATCGTTAATTTATAGGACATGAAAACTGCGCTTATACGTTTCTTTCATTTTCCCGCAAATAAAAATAAACAATTTACGTCGTTAAACGTCTCTAAATGAAATTCAAGGAGGAAATTGCGCTGAACGGTTGAAACGGTGAAACGGTGAAATGCGTCCATTTCGCAAGGTTTACTGTAAATGAGCACTGTTCTTTTTGCAACCATTAAACAGTGCATGCTATTAAATCCCATTTATGAATACCGCTCGCGTGTGAGCTATTTTAGTCGGAATAATTCGTGTTTTTTTATGTTTCAATTATGTTACAATAGGAAAGGACAAAATACTTATTTTGAACTTGTTTAAACTGTATTGTGAATTTACTTCCTGCCTGCTTCTTGCTTCTTGTTGAAAGTGGTGCGAGGATTAATTGACTGTCCGGAGTTGCTCTCTGCAATAAAACTCAATGTCCCACCCAGGCGTCCGCGTACTAAAGTTCTCCTCCATGTCCCACGCAGTCACATTAGCTATAGGAATAATAGTTGTCTGCCAAGGATTTGTATGTTCATTAACAGACTTTACCAGAACAGTAACGTAGATATTTTTTATGATAGTATAATTAGTTTTAAGAAAAGTGTTGTAAAAAGTCTAACATTTGGTTCGTAGTTATGTTCTGTTGTATTTGCTCAGTTTTTTATGTTTGCTTGCTTATTATTATTTACACTTGATTTGTCTCATATAGTTTAATATTTATTTATAACGTATTCTATATGTGGAAGCTTGTAATTGGCGAATGATGGTGTTGAGCTTCCACCCCCGAAAATTATAGCTATTATGTGGAGATCTCCTAATGACTGTTTTAACGATATGTTTTAAGCTCTGTTATGATAAATCTGATGAGCTTCCCTATTGTGAGAACACAAGCTTTTAATGGTGTTTACTTTGAGACTAAGACGTACCGACTGATGTTTTTTAGGTAGATATTGCAATAGTAATACTATAGTTGAAAAATAAAGTATTATTATATTAAAAAAATTATGCTAAATTTTCAATAAGAATCAGTTCTTTCATTTATGGCCAGGATTCTGATACTCAATACATTTATATAATACTTACATGGTATTATATATAAATGCGAAGGTGAGTTTTTTTTTTCATTCGTTTACGTCGCCGAGAGTCAAAATGAATTAGTTTTTGTAGACTAATAGTTGAAGGTTTGGAAAAGGACACAGGCTACCGTTATCGTTATCAGTCAAATCACTTTCCAAATAAATTGTTTCCTTGGAATTATATCTGAAAGAAGTTAGTAAAAAGTGCTTCGTCTGTAAAAAGTCTTGCTCGCGTAACAAAATGAAAATATTACGCAATTATCACCTTTTTTTGACTAATTATTTTCATACCTAGTTATGTTTACATACGTATATCTGTATTTGGTAGCAGTTAGTGGTATATATGTATATTAGCCTTGGACCGTCCCTGGGCGCAATTTCCTGACACCGACCGACCCTTTCGGTACTTCCCTCGTGGTGGACATTACCCTTGTTTTAAATTAAATCAAACTTTAATTTGCGCTTTTATAATAGTCACCATATTTTTCAAGGGTAGAAACAAGCTATAGACTAATAGCTAGAATATTAGCTCACACCTTCATCAAAGTTTCATATTAAATTTCTGTTGCCATAATCTTTGAAAATAGAATAGCTGAATAAAACATATATAAAAAACATTATCATAGCTTTCATAATAATCAAGATGATATATGCGATTATAATTACTTTAAAAATATGTTGAACAAGGTTATAGTAGGAACTGAAAAGATATAATACCTGAAACAAGACAATAAAACCAGAATCATCTTCCCTGTCCATCTCCACTGCACAATTACTGTGACAACTAAAAATAGACGAGCACCTTATCGCGGCAGTAAATTATACAGCAGTGCAATCTAAAAGAGGAAATAATTTTCATTTTACTATTCCAGTACAATGGTCTTTTGTGTGCCACGGCGGATGGCTGCGGATCGCGGTCTTGAAACTTAGGCAAGAGATTAAAAACAACCCGTAGCATAGTTAATGCATAATGTAACCTCTGTTCATGGACTTTAAGATTGTTTCTTGGCTAAGTGCACAAAGAAAGAATGAAAACACAACTATTATGGACACATCATCTATTAATTATATTTTTGACATATGTAGTAATCAATGACCTGGGTCAGGAAGCACTAAGATTGATCTTTCTTAGATTTTCTTATATGTATAATGTACAACGTGTGTCTCATGAACCGTGATAGTTAGACAGTTGAAATTTTCGCATATGATGTATTTCTGTTGCCGCTATAACAAACAATACTAAAAACAGCATAAAATTATTATTTAAGGGAGCTCCCATACAATAAACGTGATATTTTGGCCATTTTTATAGATAATGGTACGGGACCCTTCGTGCGCGAGTCCGACTCGCACTTAGCTGGTTTTTAGTTTTCGGCTTTTGTTTGCTTTTGCATACCAATGTTGTTGTTTTTTCAAAATTTATTAGCGTTTTCAATAGCAACACCTAGTATTTCGTAGGAAAGTTAAGCAAGGACTATTAGAGATAATATCTAAACACACCACCATGCTTTTTGATCTTCTGTACAAAAGCCAAATTTAATTATATCACAGACTTTGGCATGCTATACGCGAATACTCCTAAAAGCTTAATTTACGTTTAGAAATTGTGAGATAGAGCGCCGGTGCACAGCTTTATGAACATGATCCCGCCTTACGTCACGCCGCCCGCCGCCCGCCCTGCCGACATCACAGTTCAGATTGAATGCGTCGCTGCGATGCATGTGACCGCAATTTCCCGCCTAGACGGCAGACCGTGTACTCGGCAATACATAGACATAGCGTCTAGAACACAGACTATGACTAAATAGAATGTACTAGTGCTCTAGTGAACTAACGGCACCAAACGAAGTGAATTGCGGTACATCTACGAAACATCTGCGGTATCGCAAAATTACACGATTTTGTTGCGATTCTCATACCACTAACGCAATGATTTCGCATGGAATTCCCATGTTATTTGCAACGTACTCGTATAATGCCTTCCAGACCAGAACCTGAAGCGATTGAATTTTACGTAAAAAATAATACAAGATGTCTTTGCGTTGTCTTATCCCTTGTTTCGTTAGTCTAGATCTACTTAGGTACAGCTGGTTGACAAATGACGTGTGCAGTCGAGACACCTCCCTATGTGCCTAAAGTACTATAGGGCTGGGTATATAGATGAATCGAATTGAGGTGTAACGATCATAGGACGCGAGATTTAACAGCTTGCCGAATAATCAATTAATATCTCCACGTAGCATATAGCTCATGGCTTGTAGAGAAACATACTCTAAAATCATCATGGGAGATTTTTGAAGTCCACAAAAAAGATATGCCGGAAAAACAACAACTTTTAAACCACCTCCGTGCCCTAAAAACTGTAAAAAAAATATTTTGTATGTGTGAGAAATGTGTGCGAATAGGTATTCCATTTTTGAAATTTATCTTTTCCCATACTATTTACAAACACAAAGGTAAATAAATACGTTCACTACTACATGCATCATTTACTTTTTCATTCATTTACTTATTTATCAAAATTGGACTAACGATCCGGGTTCAATTCTCAGTGTGGTACCTATCGTTACTCAGTGCCAGTTTGGTTGCAGGTCGGGCAACTCTTTGTACGCCTGGCTAGGTACCACCATGTTACTAAGTCTTCTGCCAATAAAAAACTGTGTCAATAGCACATTTGTTCGGTATGAAAGGTATCAGAGCCTGCGCCTCTTTCGCTTGAGTCGTGCACCATCAAGTGAGATTAGGTCTAAGTTGAAATCCATTATTAATTTTTATATAAAACGTTTATCGTTAAAAGTGAGCTAATTAAAATGTTGTAAAAGTTGTCTTTTCTGTGGGTAGATATTTGTTCCAAAAAGAAGTCGAGAAGCTAAACCAAATAAAATGTACAAATTGTTGCCAATTCACCGTATCCAATCGAGCAAGATCTTAGATCTGAGTCTCCGGCAAGTCAGAGGGGAGTCAAGGCATGTATTGCTTGTACAAAGCTTTTTACGTAACGGAATCAAAGCGAGCCAATCGCTTTGTACCAACGAATGTTGCTTAGGGACAAGGCGGTTAAGCTCGGCTCACATGAGTGGTATAACAACTTTGCGTTTAGATGGCTTCTCTACAATCTTATATTTTTCAATAATAGTGTTCATGTCAGACATAAACATGTATACTAAGTCCCACTAACTTTTAAAACGAGAACGCGTGGCTTCCCTTCTAAAATCTTCATAATATTATATCAACACGCTAAACGCCAATACAAAAATGATAATTTTGACGAATAACTATTTTAACTACTAGATTTTTTTCGTTACAAGATACTTTGTTTTAGTACTATGTAGATAATATAAACGGAACTGAGCTGTGCGTGAACTCCATTCAAACCTGACCGTAATTTCTGGTACAACAATTTCTACATCTTTCATTACCTAAGTCCTACCTTAAAGTATAGCTTACGGCTGCCGTGCCGGACACCCTAATGCATGAAACGCCTGCTAACTGCGTCGAACGGCGTAGGAGAGTCTCTTGAAAACAGGTTTTACTCGAAGTGGCCTGTGACCTCTGAACTTTGCTCTGTCCCTGTCGATTGCATTACTGACAAAAGCGTGTGTTTAGTTATTGATCCACGATTTGTTTCTGCCTATAAACATTCTCGCTCCATGTGATCCTGGACTGCGACAGTATCGCGGCCTGTCTGCGGTAGGCTTTGTGTTCTGCGACTTATCTCCGCGTTCAACACGAATATCTATTGTCGATGCTTTTACCTATTGTCAACTAGTTTTGTTCAGCGTTCACTAAAGCTTTTCTAACCCGCAAGGGTTGACGTCTCGATGTTGTATTCTACAAGGTTAAGTAGACATAAAAGGAATATTTTAAGCTTATTTCCGAGTACATGCAATTGTCATGAATTTCGTATCACCGTATAAAGTGATTATTAATAAGCTAACCTAACCTGATTTCTTTTTTTCCATTTATTTATCTCCGGTACTATTACTAGCTAAATTGAGATGTCGAATCCTGTCGTTATTTCCTAATGTTAGGCTTGCCTTATAAGGATAACATTTTTTTATGTATTTCAAACGTTTCGTATGTAAAGATGTGATGTTTGTACTATATGTATACTCTTAAATATAAGAAAAAAGATATTCGATGTAAATTGTGTAACCACTAACTAATCTGAGTATCAGACATATTGCAGATTGTTAATTCAACTGCGTAGCTACAACTTCTGTTTGTTATTCACTGACCGTAACGATGTAAATATAAGACAACAAACCAACTCACTTTAGCAATTATCATATTAGTATGGAAGTCCATATTAGTCAGGGTGAGGTTTTAGTATAAGAAAACATTAAAAAATTTGACCCCCAACTATATTAAAATTTGGACCGACAGAACGTCTGTCGCGTCAGGTAAAAATTAAAATTACATCGCTATTATTTTAAAGAGTTTTTTTCAGTGTTAGGCATAAAATGACGGCACTCATTTACGAACCTCAAAATCGTATATTAGGCTATTGCGAAACATGCGCCAATTACTCTTGGCTCGTAAATACGTTTCATTGAGCACGACAATACGAAGGCTACAATAAAACTTATTTTCACATGATTGTGTTCATAAAATATCTACATAAATATGTACAAAAATCCCTATCTCCCAGTTTTATGTCCAGAAGGCGGAAGCTATTCCTTCAACAGAGGACGTTTTACGACGAAATGTTCACATGTGTACGAGCAGGGAGCAAAGGTTTTGTTCATTGGAAGATGGAAGTTTCGTAAATAAACATAAATCGATGTTCAGCATAATCCGTTGAAAACTGGTAAAGCATTAAAACAACCGACATTATCATGTGTTCACTGGTGAACATGTGCCTCCTCCAAGCCGCTATATTACAATAAAAATCTATTTTCAAATCTATTCATCAAGACCTTTAATTTGAGAAAAAAACACAGCATTTTAATAATTATATTATTTCTTGGGTTACCTTATATGTCCGCTACAAGCTGCCATACTCGTACTTGATTGTATGATATAATCTTTAGTCTCCGGAGAAGCACGACGCTTACAAAATACGATGAGTAGTAGGAAATATGTAATAACAGATGTACATACGTAGAAGAGTCGGTGGCGCAGTTAATAAGGCGCGGACTTTCAATCTGAGGGTTCCGGGTTCGAATACAGCCGTGTACCTATGAGCTGTTTTTTTAATTCAAGTATATTATCCGATTGCTTAACGGTGAAGGAAAACATCGTGAGGAAATTTGCACACTTCTGAGAAGTAAATCAAAGGTGTGTGTGAAGTCTACCAATCCGCACTGGTCCCGCGTGGTGGACTATGGCCCATACACTCTCGGTAGGAGAGTAAGCCTGAGGCCCTGCAGTGGAGACATATATAGGCTGTTGATGATGATGATACGTACATAAATACATCCTAATGTTTTTACAAACGTGGCCCTCCTTTTGGCTTTGTCGTATACGATGTTGGTTAAGTTAAACTATTTAAGTAGTCCATAGATTTCTAAACAATACGCCTTCAACTCTTTGTACTCAACTCAGCAACTCAAGCGCAGATGAAAAGACAATTTTATAGTTTGAATCGAATTGTCTTCTTTCCGAGTTCCATTAACTCTTTGTCCGTGTTTGTCTGCATTGAATTTATTGCGCCAATAACTCGAGAACTCAATAAAGAAGGGAAATTGTGAAGGGAATTCACAGACTTGCCTTCCTATATATAATTTGTTTAGGAAAACAAAATGTTGGAATATTTACATAAATGCGATAAGATAAAGTATATTTTGATGAAACAGAGAGTTTCCAAAATACAATGGGAGCTTTTATATATTGATCCCTGGTTATGAGCCTCCAGAGGGAACAAAAAGAGACAAAACGCACTTCAACTGAGGTAAATCCTCGGATAGACAGATTTTACAGACTTATTGCTACTTATGTACTTTTGGTGTTCATATTTTACACTTTTGACTGATTTTTATAAGGATTTAACGGCTGTAGAAGTACGCTGAGTATTGCTAAGCTAATAACATATGTGTGCCTAGTTTTTTTTTTACCAAATGTTCTTTTTTTTGTTACAGAAAACCCAGTAAATGCCCAAACGACCCACCCCAACAAAATGGTGGACTCATAGCACTGGCATTCTGAAAGCGGGAGCGGTTCCACAAAGATGTTCATACTGACCCTCACATACTTCATCACGCTACCCGCTCTCACGTCCAAAATGGTCCTCGGCGACACAGTCGAAGAAAAACAACCTGTAATAAGCAGTAGAGTAGTTAGAACCAAATACGGAGATATCCGAGGGTTTATAGTCACCCCTGAATCCAGATACCTGGAACCCGTCGAGGTGTTCCGCGGCGTTCCATATGCATCGCCGCCTGTAGGCTCATTACGCTTCATGCCGCCAGTATCTGGCGCGCAATGGTCAGGGGTGAAGATAGCTGAGGAGTTCAGTCCAGTGTGTCCACAAGTGCTGCCTGATGTGAGGAATGAGACTGCTGTATTGAAGAGGATATCTAAAGGAAGGTTGGAGTACTTGAAGAGGATACTGCCGTTCCTGACCAACCAGTCGGAGGATTGCTTGTATTTGAACATATATGCGCCGGCACAAGGTAACAACTGATTTCCTTCGGTTTACTTTGGTCCTAAACATACTTCATTTCTTCAACGTATGAAGTAACTTTACCAACTGTTAATTTACTAAGATAAAGTCGCAGTACTCGAAGCAAAGTACACGGACCGTTTAAAGTAACGTTTACTTTTCTTTGTAGACTTACCAGTTTTTGATTAGAAGTTGCAGCAAGTATGTATGTGTGTGTATAATTATGTATTTGTCACACTTACGTCACGACAAAACAGTTGCCTACAAAGATAAGAGGGCTGGCTTTATATTACGAAAATCATCCCTGGCATGCGGGTTGGTAAATAATCTCGGTAGGATATCAGTTGTTGGATGTTACTGACCGTTGCCTGAAATTTCCCCAAGCTGCCTTGTAGGACAGGAAATGCGTCCCATGCGAGAAAGTATTTCAAAACAAAACAACGTGTAGCTAAAGTTTTTGAGACCTGTAGTCGCTAATTCGATTCCCAGCGCGGGATATCTCGGGTACTCGGTAATTGGTGGTAGGGTATTTTTGTATGTCTAGCTACCACCATGTCATCTAAGTCTGCTGCCAAACTACAGTGCTAATAGTACTTCTGTGTTCATTAAAGATAACATAGGCAGTGATAGATTAACTTTAGGCCTCTGGACGAGGACGGTTTCCATCCAGCACCGTCATAAACAGCAGTGGACGTTTTACGGCTGAAGATAATAACTGAAAAGTTGTTATTAAATCTTTTAGTATTGGTACCAACGATTTTATTTTTAATACTGAAAACTCGTTCCAAAAGTTGTAATCCCCATAACAATCCGACTTCTCCGGACAGTGGGATAAAAACCTAAAAATAAAACACCCACCTTTTTACGTAACAGACAAAAAGCACCCCTCGTCGAGGGGTTCCGGAAAAAAGTTGATTTATAATTTCAGCCGGAGCGGCCAACGGCTGAGTGGGCTAATTCTCAAAAGAGTTTTTGTCCTCCAGAATCACATTTCCAAGCTACCGGCCGGAAGTATTTGGGACGATGAAATTTAAAATAGAAAGTGCGTCAGTGATGCGTAAGAACCTTTACATATCGCTGTAGAAAATATATCTAATTTGTGTGTACACATATCTAGTAGACAATGGACAGACACGATTCAGGAAAATGCTAACATTACATGAATTAGAAAAAACGTATGTAAAGTCTACAAAGCCGCGTTGGGCCCGCGTAGTAGACTATGGCCCATACACTCTCTGTAGGAGAGTAGGCCTGAGCCCCTGCAGTGGGGACGTATATAGGCTGTTGATCATGAATAATTCCGACACACGATTTTCAAAATGACGATATATCGTCGACATCGCAATAATAAAACAAATGACTATCTAGCAAGTTGAAAAGTACAATATTCCCAGGGAGTTCCTTTTTTAAATATCGAACCCGGCCATAAAGGTCACAAACGGCACACAATAATAATTTTCCAAGTAATTTTGAAGAGGTCGTCCTTACCCCACCGTATCTATCTAAATAGACCAACCATTCAAATGATTCCTTGAATCTACTCGTAATTGGATGGACCAAGACCCATCCAGTGAAAGACAATCAATACTTACACAAGGTGCTTAGTTATTTCTTGACAATTTCTAATTTCAACATTATTTCGTAGTAGGTATACTCCACCGTATGGATTCCATAGAATAGAATGTGCACCGCGCCGTCCCCTTACTAGTTGGACCGTCGACCTAGTAAAGGTTGTTGGGAGTAGCTGGATGCAAGTGGCTCGGGAACAGTCAATGTGGCATATCATGGAGGAGGCCTGTGCCCAGCAGTGGACGCCTCCCGTCTGATGATGAATGTTTGGATATCGTTATTTATCGTCAAATAAGTAGGAATTTGTTTCTTTTGTTGGGGGTAAGAAATGTTACTCAATCCCGGCCGGCATGGAAAATTAAATACATTTTGAAGATAAGATGTCAAAAATCAATGTTTTCAGATTTGTATCTATTACCTAGATGGGTGCCAAATATCAACGACCTGGTCCAACCATCAAGTCACCTGAATCATTTTGAAATGGTTCGTGTAACCAACTGTCAACTGCCAGTGTGTCACATTTTTTGATTTGCGAACTTTGCTAACTATAAAATGCCATCGTATTTCGGAATAGGCAACTAAAGAAAAAATTCAGTATGACAGGCAGCATCTAGCTATGCCATCACTAATCCGCCTGCCAATGTGGTGGCAAACCTTCTCATAGAAAGTCCAACATGCGGCTGATTATGAAATACTGCGGTTTGCGCAACGTGTATTGTCTGGTTTAGACAAAGAAACGTGCAAACTCGTCCTCGAAAATGACGCAGGACTGGCTTTTAAGCAAGGATCACCAGGAGGGAAACCCGAAAAAAGCCTGTCGTTGCTCTCAAATATGCGGATATTATACTCGTACTAGGGGCATAAACCCGACAAATGTAGACGGAATAACTTTCTTTGTGAAATTAATTGTAATAATTGAGTCAGTCATCTTATTTATCATAT
This sequence comes from Carcina quercana, assembly GCA_910589575.2. Lineage (NCBI taxonomy): Eukaryota > Metazoa > Arthropoda > Insecta > Lepidoptera > Depressariidae > Carcina > Carcina quercana. Next base: position 744,265 of record OU342429.1, on the reverse strand, counting down.
CATATGAAATAAGTATGCGAATCATTTTTCATTCCTGATTAATTTATCAGTTTCTTTCAGATAGATTCTTTTATAAAGAAACGGAGAATTATATTACACAGTTATCTCATAATTTTTAATGTTTAACCTTATCTATACGTCTGATGGACTTCACCCAACTGGTGCTTCCCGTGTGGTCCCGTTTTAATTTGGTCCAGTTTTGACAACGGCATCCATAACAAAATTATATTAGCCTTACATTTGCATTAAGTATTAATTTATTTTAGGGGATAAATGCTGTAGACTTTTAGGGCAGATGAAGTCGGTTTGTAGTTCTTTTTGAACTCGTTAATTATAACTGAAGTAGTAATTGGATTTTGGCCTTTGGTTGCCGTATGTCCCTTGCAACCTCACTGCGCAGATAAATTGCAATATTTATAATATTATGCAGTATTATTTAAGTTAATAATATCGTTACGTTTCAAATATTCTTTTTTCCGTCCAGATACATTACAGATCTATACAGATTACAAAGATCCCCGAATATGTCTTTTTGCTCCACGTCTGTCGAGTTTTGCTGACGACGCGACGCCCTCTTTTTTTTACCGACCTATGTAGCTGAGGTACGGTGATATGTCTACAGGTTTCGTGAGTTCAGCTGTAAATGTGACCCTAGGGAAGGCAAAAAAATGTTTATTTCATACACAAACCTTTCAGATGAGGACCCAAAACATTAGATCACGTTACGATGAATAAAGGTATCAGTAAAATATTCTAAAATGCTTTTCAAAAATATTTTCAAATTTAAAAGTGTGATGTTATTTTCGATTGGAACAACATACCCAGATAAATTTTCAAATGTATGTTTAATTGACAAGATTGTTTGGCGACAAAGTACTTGTGGTGGCAACGTTGTCTTGGAAATGACAACTGACTTGAATTCGTAAGCACCAGATAAAATTTTATATCGAAAAGTCCACAATAGAGTCCAAATTCCTAGTTCATCTCATTAACAATTATATATGTCTCCACTGTGTAATGACCCCCCCCCCCCCCCCCCCCCACCCCTAACCTAACCTAACCTACCTACCCTTCGTTCAGCTAACCTACCCTTCACCTCTCCTTCACGTCTCGTCGAATTACTCATCTTAATTTGAACCACGTTAACTTTTATTCCCTATCGTCCTAATTTGGAGATATTTAGTTATAATAAAATCCAGCAACTCTCGATATCATCCAATCAATAATCGTCACTATATCAGGATCCGCCTTGCAACGACCCACGATCGATCCGCGCGATACCCTTCATCTTAACTAACCAATACTATATTTGCATACACAACTACAATCATTCACTCTATCCACTAAATCCAGCTCACATACATACACATACATCTCCTAAATACGCTTCCACTTTAACTCTTTACTACCTTTGAAGAAGGTAAACTATATATTAAATAAATAAAATGTTTGGCTCGTGATAATCTAGTGGCTTAATGACCCAAGTCATGTCCACAGTCTCCCAAGTCCTATGATCCTCCTATGATTGATGATTCAAACTATTCCTACTTCCTACTAATTACATTATGCTGAATACTATGTTTTACTTAGAGAAAATGCCTATCCTAAAGATATACTAGTTTAATGAGTTCTGACAAACAGATAACGGAACACCTCTTTGGTTCGATAAATATTTCAACAAATTTCAATATTTATGTTTCTCAAAACTTATGTAATAAATATTGGGATATATGTATTCATTTGTAATAGGCATCTAAGGTGGTTTAGATAAAAAGAGCCCCATCCACGCTCAATTTTGTAATTCTCATTCCATTTCGTAGAGAATTTCCAGCCATCTTTAGTTTATGTTTATTTGTCTAACTAATTTGTCAGTTTGTTGGTAATGAACTATTTTGTCATACCAAGAGATTTAAGTAATATCAGATACTTCTACTGAGATGATGTTGTGGAGGAATTATTTAGGAACAGAACAAATTGCTGACTGAATCCAAACCATTATTAATATTTATAATATTTCCAAAGCTTTATTTTAGCTTCCTGTGGGAAACTTATGTTTAATTTCTAAGTTATAAAAGTCTAGTTCTAGCGTTTAGTGACAGTCTAACTATTTTACATTAGACATAGCCACGTATGGAATTTTATACCATACTAGAACTATCAATAATTTATAATGACACATATATAAACAAACTTGTATAATTTTATACAATTAATGTTCTGTTTGCAAAGGAATGACTCTACCGTCGTTTCACTAAGGGGCTGTCCGTTTACATAGGTAAAAGAAACGACAAGAAAACCTATGTTTACGGAATCTTTTATCAAAAAGGAAAATCTTAAGAAACACCAATATTGTTAAACCTATCCTGAAATTTAGGAATTTATATGTAAACCTGTATGACTGATTCGAGACAACACATTTCGGTTATTTATTTTAATCAACTTTATGAAATCCATAATTTCTAGGAATTCCATCAATAGTAATTTGTTTGTTAGGTTTCCAGGACTTTAAATTTATCCTTTTCACTAGTATCATTCCAACTATACAGTATGTTCTAGCCAATAAGCCGTCTTTTAGCCAACTAGAAACAAGAAGTGTTTTTACTTCGTACAAATCGCAAACGATACACGTGAAATCTACCTTCATATTTGGAAGGAAGAATCAATACTAGGTCCTTTTCACCTTCTAGAATAAATTGCATCTTTCGTGCCAAGTCTATACTTTTGAATGAATTTCCAGAAATTTGTCTGTACTTTCTAGACCAATTATCTTACGATATATTTACTTTTAAAAATAATGTATGTATCTCAAAGAAGCCACACATGTAAACATTCATAACAAAGTTATTCCTTCCTAGAACTTTAAAATTAAAATATTATTTTTATATTCCATAGTTCGGCAAACTACTATACAAACATAATTTGTTAATTAACTGATAATCCTATCCCTTAGGAATTCGGATAACCAAGTGTTTAAATTCACAACTCGTCTATATAATGTCAATCTTTGTAAGACTGAATTATAAAGAAGTACCTTTTCACTCAAATTAACATCTTTACTGCGATTACCCGTTACTACTGGGATAAACAAAGGACAACTCAATTACTGACGTAATTTGGTTTGATAACTTCATCGCTACAGGACTGAAATTAACAACGTACGTCCTACTATGAATTCCCAGTAATTTTCCCTAATCCCTACTTCCCTAATACCCTGGATAGTCCCTACAATCCCTACTTCCCTAATGCCCTACCTACCATATAAACAAATAAATATGTATAAATAGGTGCGGGAAGCCTGTTACCGAGAGACCTAAGGTAACAGACGGAAGGGGGAAGGATAAAAAGGCTGTGCACGTCGTGCAATGTGCACAGGAAGGAATTCCTCACTACCACTCAACCAGACTCAGAAGAGTGATCAGCAAAGCTGACGGCTAAAGGTGTCTTGGCCGTAGTGAGGGGTTTGTTGAGCTACGCGTAGTCCAGCTTTATGAAGTAAGACCGAAATCGTAGTTTACGATAGATGAATTCATTTAACATAAATGAAAACATCCATCCCCATAATTTTACGAAGTTAAATAGAATTTACGAAGGAAACTTTCTTCTTGTTCAAAATGACTAGCTAGCTGGACTGAGCGACGCGTAGTCCCGTACGCCGGCCGCGCTTGCGTTTATATCCCCAGTTTTCCGCCCCCGCTTCCTCGCCTGAAACCTTGTTTCCACCCTGACGTATTTGTCACGAGCGCATTCAAAAGTATCATCTTTCCTAATACACTTAAAGCCTATCTTTATTTAACGCAGACAATGACATATACCATTTCTGACGTGTTACCTCGGCCGTCCACGGTGCGACTGCAGGTAACCGAGCTCATTAGTCACAACGCATTCAATCATAATACTTTTCTTAATACGTTTAAGGTTTATTTTCGTATGGAATTTCACGGAAGTCTACAAACGCTACCCGCAATATTTTTTATATAAATAAAAATAAATAAATAAATAAAATATGTTTTTATTTCTTCTCTCCACAACGTCATATATCAAGTTACATTTTAATACTACAAGTAATATAGTATATATAGATATATATAGTTATAGTGTATATATAGATTGACAATAGATTTTTCAAATACCCTCAAGGTTTATATTCGACCATCGATTTAAAGGCAATTTAGACACTCGCTATTCTACCGTTGACTCAAAATATTCTAGACGCTCTATATATGAATTCTATTGACATCGAATTGTTTGATCGTTCGACATAATATATTTTTATCACACATTCGCCTTTATCATAGACACAAGGTTAATCCTTTACAAGAAAAGGTGTGCTCTCGGACTCGAACCTGAGACTCCCACTAAATTAAATATCACTATGATTTGAAATGTTTCCTCTCAAATATAAGTTTGTTTATTTATTGTTTATATTTCCTTTTAATAAAAATTAACCCAAGTTTATCTTTCCTTATCGATCCCTCCAAAGCATAATCAATGCATTCTCGTCAAGAATCTACGGACTGAATACCAAACGACACAGAGATTAACCAACCAAGCTCGATGGCCCGTTACAACTGCAGGGGCTTAAGCCTACTTTTACTTTCCTACAGAGAGTGTCTGGGCCATAGTCCACCACGCGGGCCAATGCGGATTGGTAAACTTCAAACACACATTTGAATCTATTCTCAGGAGTGTGCAGGTTGCCTCAAGATGTTTACCTTTACCGAAAAGCGAATGGTAATGATTTTTATCATTCATATATAAATTCCAAATAACAAATTGGAACTCATTGGTACGAGCCAGGATCGAACCCGGACCTCGATTGTCCAAGGACTGACGTTCTACCCAACTGAGCTACAATGGCTGCTATTCATACTAAGACGAATGTACAGTTTGCTTAAAATGTTACGTAATTATCGCTCAATTTCTTCAAAACATGTCAGATCCAGACTGTTTAGCAGACGCTAAATAACTGGCACAAGCTTTCTAGTCATCGGACACTTTCAAAATATATCGTCCCTAGTTGTATTCCCTACCAATTTGTAGTTAATTACTTAATTTAGAATTCAATGTAAGGTACAAAATTCAAGAAACCACATCTAAATGCGTTCACCAATCCGCCTAAAAAGTGTGGAAATTTTGACATGGCGATAAATGATGGCTCATGGCCAAGGTTGCCTGAGCTAGGATCATCAGCCAGGAAACGTATACTGATGATGTGTAGACGTAGACTTACACACAGACATACCACAGTAACCGGCCCCGATCCGCTTGCTTCCAGCGGCTCCAGACACCTATCAGGGGTAGGTAAGAGTAACTTTGGTCTGTGATTTCTCGGTTTTTACGGAAGCTACACGTATGGTACAATTAAATCGAGTAAATAATATGATGAAAACATGATTGGTGAAATTGTGCTCAAAAACGCAACGTTTGAAATCGCCTCTTCTGAAATCTTGTAGGTAAACTCAGTACTTTATAAATATCAAAATTATTTTCCCTTTTTTTCTTCTTTATTTTAACGAAGGGGAATCTTCAAAAGATACCCGATAGGGGAAGATTTCGACTATGTGAGATTCTTACTCAATAAATAAGGAGCTCTGGGTCCTCCAGAGGAGCGCCGTCAGAGCTCCCGTCGCGCGATGCATTTTGCTCCTCCCGGGCTGATGTGCCAGCCCTTGCACTCTCGCAGAGCGGACTCCGCAATGGAAAAGGGGCCACGCCATTTCCACTGCTCTCTCTGGATCGGGGCAGGGCTACTATGGTTTGACTTCAGGTTGAACGTTTCCCTCACCCCTTCGTCTCCTCCTCCGGAACGGGATCAGCTCGTTCGCGCTCCCACTCGGTGGTCTCTTTCTGATTTTCCCTACACGTAACAGTTTTTTTATTAAATGCACTATTTGTATTTTTTTCTCTTACTGAAATACACATTTTTTACTACCGCAGTGGCAATGAATAAAGTTTTTTTGGCATTGTGGTTTATAATTAAGGTTTTCTAAGTCGTACATAGTTTCAGACAAAGAAAGAGCTGTATTACTACATAAGACAAACACAACAAAAACTATACTGGTTGTTCGGTTACGTTCGGTTCAACTAGGTGTAGCCAAGTTGCAGCACTAAAGCGCTTTTAGACAGTATTGAAATGATAGAGTCATAGAATCTAGTCCACTACGAATCATTTAGCATATCACCGTCACTCCACTATCAATTTCTGAATGGGCTCAATGGAATCCAAATGGAATTCGCATTGCAAAATGTTGATATTACCAGTCGCAATTTCAGTGTATGGTGGACCGCTTTGTGTGCAATTCCGATGGGATATAACTTGATTAATTACCAAAATCGTGTCCATGTCAGCTTTCCGTGTTCATCTCGTTATGTAATTTGAATGTATATTTAGATTATAGTTTAGAGTTAAAAAGAAACTAATGATTTAAAAAGTTGGTTATCTGAAAAGTCAGTTTACGGACGATAATTTTACGTGATAACGTCATAAGAAAAGATGCGTCGCAAGCCGAACGCTGAGGCCGACCGTGCCTCTCTATCGCTTGTTCCGCGCTCTCGCTTGCACGCTCGGCTCAGGCGGAACGTGACACATTTTCGTGCGTGCAGCCGACGTTTATCGATTTATAAGACGTTATTACGATAAAATATATTAAATGTGACCTGCGTTCGTTACCTTTAATGCATGTTATATTACTTTCACTTGGCTTACACCATCGAATAGCTAATTTGTATAGACTGTCCATTCCACACCCATACCAATCGGAACTACCTCACCCTAAGCATCAATTATGAGTACTCTATGCATGCCTAAACACAGTAACGTGATACTTTACACGGTTTATGTCTGTTTAATAAATATTTGTAATATAACGTAGCTTTATTAGGGCTCTTTAGCTCTATTTTCAAAAACAACAAAGCAAGTGCTCACTGAATGAGGAAAGGTTATACGAGCCCGAGGAAAACAAGGATAAAACTACAGCAAAAACATCGAAACGACGCGAAATGAGTATTATTAATATACAACTTCACAGTGAATCACAATTTTCAGTTTAAAATTTTTTTTTATTGTCCAAAGCGCCATCTGTGAACCATCAGCTGCGTAGCGGTTATTGTAGCTAACTAGAAAGTTGTAAATTAATGATATTTATCTCGCGACATTTTCATCTAATCTTATCTAATTTTAAAAAAATCTTTTCAAAGCCAGCTATTTTATTTTAAAAGATTATGGTAACAGAAATTTAGTATGAAAGCATTCGGAGAGGGATAACCAATCACTAATGTTGTCATGTAATGCTATCACCAATCCATTCGACAAGCGTGGTGACTAGATCAACTGTCATGGAAAGTCAGACGTGAATATCTATGAAGGAATGTGACTTTTATAGCCATTGAAGAATGCCTGAATTATACAGCTGTAGATGTTGTTGTATAATTCAGAGTAATCTTTCGTAACAGCAAAGGTACTATAAATCCGGAGAAAATAAGGTGAGAACTGCTGCAAAAAACATCACAACCTACTAACCTAGGCGTTCAATAAAAGATATTTACGGTTCGCGAGTTCGCGGTACCATAAAGCCCTCCTACCGAAATCCCGACACTATCTGCTATTCAGGTTGATGGATCGACCTCCGAGCATGAATCAACCGACGGATCTATAAATCTAGCTGGATTCCGCTATCGGCGGCTGTCGACCGCTGTTGTTGCTGCGGATTATGTGCAAGTGGTTTAGGACGAACAAAAAGTTGGTTCCAAATGTTTGGGAATTAAATTCGTAGCGGGTATCAGATCTCTAACAGGCTTTGCAGCTGTTGCAATATTCATGACAAAAAGTACGGCCAGGTATTCAACTGTAAAGCCGCGGTAGTTCAGTTGGGTTGAGTGTTAGTTCTTGAACAATCAAGGTATGGGTTCGATTCTGGTTCGTAACATTGAGGTCCAATTTGTTATTTGGAATTTATTTACGAATGATAAAAATCATTACCATTTCGAGAGAAATAAATTTTCACTCGTAAAAAGTCGCGGCTGACCTCCCAGTTCTGTAAAATAAGCATTTTAAGAATCCTGACGTGCGATTGTTGAATTCAAATAAAACTGAAAACATTTTATAATTCATGAAATTTTCTTCTATAATGGTAAATTTCTGTTGCTATATATTTACATTGCCGTTTAGATACCACAGTGCCATAATGAGTTACCAAAAGTTTGCGGTAATGCAGTGTCATAACTTCCAACCTGGATGTACTCGTAACCGCAACGCGGAAGGCTATGCTAAATGGAATTTTATTTCAACGCTAACGGAATACCGTTGCCCGCATGCTGCACGACCGGCAGAAACGTGAAATCGTAATTTAATTTCTGTGTCTTAGAAAGAAATAATACAGAAACAATTGAATTGTTCTGAATCGATTTAGTTTGATGCTTGGTTTCCCCGTATATGTCCCGTCATCTTAATTAACATCGAATATTCGTCATAATGTAATTAGTTTATGTTATATAAACTTTACGACGACTCCTGAAACATTCCCTCGTGTTGAAACAAGAAGTTTTTTTAAAAAAAAACAGGGAAGGAAAAAAGGAAAAGACTCATTAAACACAGTATCAAAATTCAGGAAAAATAACGCCATAAAAATTAGGTTTCATTAGCGACTTAAGATGAAAATAATGAACCCGCAAGCAATACTTAAAACTAATTTAATGAACCTGAAGAAAATATTACGAGAGGGCACTGGAGGGCAGAAAATATGAATTTTCTTTCAGCCCATGAATTCTGAAGAGTCTTCAGTGACCTACTTCCAACAATCCCACTTTAAAATAAAGCTCCGTCCGTCAAGCGATTCTTTCTTCAAAATTGGATACACTGCTGTCTAAACGAATATAACCTTCTTAGTCTGCTAAAACTAACCGGCAGTGTATGACGGACATGAAAAACTTTTGGCTGAATCCACTTTCGAGGTAAATATGGACCTCTATTCCGTGACCCTCATTACAGAGATTCGCAAGGAGATACGCTTCCGGACAGTGTTTATTAAAGTGCCTTCTTGAGAACGCTGGTGTAAGTTATGAAAAAGTTTATTAACGAGAGCTTGACCCTTTTATTTTTCTTTGGAGTTCACAAGTTCTAGACTGAAACGTGTTTATTGAGTTGTAAGGCATTGAGGTATATCATGTAAAATGTTGATGAAGTGAACCTAAGGATATTGATTTTCTTCAATATTGACGCTTGTAAACAAACTTAATGGCAACTATTCATTTAAAGCATTTAAGCAATTCAAAACTGCAGAAACATGCATGCAACATTATAATAATAGAAAAATAATAATCCCAACGTATCTATCTAGATGTTATTGCAAATAACATTAAACTAGCAGCAAATAAAAAGCTTATGCCTAAAAGTTTAGTGTGATCAGATTACCAATAGCTTACAGAAACGAACAAAAAGAGAACCTCGTATCAATCCATCATCTCTCAGCGGAAAGGGAATATATAAGACTTTGGAAATTGCGTGATTCCGCGAAGAACTTCGATTCTTCTACAGGCAGATTTGTATGAAAGGTGTGATTGCTCAAGTTTCCCTGTTCTTATTAATCTTTTCGAGATTTTTTTCGGTGGCTCCTTTGAAAAGGAAGTCCGTAATGACTTGGAGACATTTCGTTTGTAGATGTTTTTCGTGTTCTCCTTTTAAATTTGCCGACGTAATTCCAACGTTTCGGGAGTGGCAAAGGAAATTTAAGTTACAAAAGAAAGGACTCAGATAGGCGTGGGTTTACAAAAGAAAATGGGTCCCGTGAAAGTTGCGTTGTGTAATTTTATAAATGTGAGGATGAATGGGGCCGACGTAATGGTGACAATTTTATGTTTCATAACATTAGGAGGGCGATGAAACAGCTCACTCCCGCTGGTGTTTGTACCTTAGTTTTTGAGTTATTGCGTTCTTGTTGTAAAGGGCGGCACCGGAATATTACAGGTTTCTACATAGTAGTTACCCCTGGTAAACCATTGCTAAGGAATGGTTGCTCAGTGATTGCTAGCGATTAACGATTGTGTATTGATGTTCTTACTACTGCATCATTTAATCGCGTTCGAAGTCTAGTGGCTACACGCACACTATCCGGAGGTCCCAGGTACGACTGTGGTAGTACTTTAAATGCTCTGCTTGGTTGTTAGTATTTTCTATGTCCGCTTTCCCACGAGCCGCTAGCTACTACCATATTACTCAAATCTAATGACGAACATCATTTTTAATAGCACGGTAGCACAGCCAACGGACTTACCATCAAGTGATATGAGGGCCAAGTGCAAACCCGTAGTGAATTTAAAATTTTTCGACATCCAGTGCAACTAATGTTTATCTATATTGAAACAACTTGACGAATTTTACTTATTGAATAATCTTGCAATAAAATTTTGGTTTCCTTGTATATTTCCAGTAATAATTTTAATATTTTCATGGAATGTAACTATTTCCATTGTAACAATTTGATACTTGACTGCGTTTTTAAAAAAATTACGGGGTCCTTTATAGCTATTCAAACACCTAAATATCCTTTAAACGTCTACCACTTTGAGGGCCTACCCCAAAAATATTGGTTCCCAGACACCGATAAAAATAACATATCGATATTACGCTTCTTCCGATAGTCTTACTGGTGGGAACATATTAGTTTTCTAATACCCAACCCTAATATCAGTTTTAGTACTTCCCGAGCCGGGTATAAGTTGGATGATTATGTATTGTTCCCGCATAGTTTTATTGTTATTGTTGGTACTAATATATTGTTACGTATTGTGATAGTTTCTTTGTTTCACTGACAGTACCTAAATTATATCTCTTTGTTCGTTTGTTTGGATAAGGGGAGGAATAGTTTTAGTTAATTCAGTCCGGTAATATCTTGTTATATCCTTAACAACATATTTTAGATGAAATGGAGGTTAGGCAAATCTCTTCAAGTCTACGGTATCTTATATTGATAACAAGATTTTTATTTTACAGAATGTACAGCAATATTTTATCGATAAAAGCTGTCCGAGATCTTTTATAGCGATAATTAAGGAATTAATCTTACACTGAAATAATGTCAACTAAATATCTGACTTAGCTTGCTTGCTTGACTTAGCTGACGGTAGATACCGTCAGCAATGGTTGAGATTGCAGGGATCTTTATCCTCAGTGCATTGCACCCTAGATGGCTCCAACACTTTCGTTCCGATTACCGACCCTCAACCTAACTCCAACGGCATTCTTCAGCAGGAGTGCGGGACGCCGTGGCGAGGTATCCAGTCCTGGTGTTTGTACATGGAGAGTCCTACGAGTGGAGTTCTGGCAACCCTTACGACGGCGCCGTGCTGGCGTCACACGCTGGCCTGGTCGTCGTCACTATAAACTACAGGCTGGGGATATTGGGTAAGTAGACATATTTTAAGACTCTGAAATATCTAACTTTAAGCCACATATACAAGACAGCACTTCATCCGTTCTCACTGCGGAAGTAGAACAGGTGTAACGCAATGCTGCCTGGAGTAAAATAACGTAATTAGAACGTATTAGAAAAGACTATTCATGTAAGAGAAAATCATTCTAACCTTTACTAGATACTGAGTTTACCTATAAATTAATATAACATGTAAACGTAAATCTCATTCCAGGACGGATGTGACGAAAAAAGGGTTTTAGAATATGTGATTTGAAACATTAAAGTTATCAAGAAAATTTACACCAACAATGTTTTAATAAAATTCTAAATCGTACTTGATAAAACCCTTTAGATTTCGTTGCCCAAATATACTTGTAGATTTCATAAAAGATGAGAAAACACAAATCAAAGTTACTCGTACCTCCCTTTAATGACAAGACCTAGAAAATGACTATGTACTATTTCGTGCTTATTCCGGAACTACAAAAACCCTTTTACTATGGTTAATTTACAGATTCGGCAGCGTTATCATGTAAAAACCATTTAATTTTTGTGAGGTTGCGACAGTAAGCAGATGCTAAAATACACATATATTGGAGATCTTGGATATCGCATTGAATAGTTTTGGTCGGATCGATGTGTATTCTCCTGGAAAATTCTATATTTCCTTTTTGGGTACGAATAATTTGAATTATGATTGATTTTCTTGTTAAAACATATCAAATCGTCGATACGGATAGGCAAGCCAAGATCAGACAGTTAAATATTAATTTTGACTCCTAGACTTGACTTTCTAGGATTTTAAAACTTTCGCTAGAAAATAAGAAGTTTTGGGTTTAGAGTGCATTAAAATGTCCACTGTGTTTCTATAGATAAAGTGACTCAAACAGCCACAACAAAACAAAATAAATAAATCGTTAGATGTGACATTAAGCCAGAGGCATTTTGAAGATTTGTCTCACATCACCCATGGGATATGGGGTAATGAAAATTTAGCACCAAGCAATACGTTCCAATTTACCCCATGAAACATCACGATATTATTTATTTAAAAGAAACACAGACTTGTACAGAAAAATCTCTCATTCTGTATTCATTCACGAACCCTGGTATTAAATTGAGCAAGTCATTGCTATTACGAGTACAAATATACTAGGCTAAGCTAATCGAGGATCTGACCTTTAGCTTAACGAGTTCGTTGAACTTTCTACCTATCATCGTTCCAATTTGTAAGAATTAAGAAGTTCCGTATATAATCCTTAAGGTTTTAAATTATGACCTTCTGGATATAATCACCGCTTCGCATGCCACGCAACAGTAACCTTCGATCGACTGTAATTTTCCTTCACTATTATGAATAACATTGTTATTGGTAGGTTTAAAAGGCCCTTCAACTAGGTTATTGTCTATTTGTTCAATGTTGAAAATTCCTGTAATAATAATATAATGTTAAAATTATACGGCCCCCGTGGCGCAGTTGTCTGAGCGTTAGAGTCGGACGCGCAACACAAGCACGGGTCCCGGGTTCGGTCCCCGGTGGGGACCTTGTAAAAATCACTTTGTGAGACTTTCTACTTTGCTTACGTATTTTAGGCTGCATCACCAGATTTTCTGAAAAACAAAACGTTAAGCTGTGGACACCGGTTGTTGTCTTTGGCAGCAATCTTTAAACCAAGTAAGAGGCCTTCGGGTGGCTTGATGAACTTATAGAAGCCTAATAAAAAAAACGGCCAAGTGCGCGTCGGACTCGCGGACCGCGGGTTCCATATAGCTAATCCTCAAGCTAATGAGGCGCTGTCTGTGCCACCTTGCATACCCAACACAACAGTGCTATTTACACTGCTGTTTTGGCTGCAGACTTAGGCAGCATGGTGGTAGCTATCCCAAGCGGAAGATGATGTCCAAGATGCCTTACCAAGGCAACCGAGTACCGATAGGTACCCAAACAGGGAATCGAATGCGGTACCTCTGGATTGAGAGTCCAAGCATATAGCCATTAGGCCACGGAGACCTTTAAATACCTCTTTCATTTTAGTTGCGTAATTATCACCATCAGCCGGGGAACGTCCACTGCTGGACAAAGACCCCCTCCGTGGTAAGGCACAATGACCGGACCCGAGATACATGTATCTAGCAACTCTCTGCAACCTTTACAGATCCAGACATCTAGTAGGTAAGAACGGCCCGGTTTACTTTTCCCGGAACGTGGTCAACACTTGAGAACGTTTACTCCACATCGGTTATTCGTTCTCCGAGCGATGCGACTTCAACTCATTGCCATTGCCACTTCAACTCACTGACCGTAAGGCTATGTCGGTGTCCTTAGTTCGTCTACAATTCCTTTATCGTGAATTCCGTTTTTACGGTTTACGATTTGAGATTTATTTATTTCTTAAAAGATTACAAATCACTTACAAGAAATACACATATGATTTAAACATGTAGTAAATATATGCGCAAACATAAACACATTGAAGGTAAATCTAAAAAATTTGCAGTTTGTTGATCATCGTCGGCGCGGCAACGGCGGCCGTCATTAGCAAACTGGTTTCATGTGTGGTAAAGCTGAGTACACACAACTACTTATTTTTTTATTAAGTTGTAAAGTTGTGCACCTTCATAAATAACCGTTTTTCCCCATAATTTGTTCTGTGTTTTAGCAACTTTTATACAACTGAACCCCAATCTATTCCATATATCCAGCGTTAGCAACTATGTCCCAACAACGACATTATAAGCATTTTATAGCGTATTTATGTATTAGGGCGTTACACGCGGCAGGAATTGCTGCCTTCGCTTGTAATGTTCTACGCCTGAAAGGTTTTTTAAGTTGAGCACTTCCAGCTCAGCTAATATACATGTGATATCGCGTCAGAGCATTTTGCAGCCTCCAGCGTGATCGTCGTAACTCTGTTATGGGTGTCTGGGTAATGTGATTTCGTATAATCCGACACAAATTATGTTTGTGTGCTTTCTTTCGGTTTTGAGATTAAACAGACGTTGTGACGCCAGTGAAATAACAATGCTCTGTATTATGATCAACGCATTCTGAAATAAGTAAGACACCATTAATTAGCCTACAAATCTTTTAAATATACTTTTTACATGTGTTCAAATCGGTTTCCTCTCCCCTAACCTTCCACCCTAAGAGGAATGAGACCACCACCTGTTGAAACCCCTTTCTAAATAAAATAACCCTCGCGGAACATGTCATCAACTTCTTCTGTTTCTGATAACCTGGTACTTCAAATAATTTTTTTGTATACAAATAGTTTGGTAGGAAATTAACCTGCGCTACAGAAACGATACAGCACGCTCCCTTGCACTTATGTCAGCCTGGTATTCTGGTATTGAGATGAACCCGAATTCGAGAGACCCATTGAAGAGTTCCTCTTTATTCCTCCTGACTCTAGCATCAGACCAGCTCGATAGTACCATAAAAACGCATTGTCATCGAAACCAACGTGTAAAAATTCAACTCCCTAGGATAAGAGGAAGTGCTTCTAATTCAGCTTGTAAGATTTGACCCGAACATACATACAAACATTGCAAGTTAAATAAAAGCTTTTAAAATAGAATAAATAAAACCTGACTACGTTGTAAAGACTTATTTTAAAAGTCATACCCACCATCCTTATTTGAAGTTGGTCAAACACCATAGCAACTGTAAATCACTTGTTTCTTACTTCACTCAAGCAGCAAACAAACATCTTGATAAAAAAATCATGATATTCCAAAAGAATCACTCGATTCAGGTTTACACAATAGGTTGTAGACGCTAGTTTAAATAGCAACGGATAAATTGAATGTATTTTTTAACAAACAACTTGTTTTTTGAAATTCCCGTTCACAGATTTATCAAAGCGACATGTCAGTTTAGCATTCCATTGTAAGTAATTAGGTAAGACTAAGAAAGATAAAACTTCAAACCTGACCGTCACGTCATATTTGTTTAGTTTTTAGTCAAAACTTTTTAGTCAAGTAACAAAGAAATAATAAATTATAGGACCGATGACGATCCGAAGACGCGGGACCGATTTCTAGTTCAGAGTACCGCTTATTCCGAATTTGGTCGGCACTCGTAGTATTGTAAATGGCATGTAAGCTTGCTGCCAGACAAAAGTGTTAGAGAATTGCTATGTTCCAGTTCGAAAAGATAACAGCCAGCGCGTCGTTCCCTTAAGGTTTCTGGGTTAGCATTTTTTAAGATTTCCATCCTTGGTATATTGACCATTAGTTGAGATGTAGACCAAGTGCAAATCCATTATGAAGTTAAAATATATTCATAAACCACAATGAAATACTTACATAGTTGTAGTACTTTACCCTAAAATACAGCTTCGAGTAGTATAAACTAAATAAAAATATGTCTATACATCAATTAGGCTTCAACGAATTATAGAATAATCATTCGTCAATTTATCGAATTGGTTGTAAGATCTATGACAACCTCACAAACCCTAGTTGTCAGAGTTGTTGAGCCACTATAGCCACATGGTTCATGTAGATAGTAATCGAGAACGACGGATTAACGTGCGAAGCCCACAATCTTCGACAATCAGGTGATTGAGTCTGAAAAAAGAAATAATTGTATCAATATGATGAAAAGGCAGATAGTTCAACGTATAGTAAGTACTTTACCTTAAAATAGAAATTCAACAATTAATAACTTTATCTAAAAATGAAGAAAAGCTACTTGAGGTAGAGTGCATATTTGTTCCAGTCAACTATTCCCAAGTAAGACATTTAGAATGTATATCTTAACATGGATTTAATATTGCAACACGTAACAATCTTATCTACGCCGGAGGGTATTATACGCAGTTATAAGCGTCGTTGTCACAAACGGTCGTCGGTCGGTGAAACTCGGAACGTTGAGGTAGAGGGGCCACTCCTTTTGATTTCTTGGGATAAGACCGACCGTATATGAAGCACCGCCATGTTGCGCAATTTCGTCAGAACGTATGAAAGAAAATACTTTTACTATTAATTTCAAATAGTTGACAGTTCTCATATATGATTAGTGATATTTTGTTTTACAACTTGCTCTCAATCCGACTATTGTTGATAATGCAAATGATCTAATTAAAAGCTTCTAGGAGCATATAAAAAAAGCTTCCTTTGGGTCAAAAATATAAACAGTCCAGCACACGTCAATAAAATCTGACAAAAGAAAAGAATTTCTTTCAACTTTTTGCAAGATGTCACATTCATTCATGTGCATGTCAAGTGTTCACATTAATTTTATTTACAACGTAGCTTGCATCCAGGCGCTCTACAAATTTATCGCACAAATTGGAAATCTTATAAATCGTATATAAACGGCTAACCTGTTTAATGATTTTCACTGAATTTAGTCGGTAGCTGCATACCTAGACACTAATTCACACATAGAGCACAAATAATTGGATGTCTATTCTGTATAAAGTTGTCTTCTTTTAACAAATGTCATTCGTCATAAGAGAGAGGGGTAAAGCGTCATATTTTTAACTTCTACGTCAATTTATACTCCATCTGATTTACTAAGATTTTAGGACATACTGCCGAAACTCTAAAAGTCAAATGGCCTTGCCCAATGCAAAAGTTCTAAATCAGTTAGTGAAAATTTACAGAGCTTGGTGAACCATTCTGTATGAACTTTACAGCAAAGTTTCAATAGGTTGAGAATTTAAAACATGTCAGGGCTTTCATCCAACATACAGCTTCGTATCCTGCACTGTCAGGTAAAACACACAAAATTGTTTAAAAATGTCAAAATTAACACGTTTGCCAATTAACGGGGAGAAGTGCAAAAACGAATGGTGTTTATATGACTCATACATTATTGAGCTCATATCGCTTGTAATACATCTACTTTAATGATAGTTCGTCGTAAAGTTTCCATGTTTTCTGAGCACAGAAATGTGGGGCACCTACCTCAGACATCCACGCCGAATAATACCGAAATAAACTTGAATTGTCTGCGCTAAGGAGAAAATTATCCTTTGAAACAATGATTGTAGAAGGCCCGCCTTTCAAGACAAAGAGGTTATGACTTATTTCAATAAGGGAGGGCTTTGCAAGCTCCCGTGTAATGTTTTTGTAAAGATGCTTTTAAGATTTTGCAGACTTTAGGAGCAAATAATGGAGCTGACATTTAATTTGGACTCAACAGCCCTTTGACACCATTTTGAGGCAATAATGGAAGGCTAGATCGTTGATATTTTGTAAATGTTATTTAAATAAAACACTAATCAAGAAAGTTTTTATGAATGTCGAGTAGATCTCTGGTGTCGTTGCCTGCGCGCAAATTCCTTATTTTTGTGATTCGTCAAATGTATCGATACTTTAAATTTCAAAGTTATACTTGAAGTGGAATTCCAAAAATTCTTTCTCCGTGTAGTCGAGTACATAAATTTCATTAAAACGTGAATTTTATATGAAAAAAAATGTGTACACTCTTTTGTACACAAATGAAACTGAATTGGTATCTACCGGTCAGTAAAGAAAAGTTGTTGTTAAAACAAAATGAAAATTTAATGTATTAAACTATTGTACAATTGACTGCAAAACACAGAGCAGTGGTGGCTCAATTAGGTAGGGCGTCAAGTCCTCGAACAATCTAAGTCTGGGCTCGAATCTGGCCTTATTGCCATAAGATTAATTATGAAAAAGCAATTAATTTAATGATGACATTATCAGTAACAGCCGACGTTTCTCATTTAGTACGTTTCGTTTATTATTTATTATAAAAACTAGCCATATATGTAGGACTTTCGTTTCATCTGATAGAAAATGATGATGAAGCCGCAATAGGATGAAAGCGCGCTCATCCGTAAACCAAAAAGGATAATCTCTGGGCTAAATGGGTCGGAAACTGATGCTATTTTAAATTGAACAAGGCTTACGTTATTTAAAGCATTGAAAATTGTTGCAAACTTGTAAAACTGAAAGATGCTTGTTAAATTTTTATTATAAAAACAAATACACGTTGGTAGAAACCAATTCTTATTTATTACTGAAATCATGCCCTATTTTCTACAGAATCTGAAATTTACTGAAGTATACCAACTCCTAAGGTAGGTTAAGGACGAGGTACGACTTAGAAATATCTAACAGTCACATATGCAAGACAGAGATAGCACTTCATCGTTCTCACTGCGGAAGTAGGACAAGTGTAATGCAATGCTGCCCGGAGGAAAATAACTTAAGCGACAAAACACAAATAAATAGTGAATTTATTAAAAAACGGTTTCGTGTAGGAGAAAATCATTCTAATCTTTACTAGGTAATGAGTTTACCAACAAAATATAAAATGTAAAAATATAATATGTAAACGATATATTTATAGTACGTTGATGTAACAAAAAAATATATTTTAGAACATGTGATTTGAAACATTATAGTTATCGAGCAGAAAATTTACATCAATCAAGTTTTCATTTAAAAAAATTACTCGATAAAACCCTCTAGTTTTCATTACCCTTTCATACGTGTAGCTTCCATAAAAGATGAGAAATCACAGACCAAAGTAACTCGTACCTCCTCAAAAGTACGAACTGAAAATGCGGGCTCTAAACTATTCCAACATCTCAGTCAGTTGAACCCTACAACTACTAGTTTTTGGCTCCAACTACAAGTAGACTTACCAACGGTCTTGTAACGAGGGGACAGTTTGACGAAACGAGCGGATACCCAACATGCTGGTTGTCAACTTCGCGTCGTCGTGACGTCAGCAACGTTCACCAACTGAACTATGTGACAAGTTGGTACTCCCGAGCGGCACAAAATGTTCACAAAAGGATGCCTCACCGAGAATGCGGACTTGGTTTTATTAACAAATTCCGAATATATATATATATGGAGCTAAGGTGGCTTTAGTTTACATGCTAATATTTCATAATATCTTCTTGTTTGACTGTTATTCTTTTGTTTATTTCTTGATAAAGTATTTCAATCATATTATTTTGTTATTTCCTTAACAAATTAAATAAATTATAATTATTCTTGTGTAACTGTGGTTAACTGATGTGGCTATATGCTTCGTAAATGATTGCGGTTATCAATTTCAAAGGAATATAGACCGAACAGGTGAAAGTGATATTATCAAAGTGAAATTACTAAAGTGGAATGACCTTGAGAAAATTTTGAAGTGGCATATTATCTCGATTCACCGCCGATCTCGAGATAAATATATTCTTTTTAAATTGGTACGTCTAGAAATAAATAATGTATTTATGTTTTTTATTTATGTAATTTCTTGTTTGTATATTCAAATGAATAGAGGTAATCTACGCTAGTCTATCAAGGGGCGAACAAATTTTTAAATAACGAACAATAAATAGAGAGTAAAGCCTAGGAAAGTGGATTCAAAATGGCTGCCATACGAAATAAGCAAATAATAATAAATAGCAATCGTTATTACAGATAGGTATAGCTTTACTTATATACATTATTGTGAACTTAGATTTAAAGCAAATAAATGCTAAATAATATTTCTTAACTAACAAGCTATATATTTTATGTAATAACTCTTTTATATTCAAAAAAACTCAAAAAGAACTCTCGACAATTATTAGAGCGGAATTCAAACTAGACAAAAAGACAAGAGACAATTAAAATTAAGTCAATTATATTTGTATGAATACTAAAATTTAAATTCAGGATGGTCTGGAAATTGCTACCAAAACTTTGTAGAGCGAGACGGAAATTCTAGTTAAATACATTGTCACTGTGACAAAAGTTTTCAGATGAGTTGAACGAAATTCCTTTCATTTTGTTTCAGGCAAAGTGAGATTCTTACCATTTACTGGCTCCTTAGATAGTGGCTGATGGCGGCTGAAATTAATTAACGAAAAAGTTTGAATACAAGCATATTCTTGATTATGTTTTGTCTGATCTTAGGACTTTTGCTTCTGAAAATATTGTAGTTCTCAGAAGTGTTTTTATTTATTACCAATTACAGTAAGTACAAACATTTATACAACTTTACGGCTAAGGGATTTCTTTGCCGTCGATGTATCTAGTTTCGTAAGCAACAAGGATTAATCCGGCGTGAATGAGGTGAGAAATTGTTACACCTGCTGTGAGGTGGGTAGGAAATACCCGAAACTTAAATGTTAAATTTTCGATAGTATTATTGTGAAACTGATATTTTTTTCTTTAATATAATAATAATAGTATCCATTATTTAATATTAGTAACTAAAATACAAGCATTAAGCACATAAATGATTATTTTTATTGAAATAACAAAGAAGCAAGTTTTTTTGAAGACAAAACAAATTTAAGTATTTGAACTTATCTTGAAACAAAAAGGTTACAAAATTACAACGTTCTTGGTAAATTAACATATCAATAGTTTTTTCTAATTATTAGAACTAAAAAAGGAACTTTAATTGTGTGTGAGATCGTGTTATATACCACCAAAATTACACCCCAGAACACGTTTGCACGTGTGTATCTTCCGTGTAAAACTAAACTCCACGCTGTACGAGTACTTCGTCTCCTGCACCCTTACCTCCCCCTACTACAACGACAGGACTCGCAAGTCTACGGTAACATTAAATGATTTGCGTTTAAAAACTTCTCGGGTATGGCATACCCAACCTTACTCACGCCGGGTGAATATCGAATGACGTCTAATGACTGCTGATGAATTGCTGATAATATATAAAGACTGCCCTTACTGTTCGCAATTGACGAAGTTCATTAAATAATTTCTTGAATTATATGCTACACGTATCAGAAAGGTTAAGAAAAAATAGGCCAGCGTCGTTTTAAATTCTGATTAAATCGCATACAGTAGAGAGCGATTCAATACAATCAAAGTTGCCGCAATAAACTCTCAATCCAGTTCCGATGTGAACTCTACACGTCTATTTCGTAAATTCCTTTGTCAAATCCATGCAATTCAATTTAAAGTTGGCCTCCTCAAGCATTTGACTTTAGATTTGATTCGTTTTCAGCTTCGGGACCCACGACCCGGTAATTTGCTTAGAGATTGAATGTAATTAATTCAACGGCTGGACTCGGATACCAAAAATGCTTTTGTATGATACAGACTACAGAGCTAGCTACTTTACATTTATTTATTTCAAATGATAATAATCGCCCATTGGCAGCGACTTAACTGAATAGCAGTTAATGAAGTCACCTGAATATGTAAAACAGTTTTTAAAATTTTCGTCAAAAAAAGTATTTAACTAAGATAAATAAGGAAAGAGCTGTATTCCTGATGCACTGCATTTGAAACGAAGTCTCAGAGAGCTTTTAGTTGCCGATATAACTCAGTAGCTTAGCAAGCTGAACTGGCTTAGCTCTAAACTAGCCAGAAAACCAATAATCACTGGAGCTAATAGTTCTGGATTCGAGAATCCTTTGAGGCAAACCTGAAATTCAATACTAATACTCTTTATTTTAGGCAAAAAGAAACAAAAAAACACACATGAAATAGTCACTGATACAGAAAAGAGTTTGGCAACCTTATCGCTACGAAAGAATTTATTGTAGGCGCAGTAGCCTCTGCTTTAAAACAAGTTAACCCATTGCCATCTGTAGGGTGTCGAAAAAATCGACAGGGAAAACAAGTCAGCGTATGGACCAGCAACATCTGATCTACCTATGTATCAAGAACATCTCAATCCGTCCACTAATCGACTGTTTAGTATGTAATGGATGTTCTATCAGAAAATCAGGAGCAGCAATATATGATAAAGCGCTCCTCGAGCAGTGGACTAAAGCTGATGACGGTGATGATAAAAGGGCAGATGTAAACTACAGTTGCGTAAGAGAGGCGGTCGTGAGAGAGTGACAGCTGACCTTATTATTATTATTATTTGGACATGAGGGGTGCAGTCCGTGTGTCCTACATTTCACTGCGACCTTTGCAGATCTAGAGGTATTGCGACAATCCCCTATGTATAAAACAAAACAAAAACGCGGGTATATGACTGCAGTCACTGAAACATAACAAAGTTTCAATAAAAATTATCCACAAAAACTGCGAGCTTAAGTGATAGACAACAATTTTAGTCACGAAACAATACTAAAATCTAAGAATAAACTAAAACATAAAACGGCCGTTTACCGAAAGAAAACAAACGTAATTTATCGAACGAATCATAGAACGTGACGACGCACTCCGCTGCTCTAATTTTGCGGTATTTGATTATTATTTTGCGGTTTACTTTTCGTTTTATTACCGTCTTGAATGGCCGTTGGGTGCTTTAATTGTTAATTGCTTTCTGTGTTCCGGTTCAATTACGCAGGTTTTGCATAAGTTTAGAGAGTTAAAGTTAGAGGGTAGATATTGATGTGGCGTACCACGTGAGAGGGTGACGATGATGAAATATTATTGATGCCGAGAACTTCAAACCTATAGGACCATTTTGCCAACTGCCAAGACCCGTTTTGACAGAAATATCAAGTAAAAATTAATATCCATTGAATCAAATACCAGGTTTTGGGCATAATCACCGCGCTTTCCAGATGGGTGCGTGATTTATGGTTGCAGTATTCGGTTTAATTCTTCAAGAGGAGGCTGTTGCCCTTTACTCCGGTATGGTTTTCCCTCAGTCGACTCTTACGACGCCAACGGGAAGTGATGGGGTGGTTTCATTGATGGACCGACGACGTGCTTGATGTCGCGGGTATCACTGTATGCAAGAGTATGTGAAGGTTCATCATCATCAGCCGTGAAACGTCCACTGCTGGACATAGGCCTCCCTCATGGTACGCCACATCGACCGGTCCCGAGCCACCTGCATCCAGCGACTCCCCGCGACTCTAACCAGGTCGTCGGTCCATCTAGTAGGGGGACGGCCTGGTAGACGTTTCCCGGTACGTGGTCGCCACTCGAGAACCTTTACTCCCCACCGGTTATCGGTTCTTCGAGCGATGTGGCCTGCCCATTGCCACTTCAGCTCACTGACTCGTCGAGCTATGTCGGTGACCTTCGTTCGTCTACGGATTTCCTCATTCCGGACCTTATCACGTAGAGAAATTCCGAGCATAGCTCGTTCCATTGCTCGCTGAGTGACTTTGAGCTTGTTTATTCGGCCCACAGTAAACGACCACGTTTCGGTTCCGTATGTCATCACTGGCAACACGCACTGATCAAAGACTTTTGTCTTTAGACGCTGAGGTATTTTGGACGAGAAGATATGCCGTAATTTCCCGAACGCTGCCCAGCCGAGTTGGATTCTTCGGTTGACCTTGTGTGACGAGAGAGATGATGTGAAGGTTACATCAATTAAATCAAAAGGTAAAGAGTGATTCAGCGAGAGAGTCTTGCGCGTGTCCTTGGTTGTGATGAAATGAATGGTCATTGTCAGAATCTTCAGCAGTTCACTGCTGGTTGTTCACGGACCACGATGCTGTACAGGCAGATTGGAGATCTTACTAAGATGTTGTTGGTTCATGATTAGATGATGATACCCAAGTACAAAGTGTGTGCTACAGCGGATATATTGTTCTGTTACAGTGTCGAGAATTGAATACTTTAGCGTTAAGATAAACATATTATTATGTATATACCAAATTATTAAGAAATGAGAGTGTAGTGTATGCGCTAGAACATACTCACACTGTCTCGTGTGTCACTGTGTTGGTTTACAAAAAGTCAGTGTCACGAGAGCCGTGGGCAGTGCTGAGCCAGTGAAGTGATACACATCTTCGTCGTAGAGACAAACAACTACAAAAAGTTTATCAGCCCACAAAGTACTGTAGTAGTTTGATAGTAAATTTAATATTATTTACACATAGTTGTTTGTTGTTGTTAGTAGAAAGGCAATTAGTTTCTTAGATTTTATTACCTTTCCAGTAACCGCTTGCCCTCAGAGCAACCGCCGCATTCTAATACCCACAGACCGCTAACATCACTCGGTCAGTGCGACGTACAATTTGTGCAAATTACTTAGGACCAGTCCTCGTCGACGACTTGTTGACACGCCACCAGATGGTATCTCATGAATCTTGGATCTGCACTGTGTGTGAGCACGCTATTACTACTTGCTGGTTTAATTTCAAATCAAGTTTATGTCTCAGTTTGCCATTTGATAAAATAGTCTGCTAGACTGTTCCATTCAAATTGTTGCAGATTTGCATAGCATTTTCAGCAAACATATGTACGATATGATATCTGCTATTTTGCTATAGCACATGATTTATTGCTATATCAAAACACCAGATATAAATGCAACCAAGTACCACAAATATTAAAGAATTCACATTTATTTAGGGCTCTATTGAAAGCCAGCGCAGCCACACACTGCATAGTTTTGTGACAATGACATGAAGACCTGGACGGGTTGGGTCAGTTCATCATCAACAGCCTATATAAGTCCCCACTGCAGGGGCTCAGACCTACTCTCCTACAGAGAGTGTATGGGACATAGTCCACCACGCGGGCCCAGTGCGGATTTGTAGACTTCACACACACCTTTGAATTTCTTCTCAGGAGTGTGCAGGTTTCCTCACGATGTCTTCCTTCACCGTTAAGCAATAGGATAATGTACTTGAATTGAAAAACAACTCATAGGTACACGGCTGGATTCGAACCCGGAACCCTCAGATTGATTGTCCGCGTCTTATCCACTGCGCCACCGACGCTTCTAATACCCTCAGGTCAGTTACTTAATTCAAATTAACTGATACTTGATTATAATTGTTGAAGTTTTTATTTGTCATACTTCTGTATGTCTAATAATGTACAGGGATTTATTTTTTGACAATTTTACAGACTAGTTACATCTCAATACTATGGTGGCAGTTTTCCCCGCTGAATACTCGTAGAATGTTTTATTGTCTAACTATTTTGTGTGATCTAGTCTTAAGTCAAAAAGAATGTACACTGTTCCTGTTTTGTTTAAATCCATTGCTGGAGGTGGCTGCCAGCTCTCCTATCACCCGCATATTCTGTATTTTATAACAAGTATGCATTTTCTTCCTTCCAGACACATAATTTAATTATAGACAGACAATTTAGGTAGTCAGTTCTTGGTCTATTAATAACAATTTATTTTTTAGATTCATGCCCAAAAACCTAATAATTCTCCACATCTGGCATATTTTTATTAGATATTAGATTTTAGGGTGAAAGCGTAAAGCGCATTTACATGTTCTTGAATGTTTATATGTCCTCAAACTGACAGTGTCTCTTGTTGCAGGCTTCCTGAACCCTCGCTCAGACGAGTACCCGCGCTCGCCGGCGAACTACGGCCTCATGGACCAGATAGCAGCCCTGCACTGGATCAAAGAGAACGTGGCGGTGTTCGGCGGTGACCCCACAAACGTCACTCTCATGGGGCACGGCACCGGGGCCGCTTGTGTCCACTTCTTGCTGACGTCACTCGCCGTGCCTGAAGGTCAGTTGTTGAAAAATTATTTTTTCTAAACTACCACCAACTACACATTCCGAGTCTAACCAACGAATTTTTATAAGGTATTCAAAAAAATCTAGGAACAATTGCGAGTAAAACTGTTTTTATTTTTTACTACGCGATTCATTTGGCTGGCGCACTCGACACTCAGTAACCGCAACCATACCATGACTTTCGCAAAGTGACGTAGCGCATGAGCGCGTGTTTTTTTTGTACATTCTTACGAAAATCACATTCACTGTGCTGATTAAATATAATAAGGTTATAGTCTAAGTAAACATGTCCGACGAAGAAGTTCAAAAACAAATTGTAACAACAATAATAAAAACAGACATAAAAACTTGACGAGAAAATCAGAGTAAATGTCGAGTAAATCTCACAAAAGTTGCACAATGCCCACCATTTTCTAATTACCATTCATTAAGTGTGAACAATGGCAGAGCCCGTGACCGTTCAACGCGAAATTCAAACAATTACAAACCCGTCGAAACTCGGGAAAGTAACGACGCGATACACTGAACCTCTCATTTCCTCGATAATTGTTTCGAGGGAAGGGACCCTTCTAGAATTATAGTTTGAACATTGTAGGGGTCCCATCATTGGAAACTTTGCAACATCGCCCCAAAATAACGAGTAAAAAGTTTATTAAAAATTGTAAACCATAGCACGAGTATCGTTTGCTTTGTTCTCTTTATTTATTTTTTACAGAAGATACTCGTAGACCAACACTTGACCTCAATATCACCTTATGGTAAGTGACTATGAGGTCGACGATGTTACGTGTTGTTCTAGAAGGTGCCTATTTACTCTTCGTCTCAAGATTCCCAAGTTGTAGTTTTCGGGGAACACGGAAACCGGTAGTGTATTCCATATTTTTGCTGTACGCACGATAAATGTGGAAGCGTAACGCTTGGTGCGAGCTGTAGGAATATCCACAGTGTACGGGTGAAGGTCTGCCGTTCTTCTGTTTGACCGGTACTTGAACGGCGAAGGTGGAATCAACAAAAATAGCTCTTGCGCACACTCTCCAAAATTTTATGATACATCATCGTTATTAGCTGCGCAAGTAATTTGTTGTTATGCATTGTTTGTATGAAAACAGTACACCGATGTGGCGTACCATGAAGGAGGCCTATGTCCAGCAGTGGAGGTTTCCTGGCTGATGATATGATAACTAAAAAACTTAAACACAAACCGCGAAAAATGAAGTACCACATTTTATTGAGCTCGTAAGATAACAGTTTAATGACAGGTCAGGCGACGTTGCCCGGCCGTATGTCCAGGGCTTTAATGCCCTTTTCGTTTCGTGCAAATGTGCTCTACTTTTAAAGGGTCCAAATATGCCCAAATGTACACTTGAAATGAACCTACATAAACAGCCCTCGGTAAACACGCTGATATTAGCTTTCGCCGAGTTGTTGTTTATATTTATACTCGTAATAGGGTTAGAATATGGGCCTATCAGCTTGGTTTTAGAGCTTTGTTATGATAGCATTTAGGAACGGCGTATTATGAAGGATTTTTGGATTGAACTGGCAACATTTTCTCTTTTGGATTGCGTCATTATCTTTTAGTATGTAATCAAAAATTATAAACCATTTTCTATGCATTATGAAACGAAGGCGTCTATTCCAAACTGCAGCAGTCCATATTTCAGTTATCTTAAAACATTAATAAGAATTAAATAATAAATGTTTTACAAATGGAATTTATTTATTATTTAGTAACACGTTTCTTTGGAACGTTAAAATGTATGAATGCTTTTAGCAATGTTTGAGTTATCTCGATGGTATAAAATATAGACGTTACCCGGCTGATGATGATGACGGTATAAAATACAATTCAACCCAAAATTGATTTGGTGTCAACAACCCTATTCAGTTTGTACCGTGAAGGTAACCCAAATAGAGTATTAAGGTCGGACTCGATGCGATATTCTCGACAGTGTAGATATTGTAAAGACAGGACGTAGCTCAGGGCACAAGAGGTACTCGTATGGGGTTCGAACCAAGGGAAAGCCAAAATATGTAGAGTAAACATGTGTACATATGTGTATAATAAATAGAATGACACGGCTTACGGACACGCCGACTGGGTGGCTACAGGGATTCTGCTAATAACTACGAGTATATACTTCACAACCAACTTTTTATCCAAGCAGCGGACACATTGAAGTCCATCGAGCCTTAATATCCAAATCAGACTTAAAATAGCGTCCGGGAACAGAAAGTTGAATTTATAAAATCTTAAAATCTCGAAATGTTTACTTTCCCAGAATGTAGATTTTTTAGTTTCGCAATATCGAGGATGTTATCTAATATTTATTTTAAAGTACAGCTGACTTTAATTACATTCAAACATGTGCGAGTGAGACACTGCAGCTTTATATTTACCCGACTGTGAAATAAGAAGGATTGTGTTTTTCGCGTGTATGTATGTATGGCGGTGTCAATAGATTCGTCTTAGTCGTGAGAGTGACACTGGGTACATCAAAATTAAGGATTTTTGGCAAAAAAAGTAATCTAAAAAATATATGTTTTCAAAATACATCGAGTGTGGTATCAAAATAAAGAATTTTAACGGTGATTATGAATATATATGTTTTATTAAAGTTTGGATTAGGAAATGCTAATTAATCACATCACACTTCACGCTTATCAGCAACACGAACCTTTTAATTTTAAACTTTAAGGTTCGAGGCTTCTATTCTATACTCAGCAGTCGCGACTCGAGCCAATTTATTCCTCGAAGCTCACAGCACAAATATAGGTACCGCAAATTCAAACTTATGCATATTTTGGATTACACACAGGCCCCGCAACATTAACTTTCTGCAAATTAAACATTTTTGGCTTCAACAAGCTGCAAAATCAACTATATGCAATTTCGACATTTAGAGAATTTAACTTTATGTGAATGTTGAATGTGAATTATAATTAAAAAAAAATGAATGTAAAATGCTGCAAATTCAACTTTCTGTTCCTGGACGTAAAATTGTACCCTAAAATAATTCCGATTTTCGTACTGTACGTTGTAAGAACACAGGCTGATGTTGGCACCAAAACACACCAACCCGTAATGGATATTGCTATTTATATCTTGTCCCAGTTTTCGCCTTTACGAATATTTACGACACGCTCTCTTGAAAGCAACCTTTTTCCAAAAAATAAGAAAAAAGGGAAGAGAATGCATTCACTGGCTTTCCTCTTCCAACCAATCTCTTGGAACCACCGTTTCGGAAATTTTATGAATATGCAAACTCGGTTAAACGTGAAATTCTTAGCGTTGACGGAACAATTTTTGCCGCGAACATTTTACAGGTAGGCTTAACGTTTGCACCACATCGAGTATTGAATACCGAAAAAGGAAATACTAGAATTTATATTTTTGCTGAATGTATTCACGACTTATTTTTATAAAAATAGGCCAAGTGCGAGTCGTACTAGCGCACAAAGGTTGCGAACCATGAAAATCTTCATCTAATCGTGTAGATTGTAAAATTGATGACCCTGACAAACAAAGTTTTTGAGCCGGCCTTTGACACGGCTCATGAAGCAAATACCTGTCGTAGATATTAACCGGGACCAACGGCCTAACGTGCCTTCCAAACCACGGAATCATCTTACTTTTCAGACATTCTGGTGATTCAGCCTGCAATGTTCTAAACAAAAGTCTCACAAAGTGTTATTTTGACAATGTCCTCACCGGTAACCGAACCTCGAAAGTCTCAGCCAACCGCGCCGTGGAGGCCATTAAAAGAAATGTACAGATATTATTATCGCTATGTAGGTCCGCTACATTATACCTTGAAATAAAGTATTAATAGTATATATAGCAGTAGCATTAATAAACCTAAAACAATTGATAAACATCCGTCTTTATGTCTATATTTATGAGACCAATTGACTGAAATTAAATCTAATTGTTAAACGGATCCCAAAATAGAAACACCATCTTAAATTAACAGAAGCCGTGCCGGACTTCCAGAAATCATATTCTCATTTATCTCTAGAAGTGACTTCAATCAGTTTACATACTTTCCCATCGTGTTAATCGAGTCCTACGTGAAATGTAAAAAGGTCGCTATCAATGCTATTATACCGAATGAGCGAAACCTCACCTCTCAAAGCCAGCATTTTTCTTCTTCAATTCGACGTATTAGGTGTGCCTCAAATTGATTTTGTAGCTTTATTGCATTTATTTTTAGACTACGAAGCGTCG
The DNA here is from genome assembly GCA_910589575.2 of Carcina quercana. Classification (NCBI taxonomy): domain Eukaryota; kingdom Metazoa; phylum Arthropoda; class Insecta; order Lepidoptera; family Depressariidae; genus Carcina; species Carcina quercana. Next base: position 714,277 of record OU342429.1, on the reverse strand, counting down.
CAACACGAAACTGAAAAATTGTACCTGTCTGTAATTTGAGTACAGGAACCATCCATCCATCGTTAAGTGATGTCAAACACTAAGACAGCAATCACATCAAATTTGCTATTTTGTTAGTAATTATTATGTTTTTATCAGCTTTTGTCTGCGACTCCGTCTTCCAAAACTTCATAAATAATCCCACAGGAACTGCTATTCCAATCAATATAAAAAGTCACTTATATCCTTCTCCGACCTTTCAATTATCCCCAAAAAATCAAATAAACGAATAAACTCACTTTCGCATTTATTAGTGGCTTAAAATGGCTAAGTGCGGTGTCTTCGAGGGCTTTTAGGTCGTTTAGAAAAAGACTGGTATCTTTAAACGACTTTTAATTAACGTTATGTTACAATCAAGTTTTTAGCTGTTCTTGAAGGAGAAGTAAATCGACATTGACAGTCGAGCGAGACGTGAGACGTTTGTGAATCCAGGTTATGTGCTTGCGTATAAACATGCGGAAACCGAAAGTAGTAAAAAACATTTTCTGACTCGGTAGTAGCCACATCAGAGGCTTATGGCGGCTCAACAACTCTGACACTAGGGTGTTGTAAGGCACCTTACAACGGTTGTCAGGTTTTACAGAGAACAGACTTAGTTGTCATATTACATATTAATTTATTTGTAATATATTTAAATACGTTAATTAATATTAAATAAGCCTTTGGTACTCTCCCGCGCATAGGCTTGTTTGTCCCTCTTTTACATCGCAACGACGAGTCAGTATACTTTATTAGTGTTGTGGCAGAAAACCCCTAAATTTATTTAAAGCAACTAAAGTATCGTTTCATTTCACGTCGCACTTGCTACTTCTAGGTATAAAAGGAGAAGGTTTCTATGATAGACAGTTGTCTACGTTTCACTAATTAACATCGACATTCAGTTGCTATCCAAGTTTCGGTCGGTTCAATTAGCTTGGAAGTTTCCCAAGTTAGCACTTACAGCTAAATATTAACGGAGCTTCAGAACACTTATTGTGTTCGTTGTCTGAAAGATATATAAACTTATAATATGGATTATTTATCATGTTATGTTGGTGCTTATTTGTAATTGGTATTTGTCCATTTATCATTAATTTTTAGTTGTAGTTTTAAGTTCTCCAGCTTATCTGTCATATTGATTTTTAAAATGCTCCAATTGCTATAATGTCCCGCACAGTCAATTAAGTTCAATTAAGCACAGTCAATACCTACTACCTACCAACCCACGAGTACTAACAGATTTGTTACGTTTCGGTTTTCTTTCGGATTTGTTGCAAGTTGTAAGTATCCGAAATTCTAATTTTGAGCGGATTTAAATCGGTCTTATTTTGTAGTAGGTCTTGTTTTAAGGCACAATTTTGTTAAATGAACTTTCGAGAATGAATCAATTATTGCGCGCTCAATTATATCGAAAAAAGAATTTCACACTACACTACGCGAATACAAAATTTATGACTAAATTCGTGATTTTCATTGGAGCGGATTTATTTTGAATCGAAACATGTTGTGTTCAGATTTTATAGACGAATCGAGATCGCATTTGTATTCTATGAATAAATTGTGAACCATATGGATAAACTTGCATTTTATTTGAACACTCGAAAAATAAAATTACGTGCTTCGTGGAAAAAATATATTTTGAACTCTGAAATTTTTTGATGGCAATTGAGAATTTATTTCAACGTTACTTTACATTTCATTGTTGAACTAGTGATATGAAGCAATGAGGCTATTTCGATTGCTATTTCGATGTTTAGGCATGAAGCAGTCACAAACATCTGAACTCACAGATTTTAGGAATTGTTATATAATTTGGAATTGATAAAAACCCATAGCAGGATAGTGGCGATCTATGAGACTTATTTCTAACAGTATTCAACGGATGATGAAGATGAAATTACCAGGTTACCATATGGTCGTAAAGATGAAGTAAAATATTACATCCTATGATATTACTTGTGCTGTAAAGAAGCACAATATCTCAGACTGTATTTCAACGATAAAAGTGGAAGGAAAGTCTTCTACAATTTAATTTGAATAAATTTCCGTAAAGTACGTTGCAATAATGAGCTACATTCGCCGGCTGAACAATGCATGCAAGCATTTTCCTAGAGAGATGAAATCGCACAATGAGGTAGTTACCCCAATTCGTTGTACAGTGTGCGACTCAAGCTATATTGAGTCGTGAAGGAAACAAGCTCTTGCTTTTTACTTTCGAGCCAAAGTTTCCAGGTACAAAAGTATGTTGGTAATTAAATTGTACTGTAAAAAGTACTCTTATTCCAAAACTAACGGGATTTTTTTTATGCCTCACACATTTTTGATTTACTTTTTTGTAACTTAATTATAAGATACTAAAACAGTATTTATTCTCAAAATTTGTGTTATTACATCTAACTTCAAGAAACTTCTATTGCTTTCCTTCAGTGCATACTGCCTTCCCACCTTATTTTTATTAAACGTAGAACTTCATTACTGCTTTTAAAGAACTAGAGAAAAATATTTTACCCGCTATTCCTATGTAGTTCACTGCGTTCTTTAATTTTCATTTCGTTTTCCATTACGTAATAGGCAAAGGTTAAATTGTAAGATAAGTTCTTGTTGGAAAAAAGGATTTTTCTTTTGCAAATTTTTCGTAGTAATTACCGTGAAATTGTGGTTCTTAAGCTTCCAAAATGTAGGTCAGCGAATTCGTGAGAAGGAGTTATTTTAAAGGTGTTTCGCCTGTCATTCTTAATAATTTAAATAATATTTGTGAAAAGCGTTTGTTAGAACTCTAATCTACAGCCTCCCACTGTTTATTAAGATTGACGTCGATTTTTTCGGGCCCTCGTATTTGTCGAACGTTGCCTCTTTTATTCGAGACCATTTCAATACGATTACTAGAAAATGTCAATATAAATTCCCGCTTCGTTGAATGATTTTATGTTGATATTCCGTTTTCATTTGAACGAATTTACTGAAAAGTTTCAAGCTAATTTTGATGTGTTGGCTTCAGTTATACTTGACACCAGCTCCAGTGCACATACTGATTTAATGAGTCATTCTGAAATCAACTCACAAAACGCTATTTATTGTTTCGAAAATCATAAATCCATAATTAACCGGCTCAGGCTACAACTTGACGTCACGTTCATCTTATTTTCGTCAGAAAATTAACTGATTTTTTCCACAGCTTTGAAATGAACCTATCAATTGATCCACTATTGGGAATTCAGAAATGATCACCTGTAGGATCTACCTAGGTATCAATAACATATAACTACGATTGAAAAACTGCTGACGACTGAAATCCTATCAGGCCGTCATCAACAGCCTATATACGTCCCCACTGTACGGGCTCAGGCCTACTCTCCAAAAGAGAGTATATGGGCCATAGTACACCACACGGTCCCAGTGAGGATTGGTAGTCTTCTGAATTTCTTCTCAGGACTGAGCAGGTTTCCTCGCGATGTTTTCCTTCACCGAAAAGCCAATGCTAATGATTTTTATCATTCGTACATAAATTCCAAATAACAAATTGGAACTCATTGGTACAAGTCAGGATCAAACCCACACCTCGATTGTACAAGGACTGGCGCTTTACCCAACAGCTCAGCTACAACTGGTTTAGCAACTAATGAAAATTAACATAGTGGCAGCTCGATGCCTCGCTAAAGCTCGGGCTACAAATAACCACTCGATGCAACAATATGACACTTAGTGCGCAATGAACAATCTACTATTGTATTTTTATTTTGCTTTAAATAATGAATGTTATTGTTTTAGGTCTACTATTCCACAGAGCAGTCCTGATGTCAGGGTCAGGTCTCAGCCCCTGGTCTCTGGTCGCGGACCCCAACAGATACGCCGCGTTGGTGGCTACACACGCCAACTGCTCACCAGGTGAGAGGATGAATATTCGATCAGCAACAATGAAAAATGTAGATGTAGATCCCTGTAATTTCCGCATTATATACATTATGTACTATTCACCTATGTATTCGTAAATTGTGATTTAGCTAAACATATTTATGTCTGCATTTATTCTACCAAGTCACGAGTATTTTAACAAATCCTCATATGAATCCACAGTAGAGGATCATATTCGATAGTTGACTAAGCCAGATGACTGTCTGACAGCTAAATATGATGTCGTGCTAAGACAGATCACTAAACGCATGGATAAATTCACATAGTACAAACTTTTTTACAACGTCATGGCTCATTTATGTATTTGTTGACGTCAAGACGACTAACTTCGATTTTGATTAGCAAAGTCCTAAGCGAGTCCTAATAATGTCCTAAGCGAATTGCACCTTTTTCATCCATTGATACGACATATAAGATCAAATATGGCGCACGCGGCCATCAACACGTACAGCAAAAGGACGCTAAGTAAGTTTCTATTACTAATCGATCAAACAAGTAACATTTATTCGAAACCACTAAACTTAGAAACTTGAAATACAAAACGTACAACTGTAATGTTTTACTGATAAACTTTTTCCACACGTGCAAACACTCAGCAAATCGAAGAATAAACCTTTCCAAGGATAAAATTATCACCTTGAGGTAGCAACGATAATAGATGAGCGATTTGCTCAAACATCTAACCAACCGAGCGATGCGTATTAAATATATTCCGTTGTTAAGCCAGAATTGGAATTGCCAACCAGCCAATTGTATTGAAAACTTAGACTAACAGTTGAGTAATTAGCACAAAATCAACCAATCGGATCCGGAATTTAGGCAAAGCGTGGTGAGCTTAACAAAATTAGCAACAGTAATTAAGGATTCCACTGACCTATAATCTGATCAGAATTCCATTGGAATCAAGCAACATGCTGTATTCGAAGCTATGTACTGATATTTCGGAGATAAACTGCTTTGAATACTGTATATATTTTGTTGAAATATTTCAAAATTAAAAATAATCATTCTTGTGAAAAACTTTGTATGTTTTGATAAGAGTCGCGAATCAAATGGCTAACATAAGCAAAGAGTAGGGGATAAAATACATAGTCTAAATCTGCTACCAAATCAAGAGCTAATTTTTTTTGATAAGGAAAGGTAACAAACTCAGACAAATGTATCATCTGGGGGCACGGCCGTGCCCCCACCAAGTAAAACTTGACTAGGTGGGAGCCAGAGTGTATAAAAAGTTTTGGAGGTGGCAAGCACACGCGTATTGTAGTCACTCTGTCGCTTTGGTTTGGAAGGTAGTAAAAAAACTCAATAGCCAAAGCACACATCTTTACATTCGAATATAATATTCATGGTTTAACTAATATTTACATTATTATTTATTTCAGATATTAATATATCTCCACTGTCATCTTTGCAAGTTTGCATAACTTTTACACATAGAATTTTTTTTGCCCAGTAGTCTTTCAAATAAGGCTTAAACTCCATTTGGAATGGTTTCATTTTAGGCCAAATCACTTACCATCAGATGAGATTGGATCTCATTGTTTTAAATGAAAGAAAATAAAGAAAATTAAACAAGCCAGTGTAATTTAGTTCACAGTGGTGTTTACATAGTTTATTTGTGTTTGTTTTATATTGATTCTTATCCCTGTGCTAAAATTGAAAGCAAACAAAGTATCTATCATTGTTTAGATTAATGTGACAAAAGAAAAACAAGTCAACTGCCTTGGATAATATAAACAAACAAACATTATCCGCACATACAATGAATATAGAATACTGTTTGATGTTCAATTATGCGAGAAGATATCGAGTAGGGCCTATTTTTATGCATAGTAGTGCTCAGGGATACGGATTAACATAATACACTGTTCTTAGTCTGAAAGCGTAGGAACTTAATTCTCCTTAGAGAATAAAATAAGCACAAGTGGAAAGACAAGTAAATGCGTTCAAAAAGAACTGGAAACTGACTTCAAGTGCCCTAAAAGTCTACTATTACTAAGGCAAATTTAAGATTTATAGCGTTTTATCATGAATGTCAGAACTGGACCGAATTGAAATGGGACCACACCACCTTTCAAAAAAAGAATCATCTAAATCGGTTCACCCAGTCAAAAGTTCTGAGGTAAGAAACATAAAATAAACAAAAAACATACCCTTCGAATTGATAATCTCCTCGTTTTTCGAAGTTGGTTAAAAATAAGAAATTATCAATGATTTCATGGCTAATTTTAGATTGAGAGATATTGATCTCTCCGCTACTATAATTGTATAAGGGTATTTACTCAATAATATGAGCTGTAATGATTGTCTCTTAATGTAGAATGGATAAATAAAAACCATAATAGCCTCAAGAAAGTTGATCCTCGTTCGAGAATAGAAGAATCACTAATATATACCTCTACAAAGAAAATAAGACGTCAGCCTTGAGTCTAGACAATGCTTCTCTGATTCTGGAGTAGTAGAATAATATTATTTACGCACCATAATCTGTAACAATTCACGTGTATTCACTGTTAATATATAAAAATAATAAATCAAATATGACAAATGATGTATAATGTATTTATTGTTTTACTTCTACATAAGTGATATCCGTCATAGGAATAAAAATAAAAGATAATATGAATGAGACATATATATTACGGATATGTAAGTGAAAACAAGAGAGCGCTAGCATATTTATTCATAGTGATGTTGATGATTTATTTAATTGAAGGTTTTGGTTTTTGTCGCAGAGCTAACTCCGCCGGCGCTACTGCGGTGTTTGCGAGAACGGCCGCTGGAGGCGCTGCTCTCTGCACCAGTACAAGCCCCAGACTTCGCCTACGCCTTCGGTCCTAGTGTGGACGGTGTCGTTATAGGTAAGTCATATCTTAACATCATCAACACGGCTTGGCTTGGTCTTAGTTACCTCAGTGTCATCTAAGTGTGCCGCCAAACAACAGTTTTGTTCTAAACTAATGGCTGTTATCCAAGATAACCAGATGCTTCTGGTTAAGCATGCATCTATCTCACGGACTTGCTGGTAAGATTAAGGCTCAAGTGTTTGTAAAAATGTATTCGACTTGCCTGTTACTTAAAACATCTAGTAACGGTTATAAATATTAGTTTTTGGAACAAAACTGTGCCAAAGTAAAATGGTTTGTAATCATAAATCGAGAGGTATGAAGAAGTGGAATGGTTCAGAATTTTTTTCAAACTTTGGGTAGAGTATAAAGGTAGCTTGTTATTCGGTAACCTGACGATATATTAAATGATAGGCCTTATTTAAAATCATATCAAAAGACTCTAATAATAATCGTTTTCATTACAATCTGAAAAAATTATAATAGTTTACTTATGTAATTAAATGATTAATATCATAATGTAGTAACAAAACTGCTTTTGCTTATTCTGTTAAATACTGCCAAGAATAAACTGAAGAAAAAAAATTACACACAACTTTCTGAGTTGATTACTATTGCTATCAACAATAAATTATTAAAAGTACAAATTGTAATGTAAACTCAAACTAACAATACAATTAGATAAACTATTTACATACATTACAAGTTTTTGAACATCAACTGGAACTGAAGCGCGCTAGCAACCAGAACTAACGCTATGCAAATACAACCGCGCCTAATAAGCCGAAGCTCCAAAAACACATACAAAATACTCGCAACAACTGTAACCAAACTCTCAAGTAACGCGAGTAAAGAATGTACGTGACAGGAATAGGCACACACGGAGCTTAAAAAGGATAATTTCCTGCTTGACTCTCCCGACAGCGGAGTGAATAATAAAGAATTTCCTGTTGACGACGATGTATGAGCTGTGGGCGACCTCTCAGAATTAGCTATGACAAAAGATAATGGGATTTCTGCTGTGTTGCTACAATGAAAATGTTGCGGTGTTATGTGAGAATGTATACCAGCTTCGTGGCATTCTCTTACCAGTTACTTCTATAAAATGGATGTAGAATATACCTCTAGGTTGCGGTTTCAATTCTAATCTGGGCAACTACCTGGTACTCGATTTAGTTATCGACAGGCATAAGTTCATTTTCCCGTCTCTAGTCTCTATTTTACTGTAACTAATATATATATGACTATCTGTGACTTTACTGTCCCCTGACGGCAGTATTTAAACGTTTATATCTATGGTCATTTTTTTCCTCTAGAATCAGTAGGGTTAAGTTAGATTTTCTGTTTGCTGTGATATTTATTATCTGCCGCCAAACGAAAGTGTAACTAGGACTTTACATGATGTACGCTGAAATGGACTTTATGTGTTTTATAGGCTGTTTATTGTATATCAGTTGTTTTAAAATAAATTAATGAATGTATGTAGCAATAGTATGTTCTAATTTTAAAAAAATAGTATCATGGATAGCTATAGCTAGCCGGTCGTTTCTCAGCAGTTACTCGTAGTTTGATAGCGCAATTAGTTTGATACCGATCCATTTGCTATTTTGCCTGTGTCTACTTTGTTTAGCTCAGTTTCAGGTTACTAATGCTTTAATTAAGTTATCACTATTAGACCAGATCTAACATTCATGAATCATGAATATACACATATAAATTATTCACATTTAGTTACTGTAACTATTAGTTTAAGAAAGTTTCATTCATCGATTTTCAATTTCTCTTACTGACATTTCTTGCTATGTCAGCAGCTTTAGAATTGTACGGTTGGCTGAAGGATGGAAATTCTGGACGAACCAGCTCTTTTATTATTTTAATAATGACGCCAAGCAAATCAAAACCAAAGATAAAAAGAATAATGAAACTCAAACAATATTACCTACAAACGTCTTCACCTCGAGATTCATTGCGACACAACAATGTAGTAACAAAGAAAATGTCAACGCCACGCTACTAGTTAGTGCCACAATGAATCTATTGACTCCACTCTGGTAGGCAAAGATTCCTCTTTTATTACGTTCCATCTGTCACTTCTATTATATGACGAGAGAAATATTATTTGCTCTGGGTATTGGGTCGAAAGCACTCATTTGCCCGTGACTTTGTTTGGACTTGGGTCTAAATAACCGGTCAAGTGCAAGTCGAACTAGGGCGCCAAAAGTTTTTATATATTTTATGTATGATGGGTTTGCACTTGGCCTTCATCTTACCTGATAGTAAATGCTGCCGCCGTTCGATGGTATGCGTGCAACCTCTGCTACATTTCAAACCGGAATACTAAAGAGTTACCACTACAGTTTGGCGGCAGACTTAGGTAACAGGCGGACATAGAAAACTCCCTACCACCAACTAAAACGCGATAGGTACCCCCACTGGGAATCAAACCCGGGACCTCTGTATTGTGAATCCAACATTTAGCCATTAGGCCACGGAGGCCGTTCGTAATGAACTAGAAATTTTGAAATACTAACTAAACTACTATACTACGAAATTAAAATATCTACACAAAGTATATGGTGTATCGTTGCTATCCACCGCGTAAAAAGTAAAAAACGATGTTATTAAACTTTCAAATTTCGGTACGCAAAAACAAGGCCAATGTGTGAGAATTAGAGAAACGAAATTCCAAACGTTTCCCAATTCCACAAGGTTCCCAGTAAAACACATCGAATATTTACTGTTACGACACAAATTTAAGAAGCTCAATTTCCCTCTCCCTAATATCACTCCAGGCATCGTCTAAACTTTCCAATATAACGTCGGCACTCATAGATTGGTTCAGATAACCTCTCCCTGTGGCGACAAAACTCCCGGTAACTTCGTTGCCAAGTCTACGGAATTTGTGACAGGAATTTTCTTTGAGAAGCTTTCGTATAGTTACGTTTCCTCCCTAGGTATTTACTTTCGTTAGGTAAACGTTGGAGGCCAAATAAATAAAGGTAGAAGGTAATATGGAGCAAGTTCCACGCTTATATACGTTTTGTCTTATTGTTTGTTTCATGAGCGAAGCTGGGTTTATGGAATTATATTTCTTATCTAGTTATGTTGGGGAATAACAACAAATATCCTAGATAGTTTACACAACCTCATACTAGGTTTTTCGTAAAACAAAACTATATTTTATGGCGGTGAATTTGTGTTCAGCATTTGTTTTATTTCTGTACAATTGTAGAGGCTAGAAGTGGAATAGTTAGGTCTTCAGTTTTATGAAACCACTTTTTGGGTCCGACTGCTGTTATCAAATCATTAAAGGTCATAGTATCTTAAGTTCTTTAAAAAATTAGTTTGTTTTGAAACGTATGCGTTTGTCTAAGACATGTTAGTGATACTTTTACGTATCGGTGTTCAACGTCACCATTTCGCTCTTCTCTAACCCAGTAATTTGTCAGTATAAACAAAAGGCTAAATGTAAATTTTCCTGGAATTTGCATAAACGAAATACCGTAACTAGGTAGGTAAAGAACTGTAGAAAATGACGTACATTATGGAGGTATTTTCCCCATAAGTGTTCTACTCTTTAAATTAATTCCTGTCCATATTTTGTCCAGTTTCAGAGTAACTTCACCAAATTCTATCACACGATATACTGTCCTGTCGTTAGCTATACCAAGCTTGTTGTTGCTACTTCGACAGCGTTCCTCCCTCCACCGGAGCTGTTATTAAATTGTCCCAGGGAAGTTTTCTCATCTCGGCTCCGTCGGGCAGCTAACTCCTGTTTGTCCGCGGAATTTTTTGATTCTGCTTTGACAGAGCTCGTTTTAGTATTCAGTGGCCGTTGTTTAATCTCTGACTTTTGTTTTGGTGTTGAACTAACAGTGGCAGGTGTTGCCAACGTGAACCAAACTAGTTACAAAAAAGCTTTTAAAAAGAGGTCAATATATGTCCTAAAATCCACAGCTTCTCAGATCTACTCATCAATAACGCTGAACACTTATCTGAATTATAGGTATACTCGTATACAAATTTATTTCAATTATCGATCCGGGCTATGAGGTAAAGAGATATCAAAATAGCCAGATGCAAAATACAAGGTACACCAGTCACATTTTGCGGGTGCCAATGTATATATACGAGTAGATCAGTTGGCACTGTTCTGTTCATATATTTGAGATTTGGGAACCCTAAACTAACTTTAGTTTGTGATACCAGGTTTCCACACATTCAAGTTGGATATTATTTCTATATTGATAGTGGTTTAATACCAAAACGACATAACTTTGTTTCTCTTGCTTGACAATCTGATATAATTCATTTCTTTCTTTTCACAACTAAACTGTAGTGCTATATAAGGATTTATACATTTGGCCTGCAATGCATATTGACATATACGCATTATATCCAAGACGCAAATGCAGAATAACTTATACGCAGTGTTGCCAGAGCAATATCTCCAACATTTCTGTCTTTGAAATTTGCCTGTACAAGCAATAATAATTTCTCCTAGTTAAATTACTGGGACAGCCTACACAAAATTGGCTTCAACCGGTGTCGCTTCACAAGAAAATTCGGTGAAATTTAAGTTCTTATCAATAAATTAGATTGTTACATCGAAAATATTAAAGAGAAATATTTTGTAGAGAAAATTTCGTTGACTTTTGAGAATGGCGAAGACTACATAGTAAATTGAAGTAATTTAGGTATCGAAGGAATGATATTAGATGTATAATATTACACAGAGCTGGTGTTAGTATTCGATTTCTGAAGTTAAAAGTAGAAATCTCTGATTATGAATGTAATTGTTTTACACCTAAATTAGTAAGCGTAGGTTTTAACATTATGTATGCACAGAAAGACATTTAATTCAAATTAAATTGCTTGGTTGGTTTAAATATATCAAATTTAGATGACAAAACCTTTGAGGAAAACAAAGAGTCCGTAAAGAAAACACCCGGAGAAGACATTTTAAAACACGCACAAAAAAATCTGTCAAATTCATGATTGCGTCCTTACTTTTTGTAGTCAAATAAAATTGTACCCGGAACTGGAGAGGTACTTGCAATTGCAGCTTTGCAAAAACATTTTAGGGAAAACGAGGCACCGTTTAAATAAAACTTTCTCAGTTTTATTATTATCTAATAAATTTATATTGCTGTGATAATTACCCGTGTTCATATTTTTGTAACAAACTCGCCTCTTACCGTTTATTGAATGTTGACTCTATCAGTCTGACTCAACTTAGTTCCAAATTACTTTACGACAAATTGTATGAAACATGGCAAAGCATCAAAGGCGCTACTAGCGCATTGTTGGCGCCACTGTCCCTACATTATTTATAGTAGATAATGGATGTTGATTTTGCCCAATTTTAAATTTGGTCGGTTTATTTTCGCTGTATGTAGTCTTGTATCTTATTACGTAACACACGTATATGACATACTCTTTGCTCTCTCTGACAGATACCGGCGACTTGCTAGCGAACCCGGAGAGTGGGTACGAGTGGGGAGGACAGACCATCACCAGAACAAACAGCAAGCAGGCTCAGAACGCAATCAACATCATCAACGCAGTTCTCATGAGGAAGAGTTCTGTCGCTCAACTCACAAAGTAAGTCAATGATAACATTTTGCGTTTATTACTTCACTGTGTTAAGAGGGAACAGCAGATAAAAAATTTCATATGAAATTAAGGGTTTGGGATATAGCTGTTTTCTCAACGAAACGTTAGCCAAATTCAATCATTTTGATCTTATTCTCTTTATCAAAGAATAATCTAGGCCCGTTGGTTTTGCTTTTTTCAATATTTTGTCTACAATTAGAATTATGGGCATCTCAAAACTCAAAATTTCAGAAAAAATTTCTTTCAACTTATGGTACTCATTATTTAGAGTAAACGTAACATTTTCAGAAAAAGCAAAACCAACGGGCCTAGATTATTCTTTGATAAAGAGAATAAGATCAAAATGATTGAATTTGGCTAACGTTTCGTTGAGAAAACAGCTATATCCCAAACCCTTAATTTCACGGCAAAACTAGGCAAATACCAAAAAAAGCTTCAACTGTCCTTCTCGCACAGTTCGGTTCGGGAGGCAGGGTACACTATATCACAACTATATACTGTGTATTATATGTATAAAAATAAAGTAAGCATGCATTAGTGATGTCAATAAGCTTTATCGATTTTTTCGACTAATAGTGGTGGGAAAAATATATCGATAGATACCCTTTCTCTAGCTATAATGGTTTTACCTGTTAGTTTTAATGTTTAGATTGATCTAAATAAACAAATATAAAGACAAATAATTCTAAGGAAATTTATTTTATCTCTAGAACAGAACATTTTCCCTGAAATTCTTAGTTGTTGTTACGTTTTGTTACGTGTAAATAATTAAATATGATTTATGAATAAGTGACTTATGTTTCAAATATTTTTTTAATGTTAAAGTTCGAGTCGGACTCGCATACAAAGGGTTCCGTACCACTGTAAAATATCTAAACAGAAAAAAAACACAGAAAAAACATAACATTTATTGCATGGACATCCGTTTATTTATAACTTTTTTAAAAGCTTTTTTATATTATTTTTTGTTATTTATTATTATTGAAAGTCTTGAGAGAGAACGAGAAGTTATATGGACATCGCATGTACAAATCGCTACGGAGACTATATGACCCGACACAGATATCCCGGAGATCAGCCAGCAAGAGCTTGAAATGGCTCTCCAACAACTCAAAAACCGGTCAAGAGCAAGTCGGACTCGTGCACCGAGGATTCCGTACAGAATATGAATTAATGACATACTGAAAATCATAAATAATAGGTACGGTAATATGCACCCAACAATGCTCTACCGAAAATGAAATTCTAAGCTAAATTACATGCTACGAAGTTAAGTTTATAAACATTAAAAAATCAATTTTACTGTGTTACAATTTAAAAAATCAGATTTATTCCTATGGTTGTGCTGTAAAACCTTTCTTCTTGCCAAATTTCAAGACATTAAGTCAACGGGAAATACCGTATAGATTTTGGGTTCATTGCATTTTGTACGGAAATGGTCTAAAATACAGCTATATCTTTTTATTGCGTTGACCTATAAGTTTCATTATTTGACAGATCTAAGGGACAGCAGACTGGAGTATTCGATATCACAGTGATCCTATAAGGATTCCTTTTTTCCTTTTGAGGTACTTAAAATATAATAGTATAATATGAAGTATGACAGTAGGAAATACGATAGATTTCGACGATATTATTATTCATGTCGACAAATAAAAACTTGAAATATTTTTTCCCAGTTATACATCTCATACACTTAAGACGGGATTTTTAACTCGTCTATTCTATTGTGTGAGGTGTCGTGAAATTACAGTTTTTTAACCGACTTCAAAAAAGAGGTTATCAATGCGACCTGTATGTATGTAATATTTCCAGAACTGCCCAGTTTTCATATATGTTAGTCTATACCAGCTTCTAAAGAAGTGTGCCAAATTTCTAAAGTGTATGTTTATTTGTCCTCGCATATATCCGGAACACACACACAAAAGAAAAACACACATAGGGTTCGTGGATTTCAACAAAGCATTCGACACACTCGAACATAGATTTATCTGGGACGCACTGGAAAAACAAGGCGTACATGCAAAATACATAAGAATACTGAAAAACATATACACAAAAAGCACCGCACAAGTGAAGCTAGAATCTACAGGCGAAGAATTTTCGATTGAGAGAGGGGTACGCCAGGGAGACCCAATTTTACCAAAAATATTTTCAGCTATCCTGGAAATGATATTCACAAATCTGGATTGGACGAATAAAGGACTAAATATAAATGGCAAAAAGCTGGGTCACCTACGCTTTGCAGACAACCTGATCTTACTTTCGGAAAACCCGAAAACCCTACAGACAATGTTCCAACAGTTAGCGGAAGAGAGCGAGAAAGCAGGCCTGTCAACGAACTTAACGAAAACAAAAGTAATGTCAAATTCCTCACAAACAGAGCCCATAACAGTAAATAATGGAGAAATAGAGTATGTAGAAATGGACAAGACTAATAACTGAATGGCAACCACGAGATAGCAAAAGAAAAAGAGGCAGACAGACTAGAAGATGGGAGGACGACATCAGACAAGTGGCGGGTCCAACATGGACCCGCATAGCGAAAGATAGAATAGAGTGGAAATCCTTAGAGGAGGCCTATGTCGAAAGACAAGCTGAAATGTAGAAACGACCGGTTACTGATACTTAATATAAAAAGATAAGTAACGTATAAAGTAAGCATATTTTTAAGAAAGTTGTAACAAAAAATTAGTTCAGCAATAAAGGCTATTTTATTTAATTTATTTTTTATATATCCGGAACTACAAGTTCGATTTAAATAATCCCTTTTTTGTTTACCTAGGTATTGTAAAACTTAGGGAAGACTGCAAGTTTCATCAAAATCGGTTCAGTAGTTTTTGAGACTGGGAATGTTAAGTGTGTATTTCGGCGTTGCAGTGCAGCAGAGCAAATTTAAAATTAATGTTTTAACTGTACTGTAATCTGTATGCCGAATAAATTATTTCTATTCTATTCTATTAGTTAAATGTTTGTTAACTCAGAGCTTTTCACTGGGTGAACCGATTTGGATGATTCTTTATTATTTGAAAGCTGATGCTTTCCATGTGGTCCCATTTCAATTTGGTCCGGTTCTTAGAATGGAATCCATGAGAAAACAATATACATCTTAAATTTTCCTTAATAAAAGTAGACTTTTAGGGCAGTTGAAGTCGGTTTCTAGTTCTTTTTGAACGCTTTAACTTGTTAGTCCTTAGACTCTAGCACTCTAGGTACTAAAACACCTCTAGGTCACCTAAAGTATCGTTGGAAGACGAACGTTCGGATATGGTGAAACTAAAAGGTTTCTTTGTTGACCGTAGAACCCTAAAATAGCAACGCCATAATTTATATTGTATTTATATGTGATAGGTACTTACTAGTCAATTATATCAAATACAACCACAGTATGTCGAGACTAAACCAATATGCGAACAATAATTTCTCAAAACGTAAAACAAGGGTTGACGCACGCTCACGTCAAGTTTATTATAATTTTGAAAAATACACTCTAGCCCAGGCGGAGGGGTAGCGACGATGCGCGGCGCGCAGGGGCCTCTTTGGGATGTTATGCAGCGTTATTTGTGTGAGTGAAAGCATGTGAAAGGCTTTATGTGTGCGTACCGAATCGCGACAGCAATAACATATTCAAATACCTACTATTCTACGGAGACTTTGCTTCATTGGCCTCTTAAGTTTAGTTTGACCAAGTAATCATACCTTTTCTGTTTTTTGTTTTAAAAACCCTATTTTTAAAACATTAAATTGATTGATGTTTGACCCTAAAAACACTATTCACCTTATCCTTTTGCAATTCCTTTTGAGGTTGAAATATGCAAAATTATTTAATAGTGCTACTCTGCATCATCGTGTTCTATTATTTTTATATTTATCTCTTCGTCATCATTTTTAGGATTCAGAACCCAGAGAGTAACCAACGGGACCTTATTACTAAGACTCCACTGTCCATCCGTCTGTATGTCTGTCACCAGACTGTATCTGTAGAACCTTGATAGACAGTTGAAACTTTCACCGATGATGTATTTATGTTGCTGCTATAACAATAAATACTAAAAAGCAAAATAAAATAAATATATAAGGAGGCTTCCATACAACTATGCTATCTAGTAAGTAGTATTAGACTATCTCGTGCGTCAGTGTGTGGTTTTCTAAACGTCAATTGCCAGTTAAGTGATAGTTCAATATAGGGAGCAACCATTACACTATCCAAATCCATCTCTTCTTCTTAGGTACGACCTGATGCTGGGAGTAACGAAAGCGGAGGCGTACTTCGCGTTCAGCGGCGACGACGTACAGTACGGCATAGAAGCTGACCGACGATCCAAGATCCTCAAGTCCTTCGTGAGGAACACCTACAGCTTCCACCTCTCAGAGATCCTGGCGACTATCATCAATGAGTACACGGACTGGGAGAGGCCGGTGCAGCATCCTATTAATATAAGGTAAACATATATATTTTTATCTGTTGTATATTTTAAAACTCATAACTTCCATGGCCCAGTTGTCCTGAGATTTACAACAACAACTTTTGTCGATAGAAAAAGTAAAGTTCGGTTCACATCGTCATGTTCGAATTTTAAAAACTCTTTCCGCACAGATTTCGAATAACCAATGAAGCCTTTTCGAACTAGTGAGGTGAAAAAAGAAATTAATCAATATCCATGGTTTCGCATCTATAATACTCGTATCAAGTATTGTGGCAGCTAGCCAGAAATATACAGTGCCGTATACTCAAACCGAGAAAATGTTTTAAACTTGCGCATGTTAATTTCCCTGCTAATTGGAATCGTGAACATCCGAGCATGAGTACATACTAATGGCAACTCGTGAACAGGGACGAAACTCTGGAAGCACTCAGCGACGCGCAAGTTGTAGCGCCGATGGTCCTGACCGCGGACACGCATTCAGCATTACGGAGGAACTCGTACCTCTATGTGTTCGACTACCAGACCAAATATGGAGACTATCCTCAGGTGAGTCAAGTTTATTATCTGCTGAGTAACACACGTTTGATTTTTTGTAACCCCCGACGCAAAAAAAAGGGTCTATAAGTTTGACGCCAATGTATGTATGTCTGTGGCATCGTAACTCTCGAATGGATTGACTGATTTTGATGCGCTTTGTTACGCGAGAACAAGTTTCCTTGTGGTGGTTCTTAGATATATTTCGTAAAAAACGATTTAGCAGTTTCAAGATTTTTACCTGATTTTAGGCATTTTTGGCCAAAAATGGATATTTTTTAATTTATTTTCGTATGATTCTTGTGTAAGGTTTTTTAAATTTAATGTATGTAATACATTTTTAAAAATCAGAAATTGATTGACACGAGTGTTATTCGAACCTGCGTATTCCAGGGCGAACGCTTTGCCAACTAAGCTATCGATCGTATACCGTTTACCTTGAAATCGTTCACCGTTATAAATCGCGCGGGCTTCGTAATTAAAGCGACTAAAGGTAACCGACCTACTTCCATTTTCAAATTTCGTATTTGGCTTTATATTATGTTTATTGTTTTGAACAGTTTCAGAAACTTGTAGCATGCTCTAAAATGTTACGTACCTGTTCCACAGAAGTGAAACTCATTTAAAATATACCTATAAAAATCAATATAGTTTTTGCTCATAAATTTGAAATAAAACTAGTATTTCTATTCCACTCGCGAGCTTGCCTGCACTTCTTTTCTGTTACTCCAGTCATATGGAAAACGTGACCGTCCGCTACTTTAGCTTGCTAATCCGATGAGTTATTTTACTAGGTTTAGTTCTTTGATATGTTATTATACTTTAAATATTTCAGGCGGTTACGTCACAGGTTACTCTATACAAGTCCCAGTTAAAATAGAAATTCTTTCTTTTGTTTTATCAGTATTGTAAAAAACAAAATTACAAGCTGCTTGAGATGCCATCCAGAATTGATAGTTCAGATTTGATGTCACCTGTTTTCCTCGTAAGTGTAGCATAAATAACTATCACTGGGGAGAAAGTGCGATTCCCAGCTCAACAGTCATTGGTTATTTGTTTACTTTCTTCCCTTGGTGAACAAGTATGTGCTATAGTCATCGGCTTGGCAATGCGAATCTTCCATACGGGACACATTGCAGAATCTTTTTTCAACTATATCTTAATTAGTTTTAACATAAGAGGACATATTGCTGTGGCTATTTTATGTTGAATCTTAATAATATGTTAGCCAGAGAATTTGCTAAAATCCTGTTTTACTTTTCTAAAAAGAATCTCATTAGCTAAGTTACGTCGGAATATCACAGAACCGGAACACCGCAGAGCTGAAATGAAAAATTTCCATTCCCAATTATACCGTTTTCATAGTTTATTAAATTCATTCTGAACTTTCAAAAGGCGGTTAATGAAAGTTTTATTCAGTGCAGTAAAATAGGTGCTATCAAGTTCCCATTACTGTATTTCTAAAGTACTAAATTTAGTTCGAGCCTTTATATTCAATTTATTGGTTAACTTTGGTTATTAGTTTTTTGTTTGCTGGTATACTCGTCTAGTGCCTTGTTTCGTATATTGCGAACGAAACTCTATTACTTATTTCGTTTTCTATCAAAGATCTTATTGTTATATGAGATATTTTCTTACCCTAGAATGTCTTTCACTATTTTTAGAAAAAGGCTTTGCGGCTTTACGGCTTTGCTATTACAGCTCTATAAGTACCAGACTTGTTTGAAAATATTTACTGTGTCATGGTATTAAATGTTTTTAAATAAATACAAAGCTCATAATAATAATAACCCTTGCCGTGTGGCTTCGGCATTAAAATAAAACCATTTCAAATCTTGTTGAAATTGATGCGACGGATAGATACGCCCAACTAGGTAGTATTAACTGAAATTTCACACTTAGCATTGTCAATTATCAAACGAGGCGGCGATTAAGCGAGTGAAAGCCCGTACTACATTTGACAAAAATATAATTAAGAGACCATTACAACGCTTCTTGGGAATACTGAACAGTTCAATATCGCTTTACGAAGGCTATAGCGTTTCAAATGCTGTTAGCTCCCGCATCGAACCTTCCGATTCACATGCAGAGTCATGAAGCTATCCACAAACGCCGACATTATCTGCAATTACGCCTCAGATTCCATCTCTAACGGAATAAATTTACTAATCGCATGTGACTATGGAAACTTTGCGGACACGCCAGATCATGCAATACGCGTTCCAGATAATGTAGGCTCTTTGCTCATTACCATCAATTTATTTTTAATATATTCAATTCACTTCATTTCCTTACTATTTAAGAGGATGTATTTCTAGGTTTCTGAGGCAGATATTTATGTAAAAGGTCGTTCAAATAAAGTCACGTCTCTATAAAAGTATGATTAGATTTGGTAGTCGTACACAGTTATGCAATCTTCAAAAGGAATCAAAGGATGCTGACTGCGGCGTACAGACGCTGGCGAATTTGACCCTTTATATCGAGGCATCGCAGTGAGGTTGCGTTAGTGACTTTGTGATGACTGATAATTGTATAGAAAATATTTAATTTTATACTTATGTGTACTATATTTTGGTAGATTAAATTATTTTCACTGCCGAAAATGAATTACATGCATTATTGAATTTTATAAAATCGTCTATTCTGTAAAAAAAATTGTAATCACAATTCAAATTTAATTTTTTTTAAATGTTGTAATGGTAAGGTCTATACATTATGAGGTAATAAGTAAAACAGTTCAATTGACGCGCTATAACTATAAATAATCTTATTAATGTTACCATCAGTGTGTCCACAGTTTTTATATAATCTAAACCCCCCAAACGTTATTAAACTTTGTCCCTCAAGCGCGTAACTGAAATAGGTACATTGAGAACTATTGTGAACAGACAAGCAGTTTTAATTAGGTACATAACAGTTAAAAGCTAGTGTTATGACGTTATAACTGGTATAACTAATGTAACTAACTTCGCAAAGGGTCCCAGGATACGCGTTCGTGTAAATAGTGGAGTGTAATCAACTGTTCTCAGAGCATTTGCGTACTTGTTGTGATGTTGCCTTTCTATTATGACTTTTACGTAGCACTAGTTGGAGCTTACAGTTGATAATGCGCAGATATGCAATAAGTTATTACTGTGCTTATTATCAGCCGGGAAATTGACAATGGACGGACGTAAGCCTCCTCCATGGTACGCCACATTGACCGGTCCTGAACCACTAGGTTAGAGAACGGCTCGGTACAAGTTTCCCGGTACGTGGTCACCACTCGAGAACTTTTATACCCCTATCGGTTATCTGTTCTTCAAGCGATGTGGCCTGCCCATTGCCACTTTAGGCCACTGACTAGTCGAGATATGTCGGTGACCTTAGTTTGTCTACCGATTTCCTCATTCCGTACTTTATGCTTGTTTATTTATTGTTTATTGCTCATCATTACTCACAGGAGATGTGTAAATTTGAAATATGGAATAATGCTTTCCCAGAAAGCTCAATTTTATTATTTAAGAGGCTATGTTGGTTAGACCACGTGGCCGCGTTCAAATTTGGATTGTTTTGTAGCTGTCCCTATCCGAGCCCTATCCTACCCGAGCGCGTACGGTGAGACAGCATACACTACGCGAAGTTATCCACCCGTTATTTGGATGTTTCGTAGTCCAGGGATCATTTGAAGGATACAGTATATTATGTAACCATTTTTTAATACAGTATACTAATGAAATTTCATATGTCGGTGGTTTTTCCAAATTGTTCTAAATTGATTCATACTCTTGTAAAACAGGTTCAAAGTTGGGGCTTTTTATTACCGAAAAATACAATACTTTGACGCCCTGTAACTCTGAAAGTATATATTTAAACGAAAATCTGACCCACCACTGACACATTTATTTGTTTCTAAATTGTGTCTTGAAAATTTCATAGATTTTCATAGCTTAATACTCAAAATATGACTGGACTACGTTTGTATGGGCGCTTTGACAACAGCATACCCTCTTAAGCATCTTTCTAACACCGATGTAAGCTTCTAAAAAATAAAATCTGTACAGATAAAATAGAACGACAAGTAACAACAAAAAAGAGGAATTACACTCCCAACATTATTTCCCCGTATAGCATGCACTCCAGAATACTCCAATTCGTTAAAGCGCGGGTACATGCAAACAGTTTTTTGTGCCGCGCTCTATAATATATTCTCTAACTCCATTCCTAGGTTCACTTTAATTAAAGTCCCCAGCGATTTCCTCGGCTAGACATTTCCATTAAAAACATACTTAGAAATGAAACACATTCATACAAAACGTCGGGGGATGTAATATTTTTATATGAGAAATCCTTTTCACGACTTCTCGCAGAGGTCGTGACGATACAGATGGAATATTTATATGAAAGTGGGGTGAAAGAATATACTGAGTACTAAATGATTTAACGGAAGAATGAGCGTATTTACATAGAATAAGAAAAAGAAATCATGTTTGTGCATTGGATTAAAAACAGTGATTTTCAAGAACCTCTTTCATTAATTAATTTATTTATTTATTTAATTCGCGCACTTTAAAGAAGCGTACAGATTCATTTTACCAACCGCGTAACTAGTTTACTTGTCAATATTTTTTGATATTTATCGAAAGGTATACGTTGCTTTAATATTTAACTATACTTATTTATACATGCACGAGAATACTGTAAGCTATATAGTACAAACCACAAGGTTATTTGATGATTCCTTAAAAACTATAATAGACAGATACCTTATTTAGGTTTCTTGTAATATTTACACAAAAACATGTCTGCTGTGAATATTACAGATATTTCACTGTGAAAACTTCGGAGAATTTATTATTAAATATTAATAAATATTTTTAAATTTTAGTTTTTAATTTCAATATTTTTTAAATAATTGTATATATACAATCAGCTGTGACAGATGGACGGACGGACAGATTGATAGATGGACACCAGAGGGAGATTATAAAGTTTACGTTTTTTATCGGTGCGGAATCCTAAAAATAAACGATTGATGTCGCAACGGTCGGATTGTCGGTCCTGCAACCGTGAGTTCCATTTTTATTGGTAAACTTTAAGGCATGGAGTAAAAGGCGTGATATTATATACCGTGCCATAAAACAAAAATAAGTTAACACATATTAATTGAATGACTACATGACTTTTACGAGTACTTTGGACGAGACTTTTGTAATATGTTTTGTAATAACTTCAAGGCATGTGTGTGTAGCTGTATAAAATTAAAACATATATATTAGCTGAGTTTAATTATCCGCGTCAAAACAACTTATATGAGTCTTTAATTAAATAGTCAATGTTTACACATTTTTGACGCTATTGAATCTACTACTATTTTCGTTTTGTTATATCATCATCACTTATCACCTTCTTACCCTTCTCTCCATCACATAGTAAGACTATGGGATCCACACTTCCTATTTGAACGACTGCGCAAGGAGGCAGCGTTACTCTGGTTTTTAATATCGCCCGAGATTGAAACGGTGGATGTTAAATATTGTATCGAATTGAATCGTGATGTCTATCGCTTGCTCACCGGTGAGATTGTCTTGCGGAACGAATATTGTAACACGTACGAGTATGCTTAGTACGAGAAAATTTACACGAGCGTGACGTTTTCCATTTCCTTTTTCAGGGGAAAATGCTTTGTTATGTTGGAATGATTCCTAAATTGTGACACATGCTTATAATTGGAATGTTTTGATAACATTAAATAGGTAAACAAAGGAGTTTCCCACTAGTGAGCGGGTTTATATTTTGGTGAAGTTGGACTTTCTGCCCGCCATCTCAATCTGGTTTGAGCTTTGGCTCAAAATTTATTCGAGGTGAATATTTCGATTAGGCCTATACTTCAATACTGTTTAAAAATCTAGTAGTAATCTAAAGATTGTTAGAAAAATACTGGGGTTTTTACAGCATTTTTAATTTTTTTATAATTAAATGAAAAACGTATAATTTCATTTCATTTTCTTTGTAGCTGGTTGTTTTACGCCGGTGTTCCAGACTTTATAACTTACCCCTCCCTAGTAAGCTTGATTTAGAAAAGAACATGGAGAATAACTAGAAGAAACTGCTAACACCAACCCACCAACTGTAGTGGTCTTACTGTGGTAGCCAATTAGCTGCGGATACATAATTATCCTTCAAACATTTATGCACCTTGGTGAAACAGTAATTAATCCTATTTCGTAAACCAGCTTCGTCGCCCTTCAAGAAGATTAGAGCTTCGTAGGACACTGTTTTACATATGACCTGTTTACCAAATATTTATACAACGTCTAGCTCGTCTAGGTAAACTGTATGAAACCTGACATGTCTGTCTCCGAAGCTAAGCTAGTTACCTACTCGTTTAAGCCCTGACCGCTTTATTGAGTACCTTGTTACGAAGTCCTATCAGAATGTGGTGTTAGCAAGGTAGCTCGACTTTCACAGTGTTTACTTCAGGTAGCGAATATATGCAAAAGGACGGGTTTCAAATTCGTTAAGCACTTTAGACACTATTTTAAATATGAATGATAAATGTAAAGTTCCTTAGGAAAGTACTATAATGCATTTCGATGGTATTTTTGGGTGAGAAAAACTTACTTTTTTTTAAAGACACAATTCGACTATACACAACGTCTGTATATTAGAAAGAAACAACATCATAAGACATAAGTGCACACGTTTAACACATTAAAAATCAGAATATTTTATTTCATAATTTGTATATTATACCTGTGAGATGTTATTTCATATTTTGTTTAAGGAGGTATTGCACGCTTACTTTCCCATACAAAAGTTAGTTGCAATGCTTCATTATTTGCGACAAATGAATGAAATAAGTAATTGATTTAAAGATTTTGTTTAATGAATAAAATAAAGTCCGGATAGATAAATTAATAAAGTTAATGCGTTCAAAAAGAACTAAGAAACCGACTTCAACTGCCCTAAAAGCCTACAGCAAATTTAAGACTTATATGGTTTTCTCGTGGATTCAAATGTCAAAACTAAACCAAATTGAACTGAGAGTACACGGGAAGCACCAGTGTTTTTTTAAAAAAGAATCATCAAAATCAGTTCACCCAGTCGAAAGTTCTGAGGCAACAAACATACCCGACAAATTGAGAACCGCCTCCTTATTTGAAATCGGTTGGCAACGTTTGCTTAGAGGTAACTAGTATGTATGTATACTTCTAAATCAAATTAATTGCGTGTTTTATTATTTGCCGTAAATAATAAACAATTTAACTGATATTCGTTAAAGTTTTTGTCGCACATCGAGCAATGGAATGAGTTATGCTCGGAATTTCTGTATGTGATAAATCCGGAGTGAAGAAATCCGTATGCGTACTAGGGTCACTGACATAGCTCGACGAGTCAGTGAGCTGAAGTGGCAATGGGAAGGCCACATCGCATCAACAATGGATAACCAGTGGGGAGCAAAAGTTCTTGAGCGGCGACCACGTAGCGGAAAACCCCCGGTTGATGCGGCATGCCATGCAGGAGGCCTATGGATGGCCAGCAGTGGACGTTTTCTGGCTGATCATGATGATGTGCTCCGTGGTACCCATTTTGTAGATAATACTCATGTAATTTAGGTACAAGTTTTGCTTTGCAAAAATATACAGGGCCTGTCGTAAATCAATTCGAAAGTAGACAAATTATATATAACAGCGATGCCCAAAATCATGGTGAGTGCGGAAATGTTTCAAATTGATTAAAAGCAATTAGTGTGCTCGTGTGGCGCTAATTAGATGCCAAATTTGACGTAATTGAGTTGTATATTGGGTGTATTCACGAGTCCAATCATTACTACATCGAGCAGCGCTAAATCTGTATGTTTTGTGTGTCGAGGCTATTGATTTATGGCGATGTTTGCGTTTAGAAGTACATTCAAGTTAAACGAACTGATTTAACTTAGCGGCACGGTGTTCCATAAGATACCAATTACCAATGTCTAATTATTGAAATGAACATTTTGCATTTGAATAAGTGTTTAAGACAGACTGTAATATTGCAGTTGGAAGGTCGTTGTACACGAGTAGCTGTAACCTAAATGGAGTTTATTGTATTGCGACTGCATTAAAACCTCAATTTCACGTTTGTCTTTCTGTCTTAATGAAATAAGTATATGCACATACTTTCTTGAAGTCAGAGTTTAATATTTTTAGGGTTCATAACAAAATAATAAAACCGGCCGTGCAAAGTGTTGGTTTCTTTAGTTAAAGCCCGGATAGCTTTTCATAAAAGCCCTTTGATCTCGGGTTCGTGACGTCATTTGACACTAGACTTCAATGAGTGGGTTTCACGAAAATATTTATGTGACCCATACCAGAAATAAGTATCTTTTTCTAATAGTTGTAATGTTGTTTTCATAAAGTAATAATTCGTTCTAAATTTACTTGTAGATAGCTATTCATTCTGACTGAAAAAAATAATAAAAAATAACCATCTCTGCAGTATTCTTAAAAAACCTACCCAACGATACTCAACACGCTGGAAAATACGAGTATAGTAACACCCTCACTTTACATTTATTGAAGTGAAAAAAGTTTTTCCAGTCTCTAACAAACGCACATAGTGAAACTATAAGGGTTTCTGGCCGCAGCCAAACGGCACCCTAAAATTGTTTCAAAACAATGAAATGTACTTTTATTACAAAACATACAGTATTTGATTTTGACGACATTAAGAATTTTTCAAATGTAATTTTATTTCCCAGCGCCAAGGCTGCATTCACGGCGAGGAGCTGCCCTACATATTTGGTGCCCCACTAGTGGGCGGACTGGCACACTTCCCCAGAAACTACACCAAGGCTGAAGTAGCCCTGTCAGAGTCGGTAATGCTGTATTGGGGGAACTTCGCTAAGACCGGGTAAGGGGAACCGACGTTAACTTTGTTAATTGAGTTGCGGTCCGTGTAGATTTTAATTACAATGGCTGGTTATGATTTTAGCATAATTTGCTGCTAATTCATTATGCCTTAATTAATGAATTCCTTAACTTCAATGTGTATGTCTGTTTGTTTGTGTCACTTACACTTCCAAACTTTTTAGCCCTTCTAATGTGTTTGAGGCATTGGAGTAAACAACGCAATGGAGGTTCAATAAATCGTAAAATTGATCTGTGATTTAGGATGTTGATGGGTTACACCTCAACGGATTTTTTAAAGTTCAATATTTACTCAGATATTAACTTTATAATATTTATTTAGAGTGCGGGAAGTCGCTTGATGAAAGTGACTCGGGGTCCTATAATGTGGCATTCAATGGAGGAGGCCTACGTCCAACAGTGGACGTTTCCCGGCTGATGATGATGATGAGTGTTTGTCTGATACAAAGTTTAATAAGACGAAACATTTTAAGAAACAATGCATTTCCGGTTTATTTATTTGAACAGAGTTTTATAATATTATGTATTAAGTAAATCAAAGTCAATTACAAAAGCAACGACAAGGACTTTGTTGATTGTTTCTTTCTTCTCCAATCAGGAACCCCAATGAAGCCCAGGAGAGTGATCCAATCAGAGCTGGCAGACAAGAGAGGGTCAGAATGAAGAACATTGAATGGACGGCGTACGAAGCAGTTCATAAGAAGTACTTGAATATCGACATCAAGTCCAAACTGAAGAACCATTACAGGGCTCATAGGTAAGTCACAGATTAATGCACTAATTCTAGTTTATAAATTAAACACACACTTTTGTGTGCACCAGGTGTGCACATCCTGGCTCCATTATCAGACACCTGTCTCTAAGCGTAATGTACTTGTCTCATCGAAACAAACAAAATGAGCCCAAACTCGAGGTTCTTACTAGTATCCCTTGAAGAGTTCCACTTTTGACTCTTGGCTTCATCATCACACCCTCCTTACCAAGTGTGCCACTTGTAATTAGCTAAATTCGTCAAACCAAACGAGCTCATATTCGACTGGTTTATTATTACAAATGGAGTAGTGCCTCCACCTCCTGACTCCAGGGTAAGATCAGGTCGATGGTGCAAAATTATTGTAATTTTTGAATCGCTAGATAAAGTTTACAAACATAGTTTCATACAGTCCACTTGGTACATATGTTAACTACATAAGTGAATTAGCTGACAGTTTTGCTTGAGTGGCTCTTTATTTCTTCATAGTTCTCTTGAACTTCCGTTTCATTAAATTCATGCGGTTACTACTCGTAGTCACTAAAAATCCATCATCGACAACGTTACTTTTCGTTCAGAATTCGGTTTCAGTATTTCGTGAATAATTTCAGAATTAAATAATGAACGCATTAAACAGACTTAGTTAGTCGAGGCAATCAGTATGATTAACATGTATAGTGGTGTAATATACAGGTCTCAATTTGTTTGTTTCCATTTTACCGCTCAACTAATTCACTTATAACGTATGACGGCCGTCACTCTCCCGCAGTATCACACTATGTAACTCTAAACCCTCCCCATAACTCTGAAACCCCAACAAAGGCTGACTATTTGACGTGGCCGCTCAAAACTATGTCGCGTGGGACGGATCCAGGCAACACTTATGTAGGGTCACTTCAATTCGCCGATTTATTAAGATCGATGTTACTTCATGTTATTTTTGTAACTGTGTCATAAACACAATGTATATATTTTAGAATCGGTGATTTCATCGATGTAATAATTCTAATGAATAAATTTTTAGGGTTTAAAAGAAAAAACAGTAACAGTATCACTTTGTGGCCCGTATGTTTGTCTGTCAAGACCCTGTGAAATTAAGTAATTGATTTCACAAGTCTGCATTCCCGTGAAGCTTCTAGGTCAACGCATCCAAAAGTTATTTCTTGACGTAGAAGGAAAACCTATAGGCTATTTTGCAAGGTATTACTGCGCAAGTATAGGAAAAATCTGAAAAGTGTAGTTTTTAAATTATATCTCATTAAAATCTTACAATCACAAACTGTTCCAGTGCCAGTCATTTTTTTATTGCAATGTGTAAATTAAAAACTATTGCTTGCTCGTGTTTTTCGCCAAGCACAACTTATTCTTATTACAAAACATAATTTTCAGTATGTTCAATTGTTCATTATTCATATTATGTACAGAACCCTCGGTAGGCGAGAATGACTCGCACTTGGTTGATTTTTTAAACATAGACGTATACATGTTTGCACCTTAAAATATATAATGTGGCCGTAATATTTATACATTCGTATGTAACTTTAGGTTATTTGGTTTGTTCGATATAAATTGGTGTGAGTGACAAACATACGAAAAACTGAAGCAATTAAAGGTTTTCATTATTCGGTGTTTAATAATAACGTATCCCCCTACTATGTTCGTGCCTGATGATATGCCTTGACCCAGTTGAAGGGACTTGTCGTTGGAGGGACGGTATCTTAATCCGGCAAGCTGAGGTTAAATCGAGCATGGTATAGTCCGCAAGATAGCCGGGTAAAAAATTGCTTGACCCGGAATTGAGATGGGATGACGGTTTCTTCAAACGGCTGAAAAAGATGACTCCTGGGATGGAAGTGGGCTTTCAATGAAATGTTGCCGTTATAGCTGGAACTGAACAAAAATTTACTATCTATCTTTAAGTAAATATCGTGAAGCTCACTTAGAACTATTTTAATTTTGAATGAGGTTATGCGCTGTTAATTTATTTGACAATTTCAGGGTCCTATTTTTAAATTGGTCAAATTTCGCTTATGAAAGGAACAAGCACATCAAAAATTCGGAATGGTCTCTACAATACATTTGCGCATGGTCCTGTTCACAGCCCTTTCGACCCTCCGTGAGGGAATTAGCCATAATCACAACTTTTTAGGTGGATTAGTGATCGCAGTAAGATGTTTTAGTAACATACACAGTTGTATATGCTGATGAATATGTAGTTCCTTATTTAGTTCGTTGGATAATATGCAGGATAAACTATACAGTTGTAACGGGCCATCGAGCTTGGTTGGTTAATCTCTGTGTCGTTTGGTATTCAGTCCGTAGATTCTTGACGAGAATGAACTGATTATGCATTGGAGGAGTCGATGAGAAAAGATGAACTGGGGTTAATTTTTATTAGAATGAAATATAAACAATAAATAAACAAATTTATATTTGAGAGGAAACATTTCAAATCATAGTGATATTTAATTTAGTGGGAGTCTCAGGTTCGAGTCCGAGAGCGCACCTTTTCTTGTAAAGGATTAACCTTGTGTCTATGATAAAGGCGAATGTGTGATAAAAATATATTATGTCGAACGATCAAACAATTCGATGTCAATAGAACTCATATATAGAGCGTCTAGAATATTTTGAGTCAACGGTAGAATAGCGAGTGTCTAAATTGCCTTTAAATCGATGGTCGAATATAAACCTTGAGGGTACTTGAAAAATCTATTGTCAATCTATATAAAAATATTGCGGGTAGCGTTTGTAGACTTCCGTGAAATTCCATACGAAAATAAACCTTAAACGTATTAAGAAAAGTATTATGATTGAATGCGTTGTGACTAATGAGCTCGGTTACCTGCAGTCGCACCGTGGACGGCCGAGGTAACACGTCATAAATGGTATATGTCAATGTCTGCGTTAAATAAAGATGGGCTTTAAGTGTTTTAGGAAAGATGATACTTTTGAATGCGTTCGTGACAAATACGTCAGGGTGGAAACAAGGTTTCAGGCGAGGAAGCGGGGGCGGAAAACTGGGGATATAAACGCAAGCGCGGCCGGCGTACAGAAGACTACGCGTCGCTCAGTCCAGCTAGCTAGTCATTTTGAACAAGAAGAAAGTTTCCTTCGTAAATTCTATTTAACTTCGTAAAATTATGGGGATGGATGTTTTCATTTATTTTAAATGAATTCATCTATCGTAACCGCGATTTTGGTCTTACTTCAACAAACTGAACTACGCGTAGCTCAACAAACCCCTCACTACGGCCAAGACACCTTTAGCCGTCAGCTTTGCTGATCACTCTTCTGAGTCTGGTTGAGTGGTAGTGAGGAATTCCTTCCTGTGCACATTGCACGACGTGCACAACCCTTTTATCCTTCCCCCTTCCGTCTGTTACCTTAGGTCTCCCGGTAACAGGCTTCCCGCACCTATTTATACATATTTATTTGTTTATATGGTAGGTAGGGCATTAGGGAAGTAGGATATTAGGGAAGTAGGGTCTGTAGGGACTATCCAGGGTATTAGGGACTGTAGGGAGTAGGGTAAAGAATGTACGTACCTTTTAAATTTAAGTCCCATAAGGACAATCGGAATAAGGAATCGGACAATAGGAAATAGGCCAGGGATAAGGGAAAATTACTGGGAATTCATAGTAAGACGTACGTTGTTAATTTCAGTCCTGTAGCGATGAAGTTATCAAACCAAATTACGTCAGTAATCGAGTTGTCCTTTGTTTATCCCAGTAGTAACGGATAATCGCAGTAAAGATTTTAATTTGAGTTAAAAGGTACTTCTTTATAATTCAATCTTACAAAGATTGATATTGTATCGACGAATTGTGATTTTAAACACTTGGTTATCCAAATTCCTCAGAGATAGGATGATCAGTTAATTAACAAATTATGTTTGTATAGTAGTTTGCCGAACTATGGAATATAAAAATAATATTTTAATTTTAAAGTTCTAGAAAGGAATAACTTTGTTATGAACGTTTACATGTGTGGCTTCTTTGAGATACATACATTATTTTTAAAAGTAAACATATCATAAGATAATTGGTCTAGAAAGTGCAGACAAATTTCTGGAAATTCATTCAAAAGTATAGACTTGGCACGAAAGATGCAATTTATTTTAGAAGGTGAAAAGGACCTAGTATTGATTCTTCCTTCCAAATATGAAGGTAGATTTCACGTGTATTGTTTGCAATTTGTACGAAGTAAAAACGCTTTTTGTTCTAGTTGGCTAAAAGACGGCTTATTGGCTAGAACATACTGTATAGTTGGAATGATACTAGTGAAAAGGATAAATTTAAAGTCCTGGAAACCTAACAAACAAATTACTATTGATGGAATTCCTAGAAATTATGGATTTCATAAAGTTGATTAAAATAAATAACCAAAATGTGTTGTCTTGAATCAGTCATACATATTTACATATAAATTCATAAATTTCAGGATAGGTTTAACAATATTGGTGTTTCTTAAGATTTTACTGTTTGATAAAAGATGCCGTAAACATAGGTTTTCTTGTCGTTTCTTTTACCTATGTAAACGGACAGCCCCTTAGTGAAACGACGGTAGAGTCACTCCTTTGCAAACAGAACAGTAATTGTATAAAATTATACAAGTTTGTTTATATATGTGTCATTATAAATTATTGATAGTTCTAGTATGGTATAAAATTCCATAGGTGGCTATGTCTAATGTAAAATAGTTGGACTGTCGCTAAACGCTAGAACTAATCTTTTATAAATTAGAAAATTCAACAAAAGGTTCCATAGGAAGCTAAAATAAGGCTTCGGAAATATTATAAATATGAATAATGGTTTGGATTCAGTCAACAATTTGTTCTGTTCCTAAATAATTCCTCCACAACATCATCTCAGTAGAAGTATCTGATATTACTTAAATCTCTTTGTATGACAAAATAGTTCATTACCAACAAACTGACAAATTAGTTAGACAAATAAACATAAACTAAAGATGGCTGGAAATTCTCTACGAAATGGAATGAGAATTACAAAATTGAGCGTGGATGGGGCTCTTTTTATCTAAACCACCTTAGATGCCTATTACAAATGAATACATACATATATCCCAATATTTATTACATAAGTTTTGAGAAACATAAATATTGAAATTTGTTGAAATATTTATCGAATCAGTAATAAAGAGTTGTAACCGTTATCTGTTTGTCAGAACTCATTAAACTAGTATATCTTTAGGATAAACATTTTCTCTAAGTAAAACATAGTATTCAGCATAATGTATTTAGTAGGAAGTAGGAATAGTTTGAATCATCAATCATAGGAGGATCATAGAACTTGGGAGACTGTGGACATGACTTGGGTCATTAAGCCACTAGATTATCACGAGCCAAACATTTTATTTATTTAATATATAGTTTACCTTCTTCAAAGGTAGTAAAGAGTTCAATGAAAGTGGAAGCGTATTTAGGAGATGTGTGTGTATGTATGTGAGTTGGATTTAGTAGATAGAGTGGATGATTATAGTTGTATATTGTGTATGCAAATATAGTATTGGTTAGTTGAGATGTAGGGTATCGCGCGGATCGATCGTGGGACGTTGCCAGGTGGATCCTGATATAGTGACGATTATTAATTGGATGATATCGAGAGTTGCTGGATTTTATTATAACGTAATATCTACAAATTAGGACGATAGGGAATAAAGGTTAACGTGGTTCAAATTAAGATGAGTAATTCGACGAGACGTGAAGGAGAGCTGAAGGGTAGGTTAGTTGAACGGTGGGTAGTAACAGTTCAGTCGTAGGCTAGGTCGGATTAGGTTAGGTGGGGGGGGGGGGGGGGGGGGGGTCATTACAATTTGGTGCCGTGACCAGGATAATTGTTTGTTTGTTTGTTTGTTCGAGTGCTGTTTTTTATTCTCTAGTAATAGTTGTAGCAGTGAGCCAGTGACTTGATGCTAAGTAACGATTCGTAGATATTGGTTTTGAATAAAAATTGGAACAGGAATATGTTTATACAGTTCTACGAGTATGTATGTTCGTGATTAAGTAGTGGCGCTTGATGATTAGTGGAAGCAACTTAGTTGCTATGATCTTCCTTTTGACTTCAGATTATATATTATGATTAAGAATGGTCTCATGGTTTCTGAAAATCACAGTTTCAAAGGAAAAAGGGAAACGATCACACTTGATGTAATTATTCGCTTTGGAGTTTGATGTATGGTAAACTAGTTTAGTGATTCACCTGTACCATTCATTGCGTCGGGAAAAAAATTCTTACGCTTGGTGACGTGACTAGTATATACGTATTAGAGTCAAGTTGCAGCTTATTGGTGGTAACATATTAGGGGTTTCTTTATATGTTTACGGAATCATAAAGGTGACTTTCTGACGATGCTGCTAAATTAAAGGAAGGAATCTTTTAGGGACAATTAGTTTATTATTGGTGTTAAGGAATAGTATTATTATAGTTATTTTTAAGCGAGTGGTTTTCCCGGAAGGGAACCACAATTTGTTGTTCGTGAAAATGGATTTCGATTCTCCTTGATTGATGATTCATACAGTTAGGGATATATGTCTATTAACCATAAATTTTACCCTCATTTTAGTTTAAAACATGAAGGCAGGATAGTAGCCTTAAACAATTATAGTCTAAGGCAGGGAAAGTTGAGAGATAAATTAGGGAATAAAAGTTTTAGAGTGTAACAGTCTAAGGCAGGGAAAGTTGAGAGATAAATTAGGGAATAAAAGTTTTAGAGTGTAACAGTCTAAGGCAGGGAAAGTTGTGATATGAATGAGGGAATAAAAGTTTTAGAGCTTACACTTTAACGCAGGAGATATATCGAAAAAAAAAGTTCCGAGGGAATAATAGTTTAAAGCAAGAGGAAAATTCACATTTGAGAATTGAGTATGATCTTCTGAAATAAACATCTCTTAAGTAATCTCTTTTGTCATTTCAAACAGAGAATAGTAAATAAGTTAATGTAAGAAACGGTTCTATGGACGTTTCGTGGTAGGCTGCTTGCATGTTGCGACAGTGGTCAGTTATCAGGTTGATAACGTAGTTCGCCTTCTAAACCACAAATGGCGTCACTTTACACCTTTTAATAGAATTCAAATTGTAAGAGGCATATGTTAAATCGATCTGTAAGGGAAGTTCATGTTCAGTAATGAATAGATAGTGTTCAATAGAGAACTTACACAGATAATATCGAACGTATGTCTTATCTCCACACTAATATTATGAAATAACTTAATGTTTGTTCCGAGCTAGAGGTTCGCGTGGGATGATTTCTGAAGTCGACGCGGACGAAGTCGCGGGGAAAACCCTAAGGTTTATAAAGTTGTGATAAATTCATGATAAATTTGATTGGTAGTTGGCATGATACGCTCTGATAGATTGTAGAGGTATAAAAGTTCTTAAGTCTTTTGGTTGTTTCCAGTTAATTTGTTAATTATATTGCGTAAACAATAAACTAATTAATAGAGTAGCTGTTGGAAGTAATTTGAAGTCTGCGGATTTGTGAGTTTTGCATACGCACTTCCATACAAATAACAAGGTGATAGGTAGAAGTTAACTTTAAGAAAATAGTAAATTTAATATTGTTTTGAAACCCGAAGGTGTTTTGATATAATATAGTTCATGATCAGTACAAATTCTAATGTACATCTTGCTAACTACTTTCATCATCATCAATGATGGGTTTATGAAATTTTGATGTTGTTTGTAATGATTATAGTTTTACACAATATGAGATTACTGGAGAACCTTTAATTAAATATTTTTAAGAATTTGATAATAGAAAGATTGTCACGTTGGCAATTATATGTAGTCGTATCGAAAAAGAAAAATATTTGAACTTGTTGGAGAACATTGAGTTAACGATTAATTAATAACATATGTTTGAGGGCTTGTCTGCTGAACAAATAGAGATTGACCGTGAATAGTTGAATGTTAGGGTAGCGAAATATGAATATATTATAGATTAGAATGAGTTATTTATTCTCCTTAGTCTGATAACGGGGTGATAGATTATAATGGTAACTTTAAGGGAAAGTCATTATCATTTTAAAACGATTATCTCACTATTCAATAAGATTATAACATATAACATAATAGTATAATATATAGATGTAATAATGTATAACATTAGTTATTCATTAATAAGTTTATTAATTATTGCAGTTTATAAATTATTACAAATTTAATACAATTCATGTCTATATCCGCTCATGCTAATGTAGTGCGTATTTGTTACAAAGCTAGCGAGTGTGAAGCCAATGGTATGAGAAGGCGCGTAAGTTTGTTAACTTTTGGACATTGAAAGATATGATAGTATGAAGAATGTGTTAGTGGATTTATGAAATTTGTCTGTGAGATTAATTCATTTAGGTATAACAGGAGCTTCGTAATGGCTATGTATCATTAGATGTTGGGCGGCGTTTGTCCATGTAATTTATGAGACACATACTATACAACGGTGTCATCAGGATCTCAGCTCTTTGGTGCTAGGTTACATTTATTGTTGTTCGAAAACGACAACAAGAGCGTGTTTTATACAGGATTCTGGCGATATCATACTCTACTGGCAGGGAACAAATACTTGACCTTTACACTCTACATGCTCCAAAATGGAAACAGGGTGAAGAATGTGTTGTGGACTGTTGATGTGTTCTGAGATATGTACTGATAGGAGTTTTTGTCCATGGGTAATATTCTGACCTGGGAGATCCTTTTGGGGAATGCGTAGAATCACTGATGGAGAAAGATTACTGTGTAGATCCCCAAATCGAAGTTCTTCTAACTGCGGAAATTCACAACTTTCGTTTTCACAGGTTGGGGTATTATCTGACATTGGCTACTGTCTTTCTATGTTTCGGGATAGTGATTTTGGCAGCTCACGCATAACTTTATTCTGTGACTACGTTTGGTTCAAATACACACAACAATTCAGATTTATCTGATTCACGATTAGATTAACATGGACAAATGTTTAGATTTTGTATTGAAGCTCGATGTTGATAATTATTAAGTTGGGGTAAATTATTATATCATGTCAAGGGAGAATACGTTGCCATTCTATAATAATTTAAAGGCAGGGATGTAACGGGCCATCGAGCTTGGTTGGTTAATCTCTGTGTCGTTTGGTATTCAGTCCGTAGATTCTTGACGAGAATGAACTGATTATGCATTGGAGGAGTCGATGAGAAAAGATGAACTGGGGTTAATTTTTATTAGAATGAAATATAAACAATAAATAAACAAATTTATATTTGAGAGGAAACATTTCAAATCATAGTGATATTTAATTTAGTGGGAGTCTCAGGTTCGAGTCCGAGAGCGCACCTTTTCTTGTAAAGGATTAACCTTGTGTCTATGATAAAGGCGAATGTGTGATAAAAATATATTATGTCGAACGATCAAACAATTCGATGTCAATAGAACTCATATATAGAGCGTCTAGAATATTTTGAGTCAACGGTAGAATAGCGAGTGTCTAAATTGCCTTTAAATCGATGGTCGAATATAAACCTTGAGGGTACTTGAAAAATCTATTGTCAATCTATATAAAAATATTGCGGGTAGCGTTTGTAGACTTCCGTGAAATTCCATACGAAAATAAACCTTAAACGTATTAAGAAAAGTATTATGATTGAATGCGTTGTGACTAATGAGCTCGGTTACCTGCAGTCGCACCGTGGACGGCCGAGGTAACACGTCATAAATGGTATATGTCAATGTCTGCGTTAAATAAAGATGGGCTTTAAGTGTATTAGGAAAGATGATACTTTTGAATGCGTTCGTGACAAATACGTCAGGGTGGAAACAAGGTTTCAGGCGAGGAAGCGGGGGCGGAAAACTGGGGATATAAACGCAAGCGCGGCCGGCGTACAGAAGACTACGCGTCGCTCAGTCCAGCTAGCTAGTCATTTTGAACAAGAAGAAAGTTTCCTTCGTAAATTCTATTTAACTTCGTAAAATTATGGGGATGGATGTTTTCATTTATTTTAAATGAATTCATCTATCGTAACCGCGATTTTGGTCTTACTTCAACAAACTGAACTACGCGTAGCTCAACAAACCCCTCACTACGGCCAAGACACCTTTAGCCGTCAGCTTTGCTGATCACTCTTCTGAGTCTGGTTGAGTGGTAGTGAGGAATTCCTTCCTGTGCACATTGCACGACGTGCACAACCCTTTTATCCTTCCCCCTTCCGTCTGTTACCTTAGGTCTCCCGGTAACAGGCTTCCCGCACCTATTTATACATATTTATTTGTTTATATGGTAGGTAGGGCATTAGGGAAGTAGGATATTAGGGAAGTAGGGTCTGTAGGGACTATCCAGGGTATTAGGGACTGTAGGGAGTAGGGTAAAGAATGTACGTACCTTTTAAATTTAAGTCCCATAAGGACAATCAGTTTAAAGTAGGAAATAGGCCAGGGATAAGGGAAAATTACTGGGAATTCATAGTAAGACGTACGTTGTTAATTTCAGTCCTGTAGCGATGAAGTTATCAAACCAAATTACGTCAGTAATCGAGTTGTCCTTTGTTTATCCCAGTAGTAACGGATAATCGCAGTAAAGATTTTAATTTGAGTTAAAAGGTACTTCTTTATAATTCAATCTTACAAAGATTGATATTGTATCGACGAATTGTGATTTTAAACACTTGGTTATCCAAATTCCTCAGAGATAGGATGATCAGTTAATTAACAAATTATGTTTGTATAGTAGTTTGCCGAACTATGGAATATAAAAATAATATTTTAATTTTAAAGTTCTAGAAAGGAATAACTTTGTTATGAACGTTTACATGTGTGGCTTCTTTGAGATACATACATTATTTTTAAAAGTAAACATATCATAAGATAATTGGTCTAGAAAGTGCAGACAAATTTCTGGAAATTCATTCAAAAGTATAGACTTGGCACGAAAGATGCAATTTATTTTAGAAGGTGAAAAGGACCTAGTATTGATTCTTCCTTCCAAATATGAAGGTAGATTTCACGTGTATTGTTTGCAATTTGTACGAAGTAAAAACGCTTTTTGTTCTAGTTGGCTAAAAGACGGCTTATTGGCTAGAACATACTGTATAGTTGGAATGATACTAGTGAAAAGGATAAATTTAAAGTCCTGGAAACCTAACAAACAAATTACTATTGATGGAATTCCTAGAAATTATGGATTTCATAAAGTTGATTAAAATAAATAACCAAAATGTGTTGTCTTGAATCAGTCATACATATTTACATATAAATTCATAAATTTCAGGATAGGTTTAACAATATTGGTGTTTCTTAAGATTTTACTGTTTGATAAAAGATGCCGTAAACATAGGTTTTCTTGTCGTTTCTTTTACCTATGTAAACGGACAGCCCCTTAGTGAAACGACGGTAGAGTCACTCCTTTGCAAACAGAACAGTAATTGTATAAAATTATACAAGTTTGTTTATATATGTGTCATTATAAATTATTGATAGTTCTAGTATGGTATAAAATTCCATAGGTGGCTATGTCTAATGTAAAATAGTTGGACTGTCGCTAAACGCTAGAACTAATCTTTTATAAATTAGAAAATTCAACAAAAGGTTCCATAGGAAGCTAAAATAAGGCTTCGGAAATATTATAAATATGAATAATGGTTTGGATTCAGTCAACAATTTGTTCTGTTCCTAAATAATTCCTCCACAACATCATCTCAGTAGAAGTATCTGATATTACTTAAATCTCTTTGTATGACAAAATAGTTCATTACCAACAAACTGACAAATTAGTTAGACAAATAAACATAAACTAAAGATGGCTGGAAATTCTCTACGAAATGGAATGAGAATTACAAAATTGAGCGTGGATGGGGCTCTTTTTATCTAAACCACCTTAGATGCCTATTACAAATGAATACATACATATATCCCAATATTTATTACATAAGTTTTGAGAAACATAAATATTGAAATTTGTTGAAATATTTATCGAATCAGTAATAAAGAGTTGTAACCGTTATCTGTTTGTCAGAACTCATTAAACTAGTATATCTTTAGGATAAACATTTTCTCTAAGTAAAACATAGTATTCAGCATAATGTATTTAGTAGGAAGTAGGAATAGTTTGAATCATCAATCATAGGAGGATCATAGAACTTGGGAGACTGTGGACATGACTTGGGTCATTAAGCCACTAGATTATCACGAGCCAAACATTTTATTTATTTAATATATAGTTTACCTTCTTCAAAGGTAGTAAAGAGTTCAATGAAAGTGGAAGCGTATTTAGGAGATGTGTGTGTATGTATGTGAGTTGGATTTAGTAGATAGAGTGGATGATTATAGTTGTATATTGTGTATGCAAATATAGTATTGGTTAGTTGAGATGTAGGGTATCGCGCGGATCGATCGTGGGACGTTGCCAGGTGGATCCTGATATAGTGACGATTATTAATTGGATGATATCGAGAGTTGCTGGATTTTATTATAACGTAATATCTACAAATTAGGACGATAGGGAATAAAGGTTAACGTGGTTCAAATTAAGATGAGTAATTCGACGAGACGTGAAGGAGAGCTGAAGGGTAGGTTAGTTGAACGGTGGGTAGTAACAGTTCAGTCGTAGGCTAGGTCGGATTAGGTTAGGTGGGGGGGGGGGGGGGGGGGGGGGGTCATTACACAGTCAAGGCCAAGACATAATGATATCGAATAAAAGAAGACAATTATTTGTTTTGTCTCGTATTATCTTAAATTTATGACTGAAACTTATCCAGTATCTTGTCCACAGACTATCTTTCTGGCTAAACTTAGTGCCAGACCTCCACCGTCCAGGAGGAGAGGATGTGCCGCCTTCGCATCATCAGCTTGAAAACGACGAATCGTCTATCCAGGCGACACTCAAAACCTTCACACCGCCTTTCAAGAAACCCACGGAGTCTTCCTTAACGGACACCGCTTTGGCGACGAAAATACCAGTACTCAGTGTCATAAACATTACGTCACCGATAAACTTTAACATTATCGGTCTGAACCCAGCCACTCAGAGTACTGGGGTGGAGACTCAGAAGCATGACTCTTCCACATCCTCAACTCCCGAAGATGGCTTCGCGGCCTACTCCACTGCCCTTAGTGTAACGATAGCCATAGGATGCTCACTATTAATATTAAACGTTTTAATATTCGCCGGTGTATATTACCAGAGAGACAAGACAAGGATGAACGGCCAGGATGGCCCAAACGGATCGCACTTGAAGAAACGAGCCGAGAACGGCCAAATGCCAAATAACATATGCGGTGACCTAGAGGGAGCTTTGACGTACCAGACGAGTTTAAAAAACGATCCGGCAACTATTTTGAGCCACCATCATACACATTCTCACCATCAACTGCCGCCACCTGAGTTTGCAGATTTGCCGAGCAACAACGTCGCTTCAATGGCAACGTTGCCTAGGGCACCTCCGCCACCTAAAATAGGTAAAACTAACATAAATACATTAGGC
Organism: Carcina quercana; assembly: GCA_910589575.2. NCBI lineage: Eukaryota > Metazoa > Arthropoda > Insecta > Lepidoptera > Depressariidae > Carcina > Carcina quercana. Next base: position 673,820 of record OU342429.1, on the reverse strand, counting down.
ACGGGTCCGTTACAAGAGAACCAGCCCTTGCTCTCTCATCAGATGCAGCTCATGAACACCAGCACTCTAACGAAGAAGAACACTCAACTGAACGCCAAGTCGAACGTGACGATGGAGGAGTTGAGGGTGTGACGTCAGAGGGCCTGACTGCAACGAACCGGCAGTTGCAGCGACGTCGTACACCACGATGAGATCGTGTGACTTGAGCCGGACCTTCTCAAGTGCGTTACAGACTATATTTAAACTGGTTTTTTAGTCACAAGGATGCCCAGCTAGACAAGTTCCGTAGAAGGTAAACAATACATTCAGATTCATTGCAGCAGAAAGAAAGATAAAGACAACCAACTGTCTGCAATTTATTATTTTTAAGAACAGTGCTTTAGGTGTAGTGACAAAAATTATATTAGATAACAGTATTTAATACAGTTCCAGTTGACAGCAAAAGGAGTGTGGAATCGGAGGCTTTCGTACTTTTTTTAAAAAAAAATCTGGAGTTTGTTGAAATGGAAGAACGAAATGTTTTAAAATTAAACGGAATAATTTGTGTCAACCAAAGTGACTTTAAAATCAGCCATATGAACTCTTGTCTGTGGCCACTTGGATAAAGGAGGCGTTAAATAAAACTTTGTGAGGAACAGTGACTTTCTGAAAACCATATCTGTTACGAATGAGTGTTTACGTGGAAATTAGTGGACGATTATTAAATTATGTATAAAATTTAATGTACGATTTGTAAATATACATATAAATGAAGTTCTTGTAAATACTACAGCAGCTCAGCCGCATATCCATCCTAGTTACGATTATAATAATCTCCATGATAGAAAGTTACTAAATAATGTGATTTATTAAGGGTTTTCAGTCTACTATTAAAATAAGTTGTTTTAGACTTGTGGACAAAAAACGTGTTTCGACATACTCTTTGAAATAATAACGGATCTGATGATCATTAGTACTAGCAGATACAATATAAGTATTGGTGATTATTTCTCCGATAAAAAATAAATCGAAGTTCTGGAGTGTTTTTACATTATTTTCTTGTAGACAGCTTAAAAGTTCACTTTAAATCATATATAATTATCAAAGCGAATTTGTGATCGCACCCATCCAAGATTTTTAATCACCAGTCGCCTTTAACGACACCCGTGGGATGGTAAGTTATTCTAAACCCGAGACAACACGGCGTGGGGATGGGGTTAGATAGTGATATATGAGGGAGGCTCATTCCCATTGTCCAACTCTTGACTCATATGATGATATATAAAACGGTATTTCTCTAAGAGACTGACACAAGCACTCAATTTTGGAAATGGGTTTTTGATCTCAGTTTCAGGTCAGACAAAAGTCTGGCCATTACCAGAAATTTATCCTAAAAATATTAGTTGTCTTTTGTAGCCACCACATGAATAGATTCGGTGTTCGTATTCTTTGTCCACGTGTTTAATACATACCACTAAGTTAATAACAGAATTTAATATAAATAATTCAAGTGATAATGAAATTTTAATAGACGACTGAAAAGGTTGACTTTGAATTGGATTCGGTAACTGTGAATTTATAAATTTAGTAATAAAAATATGAGACACCAAAGTTTTGACAAACTGATTTCTCAATCGAATTTGAAGCAATAAACAGTTTCTAGCATTCGTAGAGAGTTAGTTAATGTTTTTATAAAGCTCCACCTTGAACAAAGTAATGTGATTTCACATAATGACTTTATAAAACTTATTTCTATTATGCCTTTCAAAATCTTTTTAATTGCAAAATGTAATCTCCGTTTCAATTTTCAAACTATTTCCTAATTAATCTATTCGCAATCTCTGGATATGACATTGGTAGAAAATTAAATGTCATTCGGTAATTTGAATCATTTTGATTTGACTGATATGATATTTGGAGATGAATAAAAATTATTATTATTTATTTTTATTTTAAAGTAAAAACTAAAATAAAGTTTTAAATTACATATTGTGGCATCAAAAACTTCACAATTTGTTTAAACGAACACAGTAAAGCCGGACTTCTAAAATGCTCCACTGTTGTCCAAAAAGAGACATAAATTATACGAGTAACAATTTATTCAAGTTATGACTTAGTGTTGTTATATGTAAATTATGTTAAACATGTGTAGTAAGTGATTCATTTGAAATTACAAAAATACATTGCTAATTTCACCTTAGCACTGAAAAACAATTGAATGTTGCATCATTAGTTCAAACATACCGAAACTTGTGCTAGTGTGTAACTAGTCAGTATGTTTTAAAAAAGTATTTTATATCCGATCAAACAGGTTGTTCACGCAAGCAATAACAAGCAGTTCACGTACTCATATTGTAATCCTATACGTTCGTATTTAAGGATCATATTGAAATACTAAGCCTCAGATGTCGCCCAATAATTTTCTTCAATTTTAGTTAAACATAGTCGGACCAATAGTGTTATGTAAATATGTAAATAGAGTAGCGAAGACGGTTTCAAGCAGGTTGTAAAGTATCTTAACTCATATGACACATTATAGCCTCGACTGAAATGGATACCATTATTGTTTACTATCATTATTATCCATTAAGCAATAAATTATAATTTTACTCTCATTTAACTGTTTTTAAATATTTTTTGGTTTCAAACAGATATGAAATTGAAAGTATAAAAATTCGTACTGATGTTGAGCAGAAAGTAATCACGAACATTTTCCCTTTAGATTGATGAGACCATGACTCATTCTCATTAAATGAGAAATTTACGTGGACTTTGTTTCTTCAACATTAGCGTTCTTATAATACAGTCAAGGAAGGGTAAGTGAATACTATAAATTCATGTCAGAGGACATTTCCGATGTATTTTGACCTTGGACGCCTTTATTTTTATAGTTTTTAAGACTATCAAATAAAACTACATTGCAATAAATTTGCAGTGTCTTAAAAATGGTGGACTAGAAAATTAATCGTCTGTGCTTTACATTTTTCAATTTTTTGCAAAAGTAATCAACGCTAACTAAACTGCCTCCGTGGCCTAACGGCTAAATGTTGGACTTGCAATCCTGAGGTCCCGGGTTCGATTCCCAGTTGGGGTCCTAATGGGACCTATCGCTATTCGGACCATACAACGCCATTATCGTCACTTACCAGCAGGAGAGATGAAGGCCAAGTGGCCATACCCATCAAACATGTTTAAAAAAATGCCCACCGTTAGATACTTTCTACTGAAGGAATTAATAAAAATACAGTATTTGAATGCATTTTAAGTTGAGACATTCTGGTTTTAAAAAGTTCATATTTTTGAAGCTAATATTTGTAAAATTAACTTAAACTTAAATTAACTTAACATTTTACCTTTTCACCATCTTATTTCAATACTGGATCACCAAGTACGGGATTATGAATTATGAAGATACTTTTTGCTCAACCTATTGTAAAAGAGTATTCCATTGATTGAGCTATTATATACTTTTACAATATATATACTAGATAATATGTCAATAAGTCAACACATACATAACTGTCAAATGGCAAGAAGTTTGAAAGCGAGAAAAAAGAAAAACAACTTTTAATTATGTTTTATCCTCATGAAAAAGAATCAAGTTACAAAGTTGTTTATTTATTCAAATAAATTACTTCTTACAAAACAAGTCTTTTAAATCAGAAAACATTTTGACTTGCTCTTTATTAAGAGTTTTTCTAAAGTTTTGATATCTGTTTCCTTGATTAACCATACTAAATATACTACTAAAATAAACGTGCCGAATAAAGTAGGTTCTAAGATTTGGTTTGAGAAAAAGTTGACTAATTGTTTAAACTAAAGTCTGATAACCTCGAATATACTTTTTTCTGTGACAGATCAAATTAAATAACAATATTTTAATAAGATATATTCTAAGCTATTGTATGAAAATGACTTATAATCACAATAAATGTCATGTCAGTGGTTTTCCAACGACATAGAGGAGACACTTTCCTAATCTGGTAGTGAAGTAAAACAGTAACTTAAGTAGGACCTACTTTCTCCGGCTCAGGCAAACCATAAGAAGTGGCATCCGTTGTTTTAAGAAATCAATGGTTATTTGTTGAAGTTTTCATGTTATATCGTTCCTGAAGTGCACAAACATTTTGTTACATACAGTTAGTGTAATTATAGGTAATATCGATAAGTCTGTAAGGAGACTTCATAATAATTACCGACATACAGACTTAAACTTTTAATAAAAATACAAAGGAAAATTGAATCGTTTTATTTACAACAACAAAATTCTGTTTATTTCTTTAAAAAAACTTTTGTACGTGACATTGTCTTCAAATATACTCACACGGAAACATTTTACCGTGGTGTTAAAAAGCTAAGCGTGCGCCAAACTTCATTAATATCGGTTAAGTGGTCATCAATCGGAAGCGTTTTGTTGATCTCAGAATCGATTAAAAGAGACTTTAAAAACCTTGTCTGCCTCTCTGCATCTCGGAGGGTCCCGAAGTGTGACTATTTTATAGCCAGATATGCTTATATCACCTCATCGAGCTACCGATGAATCCAAGTTCTCGTGGTGGCTAAAATGATTATCTTTAATATAAATGATTATCTTCAAAGTCGAAGTTTGTTAGTTTTTTCAGTCCAACCAATTATTTTGATTAGTATTCATTTTAATAAAGCATTTACAACGGGCGAAATTGCGGCTTAGCGTTATTAAGCAGGACATAAGCTTATTACCCGCGAAATCAGCTCCATTTCCAAGGAACCCTCTACAAGGATATACTTTGTCCTTATCCATCCTACACATTATGGTACGTCTACTGTCTACTTCTATTCTATTCGACAACTAGCCTGCCAAATTTCATCCTAATCGGTTCAGCAATTGTAAAAGGCATCAAACAGATAGAAGGACAGACCGAGTTACTTACGAACTGATAATATTTGTATGATATGATAAAAGACAAAATTTACATGCAGTTTTACAAAACAATTGTAAATCTGACATAACACGATGTTACATCAAAAGCTTTATTAACTCTAAAGATACCACTGAATATTTTGTCACAGAATGTCAAACAAATAATTCACCATCTGTTGGAATGCAAACAGTATTCGTCCCGAGACTGTCCAAGTTGGCTGCAGCCAAGGGCAAGTGGCATTAATTTTACTTTGCAGGACATGGTGCAAGGCAGCAACTTTTGTATTTTGTTCAATTTACGGTTATTTATGCTTTGAGATCAGTCTCTTAATGACGTTGAATTAGTTCAGGATATATTAATACAAGAAAATTATTCTAATAATGTAATCTAAAATTGTTTGCTTTCATATCGTCAGCAGGATTGATCAATGCTTCCTTAGAAGGTTCAAGTTATTGACGCACATATTCATGATATCATCATCAACGTCCCCACTGCAGGGGCTCAGATTTACTCTCCTACAGAGAGTGTATGGGCCATAGTCTACCACGCGAGCCCAGTGCGGTTTGGTAGACTTCCCACTTTTGAATTTCTTCTCAGGAGTTTGTAGGTTTCCTCACGATGCTTTTCTTCATTAAAAGCCCATAGTAATGATTGTTATACTATATACTATATTCAAAGCTATGTCAGAAGAGATAGTAACTATAGACAAAGAGCAGGTGAATATAATTTTAGCTTCGCACCACTGTGAGAGCTGAATTACTTCTTATTTTAGCGTAGCAAGATATATTTTTCATTGTAATGCCTGCGACTTCTAAGTATTATGTGAAAATAATTTTGAAATGTATAATTTTTTCTATTGTGGCTCACACTTATGTTTTGCTGGTAAGTTTGCATGCATGCTTGGTTTCTGTATTCATACTAAGCAATGATATGAATGTCGAGAATTAACAGGCATCTTCTAGACCAACGCGCACCGTCGTAGACCACATCGCCAGTTACCATCAGATGAGATCGTTGGAGAAACTGTTGGGATTCCATTAATAAAACATAAAGCGGGATCAATCATGGTTTTTCAGTAATTGTTTATGATTGAAAAGAACGAGCTGGATTAATAGAGTCCGCATAAAATCCAGTTCTCATAACTTGGACCGCGCCACAAAGCTTGCTAACAGAAAATTACATCGTTAGCCGTAATGGACAACATTTGTTTATAGCACGCGACTCTGCCCATTGATTACACAATAACTGGCGGACAGTTGAGTCTACATTAAATAACAGTTAATTGGTTACAGTTTAAAATTCTTTTATTCCGTATTTACGTACCTTAAAAGGAAAAAAAGAACCCTTATAGGATCACTTTGCTGTCCGTATTTTTGTCTGTCAATACCATTTTTCTCAGGAACGCGTAAAGATATCAAGTTTAAATAAATATTGAATATCCACGTCTGCAGTCCCTTGCATCTATGAAAAAATAAAACTTATAGGTCAACTTAATAATAAGATATGTCTGTTTAAGTCGTATTAAAGACAATTTCCTTAGAGAAAGCATGGGAAGCGATACATAATAAATAAATATTTTTCATATGATTTTTAACAAACGTATTTCTGAACTGTTTGTTTGACTGTATTGTTGTATGATTTTGATCCAACTATGGTGAACCCAAAAAGAGGATAATCTGAATGATAGCAATGCACGAGTACCTATATATGTTCACACACAGCCCATCGACCCACCTGGATATTAAGATCAAATGGTCCAAGGATCAATACTTATGTAAGTAACGATACACCAACACTCACCCTCACAACACAGACACACAATACTTTCATTACACAAGTCACAATCTTTAAGTTCACACACACAGATTATTTATAATCTGTTCTGTTCACTCATCAAGACTCATGCATCCTTCAAATTAATTAATTCTTAATCTACTACAAACTTTTTACTGTTTGCTCTAAACATATATTTTTGCATTTTTCGATTTAATCTACGACACATTATATTCTTCTTTATCTTTTTCTTATTGAAATTGGAAAGTCCTTGATGCAGATTTTTGATCTAGTTTAGTCGCAAGTCTCCAAAATATTTTGCAATGCAGGGTCTCAAGCCAAATCGCTTATAGTGTGTATGGGTCATAGTTCACCACGCGGGACCAGTGCGAATTGGTAGACTTCACACACACTTTTGAATTCTTTCTCAGTAGTGTTCAGGTTTCCTCACGATGGTTTCCTTCACCGAAAAGCCAAGGGTAATGATTTGTATCATTCGTATACTTTAGAATTACAATTTAAAATACAAGTCTGGATAAAAAACTTTGTAAATATTTAAAATACATACTACAAAATATTCCATTTAATTAATAACTGCCAAAAATGATAACCGATTACTTCTGAAAATATCACAAATAACCAGTCCCAAGCCCCTTGCATCTAAAAGATCAAAGGGATACAAAATATACTTACTGATTTTTGCCATTGAATTGGAGCGTGGCAGCCTGGTGAACCACGGAATATTCAGGAAAGAAAGAAAGGGCAGATGTACAAACCCGCGGAGTAAAGCACTAATGCCCTATACTTTACAATACTCCCAGAAATTACGTTGTACGTCAGCTTACGCTGTGTAAATTCCACTAAAAGTTACTTACACGGGCTCCCAAGCGCCGTTTATGAGGAAATTTCGTGTGGAAATTAAAATTTTTCCGGTGTCATTCATTTCCCGCCCCGAGTGGGAGAATTTTCCCGTTTCATGTACAGTTTTTCAGAAACACTGACGTTTTATATTTCATTGTGATTTAGGATTCCTTTAATGTCATATGTTGTAAATCTTGCTCAACAGTCAAATGCCAGTAACTGAAAAGTAAATTTAAAAACCCAACAACTAAATTACATTTAAACATATACCGTTGTATATACTTTTTGGGAACCATTTATAATACCCTTTATTATCGATCGATAGGTTTTGAAAAGAAAAGATTTGTCATGATCAGATGAGATGAAGCACAGGTGCAAATCGTAGCGACATTTAAAAAATTCATGTAATGAAACTTTAATGTTCTTCTTTAGGAAATAAAATGTTTCATATCAATTTTAGATTTAAATCAATTCATATCCCAAAGATTTTCAATTTGTTTAGTAAATAGAAACGCAATTTATATCCTAAATTGAACTGAAAAACCTTGCGTTACTTCTTTTTAAAGAAATTGTTATAGCGTAAGCAGTTGTAGCAAAAAAGCTTGGCTACTTTTCTGTGTGTCGGGCGACGCGCAGTGTAGGGTTCTGTAGTTGCCCAGTAAAATAAATTCAAACGTCTAATACATATTATATTTTTTGAATGAAATTTGTACGAAATTTTCATTTTGACATCTCGAAGTATATGTTATACTTTGGTCGAATATTTACTCGTTGACCTGTGAAGCCAACTTAGTCGTGGTAGTTTTCCTTTAAAGTACGTGTATGGGAGCCACTAAAAAAATTCAAGCTTTTACTCTACCAATTTGTCTACGTGATCAATATCTATACGCGTATCAAATAACAGCTTTCTAGTAGTAAGGGTCTCTGCGCCAAGCCGCGGACGGACACAGCGAAACTATAAGGGTTCCTTGTTTGACTACGGAACCCAAAAGAATGAACCGCAAACTTGTCAGAAGCAGGTTTAAAATAAAAACAAAACCGAAATCCCATTTACTTTCTGAAAGGCATCGATTAATAGAATGTTATTATAGGCGTCCGAATAAATTGAAAACTTTTGTGAGCGCCATAAAAATTTAATGCGTCAGAAACGATTACAGGGAGTCCCGTACTTCAGTACCGGAGGGCGGAGGAAACAAAAAGAATAACCAATACTCCGGAGCGGAACAAATAAATCAATGGGGAAAGTTTTGTTTCGGCAAGTACTCGAAGCGAGCGTATTTCGCGAGTCGGGCCTTATTGTAATTGTAAATTTAACTTTGACAAGCTAACATTGCCGTTTTATTGGACTGATTCCTTGGAATAGGCAAAGTTGGAATAGAAAGGTAGTCATAGAATAATTATTTTTTAAAATTCAAAGAATTACTTATTGGTATACCTATTTATATGTAAGATCTTGGCTGAATAAATACACGTACGAGTACAACCAGTCACTCGGCACTGACCAGGATTGGGTAGTTGATTTTTAAAATTCATACTCGCGTTCGAGAGACCATGTGGAAGATAAGTAGCCCTGTGAAACATGTTTACTAATGCTTTTTCAATATATCCAGTGAAAAAGTAATATTCTAGCCAAGCGGTGAAAAAAACGGTCTCTATAAAAAGGTCACACAGCAGCGTAACGCCCTGATTTGGAGCATAAAAATCTGTATAGCTGCTAACAATATTTGATTTATCTAGTAAAATAATGTCTTAAAGTGTCTACTCCCTTATTAATCTCAATCCATCTACGAGTATAATATTATAGATTCATTAGTATGATTTGATTGATTTTATTTTGACATTGAAATTACTGTTTGAGATTTATTTTCTATAATTTTTGACATTTTGTAACGCGGTCATTCCGCCAATTACGAATCGGTTTTGATGATTTTTTTTGTTCAATAGATCATACTTCAGAGATGGTCCTATAATAATATATTTTATCGAAATGCATTTAACGCTTTTTGTGAAGATCAACAACGACAGTGAAGTGTGAAGAGGACGAATACTGTAGACTTTTTTTTAATACGTTAATTTTATTTTCTGTCCAATTCTCAAAAGGATTTGAAATGAGTGGTTATCCCGCGCGGCGTGGCGGGGGGATATTCAACTGATAACATGGTGTTAGAAAGCTAGGGGGTAGACAAGAGACTCAACCAGTATTGATAGGTGTACATCATTGACAGCACATAAGTCCACAGTTGGACATGAATTTCTATAGTTATCACGCTTGTCTGGCAGGTTTGTGATCGCAGTAAGATGTTTTTGCATGGCAAACGTTTGTGTCTAATGTGATACAGCAGGGAAACATTTAAAAAATCTAATAATATTACTCGATCCATTTAACAAACATAAAAGATATAATATAATACATTATATGTATACAGTCATTTATTTTTCATAGCCAGTACAACAACATATCATACCCATAACATACGAATGAAATAATGTACAATACATTTCGGAATGAGGAAATCCTTAGACGAACTATGGTCAACGACGTAGCTCACCGAGTCAGTGAGATGAAGTGGTACTGAGCAGGCCACATCGCTCGAAGAACCGATAACCGGTGGGGAGTAAAGGTTCTCGAGTGGCGACCACGTACCGGGAAACGTCTACCAGGCCGTCCCCCCACTAGGTGGACCGACGACCTGGTTAGAGTCGCGGGGAGTCGCTGGATGCAGGTGGCTCGGGACCGGTCGATGTGGCGTACCATGAGGGAGGCCTATGTCCAGCAGTGGACGTTTCCCGGCTGATGATGATGACATTTCGGAATTGAATTTGACCTTTATTTAACACTAGCTTAACGTCAGCAAATTCATCCGCATTCGTACTTGTTCAGTCCAGATAAAAAGTATGGTGTCCTTTTCTGACCCTTCAATGATTCCTATACAAAAATTACAAACATTCATCCCCCTTTTCACCCCTTTCGAGGATAAATATCCCAAAAAATTAAAACTACTGTTTATTGTCTCTAAATGTAAATATCAAAAAGCAGCCAAGTGCGTGTCGGGCCACGCGTAGTGGAAATTCCAAAAATCCTTTCTTAGTGGGTGGTTTTGTCAAAACCGAAACCTATTGCGAAAATTTCATCATTCTGGCTTTTGACGTTTCAGCTAAGCGTTGATTTATGAATCAGGGCAAGCTATTTGATATATCACTTATAGAACCATTTCCCATTACAATTAAAAATAGCTATGCTGAGATACGTACATACATGTTACATATAGACAACTTAGTGATTTTACAACAGTTCCGTTTTTTCATCGGATATTCGGGCCCTTAAAAATATTTTTAGATACAATATTATCTTAAAACTAACTTACTGCCAACATTAACACTCGAAAGCACAATTAACGATCCAAAACAAACAAAACGTTCAGAACTTCTCTAGTACCCAGCTTCGTAAACTCGCGCGTAAAATTCCCTCGGATTTATCACAAACATACAGTTGCCAAGTTGGCCCTTTCGGAACGCTACCAAAAACAATATGTATTTCCTACATCGCATATATTATGTCGTTCGTCGTTCGCTTGACGAACTTTTAGGTTGATTCCATGTTGTTGATGAAACCGTATGTGATCGGATGTAAAATGTATCTGATCATGTTTAATTTACAATTAGAAAACGGCATTGATTTACCGAAAAAATATACAGATTGGCTTCTTGACAACTGCTTTGAATCATAAACATTAATAATTTTATTTAATTGAAAATTTTTATTTTTATTATTTAACGAATTAATTATTAATTTTAGCGAATTATTTAATGCCAAAATTATTACCATTGTTCTGATTGACATGCTATGTAAACAAATTTTTAAACAATTGAATTCCTTATTAGATATGTTTATAATATTTGCACACCTGTGGACAGGTTAAGTACGAGTACATCGGACCAATTGAAATTGATATCTTAACACCGTGTAAAAAAATTATATGGTTAACAAATATTTTTTTCTTTTTTCTTTCAATTTCGAAAGATTTAAAATTCGTTATTGATTTTAATTTTAAGCCGAGTTTTTAAATGTTCTTTTCATTAACTTGTTGTCAATCAAGAGCTTTGTATAACATATATTTCAGACACGAGTTTAAGAGACACAGAAAGGACCAATAACAAAATTCATAGATAAGCTATTATACTAACCAGTTTACTATTACCGTACATTAAATACTCAACGTAACAAGACTAGAAAACATGACCCGAATCTGTCTGAACATACTCCCACAATAGTCCTAGAGTAGCCGACGTGCCTGCAAAGATGATTTTTCTTTGTCATTCCCGTTGATCCTACAAAAACATGTAAATATTGAAAGGGTGGAAGCTTCCCGTGAGCTCCTGTAACCCCTTAATGGCTAACCAAATACGGGAGAGCCACTTGACTGTGCTCTGTCGTTGACTTTGTAACCTGTTGGCAGGACGCAAATGCGTTGTGTTCCCAGAATTCCGGGAACGAAATGAAAAATGACCGTCTGTTGTTTACAAAGACTGCCTTGGAAAATGTTACAAGTTACAAAATAGACATTTATGAGACATTAAACTCTTATCACGCTACCATCCTTACTAATATTAAATGCGAGAGTAAGTTTATTTGTATGTATTTCCTTCACGTTGTAACAGAAAATCAGAATGACTTGAGTGTTTGGTAAAGGGATCGCTCGGAAATCGATGTCATTCCCATTATACAATTCCTGAAGTCCACGCCGATGAAGTCACGAACAAAAGCTAGTAGTTAATATAATTAATAATACTAAGACACTAGTAACATTATTAAAGCCAACTAATTACTATTACAATGTAATTAATCATTTATGTCAATTGAATGAATTTACTTGCAAAATAGTATACATCCTTTTTTTGGGTACCTTGACGGGATTCACTACACAGGCTGCATAACCTGTCAGGTACAGAACAAATAACTGTCCAACTTCTCTTGCACTGGTCAGGTAAATACAAGTAATAAAAGTTTAGAAGCTACCAAAGAACATGATTCGAAAGTGTCACGGAATCGAATTGAAAAATATAAGAGGTCCGATATCTCCTGATATTGCTTCAAGTGCAGAACTACTGCTATTGCTCTCGCTAACATTGCTGACTTCGAACTCTGTGTTACCAGTCTATATTTTTGATCTTTCATTTTTAGGGTTCCGTACCCAAAACGTGCCCAACGGGACCCTATTACTTAGACTACACTGCCCATCCTACTGCATTACGTATACGGAGAGTGAAAAACTCATAGATATAGTATTTCTTTGGCCGCCATAACAGCAATTGTTTCAAATAATAATTTAAAATTTAAAGGAGGTACTCGTACAGGAAAAATGAGTTTTTTTAGTTTCTTGTTCGATCTTCTGTTAAATATTGTACGGTGATATACAGAACCATTTGTGTGCGAGTCCGACTCGCTGGTGGTTAACGTCTGAAGTGAAAAAAGATATGCCATACGTATTATATTTAGGGAATTATGTCTGAGTGTACCGTACTCAGCTAGAATTCTCATATTAATGTAAATGACTTGATGAATGATATCTTATCGTATCTTCCTCAACCGGCAAAAACACTACTGTTGTTTACTAACGGACTTTGATAAACCTCGCAACAGATTGGTTCCAACAAACCAAGGACCTCCAAGTTGTGAATCGGAATATGTAGCTAGGGATGCAGTTAATTATTTAAAATACTACCACTGAGTATTTGGTTAATATCTCAGCCATTTTGTAACCGAACCTTGAATTCGTTTGATTACAAATTGTATTTAGAAGTTTGTGTTTTTCCACAGGCTTGTTTTCATTCCTAACTGTCCTTTGTCACGGAATGTATTGTAATTTATTTTTATTGCTCGCATCGAGCGGGCGCCATTAGCTCGATGATTGAATCGGACTTATTGGATTGGATACGAGTAACGAAATGTAACTAAGGGTTGGGTTTTCTGGCTTATCAACATATAGCAAATTATAGGTATTTCGAATCAACGACTGCATAATTTAAAATGGTAACGTCTGTTTCAACCTGAGATTGAAGGTAATCATTTTAATATTTGATAATGGTTTTTTTATTACCACTTTTTCATTCATATGAGATTGGTCTGTAGATTAGGTGTTAAATTTTTAAAGTATATTAGTAAAGTAGTTTCGATCTATTATATAATCTATAATATTATTTATATCAATGTCATGAGACTAGATACGAGTGTAAATTATTTACTTTTAACCGACTTCCAAAAAGGAGGAGGTTATCAATTCAACGGGTATGTTTTTTCTTTTTTTTTTAAATGTTTGTTACCTCAGAACTTTTGACTGGGTGAACCGATTTTGATGATTTTTTATTTATTTATTTGATTCAGTTCTGACAACGGCACCCATGAGAAAACGATATAAATTTTAAATTTTCCTAAGTAAAAGTAGACTTTTAGGACAATTGAAATCGGTTTAAGGTTATTTTTGAACGCATTTACTTGCTATAGATAATAATTTGTAGTTGCAGAAAATATTCACAATGGTTTTCATAAAAACAAACGATCGAGCGTACAGTATGTATGTATGGAGAAAATTGCGATATTAGAAAACGCCAATGAACTCGTTTTAATATTATATCCTTAATCTAGGAGTCAGTAAAAAGAAGGAAATATTCTCAAATACATTAACACGAATCATCTAGACACATTATTAGTATTATAAATCTTTTAAATTGGTACCAGCGGCCGTAGTCAATATTTAGTACTTATCTACAATAAAGTAATGTATTGTTCCTAAGATACAGCCATCTGACAGACAGATGGATGGACAGCATATCCTAATCATTATGAAAAATTGTGGAATGGTCTTCGAGTGGGAATACTTTCTTTGGACTGATTCATTTATAGGGTTCCGTATCCAAAGGGTAAAAACGGGACCCTATTACTGAGACTTCGTTGACTCGTTCGTTCGACAGTTAAAATATACACAGGTTATGTACTTCTGTTGCAGATTTAACAAAAAAACAGTTAAATAAAATAAATATTTAATAGGGCTCCCATACAACAAACGAGATTTTTTGACGTGCGATGTAGCATACAACTACCGCCATGTAGTGGCGTACTCGTCTACTATTTCTACTGCAAAACTAAAATGATAACGAAAATCAAGGCGCATTCTTTAGATTAGTTTTCCGTATGTTAAATATCCATATTCTGTACACGAGACCGACTCGCACTTGACCTTACATGTACGCGACTTCTAGAGTTTACATTTCTGTGGATTATATCTTACCAAAGCTACAGATCGAAATAAACCTACACAAAAATTTCCTACGTGAAAATTATAGCTTATAGCATATGGATTATGGGTGGAGTCGATAGCCGTCATTTTAATAAAACAATATCATATTCACTCATGTGAACAGGCACGATATCTTCTACTTTTCTATTTAAAAGTGATATACAGACCGCTTGACCTCCGGCAAGTCGATCAAGTCGGCCTCGTGTGGCTTTTTAGCGCTCTATATCGTGAAACTGTTAAATTATCTATGAGGTGCCGTTGAGCCCTAAATTTCCTCGCCCGTAAATCACAATGGCTGGCGTTATTAAAAATAAGCCCCGTTCAGAGGCAGAGCTGGAATATTCCGGGAACTGGGTCACACCCGCGTACCGACGCGGTATTCATCAAAGTTTCTTATGAAATTTCAATAGCTTGGAGCCCTTGTAGTTTTACATTTTACCATGGAATTTTGTATATAAGTACGAGGGCTATGGTAACCGCCACTTGGTAATCATATTTTGTGTGATTTGATGTTTATATCTCTCTCAAGCATAAATGGCTGAACGGATTTGGACTAAGTTTATCACAATGATTGAACTAACTCCAAAAAAATATACGATCGAGTGTAAAATTGTTTCTGCAAATTTTACTCTAAAGAACGCTCGGTAGCTGATTCATAGTGCATATAATCAATGAAGTCAAAAAAGATTTGTAGCATTTTATTTTTATTAACAATATAAAATTAATAAATATTTTTATATTAAAAATACCCCCGTGGCCTAGTGGCTACACGCTTGTAATAGTAATCTGGAGTGGGGGTACTTGGTTTGGTTGGTGGTAGGGCATATCCAACACCTTACTTTTACTGAAACCAATTAATAGGGCATCACACACACACACACCTTATTGTTAGTTTTAAGATGTTTATAGCTACAATTTTATTAGTTTTAATGTTTTTTCCATAATTCATTTTTAAGGTCAAATATTGTTACACTTTTCTTTTCACATTGATATTATAAATTCTTTTTTCCATGCTTTATACCTATAACCAGTCTGAAATATATTTCATTAAACAGCCTTCTGCTGCAGCTATTTTCCGCGGGGAAGAGTGCGGCCTCCTAATACAAGTATTATCCATACTTACGAGTAAAAGGAGAGCCTCCACGAACTGTATACATACAAAGGTTGTAAACGAAATAAACATTTTTGTTTTTATTTATTTGATACTATCTATGCCCGATCTGCAGCAAACCCATTATACATATGTAGGTAAATTGAAAATCCTTTGTGCTATAAAACACAATTTAATCCCAATATGTCAACTACCCAATTCTGTTCTTACAACAGATTCACACAAGTTAAACTCTAATCGTATCTGGAAAAGGCCTACAATATAATCTCAGGCCACACCCAGTAACATTTAATACTCGTATGTAAATGCCACGTCACATACATCAACCCGCGTGATGGCAGTGCGTCGGTGGTGGGAGATGAGACTTGTGTATATTTTTAGATAAAACAGAACGTCGCTCGTGCGTACAGATATTGGGATTTGAATTACTGTAAATATTACCCAAATCTATGTGCTACCTGTAAACAAATGACGGCTTTGGGGATTAAAGGACAAGACATGTAAAGAATATTTTTTAATGATTAGAACAATTATGTTATACGAGTACATATTATCAGAAGCAGCAACAGCCTATATATGTCGCCACTGCAGGGGCTCAGGCTTCCTCTCCTACAGAGAGTGTATAGGAGTCCACCACGTGGGACCAGTTCGGATAGGTTGACTTCACACACACCTTTGAATTTCTTCTCAGAAGTGTGCACTGTGCAGGTTTCCTCGCGATGTTTTTCCTTCAGCAAAAACCCAATGGTAATGATTTTTAGCATTCGTACATAAGTTACAATTAACAAATTGGAACGAGCTATCGAACCCAGACCTCGATTGGTCAAGGACTGACTCCACCCAACCGAGCTACCATGGCTTTTTAATCTCTCAAACTCTCAACTCATCAAAGTCATGAATAGTGAATACTTCTAGTCAAACTGAGAAAATATTATTTTCCAAAGTTAAGTACTAACATGATATTAAACCCATCGGCGCTTGGGGACAGGGCCCTCCGCGTCCTCTCCGCAATCATCTTCAAAATGTAGTTTGCTTTTACGCATGATTCCCCCGACAATTTAATACGGTGTATAAATATTTTAAACAAGATTCTGCCCGTGACTTCACCTTTGATTTTATAAAGAAATCCTACAGGAACACGGTTTTAATCAGTTGCAAAGTCCACTGTTGGAACAGAACCTCATTATCGCCACGTGTGACCTATGGGAGATTTCGCCATAAGCTAAGTTGTACGAATACTTTACAATGTGTCAAGTTTTATCAAAACATTTTCAGCAGTTTACTAACGGCTAGAGTGATTGATTAGTGATTATAAATATCAAAACACATAAACAAACAAATGTTGCACAATAATTTTCTAATACAAACTGATTGGTTTTTATTCGTTTCCATTTAATATTACCCAACAGTTTCCTATAAACCTCGAGTCGCAATGAAGTGTTTATTTGATCACATTGTGTCCTCAAGTGTTTCAACTGGTGCCCTGGTCAGTAAGAAATACTCTCCTCCGCACACTACCTAGTACATTACTGAGCTGAAATCAACACCACTCGAGCCATTACACCACACGCCGCACCCGTTAACCACACTCGGAAATTCCCAACTTAATAATTAATTAAGTTAATACCTCCATAACTTAATCGGTCGTAAGTTAGAGTGACAGGAGGGGGATCAATTAACGCGAAACGCGCCCGACCAGCCCTGTTTACTCTCAGCTATCAGATGTGTTTGACTTGCTCCAACTTGTGCTTATTGGGACATGTTCTCACATGTTACTGTGTTTAAACCACGATTTACCTTAGCTGCCAAATGGATCAGTATATCAAGAATGTGTCGGTTAGAAGTTGACTCCGCAATGTACAAGCAAATCAAGTGAAACCAAGGCAAGGCTCAATTTTCCTATTAGATCTCAAGTGATCAAGTCAACGTCTATCAACAACAAAGTCTATGCAGACGAAATCGCCGGCAAACGATTCTTCAACAAGTGCTTACTTTATTTGCGTCCAAAACAGTTCCGCTTGCTTGGGTTTTGGAAATAATGTAACGAAAATTGCTATCGAATTCAAATTAGTCTACGAGTGAGTAGCAAGCGTAGCACAGTCTACGACTTAGAGTATGCTACGACGTAGAGTATGCTACGACGTAGAGTATGCTGCGACTTCGTCGTAGCATGTATGTCGTGGAGCAGAACAGCTATTAAATTATGTTTTTAATATTACATCATCAACATCTAACTATAACTGTTACATCAAATTATAACTGTTACAAGTAAAAGTAACTAATATATCGCCTTGTCATACTTTATATGGTGTTATATGCCTATATCACCGCGCTTCGCAGGAGTACTGGTGATCAAGGCAATAGTTTTAATAATGAGGTTGATGTCCACTGTAGATTATAACCGCCTCCGTGCCCTAATGGCTTAGTGTTGGATTCACAATCTAAAGATCGCTGGTTCGTTTCCAATTTGTTCCAGGTTTGGTTGGTGGTAGGAAATTGTATATGTCCACTGGCTGGCTACCACCATGTTACCTAAGTCTGCCACAAAGCAGCAGTGTTCATAGGACTGTTGTGTTCCGGTATGAAACGTAGCAGAGCCAGCACTTCTAGGTGTGCACGTTTACCATCCAACGGCCTAATCGTCACTTACCATCAGTTGAGATGAAGGCCAAGTGCACTCATAATACATAAAAAATATGATCATGTTCACATCTTGTAAAAAAATCCACCATGAAACTAAATGTTGGTCTAACACTCTGCAGGGTTTGTTGGCATTTTCTATGTCTGCCTGGCTACCCATGTTAAATAATTCTGCCGCCAAAAATCAGTGTTAACAACACTGTTGTGTTCTGGCATGAAAGGTAGCAGAGAAAGCACCTCATTGGCTTCTGCGTGCGGCTTCTGGGTGCGCACGCTTACATTCCAACGGCCTTATTGTCACTTATAACCCATCATACATTCATTTATCTCTGCTCCTGTCAAAACTTACTAATGCCACTATGCCATACTTGACATGATTTATTATTATTACACTTAATACTTAGCGGATTGATGATCGTAGTAAGATTTTTTATGTACTCATTTCAATATCACTAATTTGTATGACACGACAGGACTTTATTTTAAAGCTTAAACCATAATCACTCATCAGAAGTACACAACTAATTCTAAGCAATAGTTAGGTTATTTGTTAAGATATTAAACTATGCAAATAAGTTATGCCTGACCTACAGGCAGAAGTCATTCCGAAACTTAGCCAATTCATCCGGAACCTTCGCCATAATTGTAACAGTCGAACACAATTTCAATTTAGCGTATAATGTCGGTCCCTTGTGGTTGCCGAGGAGATTCACGTCTCAGGTGGTGCGAATTATCCCAGTACTCGGACCGTATTCGATTGGAATCCGTGTCCTATTTGGAATACATAGGTGTGCTGATTTGTCAATGTATTCTCTAGATACTTGCAACAATGCAGCAATGTATCGAAGTAAAAATTGGTTTCGAAATACAAATGAATAAAAGGGTTTGTACTTGTCTATGACATGGATCTCACGTGCTGGTAAGTGATGTGAATGTATTTGGATATACAACGTATTCACTCAGAAACCTGAAGCAAATGAATCACTTTCTCTGTTATAATATTCCTACTAGAACACAACAGCGCCATAAACATTGCTGTTTGGCGACAGATGTAGGTAACACGGTGATAGATAGCTAAGCAGACATAGATTGGTACCTCACTGGTAAATAAAACCTGGGACTTCTGGATTTATAGTCAAATTTTGTAAAACTGAGTATCGAGTTCCATAGTTGAATAATATTTTTAAATCAGAGGTAAAGGATTTAAATAATAAAAGGTTTTTAATTAAATCTGAAATCGTGAAATCTGAACTCTTAACATTCGTAAATTTATGAGTTTCAGTTTAAGAAATTGAAATTACCTCACTAACAACAATAAAAGTTGAAGTATTGACTTTTATATTTAATAAATTGAGCGAGTGGATTATAATAAACTTTAAGCTCATTTGAAATATTTTAAAAGTCTTGAGTATAAAAGTATCACAAACATTATTTATTAAGAACAAAGATGTGGAATGTTTAAATAAATAATTTTACTTCGATCCGTGATAATATTTTAAGTACAACAAGACGATCACTGAGAAGGTCAACAGTGACTAGTAAATAAATGTAATCCGAAATTCATGTCGATATTTAGTGAGCAAATTCTGTGGCTAACTCGATAACCCGGCTCGAATAGGAATCGGTTCGATCAGCCCGGTGTGAATATTAAGTAGCTTATCTGCAATTTGATTTATAACGTTGAAAATTTCAGGAGGGTTTGACTGCGACAGGATATGAATCGGCGGAAAATGACAGGTTAAAAAAAGTTCGTTGATTTACGAGGTCATCCGTTTGGCGGACAAAATGGTGGGGACAAAGGACTTTGTAATTGATGTACTTTTTTTAGCACGAAAGGGGAAACCCTTTGTCAATACTTAGTAAATAAAGATGTTCGTTACTTGTTTACTGGTTCACGCTTCTTTTACCTTAAAAATAGCTTCATCAGTTGTTCTCTTTTTTGTTATTTAAAATTATAAATGAATCATAAACGCTTGACGTTGAAGCATTTGTAGTTGAGTATAAAGTTCAGTACGAAATATATTTGATTTGGCTTTCTTTAAATGAACATACTTTGGTATGCAGCAGCATGTATGGTAGCAACTGAGGCATTGACTCGTTTTGTGCAACTTGACTTGTTTATGTAACATGTGGCATTTTGGGCGAAAACACTTTTATTATTAGTAACAAAATCAATAGCTCTACCGACATTGTCTGCAGAAGAAATGACGTAAGAAATGAAACATCTATGGCATTGTTTCATTGTATTTATGCAGTACATAGTCTGGTCACAAATGTTATCAGTTAACTTTTATCGTCATAAGCTTTTAATGACAATTGTTTTGAAATCTACTTTCAGAACGTCGTAAGATCCGTCCGCCCTCTGAAAAGAATTTCTGCGTACAACAAAACGTGAAACAAACCCTGATAAATACACAGCCTGATAGCTGGAGTCACACAAACAACATCCAAACGCATTAATCAATGTCGTGCCACCTCTATCGCTTCCTGTCTCGATGTAAAGCGCTTTCAGGCTTAACTTACTTTAACAAAGTTTTCTCCTTTATTCAATGCTTGAAAATTTAATATCACTTCTTACCACTTGTAACCTATCTTGCACGTTTTACTAGTTGCCGTTTGCGGAGCAATCGTTCAAGCCAATTCCATCTTGTCTTGTTGAAGTCGCAAAATTCTTAGACCAGTAAATCTTGTTATTATTCAAGCTCCGGTCCGTCGTTGCGTCGATAAGACGACCAATTTGCATAGACTGTAGTACAGATACCAATTTAGAAGTCAAACATGGGGGTCTTCATTAAATTTGTAATCGTAGGGGTTGTGACTATTTTAGAGTAATCACGTAACAATGCAAATTGGAACAAAATTTTCAAATATAAGTTTTCATAATAATGGAAAAGTTTAGTTGTAAACTCTACTGGCCCTTAAACTAGACTTAATAAATAAAACCTACAGATTAATATAACAATACAAATTACCAGCGTTTAAATTAAATTTTTTAAATTTGAATTTAGCGTCTCTGTGTGTGTGTGTATGTGTGTACTGATGTTTATTCGTAGCGTACACACACTCTTCCTTATAAAAAATATTTTTATTTCACATAAAAGAGAGAGAGAGAAAATAAGAAGACATCATTTCACTTGTATTACATACTCGTACCACTAGCATTTTGTTGTTATCAGTTTTGCTACCCATCATTAATGGTGACCATGGAAAATCATCTCATGGGCAATCATTTCTTACCAGTAGGTAAGTGACGATAAGGCTGTGGAATAAATACCCAAAAAACACAAATAAAGCTGTGGTTATATCATCTTTCATAGCTGGGATACAACCATCGTTATTAAAACTGCTGTTTGGCGGCAGGCTTGGATAAAATTATGGTATCCAGCCAGATTGACATAGAACAATGTTTAATCACCAACCAAATCGCTCTGGGCTCTCTGCACTGGGAACAGAACCCACGAAACTGAGTCCAATTGAAAATTATATACAGTATATACATGAAGATTCACAAGAGTATAAATACAACTGAATATTTAAAGGAAAAACTTGAAAGATAACAACTCTAATAAAACATTTAAAGGGCAGACATAAAGGACATTATTTTAAGCACGTTTAAGAGGACACAACCATGGAACGCCAAACCTCGCTGGTAACAAAGGGAGGAGACTTAGATCAAGCTGGTCTGTGGTTTTGTATTCCAATCATAATACGATTACTTTAGTCAATATGCCAGATATCCAGACGGAAAGAAATGTAAATACTCTGATGCCAATAGGTGTGAACATGTTGTGGGGGGGTCCCAGCGAATGTGACTCCACCTGACGCCGCACCTGCACCAAGCTCAATGCCATTGGCAAGGATCGGGCTGCAGTTGAAATATAGTCACGGCTACCACTGAATCGTAAACGGTCATCCAGCTAGATTGGCAATGTTTGACAAGTGGAGAGTGCTTTCATGTTCATTACCTTACCCAGAGCTGCATTGTTACTTATTTATTTTGGACATGACAGTCGAGTTCCATTCACTAGTTTAGTAATGTGTATTTTGATTATTAATTTATAACTTAGTTCAATCTAAAAAGCCTAGGTTAGGTTACGAAAAACTATTCAGGAGATAACAACATCTTACTGCGATCACCACTCTGCCTGCTAAGCGTGATGACTACGTCAAATCTCTCAAAGAAAGGCTAATGTGGCGATCTATGAGGGAGTTTCATCTCCAACAGTGAACAACGCCGATTATGATGAAAAAGCTTAGATTAAGAGTGGTACTTATAAGGACCTGAGTTAATATGTCCAGAGATCCCAATTATTATTATTATTTATTTAAGTCAGACATACATCCATAATGTTAGTAAACCAATGAAACTGTCAGCTTCGCTATGAATAGCGATGGTGACCCCGGCGGCGATCAGGATGCTCTCTAGTGTGGTGACCTATTACCTAGTAGTAGTAGTAGTGTGGTGATATAGTAGTATACAAATTAATTTTATAAACAGTCTCGGGTCCAAGATTCTCACAAAATCTTGTAAAGCTGCACAAATTTGTACATGTAACTATAGGACGAAAAGTATGAAGCATTTTCTATTATTTTATTTATTTTCCAGAAAGACATACATTGTTAATGCAAAAAATTGATGCAGAACAAATATTTAACACAGAAACCGGTTAATCCTCCACTGATACATAGTAACTAACTAAAATTTAAACTAAACTAACTAAAATAAATTTAATTATGTTTAGGGTTCTGTACCTCAAAAGGAACGCATATAGAATCTATTTGTTATCCGTCTTGACTTTATGACTATGACTTTAGCTCTCGTACACCTAACTATCCTGGAGTAGACGGTTGATAAAGGAAATGGATTTGCTACTCAGTTCTGAGACGAGTGAACCAACGTTATTCAATATCAATATTGTCCGTGGTAATTGTATTAAACTTTGCGGTGTTACGTGATGGATTTTGTGCTTTGGTTTCTTTGTCAAACACTTATCCTTAAAGCTTATTCTTTAATGAAGAATTGGTGACACACTATTTTGGACTAAATCAACAGATGGTTTGGACTGAACATGTGCTAGTTTCTTTTCAAAAATGAATAATAAAATCATTTTTGCTGAAATTTTTTAAAGCTTTTTACTGAACCTTAATAATTATAATCAAAATGTTACAACAATTTTATAAAAAGTTGATTCGCAATCAACCGACGTTGAACATTAAAGAACTGTTACTGTTATTAACATATATTTAATATAAGTTTTAAATATATGTACTTATTTATTTTAATTTTTTTTTCTGTTTGAATAATCTTTTAAATGTATAAATAAAAATATTAAAATAAATAATAATAATAAATATATGTACTTCAATATATCCTGATAATTTGACTGTAATTCATTCCTAAAATTAAATTAATCTCGAAAAACAAATACGCAAAACAGTAAATTTTTAATTACTTGTGGATTTTGACATGGATGTGGAAAACGAACTCTCTCATGGTCGCGTTACTCCTCACAAGCACAACGAGGAATCAAAAACAATGTTTAGAAAACCATGTTTTTATGGAATCCATATTTCCCAGCAGACCAAAGGATGAGCCCGGTACCTACTAATTGAAACCATGCCGAACACCTTTCCGCTTCGCTGCTCGTGCGCTAGGACCAGGAGGGTATAAAACAAAGGCGATAAGCTCCCACGAGAGTTTTGTATGGGTAATTTTTTTCTCCATCCGAATGCAAATATATTTGTTATAAGTTTAAAGCCTTTTGTATGTCTGTCTGTCAGTCTGGTAGCAATCAAATGGATTCAAATCGATTCATTATAAGAATGCTGGCCTGGTGGTACTTAGCTAGGTTTAGAGGAAATCGGTTTATTCCATCTTAACTCATACTTAACTGCTATTTTCTAGATTAGTCTCGGCACCCTAGATATACAAATGTCGACAGATTAAAAATTTAACGTAAAAGAAAATAATGAACGTGCTGACTGTGAAAGAGTAAATAAGTCGTCATTCATTTCCTTTCCAGCCTTCAATATACTGATCAGACTCTCAACATGATTTCTTTTAAACACCCTGCACGGGTGAATTTGATCGTCTAATTTCAAAACAATCTGCAATCAGATTGTACCGTACCACGGTCTAATCACATGTGAGATTAAAACTACGATTAAATTGCCCCGTTTAGAGCGCTTTTTTTCTTATAAGTTGCATCATGGAGCATCATGACTCAACTCATTTATCATTGCTACAAAAACACCGATTCTATTCCGTACTTCACACTGACATTTCCTTGCATTCATCCCCCAAATAACATTACTTTTGATCGTGTTGTCTTTGTGTATTGGTCTATGAATTTTGGCTGGAAGCCAATGTTGATTACTCTTCATGGAAGTCAAGTGAACATCGCATCAAGAAGTCTCAAAGCTCGTTTGTAAAATAGTAGTTATCTATTTACTACTATTGTTATATGTTAGACATGTGCCTCCCTCATACATTAACATGCCATACTTTCGAACAGAAATGCCAAAATCATCACAATCGTCAGGTGTATTAGTGGTCAGATCATAGTAAGATGCTGTTAGCGCAATGGTTGGTATTACTTCTTTATTATTTTTGCCTTAGTCACCCTGGGATCCGTCAAATAGCGTGATTCAATTATAAAACTGAGATCACATGACACGATCATTGTCTATTGGTGACAAGAATCAACATAATAACTTAGTTATGAAACATCTAAATATATAGGCTATACTTTGCAGTAGACGTCGTTACAGGTGTATAACGAATTACGTTCGAGGGTACGATCAGCTGTGTCAACTGGTAAATCAATAAAAGTTGGTTGTCCAGACGGAATTGTCTCACTGACAAATAAAACAACAAATCAAATCAATATGTTTAAAGCAAGTTTATGGCTCACAATTAAACAGTTCTCTTCCCATCAAATAAACTACATTAGGAAATAAACTAAGAGGAAGATCAGAAGTTTATTACTTGGGTCAAATCGCAGAGACCGGGAAGGTTTATAGCTAATTCCCGAAAACCAATAAGCGTTGACTTCGCCACTTTCACTGCACCTATTCCACCTCAGGGCCATAAATTCTTCGGTTAACTGCAACCAATAGTCGTGTTTTACGACCGCCCTTTGTGAGGACTTTGACAATTTGCAGACTGATTTAGAGATTTAGTTCACTGCTTTACCTTTCCTTTATCCTGAGCTATCCTTCGTAATTAATGTTTATGACGGCCGAGTGAATTTTATACCAGCACTAGTAAGTCACCCGTGGCCTGGCCCCCATCTTAATCTCAAGCGGTGCTCTACCTCAACGTAGGAACGTTAAAAAGGTCAAGTTTCCAATCCAATTGGTTTGGGTTTGCTGTCAATCAGTCAGGAAGTCTTTTAATAGTAATCTTCCGCTTGTAACTATATTGTATAACTATTGACAATATCAGTGTTATCCGACTTAGAAGTCGCTATATCATCTGTCCCTTGATACAAACGTGACATGGTAATACCGATGGTGTGAGATGGTGTGACAGTGTGACGTCACATAGGCGGAAGTGACACGTGTCTCCTTTATGAACGTCTCAATCACGCGCGGGTTTGCGCGGTTATTAATATTCAGACGACCTTGGGAGCTGTTTACAGTGGAATTTTGGATACATGTTGCAAGCGATGGCTAATCTAAAACATGCCCGAGGAATTATTTTCAATTCAATAAACTGTGTAATTTTGGTTTATGTTGAGGACTTATTTTTGTGTTTGTTAGTTGTTGGCACTGAAATTTTCGAAGCTGCACTGGCGTTCTATAAAAGAAAAAAACGTGGAAGCGTTTCTAATGTCAATATGTACAAAATTCGCGGGCAAAAGCTATTACTAAAATTATCAACCCACTATCAGATGAAAAGTGACTTTGTTCTCACAGAATACCACTGCAGCTGCTAAGCGGCTTATCTCAGTCCCGTAGCTTTTTCCAGACGACTTCATACCTGTTTGTGTTATAATTTATCGTTCCATGTTTATATATTTCAAAGTGATAAGAATAAGACTCTTCGTTTCGTTTTATATTGACGATATTTAAACTGTCAAAGAAGTTTTCATCAGACAACGCACCATTAACAAACCTGCCAATCAAATATTTCGTCGTCAGACAAAAACTTTATTTCGAATTTATTTCGCAATAAAAATTTCGGCTGAGCCTATTTTTTATTTATGCTCGAAACGAAACATGTATATTACAGCAAGGTCGCGTAAAAAAGTTTGACCGCGACCCTCGTAAAGGCAAATGCGGCGTGAAGCAGCTCAGAGGCGATTATCGTCAGACCCGATGCCCCCAATCAATACTGCGGTCCATTGTACACGGGAGAAGATGGAAATAGAACTATACACGAGGTTTGACTTGAGAGAGGTTTATTTACGCTACGTAGACTGTGAGCAAAGATATCTGCCTACACTTTCGAGAATATGTTGATCATTATTTTATGTAGTCAAAATTATTGTATATGTTATATTATTATATATGTAGGGACAGTGCCGGCGGACAAACACTTATAATCGTTTTTATTATTTATTTTTATACCTTTTCTATTCTGTTTCTCTCTCATGTTTTCTTTGACGTCGTCCATGCGTCGTCAATCGTCGCGTCATCTCCTTCACTCTTATCAGTTCAATCAGATTATGTTCTCTTTCACTGACTTTCGCCTAAAAACTGGCATATGCTCAACGCTTATACATTTTCTAAATTATATATCATACTAACTTACGAGTATAGCCCATTTTAACCTATTTAGGGATTGAATTTGGAAAAACTATTTCGTAGCAAGCGTCTACAATGCGTAAGGAAGCTACTTGATAAATTTCAAAATTCTAGGGCTTATAGTTTTTGAGTTAACGTGATGAGTGAGCGGAATTTGGCTTTTATATAGATCCTCATTTTAAATTAACATCTTTTGTTATAATTATGAACAGCTAAACAAAACGCCCATGTAGCTTAAAGATTCTCGCAGTTCCAGTAATAATCATTTTATGTGTAATGCATAATGTGTTTGCTTGCTCAACCAGTATTATTATTATTTTATTAAAAATCAAAGTGCACTTAGGAAAGTGTGAACCATCCCTTGATCACATAAATATTGTAAAATTGGTGACAAAGTTTCAATAAAGATAGAAGTCCTCAAATGCTCCTTGTTAAAATGACATAATACGACCCTTTTACAATTATTTTAATCTGAGTGAGGCATTATAAACTAATGGTTACGAGCCCATAGCCAAGGTAGTACTTAAGAGTCTAAAACGATTAAGAGATTATCCAACCAGTTCCTAAACACAAACAGAAATTGACTAACTATGGTACAGCCAATACAGCAGGCGTGCATTAAGCCACTCGGCACAGCCTCTGGCCTCTGTCCAATCCGTTCTGAAAACAAAATGGCGCTGACGATTGTTGGGTTAATTAAAAATTTTAATTGAACTTTTGTTTCATTTACACTGGTTTGAGGATTTGTTTTTGCAATGAGAACGTAATTTAATCTTTACAGAACTGCTGTAGCAATATGTTAGTTAAATAAAAATATAATTGTTTCTTTTTAATTACTAACAATAAATAAGGTTGTAATGTACCAAAATTTCGCGGGTACCTCAAAAGACGGTCAAAGAAAAAATATTCAGGAAATGGCCAGCAGCAGCTATGTAACTACGCCATATTACGGTGATCAACAATCCATCTTCCAAGCGTATAGAAAAATCCCCAAATGAAAAGTCTGACGTGACAATAGATGAGGGAGTGGACTTTGCAACCGACTGTGACATACTCTTGCAGCCACTTACTCAAGGGTTCTTGATGTTGTAGTTGTCAGCCGAGTCGCGGAAGAATCGCACGTTCCCCGGACTTGGCAAACTATGGTAGTTGTCATCCGAGTCGCGGAAGAATCGCATGATCCCCGGTCTTGGCAAATTATGGTAGTTGTCATCCGAGTCGCGGAAGAATCGCATGATCCCCGGTCTTGGCAAATTATGGTAGTTGTCAGCCGAGTCGCGGAAGAATCGCATGTTCCCCGGACTTGGCAAACTATGGTAGTTGTCATCCGAGTCGCGGAAGAATCGCATGATCCCCGGTCTTGGCAAATTATGGTAGTTGTCAGCCGAGTCGCGGAAGAATCGCATGTTCCCCGGACTTGGCAAACTATGGTAGTTGTCATCCGAGTCGCGGAAGAATCGCATGATCCCCGGTTTTGGCAAATTATGGTAGTTGTCAGCCGAGTCGCGGAAGAATCGCATGTTCCCCGGACTTGGCAAACTATGGTGAGAGAGGGACACCGGAGAGGTATTAGCTGGTGGAAATCCAGCGTAATTCTGCGTTTTACCCGAAGCGCCGAATGTTTTTGAAAGATTTCCCCTTCTCAAAAATGGCACTGAAGATATATAGAAGAAGATATCTAATTAATCAATCATCATCATAAGATGGGAAGCGTCCACTGCTGAACATAGGCCTCCCCAATGACCCACGATGCCTGGCTTGCGACCATGTCACCGTTGGTGTCGGTCAATTTATATGTATGATCCAATTAATAACGTAAACAAAACACAACTCCAGCGTAAATTTTGTAACAAAACATTTACACAGCAAGTTAATTATAATATTATGTCTCTCCACACGAAGTTCTCTGTTCAAGCTCCAACATTAGCAAATTCAGTCTTTAGATAAAAGGCGGTAATTAAACACAGCTTCAAGGAACAAGTTATTTTTATAAGAAAAATAACAAGAGAGTAAAAAGAAAATGACGAGGAAGTTAGACTGTTGTCTCCGGCGAAAGAAAAGACAGTCGGTAAGCACAATGAGTAAGCAAACAACACGGAATTAGATTGCGGGAGACGGCCCGGGCTCGCGGGCGACTGGTGCTTAGTACAACTTGGTCGGTTGATCTCATCTTGAACGTACTGGCGACTTTGTTGCTAATCAACTATGATTTCGAACATTCCAGTATGGGCAACTATAAAATTCACTTTGATCTTGAACGTACTGACGACTTTTCTTCCTTTTCTTAACATTGGTGGGTGTCTTACTATGTAAGATCTTTTTTTATTTTAAAAAATATGTTTTATATTCAACAATATAATGATCATTACACTTACAGCTTGCTATTTGACTTTTACCATCGTATTTTATGCAAAACTATATGGTTTAGGCCGTGATTTCGTACACATAGACTTTAGAAATTACCCCACAGGAACTACTTGGTTGGTTGGTTTACAAAGTATATGGCAGGCAGACGGATATAGGCATATCCGTCTCCATCTCTACAACTATTCCTTTACAAATAACACAGTCATAGCTCTCCGTATATAGTTGCGACTTAAATTCGTTTCAGGCAGCCAACAGTGCGACATCTGCCAGTCGCCCCGTCAGCGCAGACCCTTAGATCGGGAAGCTTTATTTTTACCGGTCCGCGCCCCATTGTTACAGTAAATTACCGAGCGCTTCTTTGTAAGGGGGAATTAGTTCCATTCGATTCGGCCGAAAGGATTGCGCTTGTTTGCAAAAAGAACCAAATATTTCCCCTTTTTCTTTTTGTTCGGGCGACACAATAACTGTCACTGGAGGCAAACAGCGTTAATTAATTGTTTCAGGATTAATGTCTGGTGGCTCCTGCTCCGGAGAGGATACACAGGTGTGCTGCTACGTGTGTAGGATACACAGGTGTGTTACGACGAGGTGTGTGTTTGTGAGAGGAAATTATATTCCGTTTTAGTTTGTTTGTCTGACAAATTTAATTTATAAATATGATCTTGGGTTTTATAAGAGGCAGGTCTAATTGCTTGCCTCCGGAAGAACTGAGGCAATCACCCGCTTTGCTTTTCTAATTTATATTTACGGCGTTTTTCTTGTACTGAAATGCAAATAGCAACCTTACATTTTATAATTAATATTTGTTCGTCAATCAAAGTCACTCTTTTGCAGTCTCAGTGTTTTGCAAATATTTTATTGCAATGCAATTGTTTACAAACAAAAACTTGAATCTTAAAAGTGTATTCAAATTATAAAATGGCATAAATCGATTAAATTGCACTGCAAATATATAACATACTATTTCTTCTGTTTTATTTGGGGAGAACAGTCCGTTTGTAATATATTATTCACACAACCAATTTTATTCCTGCGAATCTCACACTAATCCGTACTTAATGGCTTTTATGAGACTTTTTAAATCAGCAGTCAGCAAATTTCATATAGGTATTTAAGGTAAGGTAAGGTAAGGTAGGACAGGTATTTAATGCAAATAAGGGTTTATTCGACTGCAGTAATTTTTTTTCTGACGACGACGCTTCTTTATGGCGTAATGAAACATACGCCTGACGTAGCCCATAATTAACAGTTTATTTGTAATATTCATAAGTGGTTACAGTCAGCTCGTTCTCTCAATTCGGAACATTATAGTAATTTATTGCTCAAAAATGATTTTCACGTAATAAACGGTGACATTAAATCGTGCATCCATTCATATCTGTCCCGAGACGAGGCTGATTTATTCGTTAACAAATTACTGTTGTTTAAACACGTATGCACACTCAAATACACTTCTCACTTTTGTACCATGTCACATTTACCCTTTCTTGTGCCTATGCAGTGTGCTGAGGAAAATGACTATTGAAGCTGAATATGATACCACAAAAATATGAAGACAAAAATCCCGAGATATTTGACTTCAGAAATTACCCCCTGGGAACTAGTTGTTAGATCGGAATGAAAAGAACCGTTTATTCCCTAAAGAGCAAGCCACTTGACTGTTCCCAATTTAAATCAAATAATGCCACCTTGCTTTTTTAAAGTAAATACACTTTGAAATATGATAACAAATGATGGTAACACACGCATACGCACATACAGTCCATCTAACAACCTCCTAATTTTTGACAACGTTGAAAGAGGATTAGGAAGAGAACATGCCCCATGTGATAATTTACGGCAAAGTATGGCATAAATATTGACTTAAAATATAAAAAACCATGAACTCTAATGCCCTTCTCATCAAGGCCTGTGAAGTTGATAGCTGATCAATACACCATCAATCCGACCAAGGTCAGGAGGTAATCAGCTTTTATAGGATACACATGGCTGTTTACGATCGGGCAAACATATTACCGGTTACCGAGTGGACTTCGTAATTTGGTGGGGTATGGCGTTACTTGGTCCAAAAAATCAAAGGCTATATCTAACACATTTTATTCGCATTCAATGGTTATATTAGTTTCATTGAAAAATTAATATTGCAATAAGGTTTTCTTTAGATGAAACGTGAAACTATTTGTCAATCATCATCATCATCAGCCGGGAAACGTCCACTGCTGGACATAGGCCTCCTTAATAGTACGCCACATGAACCGGTCACAAGCCACTCGCATCCAGCGACTCTAACCAGGTCGTCGTCTATCGTCTGACTATTTGGCCACAAATCCACCTCAAGCCTCAACGTGAAATTGAAACAGGTATAACTATGTCTAACCAATAATCTATACTAAGTCTTAAATTTGAAAGAGAATTTGTTTATCCTTACATTACATAATGGAGATTCAGAATGGCTTGACTTTATCTTATGAATGAGGTAGTTGAAAGAAAAGATGTATGAACAAAGGCTTTTTCCTCTCGAATGGAGAAGTAGTTACCGTGGTTTAATTTTTGACATCCACACAGACGAAGCGGATGATTCTGGTTAAAGCAGCTATTCTGTTTATTTTAGTAACAGTGCGGTACATCTGTTCTTCAATCCAAATTTTCATCATCCTAAAGAAGGTAGCGACCTACGCGACACAATTCCGATAATAGCTAAAGCCGATAAAGGTAAAACTTCAACTTCCACTGTTTTCCTTATACCGTCTGGAAAGTTTTTCAGATTCCACTCAACTTATCCTCGGAATTCAGTTATAGTTAGCACGACATTAATTTCCCCGAAAACTTGATAAGTTGTCACCACTTAAAAGTTATCTATTTACTCTAAAAGCTGGGAAGGTCGGTGCTCTTTTGCTTTTGACCTTCTTTCCTTTGTACGGAGAAGCACAAAAAAAAATAAGAAAAAGAAGCTTCTAAAAAGGAGAATCTCATTCATCATACGCTGAATTCTGTAGGACACAGACCGCACGTCAAACTGTTAGTAAGATGTTATTGATTCGAATAGTAGATGGTGATGATCATTTCCTTAAATTTGTATAAATAGGATGTATGAAGACCGCATTCGGATCGCAAGCCACATAATTTTTTTTAGTTCGGTTGTGTTTTATAAGCAAGCGTTCGTAATTCGTAAGCTTCAACTGCAAAATTAAAATACAATAAACAGGTTTTGCTCATGTTCCGTCACAATGTTTTCCGTAATATTATTATTATCAGCCTGCACCGTCCACTGCTGAGCAAAGGCCCATATCATACCCCTTCAGTTCTGTCTCCCCAGATCTATGGTCAGGCGTCTGGTCCATTTCATTCCGCCATTTGTTTCGTGGTGTGCCACGACACCGATTTCCTGTGTCTGGGGCCCATTAGGTTGCGATCTTTGCCCACAAGTCCGCAGACATGAAGCTGACCAGTCCAGTTACATTCCATTTCAATTTTTTAAAGTGAATAATATTGTATGCATAAATGAACTTGCAACCATAACACATCTATTATGACATTGCCAGCGAGCGTACTGAAGCAACCGCTCTCTACCGCAACATCTCCTGTCCAAATTGACCATAACAGCATTTCAATGACAATCAAACCCTCATCTTAGTGCATAATAGCGTGCATCGCAAGCTGTTGCACCTGTCCATTAGTGCTTCATTATTCATGGGACGTCTTGACGGGCATAATGCATCCTGATGACAGGTGTTATTGAATAGCTGCAATGGAGATAGACACTCAAAGCTGTAGCAATACTCGTAGCAACGTGATCAGTTGTCGGTCGGTTGACTGTTTGACGTAGAAATGAACGTAAATTTAAAATAATATTACTAAAAATTTGAAATAATTTCGATCCACGCAAAAACCTTACTTATGGGTCTAAAGCATTATAAAATGATAGATAAGGCGATCTAGAGCTCGAAGTTGGCACGCTTTTTGTAACAAACGTAACAACACGTGATTTACTGGAAAAAAATTGGTTACATTTTTAACCACGGTCTCTCTACTGGTTATTCCAAAAAAAACATAACCATTCACCTGTATAGGTAGGTAGCATTAATTAATCTTATTTAACAGATGTTTGAGTACAGAGGACTTACGTTTACCGTAACAATTTATCAACTGGTGGAGAGAAACACTAATATTTACATCAATTCACACCGTAACTTAAACTGTAAATGGCCAATTTATCAATTACATGGATCAAGCACTAAACTATTATAGGAAGTGAGCAGAGTGGATTTAGGAATAAATACTCAATATTTATATCGATTGTAAGCTGATTTTAAATTAATAAAGGAAATACCCCACATTTAAATTTGCACAACGGCTAGCAGGATGTGAAATTAGGGGAAGAATACCTTTCATTAAACTTACCTGCAACTGATTTGAATAAAAGACTTACAAGGCGTTTGAATGCGGTTCCCAATCTCTATCTAAACGCATTAATCTTATCATTGTCAATGCCAGTGTTACTCAATGTCTGCCACAAACGATTTGTTGAACAATATGACAATTTATTTGTGCCGTGGAGTAGTTGGGGTGAGCTCAGGCAAGCGACAGTGCGGTCAATGGCGGCCATAGGGCTTCCACCACGTGTTTCTATAAATAGAGCCCCGTGACAGATGGACAGCCCCTTGGTACGGAATCCTTGTTTCCTACTTCTTTATTTGACAATTTATCGTACGCAGAAAATACATAAAATATTTACAAAAGGAACAGCTTATTTATACAAGAAATTTATTACAGCAGTCCTAGATCAAACGAGAAATAGTGAAGAGGGGAGGACAGTTTGGCCGGTCCGTAGCAGAAGGACATGCTGGTATAATGACCTAGAGGATTAAACGACCTACTAGTAAAACGTCTGACATCTATCATGAATGTACCTTCGAGTACTCACGTGTTGGTAGGTACGTAGTGGCGGTAGTGGTTAACTACAGAATACATGCTCCTTGGTTCTCCTGGCTCCTAATAAAAATGACAGCTTTATTTGATACCAGCTACTTCTAAAGGAAAATGTCGTTGTAATACATACATACAATAATATATATTACGAACTAAGAAAAATATAAAATGTTATTTGACGTTTTTAATAAAAATTAAAACAGATTTACTGTCACGTACAGTAAAGTTGACACCGCGATAATACATTGTACTCGTATCTCTACACAAGATTCTACCCGATAAAGGAAGATATTCAATTTGAATTGTGATCTCCCAACATATTCCTGATACGGACTACGTTGAACTAAACG
This sequence comes from Carcina quercana, assembly GCA_910589575.2. Lineage (NCBI taxonomy): Eukaryota > Metazoa > Arthropoda > Insecta > Lepidoptera > Depressariidae > Carcina > Carcina quercana. Next base: position 638,863 of record OU342429.1, on the reverse strand, counting down.
TCAGGTCTGGCCTACTTTGCGCTGGAATGAAGGCAGTAAAGCAGGTACTGTACCGTCCCACGTAACGGATTAATCAGAACTGATGGCTGCGTGTGTAGCCCCCTATGAAATACTGGTTCTTTCACCTCGTAAACAAATGTTACCTGTGTGTGCTTTACAGGGTGTCCCAAAACATAATCTCAGATTGTCCCAAGTATCACGGTAATTTATTGGAAGAAAAAAATTGAAATCTCATCTAGACATCGTCATGTATGGTCACGCATAATCAAGTACGTGTGTATACGTTCAATACGTATCGAAATAAATAAACAGACTGAAATAAATTCAACTGTATATCTTTTCTGCAGTAATGTAAGCACGGTAAGAATTTGTCTCACTAAAAATACAAGAACTATTTCCTATCTATTGTATAACAGCGACCACGTACCGGGAAGCGTCTACCGAGCCGTCCCCCAAATAGATAGACCGACGACCTTGTTAAGGTCACGGGGAGTCGCAGGATGCAAGTGGCTCGGGACCGGGGTATAAGGAGGCCTATGTCCAGCAGTTGACGTTTCCTGGCTGAGGGTGATGATGATGTAAAACAGCTGAGATACTTATCGCTGACACAATATATATTTATGCGTATTTCACTCATTTTAATGTATACTACTATATATAGTTATTTGTAACCATCAGCACAGTTTTTTTTTCTCTTTTTGATTCACCTCGATGCTATAGTTGATATGCATGTATCTTGATTCTGATTTTCAATATTATTTTAAGACTTTGTAATAGTTATAGCAGTGCGTAGGTAAGTAGATTTCCGTTTAAAACAAAAAAATTATTGTAGAGGCTAATGGACGGCTAGCCATTTTTACATTCATCATTTCGTTTCACTGTGAATGATATTCGTAAGACAGTGCGAGAAGTCGTGAAATATTATGTTTAAAATTTACGAAATGTTTCTGCATTCTACATTAAATCCGGTATTCAACACATCATCAGACAGATAGGTAATCCCTGATAGGATTTGCCATTGTATTCAGATATTGATGATATATGTATTCACTTGTATTGCTTCACGTGCTGTCTCTAGATTTTTCTTTATTGATTCTATTTTAATAACCTCATAAAACTCTAAGAAAAAGCACCCTGTGTATGAGAGAGTCAGGAGAACGAACACCGATTTCTGTTTATGCGCGTAATTTATATGTTTGTCAAATTGTATGAATATTTACAGCTTCATAAAATTTCAGTCTCAAAGGTAAGTGCGTAGGAAATATTCCACGACAAATTCTAGATTTCTCCGTAGATGCGCTTATAAAACAAACTGCTGGCAAAATTTTGTTTCATGTAAATGCGACGGAGAAGGCGCGGGATGTTTGTATGTATTAAATAGACTTCATATAAATGATTGGCATCTATGCTGACTTTTACATAAGCCGCATGAGATAAAAACTTCAATTAACCTTGTTTATATTTTGGGAATAACAATAAGACGAAGTACTGTGCAGAAGTGCGATATGCTCGTATATATACAATATGCATACATATCGTGAATATATACATATTACTTATGTAAACATCGACGCAGGGTCTGATTTGTTGGTAAGTGAAAAACGAGTATAAACACGAATGGACAGTATTCTGTACTTTATAACGAAAAATATATTAAACGGAAAAAACATACATAGCGATACACAAAACAACAACGAAGACAGTCATTTTACATAACCTTTTTTTAAATAAAATCATTTTTCACAAAACTCTGCCAACAACAATACACTTTAAGTTAAATGACTAGCACATGAATGCAAATAAATAATTTTGATTTGCCTCGATTTGATGTTGTAAATTAATAAGACAACAAATATCTATAATCAATAACATAAAATATTTATGTTGATTCCGCCATCGCCATTCGAATACTTATTGAACAGATGAACAGCATAGAGTACGTTTTATATTAAGTTTAAGATGCTTCTGGTTATTCATTTTACATGGTTCATAATACATGTATTATACGACACCCACGCACGAGAAAGAGGAACAATTATATTCTAAATCCACAACCACTCAGAAATAACTCTCATATCCTTTGTGTTTAATATATAATGGGTTTATAGATAGATATAACATTTATTCAACAGAAAACACAGATACAGAAAAGAAACATAAACAGAAATATACACAAACACACACATAAACAATACATCATTATTAGTCACGCAAGTGCCGCATCTTGTGATCTGTGTTTCTGACGAACTATCGGTTATCGACGAAATATCGAACGAACGGTTTGCACTCGGCATTCGTTTCACTCAATGATCAGCGGTGATAAGGTCATTAAACTCAAAGCGTGCTCACCCAGAATCCTCAACCAAACGAGGCGCTGGTTTTGTTACCATTTATAACGGAATAGAACAGTGCTATAAGATTGATGTTTGGCGGTAGTTAGCCAAGCAGCCATAGAAACTGCCCTACCCATGCCAAGTGCCGATAGGTGTTCCCACTGAGAATCGAACCAAAGGCCTAAGACCTCGGCATTTTAAATCCAAGCCTGTAGCTTCGAAGGTCAGACGGTACTTCCAGACATCACAGCTCTTGAGTGTATATTGCGCTCAAGTAAGATCATGCATGGAGTACGGAACCATCTTTGGGATGGTTCAGCTCGCTATCAACTAGCTGCTTTGGACTCGGTGGAGCGTCGAGCTATGAGACTGATAGGCAACGATACGCTACTTAAGGCAAAGTTCCAAAGCCTCGAACATAGGCGTCAGGTTGCCTGCCTTTCGGTATTTTATAGGATACATTTTGGAGAGTGTGCGCAGGAGCAATTTTTGTTGATACCACTTTCGCCGTTCAAGTACCGGTCAAATAGAAGAACGGCAGACAGCAAAAATATGGAATGCACTACCGGTTTCCGTGTTCCCCGAAAGCTACAACTTGGGAATCTTCAAAAGAAGAGTAAATAGGCACCTTCTAGACCAACACGTAACATTGTCGTCCACATCGTCACTTACCATCAGGTGAGATTGAGGTCAAGTGTTGGTCTATCTTCAATAATAATAAAAAAGCTACTAGGCTACGAAAGCTATTTCCTTTCTTTATGACACAGCTGATAATCTTTTGCCGCCACATTCGCGGCTACACTACACAGTCCATCAACTTGCCCACTATCTAGCTCACTACACCAATTTAATATCGTAACAGACTCCATTGTGAACGATACCGCATTATCATACGCGTGATAAGTGATTACAGAGACGCCGAGGGACGCGCGTACAGTCGCGTGGACAAGTGTTTCAATGATATTTATGTACTACTAGCTTCTTCTCGCAGCTTCGCTCGCGTGGACTTTACAATGAATTTCGTGAGAACTGTTCCTTCGATCGGGATCAAATGTAGCCGATGTTCTTCCTTGGCCTTTGAACTATCCCTCTACAAAAAATAAAGTCATTTACAACTTTCAATTAGGTCATGAATACATGAAAAAAAAATTTTTTTTGGTGTATTTATCTCGTGTTTTAGTAGTTATTCTGCTATTCGGGACGTATACAAATACAACGAAACAAAAACCATAAAAATCGGTCCAACCGTTCTCGAGTTATAATACTACGTGCTCGAACAAACCCGAGTTTGTTTTATATATCAAGATGATTGGGTGTATCATGGTTTGCATGAGAACTTCATCTCTTGGTCAACTGATGTTAAGTGGACGATAAGGCTGTTGGGTGGAAAGCGTACTGTACGTACGTACGTACAAAGACTTAACCGAATGAAACTCTGGCTCTGCTACCATTGATGCCAGAAAACAATAGTGCTGTTAACACTGCTGTGTCTCAGAAGACAAGACACATTCAAAATGACCTTTTTTGCGGAGGGGAAATCTTTCAAAGATATTCGTACTTCGAGGAAAAGCGACGAATCATGCTGGGTTTCCACCAGCTAAAACCCCTATGTGTCTTCCGCAACTCGGCTGGTAATCACACCATTAAGTATTTCTAATATTTTTAATATCCAGTTTTATCAAATATGTTCTAGAAGTTTCCAGATTCAAACTAGACATTGAGACAATAAACAAACAAACTTTCGCATTTATAACGTTAATTCGGAACTTATAGGTACGGTAAACCTCGTGGTGACTCTGAAACACAGCCCTTTAGCCCGCGACGGTACCTGACTTCGAACTAAACAATATTGCTTTGATATAATTAATATCTGTCTGTATGACGGCGTGGTGCGGCGCCAGATTACAGGATGCCTAGGTCATGCTAGCTCGTTCATTAGATACCGCGGTGATTACTAATAAATAGCTTACCTTAGTCATCCTATCAGATTCTAGGAAGCCATACATTACGTTGCTTTTATTTGGATTATATGCCGACAATCTGATAAATATTTTTTGCCATTTAGTATTGTTTTACATGAGAATAGTATTTCTAGCTTCAATTTATGACATTATTTTAAATAACATTTCCTCGCAACGCAGTCTACATGGTCACAAATTTTCAAAGTTTACAAATTAAGTTTCGCAATTTACAACAGTTTTCTGATAGATTTGGATCGGCACGTAGTATTTAGTCATTTTTCAAATGGTCGCAATTTGCATTTCTCTCACTTTTTGATTTATTGTTCAAAACGACATCTAGGGACCATTAGCTGCGTAAATTAATTTCGCGACACTGTAACCTAGATCCTATTTTTAGGTTATTAGTTACTGTTGTCGAAGCTAGCAATTCTATTTTTAAAAATATGGCAAAAAAAATACGGAAGCATTCTGAGCGGACTCCCGATCATATGAACAATGTCATTACCTCCTGCGTCATCGAGTTGATACACCTACGCTTCGTGGATCTTCTGTGACGTAGCTGTCTGTACCCGCCGCATCGCTCTGATTACAGGCGTTCGCTACGTAATTACCAGCCCTTTGATACTGTCGAGGAGTTGCTCCTTACGTCGCTACTCAGTGACACTTTATGTAGATTGTGTGTATATTGTGTTAGATTGAGCAGTTGTGATTTAAACGGCACTAATTCCTTCATAAACTGAAGCTGTTTTGAAATTGTCATTGAACGGTGTGTTTCCTAACACATAAGGACATTGAAACTGATTTTTAGCAATAATCGAGTAAAAGTGCTGCAGACAGTCTGCAAGCAAGCTGCAAAACAACTGTTTGAATGTTGGTTGTGAACTAACTGAATTAGAACTCACTTCTGTTGTCCCTAAGGTAGCTATGAGAGTAGCAGTCGATCTAGGCGCCAGATGGCAAGGGGCACCATAATAATAAATAAATAAAAATCTAGCGTAGAGTGAAATTTTAATGGCACATTTTGAGAGGCATGGACATAAAGTGAAATTCAATTTGTGTGATGTAAAAGCGTCGACCAAAAGGTGACGAAAGATCATCTAGCTCGACCCTACTTAGGACTTCAATATATTTAGACAGATCGATGGCTGGGAGCGGAGCGGGTGATGTAAAAGACACAAGTGGCCACCGCTGTGTAGTCCTAATACAGCCAATCCAACATCCTCACAGGTCACATTCAAAACGTAATTTTGGAGTTGCGTTGCGGACAGAGCGCAGACCGTCTGCATACACCCTTACTTACTGAGATTGCTCAAGTGACCCAAAGTGTATATTGTCGTCCGACCCGAGTGCACGCCACTTCTCCCTACTATTCGCCATCCGGTGCCAGTCTCCGTCAACCAGCTGCCCTGCGTCACCAGCGATACCTGGCTCGTCTGACCGGAGCTCCCATGTACGCTCTCTTCGCTGCGCACTCTCCCATCCTCTCCTCGTACACCCTTAAAATACGAAAACTGCGCAGGGCGTATCATCAAAATTTTAATTTACGGTTTGCCGTAGGAAAAGTAAACCGTCTGTCCTTACACTCGGCTCGGGATGAATCATAAAAGAGCACCTATAAAGAATGACCTCATCAAAGCGACTTTATAAAGAACTTGCGTAACATCGGAAGGAACGCATCATTTAGTTCCTCGTAAAACCTGCAATTTTATGACGTGTCATTCCCTCGTAAAGTTTTTCTATCATCGTTTCGTTGGTTGAGGCACAGGAAGGATGATCGATAATGATACGGGGCTCCTCGATGTGGTAGATATATATAGATAATCAAGGAATAACTATTAATACCTAAATAAATAATTCGTTCAAAAACAATAACTTAACCGATCTACCCAAGAAATGTAATAAATGTTTTTAAAGTTACAGTATATTCGTTAAACGGGAAGTGAGTGATAATATCCCATGATAAAATATATTCCCCTATTTTAATTCTTAAAATTAAAATGAGAACCTTTACAATGTAACAAGAATTATTTTAATTAGCTTGACATCGGTAAAGATATATAGTACCATACAATAAATTCAAAAACGTGTAGTTCAATTATGATCTAATTTTTTCTAAGTGTATTGCATCTACACTTTACCACAATCTCACTACAAATTGAAGAGGTGCGAGTAAATTTCGTCTGTGTTTTATCGTCTTATAAGGTAGCTACACGTATAAAATTTAGGCAATGAAAACTAGAGGGTATGATAAAACTATTGGTGTAAATTTTCTCGTAAACTCGATTTCTCGATGTTTCAAATCACATTTTCGAAAACAATTTTTTTCACATCACTCTCTGTAAAGAGATTTTCTGAGTCTCCTTCACTTTGTAGATACTTCTACACGAAACAGTTTATTAATATTTCCACTATTTTTGTTGTCACGTTATTTTACTACGGATTTTTGGCATTACACCTTTCTAGGGTGCTGGGGTCCGGTCAATCAACAGCCTAATATATGTATGTCCCCACTGCAGGGGCTCAGGCCTACAGATAGTGTATGCGACATAGTCCACCACGCGGGACCAGTGCAGATTGGTAGACACACACACTTTTGAATTTCTTCTCAGGAGTGTGCAAGTTTCCTCACGACACTTTGCTTCACCGAAAAGCCAATGACAATGATTTTTATCATTCGTACATAAATTCCAAATAACAATTTGAAACTCATTGTTACGAGCCAGGATCGAATCTAGACCTCGATTGTTCAATGACTGTTGCACTATACAACTGAGCTACCACGGCTTTCCGAAGAAATTATACATCACCCGAATGGTCAAAGAAGCAATTTAAATGACCATGGGTGTACGCCTCGTACCGATTGACACAACTGTATTAGTTAAAAAAAAACCTTCACATATGCATGACAAAATTGTTTTACATTTTAAAACTCTATATGTGGCGAGTAAAAACGTTTCAATAGCGAGTGTTATCAGGCAGGTGGCGACATCTATGATTTCATGGCAGAAACTCGCAAACAATGGGTGTCGTAAAACTCGTATGTAACGTGTGTTGTGGCAACATATGGTGTAAATAACGTAAACAGTTATGCACTTTCTGAGTCTCTAATTCAAAACTGCCACCTTACATACGTTCTCTACCATAAATTACCAACCTGGGCATTCAAAGTGCTATAAGGACCGATGTGAACTACTCCTGAACGGATCGGGAACGAATATCTTTTTGTCATGTAAATCGAATGGTCTATTAAGTACGGTCGTAAAGGGCACATATATTTTACTATTCGGGCTTTTGTCCCATAAACTTAACCTAAATTCAGTCGTAAAATATAGCTAGCTAATAAGTCTTCCTGGGAGCTATTCGCTGTAGTTTCGTTTGGTAGTTTGTTTTCTCCTCTGTTAGTCTCCTCTGCTGATATATACTCGTGCAAGCTGACTCGCGACTTCATTACGCTGACTTCAAAAATAGTACGATAGAAATTCTAAGGCGTAAGAAAAACTAAACTGGTGGTCCTTCACCATGCCATACTTCTACTTACATCACGCCAAACTTCACGAAGATTGGTTAATTTATTTAGTTGTAAAGATTCAACTAGACAGCGACAGAGCAACTTGCAAATTAGTGTAATTAGATACAGACAGACAGACAGTCGTTTATTACGTACGCTTTCGGATAGTGGTAAGACAAGTTAACGGAGTCTGCCGACAAACACCAGTGTTAATAGCACTGCTGTGTATGGGAACAGAGCCGGCGCCTCATTAGGTTTAGTCTTATCGTCACTTAACATCAGGTGAGATGAAGGCCAATTGAACGACCTGGTGTTTGGAGGACCACCACCACAAACTGACAGACTAACGAGTTGTCCCTCGCCGACGAACATTTTACTCATTTATTCTGGGCTTACCAGTAGAGCGCCCGTGGTAACGAATGTTATCAAACTTTTTTCAGTATACTCGTATCGCGCGAGGTAGCCCTTGCTACCAAAAAGCGCGCCAACGTTAAGCTCTTAAAATCTCTCCATCTCTCTTTTTCTTATGCTTTCTAATGGATGGGCGGTCAACGGTTTATGGGTCACAGGCTTAGGCACCAGTGCGGTTAATAAGATAAAAAGACAGCCACTAAAGTTGTCTAGACAATGCAATAATTCCAGCCATAGACCAATAATCAAGGCATTCGGACTAAATTTACCAGCAGAAGCTCAAAATCCAATCTCAAATTTTAAAACATTACTCGAAATACAACAAGCATATTTGAAAATAGACCAAGTAATTACATTGAACTGCCCAGACCTTGCATCGTCCATAATTTGATCCCAGACAGCCTCGCTCTCCTAGTTCGTTCACCTAACATAAGCGCTAGACAAGCCAGCTAAGTACCTACGTCATTAGATTTTAAGCACCTCTATCGCTTCACCTCTTGTCCGGGCCAATAAATCGTTGTTTGTACACGGTGTCCCAGTGAGCCGAGCGCCGGGCAAACAGTGGGCCACGTAAACCGTATGTACTCGTAGGCACTGCTGATATACTCAGTTATGACCCATTAGTGTTACATGCTAAGATTTACATTGATGTTGGTGACGGGAGAAGCGATGAGCGGAGCGGGGAGCGGTGTGTTTACAGTACGAAATATGTACACTGACGTTAGTATTGCCGCTTGGCGGTTGATGTGTTTTATTAACCCCCGAAGCAAAAAGAGGTGTATTATAAGTTTGATGCAAATGTCTCTGTCTATCTGTGTCACGTAGCTCTCAATCGGATGGACCAATTTTTGATGCGTTTCTTTACGTGGAAACAAGTCTGCTTGCGGTGGTTCTTAGCTATATGTATTTGGTAAAAATCAATTCAGTTTGAAGAATATCCGCTAGAATGTTAGGCATTTTCAACATGAAATAGATTTAATTTTATTTCGTATGATTGTAACGCATTAAATGACGTATTAGTGACCTCTCTAAATTTTTTATTCACCCTTGCTGGGCGTCACTTGAAGTTACCCTACCTCAACATGTTAGATTACTTGTGACGTGCAAATAAATCAATTACAATCTGTAGTTTTCAGGCATCGCTCGGAAGTATAAAATCTATATATCTAAAAATATCTTTGAAAACCAAGGCAATAATACATCATTTTATTAACAAATGAAACTTTTAGTATTTTATCGTGCATAGTATTACAATTGGGGTTTAGGGTTTAAACTGGCATAGAACATGTTCACTGCTATTTGAATTCTGGAATAAACCTAAACGAATCCTTGAACAAAATAAATTTTTCATATTGCTCCCAGTAGAATACCATTTAGCAGCTATCTAGGTCACGATATGACCAACGATGCTATGATACTGTCTAGACAACATTATTTCTCCTAAATTCTCTCAGATAGCTTTGTTGAAACTCGACTCAACAGCAATCTTCATAGCAGATTCAATAAAGCTGACCTCATATCAAACTAGATAATACAAATCAGTCCTCCCAAAACCGCTCCCGCCTATGACCACCACCTCAGGGAGTGCTTATCGCTCTAAGTTAGGTGTACGCTCGGGGTTTACCCACGGTCGAGTGCCGCTTGTTCAGCGACTGAGCGTTCTTCAAACTGATTGGGAGCCTGCTTTATGAGCCTTTGTGGCTTCAAGAATGCGCCCCTGTCGGAGGCGGCTCGCGAGATTTCTAAGACGGAGATTATTTACAATCTCATGGAAAATGCATCGTATATAAACTTGTAGAAAAGATCTAAAACATGGATCAGTTTAGTCCGCGAAAGTTGTTGCTCGTATAAGGTGTATTATAATACTAGCTTTAAGTAGCTTTTCACAACAATTCTTGTAACAAATCTTTTTATACATCAATTCTACCATCCTTTCAGAAAAGCATTCTACAGAGAAGAAAGGACGAATCAGTAAGATTCTTAATAAAAATACATGTAATGTTAGTTTGTTTTACTATTTATTACTATGCTATAAATTATTAATTAAAGAATAACAGAAGCACGTAACATAGATACGAGTGTGTTGCTATTGAGAAATAATTAACCATGTTTTGCTGCACGCTTTGCCTTCAGACGGTGCTTGCCACTTACTTCATGACCCGTTATAAATATAAAGTTGGTCCCGTGCCATCTACATTCATCAAAATGTGCCTGGATTGTTAGTAACTTTGTGAGCTATGTCTATCACTCTGATTCTTGACGCATAACTTCGTTTCGCGGCTGACTTGAGAGACTACCAGCCTCTCTCTACCCAGCCTCTCTCTACATAAGATTGCTAAGCAAACTACAGGTCTGTTCCTGGGGTATGGGAGCGGTGCGGGAGGGTGTGCAGTTATGCGTCGTTTGACGTTCCATTAACACATCCTCTCGTACCGTTCCCATACCTCAGGAGCACTGTCAGTTATGCGTTAGACCTGTAATAAACATGACGACACATTTGATTTCATTAGCACAGTTACAATATAATGTCTGCACATAGGGTAATGGAAACAATCTGCAAGCCACACAAAGGAGCTCATCAAAGAGCAGCAAATCCCGCGTTAAACGTGAAGATGTCGGTAAGATTGTGCTACAATGAAGTGGAACAACTCTAAGAGTGTAGGTTCAAGTTAAAACTGCAGTTGTTGGGAATTCCACTCAGAGCGCTGTGACTGCGAACTTGGAATAAAACTGTTTTTAAATAGATCAACTTCCATTACGTTCTTTATGAATGTACGCATCGCATCGAGCGGCGGCTTTCGTTGACCTTTATTACTGCCACATTTTAAATTACAATTTTTAAACTGAATTTAGTGTACTTTAGACTTAACCTGGCACACTTTATCGAGGTAAAAAGTAGCTTAACCCCTCCATGCCATTATGACAAATTTCCTCATGGTGGTTGACCGTTGACGCGCCAATTAGATAACAAACAAACCTATTTATTACTATTATTACTCACATTAGAGCGATATTCACAACAGTCGACCGAGTCACGGCTAAGTTCAAAGTGTGAGTGCTCGCCTTTAAGCTCGTAGTTCCTACACAAGAGAAAGTTTCAAAGAAAAATAACTTGTACGCAACACAAGTATTACTCGTACAGAGTAAGGAAATTCATTACATTTAAAACTAAAGTAGACGCAGTGTTGCCAGTTTATGAGCAACTTATGTTGTAATTAAAACGTTGAACCGTGTCTCTGTTTGGATATAACACGCAAATGCAACAGAGCGCTAATATTTAACTTGGGGCCTTTCTGTTGCCATTACCCCATGTGTCATGAGATTATTGGTGAAAAAAATGTTGTTGTTGTTTTTGTCTTTTTAGGGCCACTAAGCCTCCGCTATCCGTCCATCCGTCTGTCTGTCAGTATATAGTTGAAATATTCACAGAATTTTTATTTATGCTGCCGCTATAACAACAAATAATAAAAATAAATTTAAAAGGGCTCATCGACACGAAACTTGTTTTTTAATTCATTTTACTAATTAATCTTGTACAATGGCGTGAAACCCATGCACGAGTCTGACTCGCACTTGGCTGTTTTTATTTTAGATTTATTTCCTTTGGTGTTCTAAAGACAATAAAGCCAGTGCTTTATCAAGTTGAAGCTCCTGGGTGGAAGATTATATCCTAGAGCCTTATCTATTTACTCGTACATACCATGAGGTGACATGATTTAGAAGTGCAAGTAAATCCCTTGCCCAAAATGAATATTAAAAAAATGTATCTACTGCACATCAAAGCTAGTATCAAAAAGAGTAGCATAACAATAAAGGAATGCTTTAAACCAAGTCTTACTGTAAATGAATACGGGATATTATCGTTTATAAATTTTACTATGCGACAAGCAGTAGGTATCAATGTCTTGTAATAAGTAAGTCCACCTCAAGTCGGCACCCCTACTTCATAAGTAGGTCGGTAGGAAGTCAAGTTGGAACTAAGTGGTAACTTCGTAACTTGACGTTATCGTCAAATTAATCGGTCGACGTCATCCAAGTGCTTAATTTGCTCAAATTTTATGGGGATTTTTATTTATACTTGTGACATCAGATACCCGTAAAGCGAGGTTAAACCAACTAAAAAAAAATAAGGATGTTTTCAGGTTGTGCAGTGTATAAATCAAACACGAATTACTGGTATAACAAGTAACGATTCTTTTAATGCTGGACGACTACGTATTAATCCATTCAGCATAAACATGCGTGATCAAGTCACAATAAAGTAATAATACTTTCACTTCAATAATATTATTATGTAATATATAGCCTGATTACTCGTAAGGCCCATAAAAAACTGTAATGTAGCAAAAAGTTTTTCCTTACAAAACAACGTTTTGATGGGCCACGAAAATGTTATGTATAATCGAAAAATTTACAAAAAATCGTAATTTTATTAGGATACTTGAGACCCTTATATACTAAAATCTAAGTATACATACAAAGAAATGTCTAAACTATTTTATTACGTATCGACAGATACAGACCTGATTTCATGTATCTTTACCGTGAAACCTCCAAAGTAAAGCATCTTCATGAAGATAACCCTTTCATACTACCTTTCAATGAAACCAATGATGAAGGCTTGATGAAACACAAGAAGGGTTGAAATGGTTACGTAACCACGTGATTAAAACACGTGACAACAAACAGACGTGTTATCTTCGAGACTGATAATATATATTATGTATAATGTAAAGAATGCAGCCAAAGTAAAGAGGTGTGAAGGGGACGGGAATATACGATTGTTCCAACAAGAGAGAAGTGCATGCTAATAATTATACTTTGTCTAATATGGTTTTGATTTTTCTGTGTGGTACTGCGATAAGAAGAGCGGAACCTTGTGCAACATGTATTGACATACTTAAATGGAGATTCCACCTCATCAATGTATTGTTTTAAGGTTCATCATCGCCCAGGAAACTTCAACTGATGAACCCAGAGCTTTCTCCATACGCCATAACCATAGCTCTCGAGTCTCTTGTATCCAGCCTCTGCCTTAGACCTTTACAAGTTTGGTGCGTCATCTAGTTAGGCTGTGTGTACGATTCCCGCTGCTTTATCAACACTCGATAAATTTTATCCCCAGTCATCCATTCCAGGAGCGCTGTGGCTTGTAACAATGTCACTTCAGCTTACACACTCGTCGAGATATGTCGATGATTAGTTAGTTTACGGACTTCTTAATTCCGGATTTTATCACGTGAGAGATTTCGACCACATCTTGAAGTAAAATATATTATAGTGAGGTAGTCCAGAAAGACCCAAACATGCTATCATTTGTATGTACAAACATATTACTTTTATTATAAGTCCTTCTTAAAAGAACCCAGGATTTTCCACTTCAACGCTTTCATTCACAGTGGTGTGTCCTGAAGTATTCGATCGTCTTGGGAACCGTAGGGTATTGTAATCAGAGTCTTTAATGAATTTAGCTCCTGACCGCTTGAACCAATTAAAGAAGCTAGTCTTATTACTAAAAATGTTTGTATCCATTTTAACTGATCTGGTCTGAATCTTATATCGGCGTTGTTGAGTCGTAATTTCAGTAACGTTTTGAATATCTCTAGCTCTGAACCAAGTAGTTTTTCTTCTTCCATATGTCCTATATATGTGAGGTCTATCGTAGGCTGTAGTCTGCACAATAGGAGGTTCCGTAGCATTAGGTGATATTCCAAGTTGTTCCAATATGTAATCTCTTACGCGAAATTCTTCGTCGATTTTCCGAGCGTATAAGTAAGCGGCGTATATCAGAACTCCCATGAAGAGGAACCTGCAGCAATGAATTGTCGAAGTTATCGCTAGGCTCATAAGTCATATAATTCCGTGCTTGATTTTATTTATCTCGTGAACAGGATACTTATGAACAAGAATGGCCATGTGTTCTCGATGTTAAAATCTAGTGCAAGTAATGGAAAGTCCAATGTCACGAGCTATGACGGCAATGTAATTTTTCAGCTGTCGGTGCAAAAGCGAAGCAAGCGTAAACCATTCTTGACCACATTGTGATAACTAGAGCCTGTTACCAATATTATAGTAATAAATAATATTCAATAAAACTTACATGCCAACCTGCATTTCTCTGTAGGTGACTGCCGACGTCTTCCAGGAACGGGTGCTCGATGAGGACTGTCCGGTTCAATGGCACGGCTATCTATTGTTTGCATGCATACGTAATATATTTGTAGACAATGTAAATATTAGTTCATCATTAGGCAACCATTGGGTAATTCTTTTCAATATTAATTACAAACAAATCTAGCTCTTTATAACAATGAGTACCTACATGATCATTCGAGAAATAACTATAAATATTTCAGTCTCGGAAACGACAGTGCTGCCTCTGGAGTACTTCTAGTCCTAACAGAACGTTATGGCGGGCAACCGTGGTTGAAAAGGTTAAGTGTATTGATAGCAGTCGCACAAATCCAAGAACATATCAATTCAAGGAACTTATAATAACTTTTTGAATACAGAAGAGAAGAGAGTTAGTTCACATAATCATCGGGTTTGATCAATTCCATCAAAAATACGACCATATATTGAAACTGTAAATCAACATATCGGACAGCTTATCTCGGCCCTTGATACGATATAAATATCAATTGATTGAATAAAGAATATAAAATACTTTAAATATTATACCTATCACTGCTGTAAGATAATAACAAAAGAAATTGGCAAAAGCTAACCTACACTTCATCGTCATCAGCCGGGAAGTCTCGACTGCTGAACATTAGGAGGCCTCAATTCAACCTATACATACAAAGTTTTAATTAAACAGTTACAATTTTTACTTTGGTCTTTAAAAGTAGGTACATAAAAATATGAATAGTTTTAGTTTACTATTATTCATTGTGGTAGCACTGACTGCCTGTATGAAATAGTTCAAAAGAAAATTTAATGCCCTGTTTGTAATTCTTTATTTGAGATGAAAATAGTAATATCAAGAAAATCTGGAGTGCTAATCACTAAGCACAAACATCTTCCAACCTTTAAAGCAATCTCATCCCTTGGCTGACGATATATTTAGTTACATAGGCAGCAGCGTGAGCCGTGAGGCTGTAAGGATCATGTACCCCGTGAGGTGGATAAATACATGACACATTACTATTTTTTACTCTCATATTTTAATGATATCTGTGAGAAAAATTATGTTACAAAATCAATCTGAATGTGAATAGCAACTATAAAAACGTAGGCAAAAAAGTTTAAATCAACAATGCCGTTTCTCAAAACGATTAAATCTGTTAATCCAATTGTATGGAATGCATCTCATCAATATCACGAATGTCATCCGTGATTATTGTTTTCCAGTTTCCTCGTCACTACCAGAGAGCTGGTCGGCCTCCTTTTTGACTTTCTCTATTTCATCATCCGAGTACTCCTCAGTTGAATAATTGGGAGAGCCGAGGCATTGCTTGTATCTTCTATAACAGAATCGAGGAAGGTCTGGAGTTGAGAAGTCTTGCCCTGGAGCCGGATCTATCATGCACGCCTTGAACACTCCCAGGCATTTGCGCCGAGTGCCATTCGGTTGCGCGGAGCCGTCGTCGTTGTTTGAACCATCGCCGCTGCCAGCGTCTGCATCGGTGCTTGATCCAATGCTGTCAGCAGCACTAGCTAGTGCTAAGGTTAGTAGCATCAAGCTCAATACCTGTGTGTGAAAGAGTAATTTAAAGACTTTGGAATAGATCAATTATACTTTAACCCATCATAGGCGTAGCAAGGAAACTAAAAAGATAACCAAAGGTACGGTTTTCATCATCATCATCAGCCGGGAAACGTCCACTGCTGGACATAGGCCTCCCTCATGGTACGACACATCGACCGGTCCCGAGCCACCTGCGAATCCCTGCGACTCTAACCAGGTCGTCGGTCCATCTAGTATGGGGACGGCCTGGTAGACGTTTCCCGGTACGTGGTCGCCACTCGAGAACCTTTACTCCCCACCGGCTATCGGTTCTTCGAGCGATGTGGCCTGCCCATTGCCACTTCAGCTCACTGACTCGTCGAGCTATGTCGGTGACCTTCGTTCGTCTACGGATTTCCTCATTCCGGATCTTATCACGTAGAGAAATTCCGAGCATAGCTCGTTCCATTGTTCGCTGAGTGACTTTGAGCTTGTTTATTCGGCCCACGGTACGGTTTTATTGTGAACAAAATATTTCAGAACAAATTAAAGATTGCAACTACTAATTACCATTGTCAGAAAACAAATCTCTCGAAATATATCACCTTTCAGAAAAGTATGTAGTTGTCGGTAAGGAACCACACTAAAATCCAGAAAAGGTACATACCTTAAGTGACAGCATGTTGTTTGTGAAGTCGCTAGTGTAGAACTGTTCAATGATGTAATGCATGAGCGTGGACTTTATATAACACCAATACCAGAAGTAAATACAAAATTAATGAAATTCCAACGTAACCAGGAAGAAGAAATGTGAAAACATAAATACAAAGTAAGTTGTTCAAAAAAAATTCCACAACTAAACGTGAAATCTGGGTTACTAATATATCTGTAGAACGGTGAAGTGAATGAATTTATTAAAGACACCATCTTAAAATTCTCTTAAAAACAGCCATTTCGTATGTGTCGAATGCATATTTTAATCGGGAAACGGTTTCTGTTTTCATCTGATAGTAAGTGACCACCTCATCGATTAATTGCAACAAATTTCATTTGTTTAGCTTTATACAACCACTTCTCATCGATACGTTACACCTTATAGTACAGAAAGTGGCACCACAATATACTCTACAGATAAATTGGTTGCATTGTATTTGTATAATGAAGTCAGAGTTGGAGCTCGACATCACTTCCTCTTGGTATGTTGTGAGCATATTCAAATTTTACACTTGAGTAAACATCTTAATGGTATATTGAACAATAAGAAATGAATAATTAACTTGGTGAAGAATTTAAAATCTGAACAAAATCTTTTGAATGTATTAAGAACAATAGCCTGAGATAGTATTCAAGAAATACATGAATGAGAAGTCTTCCGCGTTTCAACTTAAACGTTCGTTCATTTACATCTTTGAACTCAATGTGCTACATAGTCAATTAACAAAAATTTTGCTTGTTAAAAATATATGCATTATAGATGTAAAAAGTATCACTTTCTACCCCTCTCTACGCGTCGCAATATAGCAGACGTTACTTATTTAACAAAAATAGCACAAGGCCAAATAGATTCCCCACAGATATTATCAGAGATCTAGATCAACGTGCCATCTAGACAACTCAGGCAGCATGCGACACTCAGTCTCCCACTAACTACCACCAACTACCAGCGAAATTCATTTTTTATTCGAGAATGTTCCAAATTTAAATAATTAGTTACCGCTCACCCCGAAGTTGACCTTTTCAACTCTACGCCACAATATATAAGGAAACTTATGGCAGGCGACTTCTTCTACTCTCATCCGGTCACCTAATATTATTTGTCATTTTGTAAATAGTTATTAGTGCATAAATATATATATTATATATTATAATTATTATTAATAATGAGATAGTAATTTTTATAGTTAGTATTTAATTTTAGTAGGAGACTTTACACTCAAAAAAATTATTATTATATATATATATTTCTCTTTCCTCATATTTTTAGGGAATAGGAAATATTTAGGGAATTTTTTTATGTATAAATACATTGCCGTGTGCTTTAGTGACGCTGTTTTATATAGAAGAACATATGTGAAAACATTTAAATGGTGTATAGTTATACATTTTTTTGGTAAACTTATAAAAATAAACTGTATGTTTTCCGAATAAAATAAAATAAAACTAAAATAAAGTCATCAGCGATGCTAGCTCAAGCAACGAGTAAGCTGAGCAACAAGGATCAGGCTAAGGATAAATTCTTTAAATCTATTTAACTAATTCAGTGCACAAAAGTAGTGACTTTAATTTGCCAAATTTCGTGCAATACCTTATTAAATATAATTAGGCTGTAATACTCATGTTTTTATGAAATTCAAATCATCCTGCCGTGGAAATAAAGTGGTGATGTTGTTTTCAAATAACTGCAAATTTTAAATATAAGAGTAAAACATTAAAACTAGATGTAGAGATGGCATGACATTCTAAAATCGTACCGGGCCTGTTGTAATCCAATACCGTTGCTATAGCAAACGAGTAATAACGTCAACGTCGCAGCGAACAATGCAAACACGAGCTGCTCTATTGGTGCAATCCAAGAGTCCTTTGTGGAGCCGATTGGGATCTCGAACGCAAAATGTGTTATTGTTAGTTCGCAGCCACTACGACGGCGCATTGTTCCACCACTGACGGAACACGGAACGAGGAGTGTAAGCGGACAAGGAAGACCAATTTAATTTTACAATGTTGCTTGGATCCGAATCAAAGATTGTGCTAGTACAACTACTACTAAACATACACAAAATGTCCGTGTTATATGGAACTTGGGAGTCTTCAAACTAAGGGTAAAGAGGCACCTTCTAGACCAACGTTTAATAATTGGGTTATCTCGAATATGAGTTATTATATAAAAGTGAAAACTTTTGTATCAAAAATTAAGGCAATGAATGTTGGAATGAACAGCCTTAATTTTGACACATTTCGTATTCGGTACAGGCAGTCTACTTACTGAAATTATCAAGTATACGTTTTAGGAATCTTGTCTTCTATTGTTGCAGGCTCGGATTCTTGAGAATATTGTTACGAGTAACTAAATTATGTTTTACTGTATATATTCCATCGGATTTACGAGCGAATTTAAGGATTTCTCATTTTGAGTGCCTAAAGGGTTCTGTATTCCACTCTCTGTTTCATTAGATACACCGATAGTGTTCCACTGAATTGAAACTGGGTGCAGTGGACCTGATCCCCTTGGGCAAGACACGCTGTTACATCCAGTCAATGCATTTAATGTTCCTACCAGGCGGATTCATACTGAAATAAAGCGGTTCTAGAATGTTACTGTTCAAACGATGATTGCAGAAAAATATATATCAATTACAAAGCCTGAATCAAAACTAAACCTTCAAAGATTAAGAAGACAAACCTCAACTATCAATATATAGAGGTACTATTAAAAATTAACGAAAAAACTGTTGTAACAGGTATCCAGAATCATTTGCATGCTTGTAAGTTTCCATCAAAGTGTCCCAGGAATTTTGCACAGTTTAAATTTACAAAGTTCAATCAGGCGTCACGATAGACGATACATCAAACATATCATAAATATGCGCAGGTTGCTGTTGCCCTGCAACTATGGCTGCCAAAGTGGATTCCGCGGGACCCTCAGCTCATAGTCCCGGGAAAATGCATTTCTTAAAGTTTGTAATCGTTACTACAACTTCTCACTGCAAAAGATTTGATGTAAAAAAAGTCTAGTGTGAGTTGGAATCACATACTAAGGGTTCCGTACAGAACATGAACTACTATCATACTGTAAATTATAAGCAAGGTAATAAGTACGGAACATTGCTCTAGCGATAATGTTAGATTGATGAACAAGCTTAATACTTTGCAGTTGAAAAAATGATATCTCATACGTTCATCTCTATTACGCTTCATACTTCTACTGCAAATGTAGGTTTGTAAGTGTAAAAGAGTAATTTGGAAAATTTCAGGATTCTAGGTCAACTCAAGGAAACTCGTCACAATATACGACATAAACGATCATGTACTTCTATTACGTTCAGGTGTAATTTTTCACAACTCACTGACATTTTGGTATTAATTTCAACTTGATACGTCCATGCATTCCTGAGAAAAAGAGTATGGGCATACTAAACGTGACACACTAGAAAGTGATTCTATAAAGCTACCATTTTTTGATACAGATCCCTAAAACGGCTTCAAAAATGAGTAAATTTAAAGTTATTTTCTCAGCAGAAGTATTCATAGATTTACGAGGTTTTTTTTAAAATAGAGACGCAATAAGGGGTAGGAAGGAATACTTTCTAAAGTCCACGCGGACGAAATCGGGGACAATACACTATTATAAAATATAATTTTATTGCCCTCCCAGAGTTCGTGTATTATTACTGGAATAATACTAACTGCATCCATAAAACATCCATGAAACAACAAAGATTTGAATTTTTGATCTGATTCATACAGTGTTTTCTATATCGTAAAATTAATTTATACTAATGTTTTTTTATAAAAATAGTAGTTATCTTTATTTATTTTACAAGCGATGTATACATATTTATACATTTATATAAACTTTGTAGAAATCACCCATATAACATACGCCTTCCGAGGCTATAAAAGTTTGGGATCCGGTGGTCCATAGTATCGTATCGTTCAAGATAAAATCTCAAAGGTTTTCACGCTTCGCGGAGCTTCACTTACGATATGCATTTTATGAGACGCCGAGCAGCAGGAGGGTCGGGGACATTTTTAAAAGATTTGTTTTGTTTCGCAAAAGCCGGATGTTTTATTCAGAGTTCCCAGAATTTTAAGTTAAGCAGTTCTAACTAACTTCCTGATTTGATGTTGTTTGTTCTAGAGACGTAAGTGAACCATAATTGATTAATTTTGGTTCACGAGAGTTTAGTTATTGGATTGTGAAGTTATATAGATAGATCACTCTTCCACAGATAAGAAAAATCGGCCAAATACGAGCCGGATTCGCTCATATACTGTACCGTACCTTATTATAAATTTAAAACTACAAAAGTTTTTAAAACATCCCAGTAAATGTTTCTTCTATGGGGACCATTTTTACCCGACTACCCTAGAAGGAGGGTTATGTTTTTGAGAGTATGTATTATTGTATGTATTATTATATGTATGTATTCGACGAGGCTATGTTGGTAAGACCACGTGGTCGGTTTCAAGGTTGCATTGTTTTGTAGCTGTCCCTCTCCGAACCCTATCCTACCCGAGCGCGTACGGTGAGACAGCATACATTACGCGATGTTATCCACCCGTTATTTGGATGTTTCGTAGTCCAGGGATCATTTGAAGGATACAGTATGTTATGTAACCATTTTTTAATACAGTATACTAATGAAATTTCAGATGTCGGTGGTTTTTCCAAATTGTCCTAAATTGATTCATACTCTTGTAAATCAGGTTCAAAGTTGGGGCTTTTTATTACCGAAAAATACAATACTTTGACGCCCCGTAACTCTGGAAGTATATATTTAAACGAAAATCTGACTCACCACCGACACAGATATTTGTTTCTAGATTGTGTCTTGAAAATTTCATAGATTTTCATAGCTTAATACTCAAAATATGACTGGACTACGTTTGTATGGGCGCTTTGACAACAGCATACCCTCTTAATGGCTCGATGCATTTTAGCTTGAGAGGTGTCATTAGATTCGTATTTACTGTGAGAGTGACACTGAGTTTATCAAAATCGTAAAAGTTAAAAACTATTACGCAGTCGGGTTATTTAAAATTAACTTTCCATTCACTTGTTAATTGAAATCCTTTTAGGTGTCTACTTGCCACGTTTCAAAGGATACAGGTATGTGACAGGTGGACGGACGGACATACAGTGTAATTTAAGTAATTCCGTTCAGTCAGTTTATTCATCTATCTACCATAGCTCCACAGTTTTATACAACTTTAAAATTGTAAACATAAAATTTTGGCAGGTTTTAAATAAAATACTCACAAAACACACTAAAATGTAAATTCTTTTTGCAGCAGCAAAAATTACGTGAAGTATGTGAAGACGAAGAATATTCGCTTACTTCATTAGATTCTATAGTCTACCACGGAACTAATAAATATGATTTAATTGAGATCCGCTCCGAATTTACCGCCCAATAACTGCTTCTACAGCAGCAAATAACATACCTCTTTTAGTGTAAATACAATTGGATAACTTAACTCGTAAATTAATAACCGTTTCGTTTCACGTAACAAAACATATCGTAGATCTGTTTTTAATACAATTTCAATCTGGAACGTAATAACGGTACCTATTTCCTACGCTATTATAAAACCCAAAACTGATTTTATTAATAAAACAAGTCTCTTTTGACATTAAACGGCAATATCCGACCTCAGAATGAGCGTTCGGAATGAGATCACTAAGTTGACGAGTCGAACCGGCACAAGGTCAACAAAACAATTATTTTTGATGTTTGTCCTGCGGAAGGAACCAACTAATTAAAAGTTGGTACCAGCACTTCTTACGAGAATGTTCTTCGTATGAAACTCGGAAGTCGTAAATAATGAAATAACAATCTTAATTAGTTTCTTTAGAGTTTCATTTGTGTGATTTTGGGAAAGTCTTGAATTCCTCTAGAACTCGAGTAATAAAGGAATGTTTGTTTTCGTACATATGGACTAAGATTAAGGCACTTACTTCTACGTGCAAAGTTTTACGAATAAAGTTTTTATATTATTGTGGTTTTGTTAGCAAAAGGAGGTAGTTAACAATGTGAGTATTTTCGACTCACTTTATATTGGGTTTACTTGTATATAATTATTACGTATATATATATAAAAAAAAACAAGGTAATTTTACCGTTATTCTTACTGTCGTATCGATTAGAAACTTTGAGATGGTATGTAATTAGGATGAGAATACAATAACTTGGCACAATCTAGCTTATCTGACCATGGAGTCCACAAGCAACAACGGTCTGATGATGAAGTCAGGAAGTAGAAAGTGGAACTCTTCAAGGGTCAACTTCATATCAAGGGATACTAGTCAGCGCCTCGAGTTTGGGCGATTTTTTGTTTGTTTTGACAAGCTTAAATAAAACATTGCACTTAGAGAAAAGTATCTGATGGCAAAGCCAGATGTGGCTATCCACACTCGACTTATGAAGCTGGTTAACTGACAATTTCGAATACCCAGTGTCTACACGCTTGTACTAACAATCAGGAGGTCCCGGATTCGATTCCCAGTGGGGCTATCTATCGGTATTCGGTTTGGTTGGTAGCAGTTCCTGTGTCTGCCTGGCTGGCTACCACTATGTTACATAAGTCTGCCGCCAAACAGCAGTGTTGATAACTTTGTTGAGTTTCGGTATGCAAGGTGGCATAGCCATTTTAGCTTTAGGTGGATATACTTTCCATCGGTCTTAGCGTCACTTACCTGAAAGTGAGAATAAGGCCAAGTGCAAAACCATTACACATAATCTCTTACAATACTCTTTACAAAGACCAGTCTTTTAGGAGCAATACGAAAGCATTTAACAGCAAATGTTCACACAAAGACTGAACTCTTTTTTAAATCAGAACAATTGTACAGTAAGCTCGGTAAATTAATCAAGAGGTAGGTCTGTAAAAACGTTTAGTTCCTTTCACATCACGAACAGGAGAGGCTTTTGTTTATGTACAACAGAGTACAGGAAATAAGAGCAAAGTGGGTCCGGATGCTGCCGACCGACTCGAGTGGCCACGTGGTTACATTATACCTGCCACGACACAACTTACATATATATACTTGTATGTGTTGCTTAGGTCATCTTCTATGAATTTTTATTTGTGATCCGAAGTTAACAATATGATAGAAAATAATAATAATTATGTATATTCATAAATTAAACAGTTCCGTTCGCCCACAATCTTACCTAATAGAGGAGGTACGAGTAACTTTGGTCTGTGTTGTCTCATCTTATATGAAAGGTACACGTATGAAGTTTGGGCAATGAAAACTAGAGGGTTTTATCGAGTAAAGATTAGAATGAAATCATGATTGGTGTAAATTTTCTCAATAACCTGTAATGTTGGAATCATATCTTCTAAAACACTTTTTCGTTACATCATCGTACTGTAAAGAGATTTACGTTTGCATTTTTATGTTAATTTGTAGGTAAACTCAGTATCATGTACAGTTTAAAATGATTTTCTTCAACACGAAACAGTTTTTTTTAATATAAATTCACAATTTAATAATTCCGTAGTGAGAACGGATGAAGAACTGTCATTATCTTGCATGCGTGGGTTCTGTTTAGGAATTTGTTATTTATATTTAATTATAAAAGATATTTATATTTTTAGGAGTCATCTTAGGTGACGACGTGGTCTAGGATAGTTGTCTACCAAGGATTTGTAAGTTCATTAATGTACTTGTAACGTAGATGTTTTTCATGATATTATAATTAGTGTGTAGAAAAGTGTTGTAAAAAGTCTAACAGTTGGTTCGTAGTCATGTTCTGTTGTATTTGCTTAATTTTCTATGTTTAATTGCTTATGATTATTTATATATGATTTGTCTTATATAGTTTAATATTTATTTATAACGTGTTCTATATGTGGGAGCTTGTAATTGGCGAATGTTGGTATATAAGATTACTTATATTGTAAAAATAGCTGTAAGCTTCCCAAAGAAAAGAAAATAAGGATGGTTCACGGTTGCCTATAGATAGCCTTGTCACTCTGTGCTTGAAGATATGCCGGGTGCAGCGCTGGGGAAGCACATCAGCCGACAGGATATTCAACTCCTTAGCTGTACGCATAATCGAGCAGAAAAACGACTAATTTATTTGACTACTGTTTTCCTAAAACTTTTGTTTTATTCACTCGATGTACCCTCCGTGTATACGTATATAGAACGTATCTTTCCGTTTATTTTCCAGACTCTGGTGCATGATAAGAACACAAGAATAATGCATAACCATCAAAGACTGTAAACATTTACATTTCTCAAGCACCTAAGTAGGTAGATATCCCGACGTCTGCTCACGTTCTCTAGCAAAACCGTAAACTTGGATATTCCATAACAAAAACGCTTATTTTACAGCTCCACGTTACTGTGCTTCTGTACTTTTAAATTTGAAGTGGACAGTGGGAATTTACAGCAAAGAAAAGTATGAAATAAAGTATTAAAAACTGTATTACGTATTATTACAAAAAAGGCAAACGAAACATATAGATAAACAGATATATAGATAATCACTTTATTTGCCAGTATAATACAAAGAAAAAAATACACACACACAAGAAGAAGAACACAAAATCAGAAGATCAGAAGTAAGATATGATTAAAAGAGTAACTGTCATCTGGAAAATATTCTGAAAATTTTATTGATTAAGATGATCGTAAATAAAGGTGAAAAACTAATATATCAATCAAATTTTCAACTGCTTATTTGTATAATTTACACGGAGGATAGGTAGCCGAGGCGGAGGTATTTTTGTGTGGGACATGTCCAACAGTGGACATATTGAAAATTTTGCATGTATGACCGATGTTTAACCGTTTATGATATCCAACCACCGCAAACTTAAACTTATCGTCAGATATGAGTTATTACACACATTATTCATTGTTATTAAATCTAGATTCTTTGAGTTTTCGTTGTTCAAGAATTCGTATAGCAAATTAGCTATTTAAAGCCGACCTACTTACAAGAACTCGTCCAAGTCAGATGTCATATAGGAGTAAAATATAGTAGTCCATTTGGTGTTAAATCTGTCCCCCCGGCGCCGTATCTCACTGAGGTCCGGCCCTCGGGGCGCGCGTCCGATACTTATCCCCGGAATCACTTTACTTTTGCCTTCAAAAGTTTTACTTGATCTTACAAACCATCTTACAAAATGTCTGATAGTTGAATTTCTAACTATTTCATCAGAAATAAGTACAAGGCTAGCAATGTTGTTCGAAATCTAATTTTAAATTTAAGTAAATCATTAAATACCAGTATTATTAAGACTTGATAGGAGCTAGCTAGACAATACAAGGAAAACATGCCTTTACCACTTAAACTACCTTTAATAAGCTTATTATTGGGAAGGTAGATAACCTTTTATTAGGCTATGTAGGCGATGATAATTATGAATTTAGAACAAGTGCAAACTTATTACAAATTTTAAAAAGAAAAACACTAAAGCCGAGAATCAACCCAAGCAAGGAGTTAATAAAATAAAAGATTCCTTCGTAGTATATTACATCCTCGTTGGGTAATTTTTTCGTCACACGGTGAAGAAAACATGTCGTCTGTAATAGTAGATTTCTGCCCCGAGCCTGTCACCCACGTATTCCCACGGGACTTCGCTGTGTTTAACAAGATCCGTTTGTCAGAGACAGTCCCGCGTTCACCCGCTCCCCAGGGATCTATAGTCCCAACTTAACTCCTACACTTACAGCTGCTTCTCTAAATCGCTTTAACTTAGCTTCTTATGAACGAGGCTTTAAGTGGAGCTTTGTTTTATTAAACTGTCTAAAGGACACTGCTTAATAGTCTTCAGCTGCATTATTCTACTCGTTCTAGAATACGAAGTCTGATATAATTCTGTCCCTTTGTTATTATATTATGGTTTTAAAATATGTCAAGATTTTAACCGCCTCAGTGGCCTAGTTTCTACGTTGTTGTTTTTTTTGGACTCAAACTCCGTAGGTACCGGGAGGTACAGGTATATCGGTTTCACAAAATATAATCAAGAAAACAACCTATTTTTAAATAATTGCTTATCAAAGCCAACTGTTCTATTTTAAATGATAGTGTCAAAAGAAAATCTGGAAGTGTTCTGAATTTTTTTCCCGTTGAATCCGTATGAATGATTGATTCTTAATCATTTCACCGACCGTCTGCCAAGCTGAATGAGTTCAAATCCCATATCTGAGTAAATCCACTCAGCAGCCAGTCGCATGTGATTCACGACAATTTCCCGAGGATGCGACTGCCGGAAGATAGCGCCCATGTTCGACTTAATTACTGCGGAGTGTTTGTGTGGAGGCCAGCTGCAATTAGTCCGTCGAGATGAGGAACGCGTGAATGTAGCAGTTTCTTGATTGTGGTGGACGATAATGCACAAGCTATCCCGTCAACTAGTGTACGCTTATAGGAGATCGCACCCGTGATGGCCCACTGACCTATTGTCATAGATTAAATAACTACACTCCCGTAAGCTACTGATAACATTAATCTGTAAATCTTTTCTGCTTTGTCAGATATATAAAACCGTCAAGTGAATGTCGGGTCTCGCGCAGTGTAGGGTTACGTATTTGCCCGTTACAATCAGTTTACGGTTTAAAGGTAAATAAAATTAAAATAAATAACGTATAAAAACGGTACCACACAGGACGATGTAAAGTAATTTAGAGCGGAATTTGTGCGAAATTTTTATGTTGGCACCCCTAAGTATATTTTTTTAATTTGGTCGAGTATTACTCGTTAACCTGTAAAGCCAACTCAGTCGTGGTATATTTTCCCTTTAACTTCCAGCATATAGGTATACTACTATAGTGAATTTTTCACATTTTTAAAAGCAACAGCTTAGCTGATAGTTGGAAACGCTCGACTCAGACAAAAGTTATCTATTTAAAGCTTAATATTTCGCATACAGTTCCCTGAATCGTTAAAATAGTATTTCTAGGCCCTAAATATTTTTGAAATACCTATTCAACAATACCCAAAACAATGGGGTTGACGCGAAAAAAAGAATTCATCCCAACGTTACACGTATGGGAGCTACCCTAAAAAATTATTTTAAATATTTTATTGTATCACTTTGTTGACGTGATTAATATGTATTACCAAATTACAGCTTTCTAGTAGTAAAAGCCTCTGAGCTAAGCCGCGGACAGACAGACGGACAGCGCGAAACTATAAGGGTTCCTTGTTTGACTACGGCACCCTCAAAAAGACTGCAACCCTCTCATCAATACGTAAATTTCTATCTCGCTACTATACAATCTCTCAAAAACTAACTGTTAACGATTGAGAAAAGAGGTCGAATAAGTTTCAGGCAAACAAAAATGTAGTTCAGGTAGTGGCGTAGTAAGGTTTTATCTATTGATCTTTCTATAAAAGGCTCTAGTATGATATTTCATCGACTATTCAATATAAGATTAGTTGTTGGTGTGGGTGGAGCGCGAGGGGAAATTTCTCTGTAACAAAACCTGCACGGACGATAGCTGCATACAAGGTAACATGCGAACTTTAATTCCGCGTTTCAGACAAACAGACAGATAAACCGGACAAAATGATGTAGCAGCGTCGGGAGAGCCACCACGCGTCCCGGCCAACTAGAATTAAATCGTAAACCTACATTTACTTTGTAGTTTTACAACCCGCACATTACGCTTACATAGTTTATTGCGAGGTTCTTATATGGAATTTTACAACGCTTTATATGTATTTGCAACAAAATGAAGTGGCGTCAAATAACACAGATACAAGATTTTATAGCCGCGTTGTTTCGACTTTACAATAGAGACATCTCTGGTGTTCTCGCGGTTGTCGTGTAACAAGACTATAACAAGAGTTGAGGGACTGACAGGAAAGTCTCAAAAAATTACTGTGATACCTCCAGCCAATATTACGAGTACGAATAACTAATAAAATTTGATTATTCAACTGATAATTTGTAACTTTGCGATGCACCGATCTATATGTATCGATTACAAACCTAATACTAAGCTACGCGCTTGGAAATTGGTATCGCAGTGGGAATTGGTACTAAGTTTGACTGGTGGTAGGTATTTTATGTCAGCCTGGCTAGCTCCCGACATGTTACCTTAGTCTGCCGGCAAATTGCAATGTTAATAACACTGTTGTGTTTCTGTATGAAAGATAGCAGAGCCAGCGTTTCGTTAGCTTGACGTTTATGGGTGCGCACGCTTGCCATGTAATAGCCTTATCGACACTTACCGTCCGGTGAGATGAAGGCCAAATGCAACCGATCACACGCTATAAAAATTGAGTATTGTGCAAAATGTCTCAGTTTATGTCATTGCTATTATTAGTTAGTTTAGAATTAACCACAAGCCATGTACGTTTGTGAATAGTCTACTCTGAAATAGTTATGAAAATCCGATCTCAGATTATTCCCACTCATCCCATGAACCTTGAAAATTCTAGTTCACCCACAAAGGACAAAGTTAAACTGAACTGAGCCGAGAACAGTTGAGCTCTCAAAGGCGCTGATAACTAAGGGTGCCCACAGGCTTAGACAGTAATTCGTTTACTTGCAATTAATAATCGAAGTTTCTGTATTTAGATTGTTTGTGTAGATATTGACATTAGGTAGGTAGACATTGGGTAGGTATTATGAAGACAGCGCACTAGTAATAATTTTCCGAACGAGCAAGAATAAAACAAAACTAAAGAACAACTTCAAGCTGCTACTTAAACGCCCGGCCTCGATTCTTTACTGTTCAAGTCGTGTAGTCAAGACAAACTAGTTAATTATACTAAGTACTAAGTAGTCTGCGCACAATTAACTAATGTACCTACGGACCGGAAGGAGGAGAACAAAAAACAAACGTTTTTTCTCTAAATTCCTTTTTGAAAGATTAAAATTAACGAAAGTGAGAAATGCCATAAAGCAGCGTCCTCGATGCGAAAGTAGTATGATAGTATACACGTATTTACTCGACTACGGTAATGTCAAAAGCAGGTTTTTAGGAAGCTATGTATGTTAGGTGTGTATCTTCATCTGTTGTTTCAATGGATGCGGGGAGCAGAGAACTGAATTGAGTGGCGCACTTTGGGAGAGTCTATGTACAGCAGAGGACTGCCTTAGGCTGTACATGATAATGATGATGACGCAGTATTTTGACCAGTGTTATATATAACAATAAAGCAAGCAATCGACTTTAGTATAAGTTTATTTTTAAAATTGTTAACATCCTTGTCTCTCAGAGCACGTGGCAAGTATCAAGACGACCTTGTCGTGCTACAGGCACCACCCGACTATACACTATTTTCACAGCATAACAACAAAATTAGCAGCTGAAACTTCCCGGAACGCATTCATGGAGAGTCCAGAACTAGTTGCTAGTTTTAAGTGGCGTAAAACTAGAGTAATAGTGAAATTTGTAGTGTTTGTACAGGTCCATGGCGGTACAATGAAAACTGGAAACTCGTCTTGTGCAAACAGTCATTTCCTAAGGACGGATCGGTGAATAGGTTTGTTATAAACTTAGCTTTGAGTGCTGACTCTTACTTTACTGTCGTAGCATCTTACGACGCCTCGATCGAACCAGCATATCGAAGTATCGCTGAGTTGAAAAATCAAATTGTCATTCAATCAAGGGTCGCAAAAGTGACTTGAATTGGTTGCCTGTAAAGTCGGTATACGGGCGAAAGTTTTACGTGACAACGACTTTGAGTGGTAAAATAATTTTAATGTGAATATTCATTTAGGGACGCGTGCCTTTCACTTTTTATGTCTGTCTCTCTCGCTCTTAGGCGGGCTAACCATGCCCGAGTGGAAGGGACGCGTGCCTCTCACTCGCTCTCATTGTGAGCGCATAACGTGAGCGGAGCGTAACGCAGTTTCTTGAAGTGTCACCCGGCAAACCAATTTATAAGACGTTGTCACGTCAACAATTGAGGCGGGAAGCACTATCTACGGATTGTTGAGTTAGACTGCTGATCGTAATCTATAAATTCCAGTGAAAATAGCTCGAGAAATAGAAAAACACAATACCAACTGACAAATTATATAATATCTGCTCAATATATCGAATTGAGAACTTGCCAAAACTGAATACAGCCGGTTTACACCAGATAAAACTAGTTTTGAGAGCTTCGCGACGCGCTCCGCGGGTTGTTTCCGGAACTCTACAGTCGTCGTTGTATAGTATATCGTATATGTCACTTTTTTTAAAGAAAGAAAGAAGAAAAAAATTATTTGCCAAGTACATAGTTTTTTTACACGGTGTTTAGATAGTAATTTTAATTATTTCTATGTACTTAACCTGTCCACAGGTGTGCAAATATTATAAACATATCTAAACAGGAATTTAATTGTAAAAAAATTAGTTTACAACGCAAGTCAATTAGTAAAATGTTAACTGTTAGTAAAATGTTAAATGTTTGTAACTATAAGATAACAATATTTGTCTTTACCTTCATCATATCTGGTGATAAATGGGTTCTAACCAAAAAGTATTTACACAATGAGCATGCTCCGAGTATCTGACATAGCTCGAAGAGTCAGTGAGTTGAAGTGGCAATGGGCAGGCCACATCGCTCAAATAATGGATAACCGATGGGGAGTTATAAAAGTTCTCGAGTGGCAATCACCTACCGAGAGTCGTGTACCGGGCCGTGCCCCTAGCATATGGACGACGATGTAGCAAAGTTCGCGGGGAGTCACTGGATGCAAGTGGAGGAGGCTTATGTCCACCAGTTGACGTTTTCCGCCTGCTGATGCTGCTGGTCTTTGTTTTAAATATAATATAAAGTTTATTCGATAGACATATTCCAACTTACATCTAACACATTTTATTCAATGACTTCTGTTGCAGGCGAAGCAGAGGCATACAGAGGCCTGATCTTTCATTGCTAGTACCGATATTATTAAGTTTGATGTAACAAACGGTGCTAGCATGTCCAGACGGACCAAGATCTCAAATTATAAGAAAAAAGAACTGCTATCACCCACTATCAACCAGTATATATCTACATAATTACAATCAACTGTACCACAGAGCACCGAGCCGACGCGTCCAAAAATCAGCCCGGCCGTTGTTAATTAGCGCGAACATCCCCAAACAGCTGTAACGTGATAATATAACCAGCGACAAGTGCGCGCGTGCGCCGCGACTACATTTGTCAATTACGAGGCCCTCGGGGCTGTGGCGGCGGACAACCGGTACCTCTAGTGTGAGTTTTTAACCGTCACTATCGCGTTTGCGTATAGTTTCATAGTTTATTTCGTCTATAACAAAAAATGTATGTGTAACCTCAGACTTACGAGTATATGAAGAATTGTACAGTGCCTCTAGCGGCACGTTTACGAAACTGATCTTCATATAAATCTGTCATTAACTCATACGCGATAATATCTTTTAAAAACTCACACTACAGGTATGGTGGCTCTGTTTCGCGACCATGTGGACTACATTTCTTTGACATAGAACAGTAAACAGTTTTTATATTATTTGTCGCATTTGATGGTAAGTGACGATGTGGCAAACGATACGCGTTGGTCGAAAAGGTGCCTGTTCATCTTAGACGTAACGAACGATTATATCGTTGCTTCGTACAATTTGGACTAGATTGGAAAGAAAATTGGATTTCTTTTGGACCAGGTAAAGGCTTTCTTAATTCCCAGACTTAAACCACGTCTTCTATGGCTTCCAATGGTTTCTATGCAAAATTTATGGAATATAAATACTGGCAGATACCCAAGTGACTCAACGGGGGCTTCATTTAGACGTATGGAGCTTTACAAATACAAAATTCCTACGAGTCGGATGTAAAAGTGGTCTGGGACCACACGTAACGGAAGCCGATGAACTCCAAACATTAATTAACTAGAACACTTACAAATTGGTTTAATTGCTTTGTTAATTACATTATTTGCGTTGTGTTTTTTCCTCATTTTTGACATGGGCTTGGGGTAGACACGGTATTCTAAATTATTCTAACATCTGAGTATAAGCTGTGGTAAAAGTAGGATCCCAATACTTACCCTAAATCTAAATTGGCAGAGTTTCGACTTAATAAAAGCAATCCAGAATGAAACTATTATATTTAGTACGACACGCAAAAAATCACATAAAAGCAATGAAGCTTTTATATATGGTTTTTCACTCATGTTGACATTTTCGGAAAAGTGCGGAATACATAATTTTACATTTGAAAATAACGATACATTGAAGAAAATTTATTAATTAAACTTGTTTACTGTCTCAGTAAACAAGTTCAATTAATAAATTTTCGAACATAACCAGAACAAGTGTTTTTATCAAGAAAAATAGTGTCACCAATGCTTAATTGCATTTAGGACCCTGTGTAAACAATCTTCCATTTTTCCGCCCTACCATTAAGCAACCTGAAGACTAAGATAAAGTCCTTTGTTCATGAAGTACATGAATGTTTATTTATATTCATTAATTGTTTTCAGAGACCAGGTTATGACAAAACAATGAAGGAAAAACTTTTGTTTTCCAATCCAATTTATTACGCAAAAATCTGGTACAGGTATTGCCTCATCAAACAGGGCCATTAAAAAGTTTTCTTCGCTAACGATGATATATTGAGAGCAGGAATCCCTAATGACGCAAGTTTCCTAAACAGTATCATAACAAGACATCTTGTACCGGCATCGGCATAGGCATGCAGGCAGGCAGGCAGAGCGGAGCACTCCGTCACTCACAATGAAAGTAAATATCAACATTTGGATTTGATCAAATAAATACCAGAAACATTGTAAGAATCATCTACGTTTTTCTAGCAGAAGTTTTTCGATTTGATTTTAAGCTTTTTAGTTTGTGTAACAAACGCTAGTGGCAAACTTTTTAAGGTTGTTTTTATTCAGCTTTGCGTTAAATAGTGACCATAAGATAATGAAACCAAATGAAATGAAAAACATTTAATACAGACCAACACTCCATATTTTTTTAAATTACAATTATGAATGATGTCAAATTTCTAAGTTAAATAAATAAGATAAGCTTTACAGTACTGAATTAGGTTTTATTTTTGCTTGGACGAAGACTAAAACGCCTCCCCAAATGTGTCTGGTAAATTACATGATCACCAAAATAATTTGTAAAATTTCACTTAAAACGTTTCTTTTAAAAAATTGACATATAAATTCAAATATGGAGGAGAAATAAGGCGCAATGATCTTGAAAGCTATGATCGAAATTAATTACAAATATACCAGAGTATATAGTTTGATTCAGCCCTCGCAAAGGTTCTAGCCCCGCACTATGTATTCCCAGCGCACCCTCGCCCAAAACCATTTGTAACAATCAAAAGAGCCTTCAAATTCAGAGCCGCATGCTGAATGCAAATGCCTTTCACTTACTAAAGAGTAATAGCGGAGATAAGTAGCCCCTGACTTAGCACATTTACCGGTTTGATAGTACCCCTAACCGATGTTTCCTCAACAACTATTTTAATCTGGACTCCTTCCGTTTAGTTTAGACCCCTTTAGCGATCTGAATGTGCTTAGTTGGTGCAGGCGGTGGAAGGTCGAGGTATGCTGGTGCGATCGGTAGAGATGGTAGGAATTATGGTTGGGTATTTGTCAAAGTCCCGCTTGCAGCGGTCGTTACGTATAGAGGACATGTATTTGAGCTCTGCAATTGTCCGGAATACTAACACCGTGTAGCTCGTAGGTGATTATATCCGGTGTTATTATGTCATTATTGGACTGCGAGGCTGGTGATGGAAACGAGTTGAACCACCTTCGTGGCTACCTACTCGCGGATTTATAATCTGGAGGCACACTTGCGAGGTCCCGGGTTCGAATCCTGATGGGGACGTTGTCAAAATCACTATGCGAGGCTTTCCTCAGCTTGGTTAAGACAATCAAATTGTCTCAAAAGTAATATGATTCCGTGCTTTGGACGGCACGTTTCGCCTTTGGTCCCGTTACTATCTACGACGGGTAGTGGGCTCATCAACTCTGACAACTAGGGTGTGTGAGGTCAGACTTACAATATACAACTAGCAGCCCGTCCCGGCTTCGCACGGGGTAGACAATTATTTATTTTTGGAAATTTGGATATAAAACACTTTCTTTCACAAATATTTTTATTTATTAAAAAATTATTATTTATTAATTATATATTTAAAAAAATTATTTCAGTGCCCCCTCCACCCCGCCCGCCGCGATGCCCGGCGCGCTTTTCAGACTGCATCGCAAACAACGGCCACGGCGCTATGGCGGTTTTGTTTACTGTTTGAATTTTTTAATTCGTAATATCTTTTGAATGGAAAGTCCAATTTAAATAATTTAAAAACTATTTTATAGGTAGTTAAATGGTCTTGACCATAAAATAATGTATTTGGATAAGGATTAATATAAACACATAAAGAGCATGGTTTGAATTTGGTTAGCATTTTCATTAATGTTTAAAATGAAAAAATTTGTTGTAGTGACATAACTACAATAGTTGGACATATGCTACCGCGGAGTTTTTTGTAGACATTATTATGTTCTTTAATATTGTTGTACATTATTTTGTTCTATCGCTAATAGTTTCGGCAGCGCATTCGACGAAAGACATTTTAAGACTCATTTTTCTACACCTTCGGTTACATTGTTCAAATTTTACCAAGGATCCCTAATTTTTTTCAAAATGAAATGTAGCCTATGTCAAATTGGGAGAATGTAGCATTCTATTGGTGAAAGAATTTTTTAAATCGGCCCAGTACTTTTTGAGCCTATTCATTACAAACATACAAAAATAGGTACAAATCTTTCCTCTTTATAATATTAGTGTAGATAAGGTGAAGGTGACCCCAAGACTTTGCAGTCTCCGCGTTAGAAAATGGTCACCCTTTATGCAGAGGGTGACGTATGTAGTGAATAAATTAAGAAGGAAAAAACTGGATATATGAAACAGTATATAACGATAAACTGATATATGAAACTACAGAAAAACAGCCACGATTTCGTAGAACTATCAGTATTGTAATTTTACAAAAAGCTAGTAAATAGAATAGAATGAAATCACGAATTCCAAGTGAAATTTATGACTGTTCTTTAAACAAGAAACGTATTTCGTTCACTTAACTATTTAATAAATTGTTAGCCTCAGAGGTTCTTCAGCAGTTAAGTAAAATGAAACACCAGTTCCCATTCCTTAATTGAAGTGCGTTACTTAAGGTTATAAATAGTCGAGATTGAAACTGAGGGAGAAATTACGAGGGATTCAAAAGACACCGAAAAGAGCAAAGGGCAAATACATCAAAGAGTGTCCTTAACCCCAAGCAGGAGAGATCAAAATATAATCACATCTATTACTTACAAGGGTGCTGAAATATCTCAGGGCTATAGAGTTACTAGACATCGGAATAGCAAAATCATTACCAGTAAATGTTTCTAAGCCAGTGTCTTCAGTAGTTTGTCTACGGTATATATTAAAATTTCCCTGACAGGTTCTTATTTTTTCAGTTCGTATTAGGCTTATTAAATGATAATATCAGCCCAAATATACATACGTATATAAAGAGCTCTTATAGTTAAAATTTAGATTACACTTTTCTTTCATATTTTAAGAATGACATAATGTATTGACCATAGCTTTTTAAGTTTATATTTGTTCTAGTGTATTAATTTCAGCAGTTTTAAGCAAGAAAAAATTAGTAATTTTCTCCTGTCCAAAGTTTGCAGGGTTTAAAATGTTAAATAATGGCAGTAGACCAGAAGTAAATATTACAGAAAAACGTAAGCAATATCTCTAGTTACAGTTTTTGGGAAATCATCGAAAACCTAGAAAAACAAACTTAGATATACAGTCCGTAACAACAACATTACTTACTACTAACACCGATCAGTGTGGCAACAGAGATAATTATATTCAATGTAAATGTCATGGAATGGTTATGTCCAACGGTGGACTAAGGACGATTATGATAAGCGAGTGTCAAATGACGTAATCACGATGAGTCTAACCGATTTGTCTGATCGTATTTAAATGTGTAATATGTCAGGCAACCGCAATATGCGCCCCATTCCTTCACCTAGAGATCCGTTGCACCTTGGGGCAGAATCACACGCTCCATTGCACTCCATATCGTTTTCAGTTGGATGACAAATCGGACGTGAACGGAAGGCTGGGGCGAGCCTTTGTGGGCCGAGACGGTATCGATGGTTTGTTGAATGCCAATGTCCCAGAAGGTACACAACGAATACATTCGAGTTCATGCTCCATACAGAACTCACATTTTAGCAAAGTGTGGAAAAAAACCGTCCAAAAAGTTCCAAACCATGTAAAGAATCTTGAAGGTTCTGTTTTCCCGACCGCATAACTAAATTTGTTGAAAAAATTGATTTTGTTTTTAAATCATAACAGCTTAGGGGAAGAAAGCTGTAGCCTTAGCCAGGGCAGTTGATGCCGGTTTCTAGTTATTTTTGAACGCGTTAATTATTCTGAATTGAAAGGAATTTTACATCGCTGGTGACACATTTTCTTCGACATTCGCAAAATATTAAATGAACAAGCTCCGCTGACTAGAATTGCAGCACAGTCATTAATATGTGCCAGAGTTTGACGAGGTCGACCCAGTCAGGTGAAACAAACGGAAAACCGATACGATGTAAATAAAAATATAATTTTATTTGGTCACGAAATTGGATTTCACCTGATGGTTATTGCTTTTAATGTTTACCGTTTGAATCTGCCGCAGCTGTTTGATTTAGCAATGATTACTCCTTTAACGAAACATTCGCATGTGGTGTGTTTCATGCCATTGCGATATTATACTTAAGGTACCTGCTTTTGGGCTCAAATTAACACTAATAATTACACGATCGCATCTGGTACCAAAACATACCTCCATTTTATTTGTTTACCAAACAAAAGTATAATCATCACAAGCAATAGAGAAATGAACTGGTACTTAGGTACTTGGTCATGGATTCGTCCTAAAAAGCACGCTGCACGATTACACCGCCTCTGCCGGCGGAGACGGACACTACACACCAACCCCACGACGAGCAATAATCCTAGTGCTTATCGCAATTATCGGCACATTCCGGGCCGATCTTTTCCGATCCCTTCATCACAAAGTGACAGTCCAAATCCGAGGTCAAGCCCGTAAAATCTTAGCTGGCTGAGCGCTATCTGCGCTCGAATTGTCCAGGTGAAGCTGTAGTAGTTGCAGAAACAACAGCTACAAGTTCATTCAAAAAAAGCCACGACATATCAATGATTACTATTCCCAATTACCCACAGATTAAAATCACAAACAAAAGAAGCTCGTTTAATTGGATTAAACAAAAAAGTACTGTTCTGCCGGTACAAACGAAATGGCGAACATAACAGTCAATTTTTTCGGCCGTGACTTTTGACGACGGCGCTTAAACGTTGCGAATGAACTTTTTTAATGACACGAATGTTTAATTGAACGAATTTTTCTCTCCCTTTGTTAAGGCATTCTCGTTTGTTTAATGTATTTTTCGTTGATTTCATTTTATTTTGGATTTTATTAGTGCTCAAATGTTCACATTTGTTGACTGTTGTGCATTATGTCATTCGCTTTACAGTCTTAGGGTCATCGTTTTAAATTGATCAATTGTAATGATGTATGTCCCTTTCTAAACTCTATCCGTTACTTTCTGTTCTGTTAGACACGCTGAAATACGTGTCAGTATACTACTAAAACATTAGTTGTAGTAATAACTGGCATGCAGGTATTACATGAATCTATTACTTTGATAAATTATGTTCGTTACAATAGACATTATTAAGAAAATAGTGGACATATTGAAGGTCAGGTATAGGTCAATTTTTTTTCAGGAGTAGATAGACACTTTGGACTCCATGATGATGGGATTTACAATAATGCTGTTGTTACATAGATAGATGCTGCTCCCCATAAATAATATTTTCCCCTTGGTCGCCTTCTACGACAGCCGCGAGATGGCATGTGTTCATCATATTTTACACACACACACACACACACGCATATCGAAATAGCCACAAAGCCTTGTGCCTACAGTTAGACTTGCTATCCGTAGATTGCATGTCAGCGAAACCCAATTGGAACACGTAAAAAACTTAAGTAAGGTCCTCTTGTATATCGTAGTGTGCGTATTCGTCTACCTTTGTGTTTGTGAGCAGTATTGAAAAGATAAATTTCAAAAATGGAATATCTATTCGCACACATTACTCACACATACAACGGTTTATTTTCTGAAGTATTTCACCTATACTCCGTTTGGGTGGCAAGGCACCACTATGGTGCGAGTATATCTACTCATAATGATCTGCCATGCCGAATTGCTAATTACACAGTTATGTTTCTGTAACGAGTTATGTGGGCTTATCATCAGTTAAGACACAGTGGTGGTAGATTGCTTACTGTCAGTACCAGAAAATAAAAAAGTTGAAATTAAGCAGCAGAAGACGAAGAATTTAAAGTATCCTTTACTTTAGTTCACAAGTGAAACAAGCCAGAAGCCACATCCCTGATGTTAGGACGACCAATAGATTTCTTGACGATAGTTTAAAGTGACAATGTCTTGGACTGAATATTTCTTGGTCTCCAATCCTACAGTCTCTCACAAGCACAGGTCCTCGTTAATTCAAAGCAGCCCGCTGACCTGTGATTTAAGAAGCCTGTATACATCAAGTCCACTCCCCTCAATTGGGTTGTGTTAATGAACGAGTGCGAGTGGGCCGCACTCATTAAAACTAATGAGGAGGCCGTGTGTGGAAGAGAGAAGGCGAATTGATGTGGCACTTTGGAGTTAAGTAACCTTAAATAAACAAAAAGGTGAAGTATATTGAAATGGTAAGATCTAATTTACCATGTTAGCCATCGACCGTAAAAGAAGGAGAATTTTATTTCAGGTTGGTACATAGTTAGATAGTTGTTCTACATGGTTCTGAACTTCTTGGATACATGCACTGGCTGGCGAGACCTTTTTGAATATAGAACACAATATTGCCGTGACGTCTAGTTAAACTGATCACATGAAAATCAGTTTTGAATAGTGAATAGAAAGGCATAGCGCAGCGAATTTAAAGTGAGAAAAATTTAATCGAGTCTGCGGCCAGTGTACGAGTCCGCCCGCCTCGCAGCACTGGTAAAATTCTATCGTCACTTTGTGTGTGTTATAACAATATATCGCTACCAACCTAGTTATTTCCTTTTCTTTAACACGAACTCCTTGCCTCTTGCGCCCTGAGACTCGGCTTCATTACAGTACTCATACTTTGGTAGTGCGACTTTCGATTCGTAAGTGGCTTATCGCCAGGAGATGACGCACTTAAAAATGAAGAGATCAAATTTCGGTTGAAGTTATGTAACAATCACCACACTATCGAAATCTGGCGCCAAACACAAGTTCAAAATTCTATACTTTGTATGCAGTCTTGTGTGGACATGAGAGACATCGCCAGCGCTACTAATAAAATTATGATTTCTGTATGAGCAACCGGCACAGGCTTAGGTGATATGTCTGGAGTGAACAAGCCCTTCTGCATATCCATCCCCATCCATGTATAAAGTAGCATCTCACATACATATCTCATATACAGTCTACTACGGCTTATATGACAATATTATTGCCTAGTCGAAATAGGTACGTAGCTATGTCTGGCTATAGGCGTTGTGTAGGAACAGTTGCATATTCTCCATACTTTTCACTATCACTTCACTACACTCTACATCTACACTACATCTAAACGATGCACTCACGCTCACTGCTCTTCCGTGATTATCACGTCACTTTGATCCCGACGTCAAACCAACACAAGATCATACGAGACAACGCATGGAATCGAAATGTTTTTTCGTGTAAATATTTGAGAAATCTGTAATAACCAGACATGTTCTAACGCCAGGGAGTTGCCTCCGTCGCGTACATCTGTGGCGCTCATCATTTGAGCTCCATGTTTGAGCGATTAACGAGCCCTCTCCGCCAGTTCCGCCTCACATCAGCTAAGTACAGTTTTTCTATCACCTCTCGACAGACTTACCTTCGCAGCGTTACTCACAGATCGTCGGGGCTAATTAACTGCAAATCAGGAGATCTTAATGACGTAGGGATTTCCTAACTTGTTCAGGTTGTTTGTGGTGCCACGGTCGTTATTAACAATCTTTATCAGATGAAGTCCACTGCTGAACAAGGGTTTCTATGAGGGGATTCCTTCCACGCTTGCCAGAAGTTCGTCACGATGATCGCCCTTTATTCTGTCGGTACACGCTTTTCCGAAGTCGTAGTCCAAAAAGTTGTTGTTTAAAAAAATACATGCAAAGATTGCTAAAATTTAAACCCTCCTTTTTCTTTGTCGTAATCGGGCAATAACTATTGTTTGTTTAATTTAATGTGGTTAAGAATGTTATTTCTGGACATGACTTCACATAAAATTCATAATGTTCAATTTTATGCTGATTTATGATGGTAACTGAACTGAAGAACGGGTGTGAGATGGAAGCATACTCACCCAGAAGCCTTAAGAACTACCTTTTAATACTCGAACACAACAGATCTGGCTATCGGCAGTGGTAGCTACACAGACGTATACCACCAAGCGAACCGAGTATTTGAGATCCCCACTTGCAATCTCCAATTCGTGAGCTTGACGGCAGATAAATTCTGAGATGATTTTCAAAACTATACGCTTGCTTCATGAGACGATAAAAACTTGTATTTCTAAGTAAAATGAGTTTGTTATCTTTTTACTTTTCTAGACAAGAGTTTTTGATAGTTCTTAATATAGTTACGCGCAGCGAACCAGCAAATTAACAAAGTTTTCTACAAAGCTCTTCATTTTAATTAGAAAGAACATTTTAAAATTTGTTTAACTACTTCA
The DNA here is from genome assembly GCA_910589575.2 of Carcina quercana. NCBI lineage: Eukaryota > Metazoa > Arthropoda > Insecta > Lepidoptera > Depressariidae > Carcina > Carcina quercana. Next base: position 597,474 of record OU342429.1, on the reverse strand, counting down.
GCTGTTTTTTTTAATCAACATATAAAATACCAAAATGCTCTTATTGCCTTCCAAGTTTCAAGTAATACGGCCTTTAAAAAAGTTTTTCAAAGAAAGTGCCTCCTGTAAACTCTGTTCAAATTTCGTCAACAAGATCGTTGGAAGTTTGTATTAAATTTGCAAAGTTTTGCACACGTTCAGCAAATATAAATTGTGCGAGCTCTCACGGGGCCCAGAGACGAATCAAGGGCGTGTCTGTAAAGATCACTAGGTTGGCAAGTTCAAGATAAATAAAAAAATCACTGACAAACTTTTTACCAAGTCATATTCACCTTTAATTTACACTTCATTTAACACACTGCATAATAATATTTTTGCCCTTTTTAGGGTTCCGTAGTCGAACAAGAAACCCTTATTAGTTTCGATTCGTCCGTCTGTCCGTCCGCAGCTTAGCTCAGAGACCTTACTACTAGAAAGATGTATTTGGTACGGGTATACATATTAATCACGAAAACAAAGCAGTAGAATAAAATCTAGAAAAAAAAATTTCAACGTGGCTCCCCCACCCCTCTATCTGCTAAACTGTTTGTTTTAAACATGCATATTGAAGTTAAAAGGAAAGCTATCACGACGAAGTTGACTTTACAGGTTAACGAGAAATGGTCGACCAAATCATACGATATACTTGGAGATGTCATAATGAAAATTTCGTAAAAATTCCATTCAAAATTACGTGTGTGACCGTTTTAGACTTTATTATCGTTAAACCGTGAACTTATTGCTCCGGGCAACTACGGAACCCTACACTACGTGTGGCCCGACACGCACTTGGCTGCTTTTTTGAAGTCAATTGTGGATCTGTGTGGCAGCTTTCGATATCGTAGTACGTTTTATATTTATAATTAACAATAATATTATCATCAATCATTATGTCATCACCGAGCGTGATAAAAAAATTTTGAAGTCAATTACATATGCTATGAATCTACCATTCTTTCGTGAAACCGTTGTGCAGATATTGATGATGGTGCTTTACGTCCTTTGAGATAATAATCTAATAAATCTAAACTATAATCCAATGGCATAGGGTGTTATAAACATAATGGTAGTGACCTAAATAAGAAATATGTGGGTCAGAACGGTCCAGTCCGCCCCTGCATTCTCACCTGTACAAGCAAGTTGGCACAGTTTTAACGTTAGATTTTATAGCTTCCCGTTGCCAAGGAATTCATTGCAGCTTTGAACGAGCATTAGTGCAAATAACATTGTGGATACTATTGAGCTTTAAACGATGAGCAAGCGAATGGTGATACTTTGCCCCTTGTGAAATCTGGGAACTTATGTGTATGACATCTACGAGTAGTATGAATTGTAAAAGATTGCTTATGTAGAAGCCCCAATCTGACACTGGCTACATACTACACGTTTGGAGTTTATGGTACACAGATTCAGAGAGTTTATGGTACTTATTAGTCAGGTTATTATCTAAATATATAAATTAATATATTAATAGTTATTCTGCTATTCGGGACGAACACAAATTCAATTGAATTTAAAAAAATTAATGTATCCTCTTCAATCTATTTATATATCAATGAACAATAAATATGAATAATTAAAAACATATTTGTTATGGTTCAGTTTTTCCTTTATCTGCCATTTTCCCGCTGTAGTAAGATGAAAATTTGTGTTTCGCTCGGTAGCAAAGTTATTTTGCGTCTCGTTCGTTGAAACCTTCCCTACGCTCAGGATTCTGTTTTTGAACCTATCGCTACGGTCATGGTTGAATCGTAGAATCCTTCGGTAGCTCGGGTTTCAAAACGTGCACTCGCGCCAAACAACAACTTTTCAGCCTTGCTTATCAAATAAATATTATTTCCGTCAATAATTGCTTAAAACTGTCAATAACTACAATGACAACTCAATATACCTCGAGTTTCCTGCGATATCTCACTACTATTAGCAATTCTGAGACACGACTTGAGACAACCTGTAATATCCGGTTACATACGCCACTTACAAACATAGCTTTGCCGTTCGCCTCACAGTAACGCACGCAGATTCATTCGGGACGACAGCTTTTACAGCCGCAAACATAAATTTGTAAGATTCATCCAGTAACGTTTGACCCCCAAGTGTCGGTAGGGCGAAGGGCAAAAAGGCGAGTGGAAGGTTAACTTGCGCTGGTCAAGTTGATATACAGTTCATATCTGGCAGGAAATTGTTTGCACTACATCCGAGAGATTTCCGAGCCTCGTTGCTTATTGACGCAAGGGCGAAGGGATAAAAACGTATTGAATTATAAATAATGGTTCATAATGCTAAATGTCAGGAGTGTGTATACAGTTTTCTTAGTTTCTTTTCACACGCGTGGCAAGATGAATCGAGCTGAGGTGTAGTAATATATTACTGACTGAAAATCTCGCAGAAAATCTAGACCAATTTTAACTGAACAAAAGAAACTGACTGCTTTGTTGGAGGCTTATAAATTATATTCGGTTCAACCTATACAGCCTAAAAGATACACAGTTGGAATCATAAATTTGACGTCACGCTTTCAACTTCCAGCAGGGTACTCGGGTCTCAAAACAGAAATCATTAACAGTCCTCACACTTAACATGGTAAAGTCAAAGAATCATCCAAATCGGTTCACCCAGCCAAAAGTTCTGACGTAACAAACATTTTAAAAAAGAAAAAGAAAACATACCCGTCGAATTGATAACCTCCTCCTTTTTTGAAGTCAATGAAATTTATATATTATTTGTTTAAAATGCTCCTTTGATTATAATTTGTGTCTCTCTTGTGGCTCAGATTCTAACAAGACAAACAACTACGCCGGTACTTACGCAAGTGTACTATCTGAACAACCTTGGAAAGACATTATGTAAAGTTTGTTCATTAACAATCGAGTAACATCAAACAATATCTCATGGTTCCCCGAACAGCGTCAGAAACAATTATTTCCCATTATTTAAAGGCTAAACGTCCCTCATTAAGTTAATAGAAACTAATTACGAAACAATTTACTGAAACGCTTTGGGGTTGCAACTTGGCGAACACTCGCGATTAGTGACGTAACGGAATTACGGAATCCCGAATATTGCAGCCGCTAAAGTTCCCGCGAATTACAGAATACGGGACTTGGGTCGCGAATTTTTTCGTTCGGGACTTTTACGGCGTCTTATATCAAAGGATGATAAATATGCAGGTATGGGTACAACCGCCGTCGAATACGGATATTTGTAATGCAGGGATAAGAATATTGAAGGAATAACTTCCTTGAGCAATAACGTGGCTTCCTTTGCGATATTCTAATGCGCTGTGGTTGGTCTTACTAAGCTTGTACATAGCACAATCTGAATCACACTGTACGTCGATTTCTTACTTTTAATGTAAATCTAGACACCACAAAATGGTTTTATCTACCTCAAAACGGAGAGTATTGGAATGTAATAGCCCATCTACATCTTACTTGACTTTAGACATCATCTTATATAAAAAGATTGCTGAGACAAAAATCAAATGTATACACATTCATTAATACATTTTATAGAAAACTAGCCTTCACAGATAACCTAAATAAATCTATAATTTACTAGCTGTTAACGATTACATTTATATCAAATTCAAATATCAGTTTCGAGGTTTTACATTATTATCGCCTCCTTCAACTATTATTATTCAGCTATTGCATCCCTAACACCGACCTTGCAGAGGCCATCCAAGTTTTCCAATTTATAAAACTGAGTTATATGCCAAATTAAATAAACGTTATATCACGATTATATCGATGGCAACTTAAGCCATAATTCGTAGGGAGTCGCGAACTTGGCCCGGAAGCTAGAGATGTACCGGGCTGGGATTATCTCAGAATCCCGGGGCTGGCTTCCCATGTCCGTGGGATTTTCTATGCGGCCGGGATTGGTGAATCTGCCGCAAGGGTTTTGCTTGTCAATGTTTTTTCGATAAATGGTAATACGACATTACTATATAAGTATATATAAAGATTCTTACCATTATTATTTTGCTTCTACTGTGTATCGTTTAATGAGTCTACGAGATTCTACGTACTTTCAACCGAATTCAAGAAAGAAGGTTCTCAATTCGACATTTTTTTTAAAATGTTTGTTACTTCAGAACTTTTGACTGGGTGAACCGATTTGGATGATTCTTTTTATTTATAAGCTGGTGCTTTCCGCTTGGTCTCATTTAGTCTAGTTTTGACAATGACATCCATGAGAAAATTATATAAATCTTTTTGCCTTAATAAAAGTAGACTGTTAGGGCAATCGAAGTCAATTTCCAGTTCTTTTTGAACGCATTTACTTGTATTGATTTTATTTACCTATATAATATTATAGATTTGTAACACAGTAAACATTACAACAGCTACTACGTCACCTAAGAAGTATCTAAAATACAGGTAACTACGGCAAAAGCAAAATAAAGTAAATTAGGTTTGAAACACATCATTTTATAAATTAATGGAATCGTTTCTTAAGGTGCTTCAGTGAAAAATACTGGAACTTTTCCGGAGATTTGCCGGAATGTCAACGCTTGCGTCTCTAACAGAGATCCACTGGCCGTTATTAATACGATTGGGCTTTGAGCAATAAATGAATTTGCTACAGTTTCAAGTGTACCAAGTTATGGAAACAAATAACTTGAAACTCACGATTTTCATTCTACCAGACTAACTTAAATTGAAGTTTTGACCGCGCGAGATATATATATTTTTTATATTTTTATTTTTTTTCAGTCAGATTATACATATGTTTAAATAAACATTTCAATCATAAAGCGTTAATTTAATGAATTAAAATAATGAAAATGATTAACTAATAATTACTCTAGTTACTTAATCATTAACATATTGGTAGAAATTGACATATGAAACGAACTAGCTGTCGTCTTTCACTGCCAGTGCCAGTAATTAATTAATCGATTCAAAAATTTAAACCAAAGCCCAATGCCTGTTATACAATTCCACAACCATACTTTTCAAAAACGATCTCAGAAAACCAACTGCTTCTCATCCAGCTCCACAAACCTACTTCTGCACTAAATATCCGAAAAAGATGAATTCCGGCCAGCAGCGGGCGGCGGGCGGCGGGCGGCGGCGCTAATAATTCATTCCCTCTCCAGATATTGTAAAATACATTTCAAATACGAGAACTCGAGCTATCAAACTTTTTCACGATAAAAGCCAGCGGTTGCCAACTTTACTGCAAAGCAGTCCGCTTATCAAAACAATTAAATACATGAACTATGGAGAACAAATCTTATATAAAAAACTAATTCGTTACACCATTTGTAACTCAAGAATGGTTGGACAGATTTTAATGTAGTTTGATTTTTTGGAAATTACCCACGTTCTCACATAATGTCACTGAAAGCAACTTAGGGATAAAATCAGGAGAAGCCCCACATACTATAACAGAAATTTTACCAAAAACACTTATCAAAAGCTCTATTTGAAGTGATCGGTTTAGCAGTAGGCTTTTCCCGCTGAGAAATATAAAAAGAGGTACTAGAAGCATATTTCTAATATACTAGCTTAGTCATTGGATGAATTTAATGGACTGGAGGATGTATATAAGATTGGAGTTTCTTTTACTATTTGATTTACTTCTCTTCAAACTAACAAAAAAATTGGGTCTGGTAGAAATAATATTATTTAATGAGTCAGGTCAACCTCATTGGTCTGGCATGATAGGTTTGCACTTGACCTTCATTTTACTTGATGGTAAGGAACGATAAGGACGTTGTATGGTAAGCTGGTAAATATGTAAGGTAAGCGCATCCAGAAACCTCAAATAAATGAGGCGCTGGCTTTGCTGCCTTTTATACCTACGAACACATGAACACCTATGAACACAATATTGCTATTAATGGTGTTGTTTAACAGCAGACTTAGGTAACATGGTAGTAGCCATAAAATGCCCTACCACCAAACAAACCTGCGGATTGTAAATCAAAGCATGTAGGCATTACGCCACGGAGAAAAGAAAAAAGGGTTTACTTACGTCCTCAACACTTCATCAGTAGCCTGTAGTATTTTTTGTAGCCTTACTTTGCGAGTTCCTAACTCGTTTCTATACATATAAAGCAAGTATTTTCCTGTCCTGGAGTTGGTCTCCCCGGCGCCACCTATAGCACGCAGACGGCGGACGGCGGGCGGACTCCCTGCTGCCACGCTCCGATACGGCCGATCGCTATTCAAACAAATACCCTCAGCTGCCTTTTGTTTCAAACATTTTACTTATACTACTGTTACATTTTTATATCGACGCTTCACGGAACTGAAGTGATCGTTGTTGAAGCTCTACTGTTCAGGTATTTGCGTATACTAAATTGTGTTACGCTTTCAAAATAATAATCAGCAAAAAAATTGCCATACACTTCTCATATTCACATTATCGTGTAGGTAACAACCTCACAAACCCTAGTGTCAGTGTTGTTGAGTCGCCATAGTCCTCTGACATGGCTTAAGTAACTACTACCTGCCATTGATATTAACCAAAAGGTTAGTGTACCTTCCGAAGCACGGACCCATCTGTTCAGTCGATCAAGTGATTCCGCCTGCTATGATGATCTGTGATTATTGACAATACCCTCCACCGGGAATTGAACCCAGGACCTGCCACGTGACTTGCTCGTCAGGCAACTCGGCCACGGTGTCCTGGGGCATGCTTCGCAGACTTAGCAAGATTTATACCAGAGTTCAACCTCTGGAATTGACTCCGAGTAGCCCTTTACAACGCACTAGAAAACCTTCATTAGCCCTTTAATGCACTCAACTACTCAAAACTATCATGCCTAATGGTCTCTCCTAACAATCTACTCAACTTATCTGCTGAAGCTTTTTGAAAGTTTTTTGTAAGAAATCTAGACGACAAATTTGCCTTTTTGCTCGAGATCAGTAACAACCACTATAAATGTAAATCAGTGCTGGAACCTTGACAAATTCGATAACAAGTATACATATCTAAGCGTGAATGTTTTTCGATTTTATTGAAGTCTTTGTCAACAGTAGATCGAAGAAAATTCGTTTTTATTTTCTTATCTTAAATTAGGGTCATCGGGATCATTGTATGCCGCGTGGTTCCGACTGTCGTAAATGATGACAATGGGTGCTCCTAATCTAAGGATTTCAGTCTGCGCTCACCTAGCACCTACCACCATGTTACCCAAGCCTGCTGACAGACAACAGTGTTAATAGCACTGTTGTGTACCGGTATGGCTTTGAGGCTTCTTGCATTTTTCCTTCCACTGCCTTTTCATACTTAAAAAGATGTAAGAATTGATCGCCGAAAAAGAATATCTTGTTTTAAATCCTGACATTCTGTTGAAAGCATCGAGCTAAGAACTCTAATTTACTCATTAGGACTCGACCTCTATAAACCGATGTATAAACTAAAAGCTTCATCACAAACCTCTCATACGCATTCGAGGTATAAAGTTAGTTACAACTTGTTTAATTTCTAACTAAATTTATACTTTCATGAAAATCAATATTCAAAGCCGCTACCGCTTGCGTCGAAAATTAATAAGGAGGTAACCACCTAGCTTTAGTACGCGTAATTTAACGCCCTAGTGTTTGTATTTTAAAGAATAAAAAAACGTGACATATTACAAGGTTATAAAGTAAAGCTGCCCATGTCTTGTTTTTAATAGATATTATTGTCTGTGTTTAGGCATCGAATTAGAAAATTCATAAAAAACTCTAGAGTGTTTGTTTTATCTCGACAGGTTCAATTAGGTCATAATCACTTGGTGGTAGTAAGATGTTGCAGTTACATAGGTACTCGTACATGCAGCTGTCCATTTTCTCCTCAATATGTTTATCTTACTCACCTTATGCGGCGATTTCGGGGTGACATGGGTTGGTCCAATTCTAAAGCCTAAAGCTAAATACTTCACCAAAAATTCTCGCAATTGAGCCGATAAAAATTACAGCCGATATTAAACAATTTTCTCTTCGAGTTCCAGGTGAGATTAAGTAGTAAAACATGTAATAATGAAATATTAATCAACTATGTCGAAGTAATCAGAGTTGTTAACGTATCAAAATGGGAGGACGCATTGTTTACCGTCCGAAATTGTTTAAGCACAATTGTAATTAAATTTTAATTCATATTAACTTGTTATAACATTGGTACTCAATGTATAGCACAACACTACGTAGTTGATCATTGTGGGTTCGTTCTTCCTGGCATCGTATTTGTAGGCGACTATGAGAATATTTCGTGCCCTCATTGTGCCGATCTGGGAATCGGTACTCATTTGAATGGCGGTATGACACTTTTTGATGGATAATAATTGGCTAGCTAAGTTATAAAAGTCTGCAGCAAAACATTAGCGTTAATGGCACTGCCGAGAGTGAAAAACAGCGCCATCTATACTTTATGGTCTGGGTAAGTAGAGTTTACAGCCAACCACGGCCTAATCATCGCTTAACAACAGTTAAAAAAACTATGTTGTATAAAAAGGATTTAATTAAACTTAGTTTGAAGTGTCCTTCGTCATACTACGTAACACGCTTCGTAGCACCCGGTTACATAATTACCATTTTAATAACTGCACGTGTGCCGCTTGTTCACGGCGCGGCGCGGCACCGTTCATTTAGAACGCGGCACTGATAACGTCGCGCGTTCACTACGCTACGTGTTTAGGGGACGTGTGAAATATGACGACGCACTATTTATTCGTCAAGATTATTTAAGTAATTACGAAATACATTTATTTAAGTTTTACACATTACTGACCTATACAAGCAAACACGTAAGACATTATTCCAACTTTTCTCATATGCAATAAACCAATACATTTTAGATTAGTGATAGAAAACATTTTGAACAATATTAGAATAATAAACAAGTTACATACGGGCAAAATTTAACACACTTCGTAGCACTCGCTCATATAATTACCATTTTAATAACTGCACGTGTGTCGCTTGTTCACGACGCGGATCATTTATAGCGCGGCAATTATAACGTCGTGCGTTCACTACGCTACGTGTTTTAGGACTGTTAGGGACTGTGTGAAATATGAAGCCACGCTATAATTTATTTATACACATTAAGATTAGGACAGCATATATTTTTAATTTATACTTTATTGATTTCTGGCCTATTAAAAAATTAAGTGACAAAACATTATACATCTACAATGTCAAATTACCATTTTAATAACTGCACGTGTGCCGCTTGGTTCACGAGGACATCAAATCAAAGAATTGTGTGTTATGTAGTGTCAAAGTAAGACATATTCACGTCTCCGATCACCTTCTAAAGAAATAAGAAGATTGATGGACTCAGCGTAGTGCAAAAATAAATGGATGCAAAATGAAAGTTTTCAACAAAATATTGCAAGTTTTCTTCACACTGACGTTCCTAAAGATAAACGACGTGGCGTGACGGAGAAGAATGATATTCTTCCCGAAGCGATGCGAGAGGAAGCGGGGGCAGCGGCAGCGCTGGGACCGTCGCGTTAACGTCGCACTAGGTTACTTTGGAGTACAAATAGATTGACATTGTTTTGTAATATATAATACACTAGGTGCTGCTAACCGTTTCATTGATATGATATCCCGTCGTCAACTCTTAAGATATCTAAATAGTCACCGATTTACAGAAAGATACCAAACAACCGTTCACATTGAAATTGCGTATGTTTAGTAGCCACGCACACGCTTTCAACTGGTTATTACACTCCGTGGGTATTTATTCAGGCGTAATCTCGGGATAATGAGATGCTATTGTATTTCTTCTGTTGAAGTCCGGTATCAATGACAAATTATGGAACACGATCCATTTTCATGGTATTCCGTCACAGACAAACTATTTAGTTACTTCTGTTTCAATCAAAACGTTAATAAATAAAACAAAATGGGAACCGAATGATTTTTTATTACTTTCAATCAAGTTAGCAATTGACAGATCACTTGATTACGAGCGGAAACATAAAAAATCGAATAAACCGAGAAAAATAAAGGAAAAGGTGCAAAATAAAATAAAAAATACATTCGTGTTGCAAAATTGGGTTGCCTTAGAAATTTGTCGTAAAAACGTGTTTTACGGCCGGCCTTGTGTACAGTCCCGATGAAAATACATTCGAGATATCTCTTTTAAAACACCTTTGTTTTAACAAGCTCTGGTTTGTGCTCGGTCTTTATGAGTCGTACGTACTTGTCTAGTTTTATTTCATTCTTATCTTTCAATCGTTCATTCTTTTTTTGCACTGCAGATCACGTCGGGGTAAAACAGTTTTAATAGTGTATGGTTTTTGCACTGTGTCGTACATTTCACAAATGTTATTTAACAAAATTGTAAATAAACTTCTATCGTCTTCGAAAATCTAGACCTACATTATTAAGTTGATCAACACAAGAGCTTAAACATGAAACAATTAACTCAGAAGATAATTTCTTACAAATGGTAGTGCTAGAAGTAACGTGATAAATAGCTTTATCCTTAAGATTGAAGAAGTTATCCGTCACTATATTATTAGAGTTCATGGTTGGTATGGCCGTTTTAATAAAAATCGATACAATCCTTTAAGCGTAACTGAGTCAGTCATACAATTTATTATTATTTATTATTATATTAACAAATTAAATGGCGAGGAATGTGTACTGCAAATTCAAGCTACACAAAATATGGCATAAAATTTCGCAGGTGTAAAATGTAATAAGAAACGCGCGTTGATGTCTTTCATGTTGTCCCTCTCTGATACACTGATATTTACATTGTTGTTGTCTCATATTACCTCACCTCCCACCGTAAATCGGTGAATTACTTTTAGAACAAAACCGCGTACGCACTCTTCTATCCGTTCTTCTTGTTAGAACTTGAATATTGTTTTTGACTCTAATCTCAAATGATACTTAAATAGTTAGTAAATCTATCCTTTTAGCGTTATTCGTATAGAAAGTTTTACCACTCGTTTCAGAATTAAGTGTGCAAAAACAATAGTTACAATATTTATGTTGGTGACTGTACAAGCTGTGTTTTGGTTGGAACTACTGAAAAATTCAACCTCACCGCTCTGAATATTGACGGTATTTCTTTTCAGCAACGAATTGAATTGGCAAATATTCAACACCACGTCCAAATAGAAATATAACTTGCGTCAACAGTGTTGTGGGAAACACGTGCACATGCTGGCGTCCGAGGTGATTTTGATGATTTTTATAAATGTGTCTGATTTGCTGTTGCTTACAATAGAGACAGACTAGACTATAATGTAGTAGAATACATAAACGATAATTTTGTTATGTATAATTAACGCGTTCAAAAAAAAAATCCAACTGCTCTAAAAGCATTCATCCCCTAAAATGTTCATCCTTAAAACATACCAACACACAGAAAGTAGATTTCGCTAACTCGGTCAATAAGCTTATTTGTTACTGAAACTCTAGCTATGTATAAACGTGTAAAAAATTTAAAAAACATGTTATTACTGATTACCCTTTCAGCATGTCTTACTTTCAAACTACATCGGCGTGAGCGGGGACGGAAGGGAGTGAAGGGAAAATATTGCCGTTATTCAATTCAGTTCAAATCAACGTCGATATAGATTCGCAGCCTCCGAGACTCGTAGTAAATCTGCTTATCTGTCGTTCACCTAGCATGGGGGACGCTCTCCGCTGCGGCTGAAGGGAGTAGCCGAATACGACGATCAGAAAGCTTATGTTCGCTACGTGATAGGTTTTTAATACTGCGACTCGATATTGTCTCACAATTTACTGTTCTGTCGCGGTTTTTGAATAATTACAACAACTGAATGAGAGGTTTTGCCATAAACGGCGTTTGGTTGTGATGAGATGTTTACTATAGGGCAGTGGTGTGGGGTGACGCTTCCAGACCAGAATTTCGCCGTCATCAGCCAGTCTTTCGCATCTTAAACATAGACCTATCCCATGGCTTGCCATTGATTTTCCACGTGCCCCGTCGTCGGACCTTGCGGAGTTGAACTAGTTCTAGTTGCCACTCACGTACCGGTGGTTGATCCATCAAATTGTTTGATACAGGATACATCATTTTTAGTAGGTAGCGACCGTTTAAAATTTTTCCTAATCAACGACCAGTCTTTGGAGGGCTGAGTTTAACAACGAGCGACGAGACCTTTTTTCACAGATACATTCGAAGTAACTATGAAATCAAATAATATAACCATTTAATAAATAATAAGTTTCGAGTAATTTCAGTTATTGTTTACATAAAATGTTTGTTCAGAAGATTCGCAATACAATTATTATTTTTCTGTTTGTTTTCGTGAAATCAAAGTTTGTTCTGTTCTGTACATAATAAATACTGAAACAGATTAATATACGATTCTTTTTGTAAATAAATATGAACAGATCCATAGAAAATGGTAGCATTTTGTCCGTAGAACTGTCCCGTGTAATAATCCACAGAACTGGTGACTATTGCCTAACGATCGTTTAAAGATATCTTGGTGAACTGGTATGCTGAAACGTTTAAAATCATTTACATAAAAATAGCTACTAGCTTTATTTTTATTACGTTATCATTCGTCAAAGCGAAACACGACTAAATCAATTCATCATCATAATAATAGGCTGAATGAGTCCACTGTTGGAATTTAAACAGATTGTTTTTTGTTTTATGTATGATGTGTCAAGGAGTAATGATGATGATGTGGCTCTAACTGCAGCACATGCTGAGCTGGTCACCTTTTCGGCAACAAATTTTGTATTTCCTTTTTCTATTTTATGTGTGCTTTGTTTGTGTTTGTTTGTTTATTTATATTTATATTTTATGCCGAATAAAGAATTTGAATTTGAATTTGTTGGACTCGTGCCTGCTTTAAATACTACAAGTAGGAAGGTGTTTCAAAAGTGTTCGTTTAATACCTTTCAGAAATAAGAACATACTGAAGTATAGCGGCATTTCTTCTTAAGAACGTACATTCTTCAAAACCTTTCACTCTCACTTTCCTTTCAAAAATACGCATAATTTTGAACACGTCCTTCGATAAGAAAATCTCTGCCGTCACATGCCATCCCCACCACATCGGCACACAGCCAAAAAAATAGAATTAAAAACTTATCAGAGGCGAGAAAAGGCTGCGAGAAATCCGAACGTCCGATCCCTCACGAGAAAGTCTTAGCTTATTTTTTAATCTACGGGTACAAGATCCGCTCGGAATACGTTATTTTGTCTACCGAGCATGACGCCTATAGGAACAGCGAGAATACTAATGAGACGTGAACCTTCGAGCGGTATCCTTCCTTCAACAAAGAGATTTGGACCTTCTCCGTAAAAGTTTTAAGGAGGTTTTAGGTTATAATGGCTGTACTCTAGTAGGGTTTCGCTGGGAGAAAGTCATCATCGTTAAAACCTAATCGTGTACGCGATGCTCATTATGCAAAATAGTAACCGGCTCCATTAAGAAGTCACCGCGTCGGGAAGCACTGCTTCCATTACAGGGAAATTGAAATTTTTTGTCGTTGGAAATTCTCTTTTTACATCTTCTTGGAATGTTGTCTGCTGCGACAGAATAATTTATAACAGCGTCAAAGAATTTGTTCCTTACTAAAAAGTCTATTTTGCCCTGAACTCGCGCTCCGAAGTAAATGACGTTATCAGAAATGCGAAAGCATTTGATTCAATCTATCGAATTAAAATGAAATCATGTTGTACATACCTGCGCAACGTGGTAACACGAATCTTTATTAAATTTTTAGCCAATAAACACTTTATTTTTCCTCACATGACATACTTGGCGATATTTTATCGGACACCAATTTATTATTTTCATTTAATCTGATAGCAGGTTTGTACTGTGAAGGTTGTACAAAGGAAATAACTTACTTGAATGTTTGCCTACAAAACGTACAGAGATTCGAAATTTCAAAGGAAAATATTTCTTGAAAACTCATGGGGTACTCAAACGGAAATTGTTAGCCGTTGGTCTGCCACGTAGTTCGTCCAGGTAGTATCCAAGTCCATCTTGCGTTTCGTCCAACTCATATTTTTAAAGTTGTGTCCCCAACTCTATAAATACAGATTGAAGGACTTTTGCAAAATATATATTTTTACCACATGGTATACTTTTTATATCAGTGGATTTCCCGTGGGACACTTTCTGAAATCTACGCAGACAAAGGGATAAAATAGTTAAATAACGTTAGTGTAGATAGTGATCCAGCTACAGAACATCGCCTCCACCGACTCCCATCAAACTCAACAAATAGACTCCTGACGTTCTGGCTCCATTGAAAAAATAACGCTCAAATTAAAAAGCGTTCATAACCACGCTGAAAATTAAGCAAACAAAGCTCCGGGTGCTGAGTCATAATGACCCGCTTCCCGGATCCCGATGGATCGCCCTGTCGTTAAGTCGATTTTATCTCCTTCGGTGTCAGATTGTGTCGAAGGCCCGTACAGCGAGCGGTTGTAGGTATAAATTTTTGTAATGGCTGTCCGGGCGATCTAATGCGGCCATTAGAGTAGTTGCCACTGTGCGACGTGTCATGGTGTGGAACATCGATGCGGTCGTAATTTCATTTAGGACGTACTTTTTTCAGTAGCCCTTAGAATAGTAGGCATTTTAGTTTGGGTTTTACTCATGTTTACCTTTACTCCTAAGGGTAAAAACGAGACGCTATTACTGAGACTTCGCTGCCCATCCGCCCGTCTGTTTGGCCGTCTGTCACCAGGCTGTATCACATTAACCGTGATACTTAGACAGTTGAAATTTTCACAGATGGTGTATTTTTCGAGTCCGAATCGCAATTGGCAGTTTTTTCTATATTTTGGTCTAGTTTATTTGTACAATAACATTGAAATGAAATATTATTTATTTGCTTGAAAAACGGTCCTTGAGGTGGTAACTGGTAACAGTGGTAATAAATAGTACAGTGTTTTCCGTCAATACGACATACAAATGTTTACATAATAATAATAATAATTAAAAATGCATGAAACCGGCAAGATTGAACTTAGAAAACAAAGATGGCGTCAGCAAATCAATTCGGTACCTTGTAATAAAATAATTATGTTAATAGACTGGTCTAAGAAAAAATTGCATAAAATACTTTCAATTGCATGTAAACTTAACTTACAGACAGCTATAAAATTCAGTAATACGTGATTTTAAGCGTACGTTTTTCCTGAAAATGTAACACCGCTTGTATATGATCTGTAGCATATTTGACTACTTGACTTAAACATACAAATATTTTAGACTAGCTTCTGCCCGCGGCTCCGCTCGCGTGGACTTTAGGATTTATCCCATTGGATAAATCAACTACATAACAAATATGAAACTGACGTGACGCTTTCAGGCAACGAATAATTATTTGTATATTATTCATACTACAATTCTAAAATCGACATAAAAATATGGGTAAGAGGTGGAGGTAAGAGGGTGCAAGATTCACATAAAAATTGGTCAAGCCGTTTCGCAGAAGTGCGACCACAAAAACCGTGTCATTTTTATATATTAGATTGTTTCATTATGTGTGAAACTACGTCACTCTTAATTTTTATCAGTAAGGCTAACTACCGGAACTACTTCGGTAGTTTTCAACCCCTATTAACCCCCATTAAAAATATGCGTAAACACGTATTTATCTGTTTCCACTCTCTAACCACCTAACAATTTTCTTGTTATTATCTTCAAAAATGAGTAACTGAAATTTTAATTTGCATCCCTGATTTCACCCAATACGGGATGATTTTTCTAAAACACTAAGATCGTCACCCTTAACTGTAGTTCATAAGACTGAGTATGAATTTTCATGCTGATGATTACAAAAACATCGGAGTTATCATACAAAATGACCCACCCCCATTAATAACCCGTGGAACACGTATTTCTTTGTATCAAATCTAGCCATTTATTTACTATAAATTTTCATGATTTTGATTATTGAGTTCAAATGCAACAGAGTTCCCATACAAACTTTCACCACCCCCCCCCCCCCTTTAATCCCCATTAAAACTCAGTGAAACACGTATTTCTTTATTTATAATCTAACCACATATGAATTTTCATGGCATTATCTTCAAAAATGGTTGACTTTCAAATAATTTTTCGATTTTTCAAAATCGCTAAAACACATCACTCTTAATTTTATTTCATAAGACTTCTTATCAATTTTCATGATATTGACTTCAAAAACAACAGAGTTCCCATACAAACTTATCTTCAAAAATAACGGACTCTCGTACAAACTTACATCCCTTATTTTACCCTGTTAGGGATGGAATTTCGGGAAATCCTTTCTTAGCTGATACTTTCACTTTACAAAAAACGCAGCCTCCAAATTTCAAGGCTATAGGACCAGTGGTTTAGGCTGTGCGTTGATATATAAGTCAGTTAGTCAGGACTTTGAATTTTAGATAAGATGACATGTAATGTACACCACAATACCTATTGTTTAAAAAAGTATCTACCTCCGTGTCTTAAAAAAATTCCAACTCCCTAGGATAAGAGGAAGTGCTTCTAATTCAGCTTGCAAGATTTGACCCGAACATACATACATACATACATTGCAAGTTAAATAAAAGCTTTTAAAATGGCAACACGTTCGTACTAACAACCGTAACTCGTACCTATCGGTACTTGGTTTCTCGGGACCTGTCGATGTGGCGTACCACGAAAGAGGCCTATGCCCAGCAGTGGACGTTTCCTGGCTAATGATGATGATGGTGAAGGCATTTTCTATGCCCATCTGGCTTTTATTATATTTAGTCTGTTATGTAAATATTGTTCGAAATGTATTGTTTTGTCTATAACAGTTTGTTTTGTCTATTAAAATGTTCAGTTTTTCGTTAAAATTAGAGTAGTTACCGCCTCCGTGACCTAATTGCTAAATATTCGATTCACAATCCGGAGGTCTAGGGTTCGATTCCCAGTATCTATCGGTACTCGGTTTGGTTTGTGGTAAGCCATTTTTTGTCTGCCTGGCTCGCTACCACCATGTTACCTAAGTCTGCCACCAACCAGAATTGTTATTAGCACTGTTGTGTTCCGGTATGAAAGGTAGCAAAGCCAGTGTCTCTATTAGTTTGAGGCTCCTGGGTAAGCATGGTTTCTATCCAACGGCCTTATTGTCACTTACCACGTGCGTACAGCTAAGCAGTGGAATTCCCTGCCGGCTGTGTTTCCCAAGCGATACAACCTCGATAACTTTACGGCCAGAGTGAATAGACTATTTCTATGCAACCGTGAACGATCCTAGACCACATCATCGCTTAAGATCAGGTGAGATTGTAATAAAATGGAAGCCTATCTAATGTTAAAAAATCATGTCAGATGAAGGTCAAATACAAACCCATACAAAAAACAACTATTTACGAACTTTTTGTACAAACTTCTATCGCTAATTTTACCTGATATAGGTGATATGTAACTACAAAATCTTACTGCGATCACCAATCCGCCTACCAACAGTGGTGCTTGTTGCAAATCCAATCATATAAAGTTTAATGTGTCGTTACACGGCAATCGCAAACTTTAACACAAACTTGCATCACATATTCTTTTTGCGGAACTATCATAAAAAGAAAATATTTGCAAAATCTCATTACCCTACATGGTTTCGGCTGTCAGTCAGTCACTTCTAACGCTGAGGAAATGTTTCAAAAACACTTTAAAACATTAACCACTGAAGCACCTTCTTTTGTATTTGCTATTTGAAATTAGTCAGGCATTGTAGCCATTCTGTACAGAACCCACTAAACTGGTTTTTGTATTCTGTTATACTACCTATATCACCCTCAAAAAATTTATGGCAAACCTTCTCAATGTACAGATAGACACGTTGATTCTACAGGTGTGAGGTAGCAGAGCACCTGAGTACCTCTATTAGTTTGAGTCTCCTGGCTAAACATACTTTCTATCTTATTGTCACTTACCACGTGCTTACAGCTAAGCAGTGGAATTCCCTGCCGGCTTTTGTGTTTCCTAAGCGATACCATTAAGATAACTTCAAGGCCACAGTGAATAGACTATTTATAGGCAACCGTGAATTATCCTAGACATCATCGTCGCTTAACATCAGGTAAGATTATGGTAAAAAAAACACGTGTCAATCAATCAGTCACTTCAAAGACTGAGGTAATGTTTTAAAATCACTTTTAAACATTAACCACTAAAGCACTTTCTTTTGTCTTTGCTATTTGAAATTAATCAGGCATTGTAGTTATTCTGTACAGAACCCACGGTGCTCGAGTCCGACTCGCACTTGGCTGTTTTTTTGTATTCTGCATACCCTCAAACCATTTTTGGGAAGTATTTTCAATGTACAGATAGACGCGTCGATTCTCCATATACAGGTAAGTCGATTCTACAGGTTTTTTGAAGATATCTTTTTATTGCGTGAACCGATTTTGATGAAATAAAGCTTAGATGTTGCAAGGACCTACGCCTAAATTAATTTTGAAAACCGCATCAAATTTGGTTTTGTAATTTCGGAGATTAGCCGGTTCAGACAAACAGACAGACAGACAGACAGACAGACAGACAGACAGACAAAATGTTTAAAAATGGTCCTATTGTGTTCTGTTACACTTATCGTGTCACCCTCAATCAGTTTTTGGCAAAAAAAATCAATGTACAGACACGTCGATTCTACAGATTTATTATAGTATAGAAGAAGATAGAAGAAGATTTGTGGAAACACTCCCTGGATGTACACATGATGAAGTTTGAAGCAGATCTATTTACGACCACTGCTGCACTGTAAGATAAGATTATTACGCTGCCTCAGAGTATTTTAGATATTCTACTATTCTTGTTTATTGCCTCTGTTGAAGTAAATGAGGTATATTGACCAGAACATTATACCTATGCACACGTATTTTATTATCCTATTAACGTCGACGCTCGCGGCACAGCGCAAATATAAATAAATAAACATACCCAATAGGCAATATTCGATAAAACCAATCGAGATAGCAGCCGGGGGTCTGGACCCGAGGTTTATTGCGATACAAGTTTAGGAGGGTGAGATTTATCGTAAGGTCTGGCCTACCTGAGCAGAGGCGGTTGGTGAGCCTCAGAAATACGCGAACAAAGCCTGATGGTTGTCGCGGCGCGTGGAGCGTGTGTGTGTCGTGGTACCGGGCAATGTTCATTAGGGGTTTTCCACACTGACGACATCGGATTGACTAGACCGGAACAGCTACTTGAACACGAACATTGCCACCTGATTTTGGCTTTAGAAAAGAAGAGGCACTTGAGTGATCACGCTTTCCACCCGCCTCCGTTCAAACAACCTTCCTGGCCTACTGTCTACACATTCGAACTCACAATCTAGAGGTCCTCGGTTCGATTCCCAGAGATGAGTACCTGTCGTTTCTGGGTTTGGTTGATAGTAGGAGATTTTCTATGACTTCCTGGCTAGGTACCTCGATGTTACTTAAGTCTGCCATCGAACAACAGTGTTAATAGCACTGTTGTGCTATGGTATGAAAGGAAGCAGAGCCAGCACCTCATTAGCTTAGCCATCCAACAGCCTTATCGTCACTTACCATCAGTTGAGATGAAGGCCAAGCACAAACCCATCATACATAAAAAAGTTGATACAACACCTATCCACGTTCTCATATGATTGCAAATGACGATGGTACTGGTTGGTGAACACGTCATTACTTACCCAGACCTGCACCGTCATCATCAACAGACTATACACGTGTCTACTGCAGATCCAAATATATAATATGTTAGTTTTCACTGCCTGAGTTTCCATTGTAACAATGAGATAAGCCTGGAGAAAAGTAAGATCTTTTAATCAACACTAAATCCGCACCTTCTACTACACCCACAACTTTTGGATCCACGCCAACAGCGTTAGAGCCACTGATATAGCTTTGTAGCCGTTCCGTATTGTACAGTACCACTAGAGATAGCTCAATGAATGGCCGGAGCCTTCAAGAAAAGGGCAAGGGTCAATCAAGGAACATAGATTAGATCCAAACGTTTTTGTCTCATCATGTGCGTGATGAACGTTCGAAGGCTAATCAAAATGGATTGCTCAACCAGACAGGGGCGGACTTCTTCAAATATGGTTAGGACCCCCGCGCCTCTGTTTTAGGGTTCCATGACCAAAGAGTTTCAAAGGGATTTAAAGCCTATTACTAAGGCTCCGTTTTATGTATATCTGTAAAAGCTCAGTCTTTTAACGGTAAACAGTAGAAACATGAAATTTAGTGTGTGTTGCTTTGGATGATATAAAAACAAGAAACGAATTTTTATCTCGATTTTCGTTCAATTTTTTATGGTTAGTTAGTTGAACGGGTTTTAAAAAGAATATCCGCGAGCATAGTTTTGGAAATGTTTTTAACATCATCATATTAAATAAATTCTATGACGTTTGTCTTTTTCTTCTTCTTTGACTTCTGTTATAAATAATATTAGGAAAAAGTTGAAATTAATAAAATAAGCCAGGAATAGTGTTTTGTCTAGGTCCTCATGCTATTTTTTAGCCAAAGATATCACCATCCTGACATCAAAACCTTAATTTATTAAATTTTTGTGTGCTTTAATTGTCCAAGCGACATCTGATGATGATGATGATGATGATAGGCACCGCATCCGGCCAGGTCAAACCTATTCCGGTACAACCGGCACACCGGAAGATGCAATTTTTTTGGGAGTGACATGCTCTGGGAGATGGATAGGAGGTCCAGCAGCCGCAGCCATTGGACCAGAGTCGACCGGCTATGCAGCCTTGAGCCAACATCTTTAATTGTCTAAGCGACATCTTTTGATATTTTTGAGAACTCATTCAAAATGTATGAGCCTTGCCCCCTGTGATAGTAAATACATCCTTAGTGCGGTCCTGGATGTAATCTCAGATTATCTAAGCAAGAGGTCAATTTGATTACCTTTTGGCCGCCAAACTAACTTGCAATACGGGACCCAATTCTGTGTAAGATGGTTTAGTTTGTTATCCAATTCACTGACGTCTTCGAAACTTTCCTCTTTATTCTAAGAACTGCTTTGGTTTCGTTGCGGAACTTAGTTTGTCTTTGTGTGGCTTCCGAGGTAATTCAGCATTTCATCTAAGTCAAGCAACGAGGAGGGTTTGTAATTAAAAGTACGTGGACGCCGGTTGGCTGTGTGGTTTAGGTTAAAGAATGATATCACTAACGGAGTACTGCTGCCTCCGTGGCCTAATGGATAAATGTTGGACTAACAAGGAGGGCCCGGGTTTTATTCTGAATGGTTCACCGATCGATACAGGGTGGAAAATACCTACATAAGATCGGATACAGATCAAGATTATCCTACTATACAAAACATGATTCTTGTACCATCAGCCCTATGACGGCGCGACCGACGGATTCCAACAATATCTACATTTGTATAATCACGCATGCAGTAATACGGAACAGTGTGAATGCTCTCACAATAAATCAACTCGACCATTAGTGGTCCATTACGTCCGGCCGAAACAATCAGTTGAAATAACCATGGACTTAGAACGAATAAAGCGCTTGTGCCGCGAAAAGTAGGTCCCTGCCACGGACCGGAAACTTCGAATAAATGTCGTGTTATCGGCACACATGGATGACGATTTTATACAAGCGCATGTGTGAGTAATACGTGCGATGTAAGTAGTTCTATATTAATTATGTGGCCCTGCTATCAATGAATGTTGTCACAAGATTTCACCTTGAGGCATATTGTAGATGGATTACCATACTCACAAAAATCATAATATTAAAACCAAAAGAAATATCCGATTATAGTTACAAGTAAATATGTATATAATACATTCGTCGCAATATACTTTAGTGTTATGAAATGTAAGACTCTGATCATTTTCTGTTAAGAGCATCATTATGGAAGCCTTTTTTTAGTTGTAGAGGTGGCACAAGTAATATGCAACTTTGCTGTTTGCCAACTTATGTTTTGTTGATTATCTGAGTTTTAGTGATAAAAAGTAAAATAAGTTGGATGTTAAGTTTATTCTAGATACAAAACGTTTATTCCAGAAACATGTTCTTAGCATAGAACTAAGTGATAAGCACCTACTTTTTACAGCACAGTCAGGGAAGCTCTACATGCTACATACTTGGTTTTCACAAGTCAATGGATCCACATCATCGTTCGTCAGAGTTTCATTTGGCGGTGCCGCCTAAATAGCGTGAAGCGTTTACGCGGCAAATGAGCAAACAGAATATTATGTGTGCGCATGATTGTCAAAATTAGCGTTTATTGTCACATTCCATTGTTCACTGGCAGCCTGCCGTGCCGTCGCGGGGCTCGGTGACGGCTGGTTCTAACAATGGCTACTCTTTTTAGGGCTACGAACATCTGATGGAAAAATGGAACCCTTACAATCTGACTCTGGTGTCTGTCTGCCCATCCGTCCGTCTGTTATCTCAAGAACTACTTATGATTTCGACTTGAAATTTCGAATAGTTATGGTATGAATTAGTATACCAAAGATGCCACAAAATGATTTATGAAATATTTTTATTTGTAAGTACGAAAGGGGCAAAAATATGGAGGGGGCGGAGGTTGAATTTTCAAAATGGAGCCACTAGATTGAATGGAGTATCATATGGAAGGGCTTGAACATTCTTTTTTTTAATATCATTTTCTTGATAGCATAGTTTTGGACTTATCTACGAAGTTTCTAAATTGAAAATACTATAATTATCACAACAAACAGGATGTATTTTAATCAAAACTAATACAGTATATAAAACACAGAGACCAGACTTTTTCGATTCGAAAATACATTGTAATATTTATCTTACTACGCCACAGAGGTCATACTCGCATCTATGAGCTAGGCAGATCACAAGCTTTACAATTCGACAAGAAGTCTGGCCGACGCGCGGCTCTGCGCGGACAAAACGTGGTAATTGCAAAGCGGAAGCGTTTAGTGGCAGTTTAATTATCATGTCGACGGAGGCCGCCTTCAAAGAAATTATGCGGACAATAGCCGGCGCAAGGAGGCGCCGATGTCTGGAGGAAAGCTTACGTAGATTCACTGGACTTGATCCAAATTATTCCTCGTTTCACTGACCGAAAGGCTTGGTTATATATCAAAATTTCGTCTTGGTTGATAAATTATCCCCTAGGAACATATTACTGGGCTGTTCTATAACATGTTTTTCTTTTTAAATCCGTTCAGCCGTCTATATCATTGAGCCACAGACATCCAGACATTGGTAAAATCATTATTACGTTCAAAAAGGTAGTTTAGCTTCAATTGCAATTTAGAAATTTTGATTGTAGTCTGATAACGGGAAGGGTGAACGTGAGTGTTTAAAACACTGCAATCATCCCTTAAATATTATTTTTGCTATAATCGGGGATTGTGGTATATAACAGATGACTCAAATAAGAAATAGCCAATGGGGAGAGTTCTCGAATGGCGACCACTTACCGGGAAACGTGTAGGTGATATCCAGATCCCCACTAGGGCAATTCAGTAATGTAATGAGGAACAACATCACAACCCCGTGAGGTCACGGATATCTTTGGCTCTTTGGTAATGATAGGCAACAAGTACACAAGGATCACTAGTGAATGACATTCGCAAAGACATCGTTGACACGTTGTAACATTGTTTGTTGTTAGTGAATTGCACACCAACAGTTGACGTTTCCCAATTGATAATGATGGAGTTTAGTTATATTTTCAGTTTAATCTTCCTTTCAGTATTCACTTTCTAAATAATCTAGCCAAGCCGTTCTATGACACACGGCAGTGGCATGTCATTATAATATCGAATCTATGTCATTACAATAGACCTGCGACAAGAGTTCGTAATGACGGAAGATTTAAAAAGAACATAATATTATCCATCCAGTGTTAGAACCTCGCTGCATTCTTTATCCGCGGCTCGTGCCACACCTCGCTTCCGAGACTTGCTTTGGAACGACTGGAGGACTGAAATTGAATTTCTTTACCATTCAAAAATAGTTTTTGTTCCTGTAAGGACTGTGAAAAGTAAATCTGTTTCCTTTAACTTTGAATATCATATTATGCCTTACGTGTCATATTTTTCTTCAAATAACTAAACCAGATGAATGATGAAATAATTTTAGTACTAAATATGTACTTCGTTTAAATTTCAATCCTATTATACGATATTTCTAGCTACGCACTGGTCCACTAGTTGGTAACTTGAAGTGACAATGGGCAGGCGACGTCGCTCGAAAAACGGATAATCGACCGTAAGAGTTCTCGAATAGCAACCAAGTATCAGAAGCGTCGGTGGCGTAGTGGATAGGGTGCGGACTCTCAATCTGAGGGTTCCGGGTTCGAATCCAGCCGTGTACCTATGAATTGTTTTTCAATTCAAGTACATTATCCGATTGCTTAACGGTGAAGGAAAACATCGTGAGGTAACCTGCATGTCTTGAACAGGCATGTGAAGTCCGCCGATCCGCACTGGGCACGCGTGGTGGACTATGGCCCATACTCTCTCTGTAGGATAGAGTAGGCCTGAGCCCTTGCAGTGGGGACGAATATAGTCTGTTGATGATGATGAACCAAGTATTGAACTGACGGCCTGGTTATCGCGGGAATTTGTTGGATGCAAGTGTCTCAGGACCGGTTCATACTGGCGTACCATGGGGGAAGCCTGTGATCAGCAATTGACACTTCCCGGGTGATAATGATACTTTTATGGTCAAATCATTAATTTTTACTTTGACCCGGGGCAGCTACAGTTTTTATGAACATTCAACAAATACTACTTTCAAAAGAAACATCAAACATTTAATGTACACTCTCGAATATCTCGGAGATAAAAATTTAAACCTCTCAGTAACGAGGCTCGACGTTTATTAACCGTTTTACTTATCTGCGTTCCGTAACAGATATGTACAAAGTTTGTGGTTAAAGTTGAACCTTCCGACTCTCTTTTAATCTCTTAACGAGTTTATTAACGTCGCGGACCTTTTGCTATTGAGTTCCGAAGAAAAAAGTTAAATGTCTGAATAAGTAAAAGTCACGGAAGTATTTGAAGATTTCGCTTTGCTTATTTTTGTTGCTACAAGTAACTTCTGAGTGTATTTGAAATGTTCCGCATAGCAAAGAAACACTTCTTCTCTGAGTTAATGTATTAGTTTTTAGAGTTCCGAGCATCCGTTGATAAAACTGAACCCTAATAAATTCACTCTGGTCTCTGTATGTATGTCCGTCTGTCACGCCTGATTATCTTAGCTGCAGCTACTGACTTATAAAAAAAATTCATAGTGAAGTCACTAGATCAATATATCATATATAAAAGTGATTCATTTGTACATTCTAAAACAGACTTTTTGAGGCAAAGCAAAGGCAACGTCCGCCCGCCACCGATGTCAGATTGCAAGTGTCGTCAGCAAGAAGGCGCCACCACCTAGTGCTGGCGTAACGTCACCGCTGGCCTGCGTACTTATTGATCATTTATTGATATGACACTGTCATAATTAGATCTATCAAGGTCGCAGGGGGAGGTTACGCCCGCTGGACCACCCCCTTGGCTCTCTACCTCCGAAGTGTCCAAAGTGAAATCCAGAGTGGATATTTATGATTTTAAATATTTATAGAGTATTGCAGAAAAAACAAAGCTGATGTTTTTCTCTAGATAGTATTTAGCGAAATCATAAAAAAATATCATGTAAACTAAGTTATACGTTAGATAAAATCAATTTTATTTATAGGTATATCCATAATTGTATTTTCTTTTTATATGATTCGGAACTTTTAGTTCGCGAGACAAACTTGCACTTGCACTTTTAGCTTAGCATTTTCCCGCGACTTTGTCCATGTGAACTTCAGGGATTGTCCCACGGGAACTACTTGATCAATCAATATACAAAATAGCCTGACCTTTCATCTATCCTTAAACAAACAAGTCATTCATACTCTATTATGACGTAAAGGAAGGAAAACCAAGTTTCTAAATATTAGCACGTATTTTAACAAGCTTTTCCCCTAATTCAATTTGAACACTTCATCAGAATAGCACGTATCATTCTTGTAATGTTTCATCAATATCGGTTTAGCCGTTTAGTCGTAAAATGGCAACAATCAAACAATGATACCGAATTACTATCTCATTCATTAAATTAGAGTGATATAAATATAGTCATTTACCGAAAACATAAACTTTGAACATTTACGCCTCTATTATCCCAGTATTGAAATACCACCAATCAATATTCAATATTCGCGAAGCGCGTGCATCGAATGCATGAATAATTGCATGCTGACGTCACAGGCCGCGGGCGATGCTGTGCATTGCATGCTGACGTCACGGGCTGCGGGCCGATGGCGTGCATTGTACTTCTGCAAGTGAAGGCGTGAACTTTTCCAATAAACGTGCACTCGGTAAGAGAAGTATGTGCGGAAAGTATTTTTGTGCAGTTCTTTTGAATTTGAGGTAAATATACTACGTCTGATATGTCTACTATACGAGTAGACATTATCTTTTTTACAATGTTCTCATCATCAGCCAGGAAACGTCCACTGCTAGATATAAGCCTCCTTCATGGTACGCCACATCGACCGGTCTTGGGCCACCTGCATCCAGCGACAGCATGCTACACTAACCAGGTCTTCGGTCCACCTAGTTGGGGGACGGCCTGATAGACGTTTCCCGGTACGTGGTCGCCACTCCGGGAACTTTACTCCCCACCGGTTATGGGTTCTTCGAGCGATGTGGCCTGCCCGTTGTCACTACAGCTCACTGACTCGTCGAACTATGACGGTGACCTTCGTTCGTCTACGGATTTCCTCATTCCAGATTTTATTACGTAGATAAATTCCGAGCATAGCTCATTCCATTGCTCGCTGAGTGACTTTGAGCTTGTTTATTCGGCCCACAGTAAAGGACCACGATTCGGTTCCGTATGTCATCACTGGCAACACGCACTGATTAAAGACATACAATGTTCTATATAAATCGTGATTAATCCTGTACCCCACCATTTGATCTCAGGTTTAGAATTGGCGAATTTCAGGAGAAGGATCAGAATTCAATAGAATTCATGACGATATTTATAAGATACTAGCTTTTACTCGTGACTTCGCGTGGACTTTTGAAAGTATTCCTCAAGAATTTCATGTTCGATCGGTATACAAGTTAGCTTATGGTCTTTTCCAGACCTTCAGATATCCCTGTACAAAAAATCAATTCACTCTGAACTTCCATTACGACAATAAGGAAGGACAAACAAATAAACAAATTCACTTTCGCATTTATAACACTAGTATGGATTGATGATCTCCCGGATTTGTACTGTATTGCCGTTTGGTACACCCACGGGATGACATGGGCAGACGTATATTTGACAGAATCCCAATTCATACTATTCAAATATCTATTAGGAAAAGCTATCATTTAACACAAGTATGTAGAATTGTACAATGTAACATTTTTGTTTTACAATCCGAGAAAATGCGATGGTATCAAAGCTCGATGGAAATAAACATTTATGGAGGATCGTCCACGAATCTCAAACTTTCCAATCCCGCCGACAATGTACTATTTACAATTTCGTTATGAAATTCTAAAAAGTGAATCCATTCCTGTTAACTTTCCTGGTATTTGACCGATGCTAACTCCTTTACTGGAGCAGTTCCCGTCCAGCGGTCGGAGGCGCGAAACACCGGCCCCTGGCCACTCGGCCACTCGGCACCCGACCACCCGGCCACTCAGCCTGTTAACTTTTCCAATATCTCGGGGAACGCTTGATGTGTGGAGTGGTTTGGTGTGTGGTGGTAGCGTTAAGAATCCAGCGAGGTTAAGGTGATACGACGTCCCGTAATGTCTTCTAAACCACTTATTGCGTTGTTGATCTTTACCGGGGTATATATGCTGAATGACGCCACATAAAGCTGAAAATGGCGTCTTGCAGGAGACACACATTTCCATATAAAACACTCGATTGTCTAGACTTCTATATTTTAAACGGGATGAAAATAATCCTATGATAGTCTTCGTTTCATAAACTATATAACTGCACTCTTTAATCCCTTGCTCCGTTGATGCGTGAAAGAATACCAAACAAACAAGCACACTTTCTTATTTAGGTAGTGCTATAACCGAACGCCGATTTTGTTTCAACATTGGTAATATATTTTCTACAAAAAGTTATGTTCAGCAATCAGCCTGCTGAGCGAGGTGAGTACCGCAAATTCAACGTCGCTTATGTCCACCAGTGAATTTCAGGAGATGGGCAACGGCATTTACCTATGTCATCATCATCAACAGCCTATATATGACCCCATAGAAGGGGCTCAGGCCTACTCTCCTGCAGAATGTACGGCCTATAGTCCACCACGCGGGCCCAGTGCGGATTTGTAGACTTCGCACACACGTTTTGAATTTCTTCTCAGGAGTGTGCAGGTTTCCTCGCGATGTTCTCCTTCACCGAAAAGCCAATGGTAATGATAGTTATCATTCGTACATAAATAACAAATAACAAATTGGAACTCACTGATACGAACCAGGATCGAACGCAGACCTTGACTGTTCCAGGAGGGACGCTCTATCCAACTGAGCTACCACGGCTTACCTATGTACGTATGTAACCACAACCTATTTCTTCGCTCACCAATTTATTGTTTAATAGTAGGAGAGGTGGAAAATTAATCGCGTAGCGTGTATCTTGCACCGCCGTCGCACCGGGGGCCGGGTATTTATTAAGTGAGCTTTAAAAATCCTCCAGAACAAAGCGGTTAGGATTAAAAGATCTCTTGATTACAGCCAGCCTTTGTTTTTGTAAGAGCAGGCGTTATCACGGGGTTTTTTATGATTTTTTCCCACCGTCCGCTTGTGGATTAGGTGATGGTGAAAACAAAAGCCTATTTTTTCTTTTGGGAACATTAAGTGGTCTATTACCTATTAAAGTGGAACTTTTATTAGTAAGACTTCTAGTTTATTAAACAACTTCTTTTCTGCTAACGGACTTTGTGATTTGTGAGGAATAAACGCTTTGATACGTAAAAATATCATTCCGTTTAAACTTCCGTATAATTTTTTTCTTTAGGCAACACTTTTCGTTGGAACTCAAGACTTTCAAGAGACAAGAGAAATTTCAAGACGTCTTTGTTGTTTAGAATGGCTGCTCTAGTACGAACTTCATGTTATCTCAATGTATTTACACAACATTTTGAACCCTATATTGCAATATAGTAATATTGCTTAGTTAAAATGACAACAATGACAGGCCTATTCCTGAATCCATTCAGCATTTTGTGCAAAAGAGAACAACGTGGAAATCAACTCTACACCAGTAGTATTAATAAGATTACAAAGTTGTATTAACTCATAATATTTGCACTGTTGAATCTGGTTTAGAACAGTCGGCAACAAGACATGGAAGAGTGACCACAGGGCGCTCGCTGCAGCGCAAGTTTGTTGGCACGAGGATTCTGTAGATATTGACTTTTACTTCGTAACTAGTGTGTCTTGTTGCACCAAGAGGTTATACCCAAACAAAGCGAGCGCTGCACAAAACTTGTGTAACAAAGACAATACAATGTGTAAGTATAGATACAGACTTTGAATCCTACAAACTATTTTTCTTTCATGTAAAACTGCCGCGGTAGCTCAGTTCAGTAGAGCGTCAGTCCTTGAACAATCGAGGTCTGGGTTCGATCCTGACTCGTACCAATGAGTTCCAATTTGTTATTTGGAATTTATGTACGAATGATAAAAATCATTACCATTGGCTTTTTGGTGAAGGAAAACATCGTGAGGAAACCTGCACACGCCTGAGAAGAAATTCGAAGGTGTGTGTGAAGTCTACCAATCCGCACTGGGCCCGCATGGTGGACTATGGTCCATATACTCTGTAAGAGAGTAGCCCTAAGCCCTTCAATGGCTGACAAATATAGGCTACAGAAGATGAAAACCATTTGCTACAGTTTTTATTGTACATTGGCCTCCTCCACGGTGCACCATCATGACTGGCCCCGAGCAACTTGTATCCACCGTCTTCCCGCAACCTGTACCTAGTTGTCGGTCCATCTAGCGGGATTCATTCTCGTACACGTTACTGTCGGTACTCAACAACTTTTACTTCCCTTCGGTTATCCGTAATCAGTTGGCAGGAGTCCTCAACAATAGGGATCCATCTTATTTGGAACCCTAGTAAGATATTGTTATGGAACATTATAAAGTGTGTGCCGTGCATGGGTGCACCATGCAACGGTTCCTTGCAATATTTCTCGTACGAAGTAAGTTCGTTGTTTGTTATTGATATTTGAGCTTTTTGCACTTTTACTAAATCGTCCAAAATGATACAGGGTTTTTACTGCACGAGTGACTAAGGTTTAAAAAACATCACGGGGTATTTTTATTTTGACGAAGCTTTTTAATGTCCTTTGTGGTATAAAATACAATTTAACATACTTATGTGTCAACTACTCTATTGCTTACCGATGTCGTTCATCATCATCATCACAATGATCATTACACAGACATATTTGATACCGAGACTTGTCACTTCGAACTTCCATCATCTGCAACCGCTTAGATGTGCAAACAGATTGCCCAACTGTCGTCTCTAACAGGCAGAAACGTTATTTAATTACACCGTGCACGAAGGTGCTGAAGTGCTCTAGAAAAACATTTGAGTGAAATTTCAGTAGAAATAAGTCCGTCTATTCGAGACTGAAATCGGATCTCCGGAGCGTTGTCGGTCGGTGCCAAAGACAAAACGTTTCGTTCCGCCTGAAAGTAAATACGAAACTAAACGGAGCGCGAGAAGCTAGCAGCTTCTTATAGGAGGGAATACGTTAAAGTATTGTGTGTTTTCATTATCAATATAATATTCATTAGATTTTAAACATTATGTGTGGTAGAGATACGGCATTATGGCATTCAGAACCGAAACGTGCTCCTTTACTGTTGACCAAATAAACAAGCTCAAAATTACTCAGCGAGATATTGGAATTTCTCTACGCGATAAAATCAGGAATGCGGATATACGTAGATGAACTAAGATCACTGACATAGTTTGACGAGTCAGTGAGCTGAAGTGGTAATAGGCAGGCCACGTCATTAGAAGGACGGATAACCGAAAGGAAATAAGGGTTCTCGATTGATGACCACGTACCGGGAAACGTATACCTGCCCGTCCCCCTACTAGATGGATCCAAGTCCTGGTCATGGTTGCGGGAAGTCGCTGCATGCAATCTACGTTGTGTACTATTTGTAGTGATGATGAGTCGTAATGAATGAAAATCTTATATGAGTTTACCAGGCTTTTAGTTGTCAGTGTAGTCTCACTTCAGATTGTCAGTGTAGCTGATGACAAGTCTTTTGAAGTTGTGAAGTAAACGCTTCGGTCACACCGACATTTTTAGGGTTCTGAAACTCAAAAGGAAAAAAAGAACATTTATATGATCAATTTGTTGTCTATTCGTCGTCGTTGTTTCTGTCTGGCCCCTGTTCTCAAGAACATGTGAAAGTATCAAAATTAAATTAATATCAAAGATTAAAGTCTGAAACCCCTTGGACCTGTAAAAATATCAAATTTATTAGACAACGTAATCAAAATATTTGGTCGTTATGTCGCGTATTTTGCAGATTTCTTTCAAGCGCAAGAAATTAAAACCGATATTGGCCTAGAATCATGAAATTCCTCAAGAAGTGAGATCTTACAACACAATGACTATTGAAACGCAATATATCTAATGAAATTATCCTTGAACTCGTCAGGTTATGTGGCACACAAATAACTGGAAGTCATTTTTGTCACCATGAGCATTGTGTTCCGTTTTGAACCATCAGAAATCGCCTTTCCCACCCCTGCTCGGCGCCCGGTAAGAAACCGGAAACGCCTCGGGAAATCCCCGGCATTATTCCGCTCCTGTTTTATTGAGGACGTCATAATGGACTGAAATATAAAATGGACTTTAACATAAAATAGACTTCAGAAGGTAATACTAAAATCATCTTTATATCTATAGGATTATGTTCACACATGCTCATGCTTCCGAATTTCTGTAATGATAATGACGAAAAAAGAGAAATGACTAATGTATATCCCTCAGAACACCACAGACTTTACTGCAATAGGATCACACATGACTACAAAAGTTCCAAAACTAACACCCGTTCTATACGCAGCGTACCTATTTTTGAGTATTTATGTATGAGTATTTTATTTTCACCTATATATTTTATTTGATACTAAACACGATATTTTAATATTCGGTTAATTTTGTGGTCGCACTTTATATCTCCGTACAAACCGCCAAGATGAATTTTATGTGATTATATAGTCCGTGGAAAAACATAACGCTTCAAATTTGATACTAAACACGATATTTCGATATTTTAATATTCGGTTAATTTTGTGGTCGCACTTTATATCTCCGTACAAACCGCCAAGATGAATTTTATGTGATTATATAGTCCGTGGAAAAACATAACGCTTCAAATGTTACCTCATTTTTAAAAATACGTTGAGTAGTTTAGGTGACGTGAGGGTACAAACGAACATACAAAAATGCATATTAAGGTAAAATGCTATTTTTATACCGATCCATGGATTAACTTCTGGAGGCAACAAATACAATTAATTGTGCGGCTGTTATCTAAACCCCATCATGACGAATTCGTTCGCCATGTCCAGCTGTGGAATCCCGAATGTCTAAAACATCGATAGTCTGTAATATGAACTTTTTATAGACCATTGGGTGCTGTGGCTAAGTGGCGTGAAACACCTGGTTCTTTCGAGTTTTTTGCGCGAAATGTTTTCAAGCTTCGCTAATGAAGCAACTATTTTCCATGTCGGACGGCTGAGAAAGTTCGCTCGTCCAATTTAGTATCTGTTCTTAGGTCGCACAGATTCAAGGCAGCGAAGACCGAGCGGTGGATATTCAATGAAGTTTCCTTTTATTGCTATTAACAGTTAGCTTGTGCTCAACTGTGACTCACAATAAGACGAGAAGTCTAGGCTGGCGACACGACAAAGCACGCTCTCTCTTTCTCTCAATATTCTCCGCTACTCTGCCTCCAACCAAACTAATCGACTTTAAATTGGTACCTCCACGGTAATCTACCCAATGACCACCAGATTACAAGTAAAACTTTATTGACACTGGGCTATGGGTTCGTTTGGTGTGAATTTTAGTATATATTGTTTTACTCTGCATTATCTTGTGAGCACAACCGCGGTAGAGTAGATTTATCTACGGATTACAATAGTAGCTTTCGGTTCCTCTCAGTCTGGTGAGATCTTAGCATCGTGACTATGTTTGACAAACAACTACCGTTGGTTAGAATAAAGAATGCCCATATTTCGCAGTGAACTTATTGGGATATAGTCAAAAGTCAATGAATCATGTTTCTTAAAATAATAAACTCGTTCAAAAAGAACTACAAACCAACTTCAACTATCCGAAAAGTGTCTAAATGATTGTAGATGTAGAATTATGTGGGTATATAATTGGTTTTTATTGATTTTCTCAAAAACTGCTCAATCAATTTCAATAACATTTATATGTGGCCACCGCTGAAGAATGTTCTATTAAACAAACAAACAAATCATCAAATTATATTCATAATTGGCGAAGTGTCAACTTTATTGGCGAAGTTATCGCGTAATATACTTACAAAAATACAGTCAAATTGAGAATCTCATCCTTTTTTGAAATCGATTCAAAAATAGTTCTCCGTTTGGATAGATGGCAATGTCACAGCAAAATTTTACTGTCAAATGTAAATTTCTTCGCATGAATTCAAATTAAGGAGTTTATAGAGTAAATTCCTTGATGCAAGCCACTACAGTTTAATTTCGTACTTAGAGAATAACTGTGTAACTGTATAACTGTAACTGTGTAATAGTTGTGTAACATATTTAATAGGTATGATGTTTCATGGCGCATTAATTTGTACTCCACTATGCTCCTAGACTCCACTGACTGACGTCTCTCAAACATGCCTCATTGAACGACTACAGTCGTGTGCTATCTCAAACAGTGTTGGTGGATCCGCAGCACCCACGACAAGCTTCCGCATCTGACAACGACGAACTGGAAATATCGTCAACAACATTCGATGCTCCGTCCTTTTATTTTACTATTCTAAGTGCAGTCATAACTTTGTGAAAAATTCTCGCGTCACAAACTACCGGTAATGAGCCGACACGGGGAGCGCAAACGCACTTTGAATATTGCTTTAGAGGCGGCGCAAACTTGAACGAGGACTCGCAGCCGTGCCATGCAGTTTTGATTTGTTTCTTTGAACGGTTCAGCCTTCTATTATCATTAAAATCGAAATGCTGCGTATAATTCCAAGGCAGTATTGCGGAGTTGGCTCTTGGAAAAGTATAGGAAGTACAACATTATTTAATCAGAGTAAATGCGCCCTATCACCAAACAGAGGTTCAATGGGAATTGAACTCGAGACCTCCGGATTCCAAGCGTTTAGTAGCTGAAATCGGAATACGAATGGGGACAATGAAAACATGGTCACCCATATAAACTCAATTATGATCGTTTTCTTCGCGTATTAAATAAATAAATCGAAAAATATAATTAACTAAGTTACTGCTTGAACAAAGTTCATTGTTCTATTATTAAAGGAACACATTTTCCGCCTCATTACCTTTGATGCTCCAAAATTAACGGATTATACGTTCCCTTGCCATTCACCTGCTGCAGTAACAAGGATACCTGCTCTAATTATAATGTAAACGGTCCGCGGCCATTTTGAGCTCCGCTTGAACTATCACACGGGGTCATAGTCTGTTAAAAACGCCTACAACGCACCAAAAAAACCAAGGTTCAGAGCGGTACTAGAGCTCAGATGTTTAGAGCGTCAGGACTCGAACATGTATCCATAGATCCTGAGCTCCAATAATCATGACCATTGGCTTTCCGGTGAAGGAAAACCTCGCGAGGAAACCTGCTCACTCCTGAGAATAAATTCAAAGGTGTGTGTGAAGTCTACCAATCCGCACTGGGTTCGTGTGGTTGACTATGTTGCATACACTCTCTGTAGGAGAGTAGGTCTGAGACGCTGCAGTGGGGACGTATATAGGCTGTTGATGATGAAGTGAAAGGTGTACTGAAATAAATGTTGATAAAGGTGAATGGAAGAAGAAAATATGCTGAGCTAAGTATCGCGGTCGCTTTACCGGCCCGTGTGTTTCCGCACTAGATTGAAGCCTTACAAAATTCAACTCGCGACTTGAATTAATATGAATCGCGGTAATCGAATGATTTGAATTATTCAGAGTCGGTCTTCGGGGATTTGTCTTCTACGTACTTATAACATTGTTTAACTTTTCTATTTTTCTTAAACAAATCTCTGAGGGGCTTAATTTAAAGGTACTTGTGTCATTCATCCTACTTGTTGGAATTGAACTTAAAAAATTGGAATATTTTATTGTAACTTTGGAATCGGTTTAGTCTGAACCGGGAGACAAAAATATCTACGTATTCGTGTTACCTGAAATAAGTTAGGATTTTCCTACATTTCTGTAATACTCAGCTTATTCTGCATCCGCGTGGATTGAAAAAAGTATCCCACGGGAACTTACTTAAATTATGGATTATCATCCTTGTCTAAAAATAGTTATTTAGTAGTTAGTTTTACCAATTCACCGATAGATGGCGCCACCGACAAGATAAAACGCGATATCAAAATTATTTTACCGCACTGTATATACCTCGAGCATTTCGAATAAATGAGTTTACAAGAAAGAGCAAAGCGTGTGTCTGATTTACTACCCTGCAACAAATATTTAGTAGGTACTAGGTACAAGAATAACACGACCATTCAACCATATATATATAAAAGCATGAGAGGTAGCATTAGCTTTAGCCCCGGGCAATACGTATGTACGGACATGCTGTCTCACGTGATAGTTATCCAGTTGTTTGTTTAGTCGATTTTGTAGCGACGGCCTTACACTCGATCTTGCTTTAGAGAAGTGTTTCAGTTCTCTCTTTGTTCATTTGGTCGTATTTGTAACCAGGGTCCTTACCCTCCTTAGTAGGTTTTTTGATTTGTCTTACTTGTGTAAAAATAGCAACCTTGTCTAAGAGAATGAATCTATATAAATAAATCAAAATCGAGTCAGTAACACCATTTATAATTCAAGAACCGCGGCTGAACCGATTTATATATATTTTTTTAATTTGGCTTCGCCCCGAATAGCACAATGAGGTAAGTTAAAGACCTGGGTGAAATAATATTACCTACTCAATTTTAAAGCATAGTCATAAATGACAGTTAGTTCCACTTCTATCTAGACAACCAGGTAACAGCCCATAGCTATTAAAATATGGGAAAAATTCACAAAAATATGCATTTTCATCCAAGGAAGGAAGGAGGGCCGCAAAAAGGCATAAGCTGCTTTTATCCCGATCGAACGAATAGTTAATAGAACGAATGTATAATATATATATATCACCACTTACCCCTTGTTATTTATAGGAATCTTCTGTCCCAAGGTTGCCTGGAAGACATCGCTCTTAGCGATAAGGTTCTGTTTTGGTGTGTGTGTATGTGTGTGCGCGCGCGGAATAAAGTTTAGTGTGTGTGTGCAATAAAGTTTATTTGAATTGAATTGATTTTCCGTAAAATATGTCCTAAAGTCCACGCAGACGAAGGTTACCAAAGCAAATAGGTACTACCGCCGGCACCGTTGTGGTTGTATTACGATACTCTGCAAAAATACTGTGACAAATATATATTGGAAACGTAATACATCCACTTTCATGTTATTATGTGGTTAAATTTAGAGTGTCACCACCGTGTTACCTAAGTCTGCTGCCAAGCTCATTAATAGCACTGTTGTGTTCCAGAATGAAAGGTACCAGCACCAGCATCATATGAGATTGTGTCACCTGGATCGCTTACCATGCAACGGTCATATCATCACTTACCATTAGGTGATATTAAGGCCAAGCGCAAGCTCATTACACATTTTCAAAAGAATTTCATTTAGCTTTAAAATTAATTTTATTCGTGTTTATAGGTGAGTGATATTTTTAATTTATGATAGGTTTACACTTGGCCTTCATCTGACCTGATGGTAAGTGATGATAAGACTGTTGGATTTTAATCTTACCCACCCAGTAGTAGAAGAAGTATGTATAACAATCTAAGTTGTATGTAACATATGCGATGAACCGTTATGTATTTATATAGCCCCTCTTCTCGTTTTACTTCGGGTGACGATCGTAAACGTCATAGTAAAATCTTCACGCAGCGCTCGACTCGCCCTCTCAAGGAGTTGTGCGCTGGAGTTATTTAATTTTTAAACGTTTCAATAGAAGTTCCACTGTTACTGGATGGAATAATATAGCCTCCTTGTTCTAGAAGTGGGCGTGGATTTGATTTCCAGCGGGCCAATCAATAAATGACATATTTATAAATGTGATCAGGGCAGAGCGCTACAGTTTTTGTTTTTTCAGTATTTGATGTTGTTTCATGGATCGATAAGTGAGCAACCTTTCCATTGCATTTGTCAGATCAACACACCCACAAGTCTAAATGGCCGTAGATGTTGATAATGGATATTATGTAAAGGCAGCATAAAGATAAAATCTTTTGTTTGTTGGGTTGGGTATGTTAAATTTTTGGTCTCAAATCTCTTTAACATTATTTATTGTTTTTCTCGCCTAATGTTCAGCAATAATATGGTCTAGGATATACAGGTTTTAGCGCGCGAAAAACGCAGCAGGTAATTCCACTCCAAATCTGTACGCATAAAAAACAAAACACTTCTTGCAAAATAGTGCAATATGTCAACTAAGTAGAGGCGGCACTCAGCCGTTCTTGCGGGAGAACGATTATTAAATATGACGATGTAATTCGATCGCACACTCTCCGAAGTACATATTAACTAAGTATCCACCCAACGGCCTCAAGTACGAAAATCAAGTCAATTATCTTGTAAACAGTATTATACTCTCCAGATAGTTGAAGTCTATGCAGCAGCTCACTCGGCCATTGAGTGAGAATTTTTAACTAAGTCCAAAATCACGGGATACAGTTTAAATTAAGTTTTACATGGAAACTCCTCGAGCTCCGTCGCGACGGGACTTTACGTCACTCGAGTGATTCGGCGAAGGGTGAATTGTTAAAGATGTATTCAGTATTTATATTTATTTATAAAAAATATAGATTCGACTATATATATGTAATCTGCTAATTCATAGTCGAAACACACACAATCATACTCGATATTTTATGTTCTTCTGAACACTGCAAAAAAGGTCCATCTCGCTAAATACGTTAACAAACGTATCACCAGTTTTTAAACGTTGACTGGTGATCGCAGTAAGACATAAATAATAATAATAATGGTAGTGTCACATGGCCAAAAATTTATTAAAAAATAATCATTGAATTGCCTGTATTTCATGTATTTTATCATCATATTCAAAAAGTGTATCACTTTCCTTTTTAAATATAAAATTCATTTATGTTTACGTTTTCCTACCCATGAAACTTTCAACTAAACATAATCGCGCCTACGCCCTAAAACTTGGAGAAAAAAAAAACATAAAAAATGATGGCAACACTTACCGCTAAGCCATTCATCCGCGCATCGCAGCAAGTGTAGCAGGAACACCTGAAACAAATCCCTTTCGGATCCAAACAATATTTCAAAACGACAAAACGTCCTACAGCTAACGTGTCGCCCCGAACATACTCATGCACTGGGTTGCCATGAAAGATTTTGAAATTCTCCCGAGGTCTGGGGAAAATTCACAAGAAAAAACGATAAATAGCTGAAAAGATCTCAACCTCAAGTTAAAAACTAATTTCTGAGAATGAAAATTAACAAGAGAATTTTATTTTCATTAGATTTACCCTAATGAGCTACGCTACAGATAAAATGCTTTTTATTGTAACTAAATTTTGCATAAACTGGCGTCTAAACAAACAAAACTTCAACATTTTTATTAGCTTGTCAATTTAGATAGATTAATAGTATTTCTGTATCGTTGAAATATGTTCAAAACTCACAACTAGGGACTAATAGCCGAACGAAAAAAAGGTCAGTTCAAATTAGTTTCAGAGAACAGCGAAAAGAAGTTCTGCTGTCACGTAGAAAGGTTTTATTTGGGTCTTTCTAAATCTATGAATTGATCCCTTCAGTCCTCATATATTCCTAGTCAGTATGTAAATAGTTCATAATTAAATTATAAAGAAGTTCAATAAGCTTACGTCAGTAATTTGTTGGTCCGCTGTATATTTTATAAATATCATAATAGCATAAAGCCTATAGATAGATAGGATAGGATAGCGAGTAGGATCTGCATGTTGATTTGTATATATGCTACGTATCAAGTGAATCGGTATACTTTTTAGATAAGAGATTCTTCATAAACGTGAATGAACTTTCTCACGATATTTTCCTTTACTAATAGGCCTTGTTAGTTTAATAATATTCCATGTATACAAGCCATGATCGAACTCAGAAGCCGATACTCTACTAACTACACTGCCGTGGTCTATTAAACTGCAAGTCTTGTAAACGGGATCCCTGAGCTAACTAGCGCACCAATTAGTTAAATATTAATTACTCGATGGGTGAGATGAGAATGTTAAATAATTAAAATGAACTATATATACTGTAAATTATTTAGAAACTACCAAATCTGTAAATTAAAGGTCGCTGTAGTTACAGTTTGCAAAACCTGCCACAAAACTTTCATCATCATCATCAGCCGGGAAACGTCCACTGCTGGACATAGGCCTCCCTCATGGTACGCCACATCGACCGGTCCCGAGCCACCTGCATCCAGCGACTCCCCGCGACTCTAACCAGGTCGTCGGTCCATCTAGTAAGGGGACGGCCTGGTAGACGTTTCCCGGTACGTGGCATCCGTAGACGAACGAAGGTCACCGACATAGCTCGACGAGTCAGTGAGCTGAAGTGGCAATGGGCAGGCCACATCGCTCGAAGAACCGATAACCGGTGGGGAGTAAAGGTTCTCGAGTGGCGACCACGTACCGGGAAACGTCCACAAAACTTTACCTTCGGCAAATTTTCTATACTACAGCGAACTTTATAAGATAAAAGATGGATAACATCTATAATGAGTCATTTAATGTAAATAAAAAACCTACTGATGTCCAATTTTTTTAAATAGCTGTAATTATGTTCAGTCCCTGGCAACACTCCTATATATCAAAGTGAACACAGCGCTCGAGGCGGACGTGTCATCTCCGCCATTCTGCGTGCCGTGAAATATGTCTCAGGCGCGTCCGCTACCGAATCGTCATAAAAACGTTATATATTGTTATTACGAGTTATAAATTCGATTATGGCGAGGGAAGTACTGTTTTGGGCCCCATGAGGTCGCCCCCTCGTTCGTTGGCTCCTCAATAGAGAGAAATGTGGGTTTTCTTGTGGTAATTTTTGATTTACGTTATCGGCCTACTTACTGAGATGGTAATTTATCTGTAATGTGATATTAATAACGGAATGTTGACTGTTTGAACTTATTGTTTGCAATTTATTGCTGGAAAAAGTGGAACTGGTGATTTTCAAATGAATTCGTTACATACTTT
Source organism: Carcina quercana (assembly GCA_910589575.2). NCBI lineage: Eukaryota > Metazoa > Arthropoda > Insecta > Lepidoptera > Depressariidae > Carcina > Carcina quercana. The sequence continues at coordinate 557,002 of OU342429.1, read as the reverse complement.
GTACCTCCATTTGACATACAAATAGGTTGAAACTACATAGGAAAGTGTAAAAGTGGTGTGTTTTCTTTCAAAGGTCTGTTTTTACCCAACTGCATCAGATCTAATTATATAAGGAGGATTACAAACATTAACAATTTTGCACATCATCATCAGCCGGGAAACGTCCACTGCTGGACGTAGGCCTCCCTCATGGTACGCCACATCGACCGGTCCCGAGCCACCTGCATCCAGCGACTCCCCGCGACTCTAACCAGGTCGTCGGTCCATCTAGTAGGGGGGCGGCCTGGTAGACGTTTCCCGGTACGTGGTCGCCACTCAAGAACCTTTACTCCCCAACGGTTATCGGTTCTTCGAGCGATGTGGCCTGCCCATTGTCACTTCAGCTCACTGACTCGTCGAGCTATGTCGGTGACCTTCGTTCGTCTACGGATTTGCACATTGCTTGCCAATTAGGACTAATAAGGCATTTGTAGCAGTGTGCACTAACTAGTATTATATATAGTATATATTCTAAGGTTTAATTATCCAAAAATAGGGCTGTAATTTGGTTGTAATTTCATGAAATAAGTATAATTATCCATTTAAATACAACTTCGCAGTATCATTTATTGTACTAGTTATAGGATATAATAGATATTAAAGTATTGTGTATATTATGTACCACTTGACTTTTGGGCTTATAGGATAGTTATTATGTCAAACGGAAAATACCAAATGTCAATTCAATAAATAATAACACTAGCATACACGTTAATTAAAAGTGATATTCATTTAATACTGCTCTATTATAACCTTTTCGAGGGACTATTCATCCAAAAACGCCCTAAAAAGGCGCTCAAAGTTGTAGCTTTAGGGCATTGTTTGAGCACAATCCAGCTTTTTCGATTCATACATTGTTTTGTCGACAAGCAGAACGCCGATGCTGAAATTCGCTCTCATTTCGCCGGCGGCCAGCGGGGCGCGGCGCACTGACATTTAAACGAGAAATCCTCTGAACTGGCGATATGGCGTGAGGTTCATGTGACACTCAATTTATTGTTTTTTAACTGCTTACATTTATGACGTGTTGCGTAGCATACATTTGCATTTGTAATTTCAATGTTTTACTGTTTATATTATTATATTTTATAAAATTGCCGAAGTCCTCACTGTGCGTCAGCTTTTTATGCTCTCTACCATCTTAAAAAAATACTCAAATCCCCCCCAAAAATCTCCCGATAATCTAAAACGAATAACTGTGTGTAGAATCTACCCTACAAAAACTTAGACTCACCCATAATTTTTTCCTGTTTTTAGGCAACTTTATACAATCGTATCCAACCAAAATCAAACTAAGAACTTTGAAACGTAGGAATTTGAGCAATTTGTAACGGGATCCAATGTGAGGGAGATATGTAACTCAGGGAACTCCTATCTCGGACACCAGTCTCTCACATAGCCGCTCTTATACCTATACATCCTCATGACGTATATACCTACATGGCTATATGTAAAGAGGAACATTTATAGGATCACTTTGATGTCCGTCTGTCTGACTGTCTGTTTGTCAAGACCCTTTGCAAAAAACGCGTAAAGGTATCAAGAAATTAATATCAAATATAAAGGTCTGCAGTACTTTAGACCTGAGAAAAATCTAGCTTCTAAGTCAACATAATAAAAAGAAACCATTTATGACACTAACTTCGACGATTTAACTTGCAAGTGCAAAATCCGGAATGAAGAAATCCTTAGGCGAACCAAGATCAACGACATAGCTCAACGAGTCAGTGAGATGAAGTAGTAAGCAGACATAGGGACAGTTATATTCGAATTTATAGTATCACAGTGTTATGTAATAAATAGGCCACGTTTAAACGCGATCCCACCTGGTAGTAAGTCAGAATATGGTCGACGATGACAGGCTTTGGAACTAAAAGAATTGATCGATAATCTAAGGCGTAAGTCTTGTTCACACGTTCCTCATTGACGCTCAGTAGTAGTAGAATTCGATAATGGCTACAAACTGCGCTTGCGCTCCGTTCACCCAGCATGTAAAGACCTCCATGGTATAGCTCTGTACGCCTTAAACAGTTTGTGAAGGGTCCAGAAAGTGTATTTAAATTTAATGCAACATCCCGACCACATACACAAACTTAGAAGTAAGTTACCCACATCATCGCTGCGGCACTAACTTGCTTTCGGATGCACTCTAACTTAATTACTTACAACTTGGCGGCGTCGTGTTGAGTTGCCAACTACATTGTTGACTTATTCTTGTATATGTAAAACTGAGCGCACTTGTTAGTTCACTACACCCACGGCTATGGAACGAGCTGGCCATAGCTCGAAGAGACATTGAACTGAAGTGGCAATGGGCAGGATACATCAGTCAAATTATCCATGACAGTGTTGTTGTGCTCCGGTGAAGGCAGCGGAACCAGCGATATTCTCATTAACTTGATTATTCTAGAGAAGCACGCTTATAAGCCAACGGATGTTTCGTCATTTATCATCAGATTCTAATGAGATGAAGGCCAAGTATAAACCTACATTGTTTAAAAAGGAGTAACAACCCTTAGTCTCTAATTGTTGTAATTAAAATAAATTTTGATTTTTTTTATTACACAAAAAAGCTAGACATAATTCCATTTCAATCTAAAGTTCCACTTCTGTGATGCGATCTTTCATGAAGTATTCATCCTTCAGCACGGCGGGCGGCGGGCGGCGGCGCGAGATTACTGCAGAAAGTTGCACTCCGCTGTTTTACCAATCTAAACTTCGGCTGCACATACTGCGACTAGAATAATGATATAGACGGAACATTGAAAAAAAGCCGTAAGTGCATATTTTCAAAGGCTCTACCAGGCTATAGAGATGGTTAAGGCTATTAAGGAAGAAAAAAAATATAGGCCTTTCATATTAAAAATTAAAGTCAAACAATATTTTAAAATTCAGAATAGGTATCCACTTGACCTTTTAAAATGATGGTGAATTAGTCCATTGGATGGAAGCGTGCTAATTCAATAGCCTGAAGTTAATTATATGTTCATTAATCTTTGAATTTGAGTCAGAGACCGTGCCATTGTTCGCCTTTACAATAAATACCGTCTCTCACAGGGCACCGACAGATGCCGTAAGGAGCAAGTAAGAAAGAGGAAAAAAACACAAAATCGGCATCAACCGATGCATCAACAAAATCACACCGCAATCACCAATCTGCCTGTCAGGTACGATATCCAGCGAATAACAAAACCAAAGACCAGTAAGTTTGATCCAATATGTTTCAAAAATTCATCTAAAAGCATTATCACTTTTCTCTCTCGAAACTCAATGCACACTATCCCTATAATTGCATTTCGCTCACATTCACATCAAACGCTGTAAAGGAAGGTTGCTATTCAGTCGCTTCGTCCATAATCCTTCGTTAGTGTACGTCTAAACTTTTAATGAAACAAACATTCATTGCCCGGAGAGTGCGCATTTGCATGACAAAAGGCTAATAAATCCACGCTAGCTAAACACGGGCTGCTACCATACATACACGTGCAAATATTATTAACTATTATTTATGGCGCGTGTCGGTGCATGTTCACGACTCATCTATGAAGTGTGCCGTCTGTTTACTTTTCATTTTAGTCAGCCGTTTCTAAGAAAATATGAAGTTATTCAAAAAATCAAAAGTACAACTGCACCACAGTCAACTGTTAGTTAGTCAGTAGATCATGAATTATTTTTTTCAAACCCTAAGAGTATCAAATTTCCGCTTTTTTTGAAAATATAATTAAACAGATTGTTCAAATATCTTGTGTGTACATTATACATAACTATAGCTTCTACCCGCGACTTCATTTGCGTTAACTTTAGTAAACAGTACTACTTGTTTGATCTGAAGTAAACAGGAACTACTTGTTTGATCTGAATAAAATAGCCTATGTCCTTTTCCGTCCTATCAACTATCCCTCCATAAAAATCAAGGCATTCTAACTTTTTTTAGATATTTTTATTGAAGTTTTTTAAGTTATTCTGCTATTCGGGGCGAAGTTAATAAAATCTAAGATCATTTAAAAAATCAGACTTTCTTGAGTGTGATGGTGTCACTACGTTAACCTGACTTTGTTTATTATATACCCTGTACCAAATAGATGAATCAATCAATCATAAAAATCAATCTGACCTTCAAAAATATTCAGTTCCAGTCCGTCATAGTGAAACCCGTGAAAGGACACAAGGTCTTGCTTATTATTTACTTTCAACTCGGATGAATTCGCGGGCATCAGCTATGAGTAGTAACAAACAGAAGCGGTATACTAGCCGTCCAGATTGCTGATCGACTTTGCTAACTTCTCTTACGACTGAAACTTACATGAGACTATAAAATCTCCCAAAAATTAACAAAGCAAGCTAGGTGAAGCGAGGACCCGACTATAAATTAGGACACGTGTACTTAATGCATGAACTCCCAGTCCCGCTTGGTCCCGCTCCGTCCCGACCGAGTCCCGTCGTGTCCCGGAGCGTAGATTTATGCGGGACATTTATAATTGCCGACGAGGTTACACGGTGGATGCAAAAATGAGTTATTGTTGAGTCGTGTACGTCACGTGGGCTCTAATGTTTTAGGAGCTCTGTTAATTTTGGACATAAATGTATGTTGCGCTGGAGTAAAGCATTTCATTCATTAAATCTTGGTCGAGACATGATGTCAACTAGCGGGCACGGAAGTTTGCGAAATGGTGCTAAGTGGTGTCGTAGCTTTTGAGGGTACATTTTAGAATATAAGTGAAAACTATGTAGCAAAGAAAATATTAAATAGCTGTTTTAGAATGTTCAAACAAATACATTTCATAACCCTACTTGATCTACTGACTTTAGAAGCGTATTTTCGCCCCTTATCAAATAATAATATTTCATTTATTATTTCATTGGGGGTCACCATTTTTTATAACTATTACAAATTTAAAGTCGAAAGCAGTAGTTCCTGAGATAATCTTCGTTGATACACGAACAGACAGACAGCGGAGTGAAATTAAAAGGGTTCTGTTTTTTTTATCGCATGTTCGGAACCCTAAAGATAAGATATCTTTCACATATCACAGTGTAATTTAATCTGTCTGTTTTATGACAGCTGACGAGACGAGAACCGCACCCAAGGAACGTAGAACAACATACACTTCTGATACCTTTGATAATTATCTCTATCTCTTTCTGAACCTGTTACATAACAATTCCGGTTTCTTACTTATCTCGCTATTACAGAGAAGACGTAAACAAAGGTAATAATTACCGCGTTCAAAAAGTACTACCAACCGACTTCAACTGCCCTAGAAGTCATATTATGCATTCATATTATTATTACGTTACGTTATGTTATATCTACGACAGGTAGTAGCTACATGAGCCATGTCAGAGAACTAATGGCGGCTCAACAATCCTAACACTAGGGTGGTAAGTTTGTGAGGTTAGTCATCGACCTTAAAACTTACACGTTAAGATGAAAATCCCCTACTTGCAAATTTAAGACTTATATGGTTTTCTCATGGATGCCATTGTCAGAGCTGGAAGTGGATTGAAGTACTAATCTAAAACTGATAAGAACCACAGTCTAGTTGTGTGGTGCGTGCCATTCTGTTCTAACCTTTTCACATCCAAGTTGAGAGGTAATCTTGTTGTGTCAAATCCCTATGTCCAGCATTTAGCCATTACATTACGCTTAACTATTTCTCTCCACTCGAAGTTTTCAGTCTATTTCGTCTAGCTTCCAGCATTGAAAAGGGAAACACAATTATTCTCTTACAAAGCGTCTCGTAGTAAATTCTCCGAGCGTTAGTGCACATTTCTTAGCGGAGGCGCGCTAGTTGAAAAAGCCTCGAAGTAAGTAATTAAATTCCAGTATCCGTTCTAATCAAATCCTGGGGGAGGAGCGCACTCGAGGCATTACCGGGGGCCGCGGAGCGCATTCAGGTATGTCTAACACCCCACAACACAAACTAGATCATAAACTGGCTTACTGGACAAGATCAACGCAATGTAAACACAATAGATTTACAAAAATATCCCTTTATATTTTAAAGAAATACGTCAGAAATCATTCAATCAACCATCTCTTTGCTAAAATCACGTTGATGTTCGCTCCACGCCAAGGACAAACTTACAAACCCATTTTTGATTTTATAATATTTTCAAAAATAGTGTTTTACGTAAGTGTTAAGGCAAACATATGATACAGAGCTTCTGTTTCCCAAGATAGAACGCAGTGTTCCTCCACCACCGGTGTAAGTTATGGATAAATCATATTTGTAAAGTGTCTCATCGGTATCTGGTTGCACTATTGTCTCATTCTGAATACGCTAAATCAGAACAGCTTGACTTGCACCATTTGATGATAAGTAACGATATGGCCATATATGGAAGCGTGATTATCCAGAAGCTTAATTTAATTAGGCATTGGTATAGTTTTATATGCTCGATGTAACAAAAAAGTTATATTAACTCTTCAAAAGCTGGGAACTTAATATCGGTTCACTATACAAAAAATGCAACAGATATACACCATAGCAAATAATTTGGAAGCTGGAATATAATTTTTTACGTTATCAACCCCTATATCTCCGCCATATTGAAAAATGTAGAACAACTGAATCGATAAAATTCCGTACAATTATTGAACTTGCTCACAAAATTTCACGAGGATAAGTTGAGAAAAGCGACCTGTAGAAGAGAACAGCCGGACATCCGCTATCCAAACATACGAAATCATTTTTTCCAAGCTGAAATGGAGAAGCTTTGCGCCCGCTCGGTCAATAATTTGTTCAGAAGCTATTTAAATAGGATAATGCTATTCTAAATCCAAGGCCTGAATCTTCTGTAATTATCCCCGTCAGCCGAGAAAGGTCCACATAGTGGCTTGCTCTTCTGAATAATCACAACAAACCAGCTGATCAGCTTAACTAATTATCCTGACCCCCCCTTACTCACCTAAGTTCAGGCTCTTCCAAGCAGGCTATATTGCTAATCCGTTCAACTTGGATCATATGTCAGCCCGTTTATTGCACGGGTGGTAGTTGAGAGCAACTCCCAGAGAAACTGCGCTAATTCGGAACCTGTTACCGGCAGCGACTGTAATGTTTCGTTACTCGATGTTACTGGAGAAGTGCTCAAAGTTGCTGAAAACGTGGAAAGTCTGCTGCTGGAACACGAAGATCTCAGTTATAATTCTTTTTCAATTGGGGTTGATATGGATTTCGTTAGGATCAGTTAAATGTCAAGGAAGTAAATGAAAAAAATGAAGAAAAAAAACCAACATTTCAATTTGTACAATGAACTTTCCTGTCATAACCACGCTTGGCATTTTGTAATCAGAATCTCGAATACAGTCTTCTGTAACCTTTAAATGATTTTGTCTTCGACAATTGGGTTGATTACGAGTATCGTAACAAAATGTTAATTTTAAATGAGTGTTTGTAAAATGGAAATATGATCACCCAGAATTACACACAACTTATCTTTCGCGAAATAATTCATCTAACCGTAATTAAAATGAGTTTCATAACCACTTTCCGTGAACTTCTCATGTAAAATGTTACTTACGTATTTGCTCCACCTTTGTCTACCAGTTCTGAATAAAATGGGAAGAAAAAGAATGAAATATTCTCTCTGCTTTGATCGAGTACAAACGCCAAGAAAACTGAAACAGGCAACTACACGAGTACATGCAATTTACAACTCTAGACTACAAAACATACCGCGAAATGCCTTTTATTGACACGACAACGTAAAGAGACAGACGATAGAAATGTTTTTCGCAGAAACTAGTTGTAACTATGAGTCAGTAATTTTGAGTTTCGGGAAATATATTGCCTAAAAGTAATAAAAGTTTTGCATCGAATGTCTTTTTCAACTCTTTCTGTTCTACAGTTCGCTTTTCCGGAAACGTCGGAGTAGATTTAACGCCAAAAATTCTATAAAGACCAATTCCAAATAACTTTTTTTCAACAGCATCTGTCCCTTTCAAATACTTCCACGATGAGAAAGACTTCTGCGAGGGGTCATCACTACGTTTACAATTACATTACAATTTCGGTGGTGTGTAAATTGATCTTTGAACAACAAGTTTCTAATACACAAACCATGCACCATTAATCTAAGTATTGCTAGAAATAGCAATCCGCTACAGCACCCTGCAGATAGCAAAGGTATTATGCATCGTATTTAGCCAGTTCATAGGAATATTCACAAAGCCAAACACCACGAGCCAGTAGCAACCATTTGCCAAGTTTCCGTGTGGTTTGGTTCCATTTGAGCCGCCTGCTAGCTTCCTTCCAGAGCGGTTCCTGTGGGACTCTGTGTGGAATGAAATACGGTGCGTTGGCTTGTTTTATTATTCTATTAGCTTAGGAAGGATGTTCTAGGACGCAGTTGTGTTTAAGTTGGCCTCCGTGGCCACGTGGGCACACAGTTGCAAGCCGACTACAGAGCGCGCGCTACATTGATTTCATAAAAACATCAAATCAAAATAATTTATTGTGCTAGTAATAGGTTACAATAGATATTAAAGTATTATACAGTACCAATATAACTTGCCTTTTGGGCTTACAATATAAATATTTTATTACAGATATTTAATTTATTGTCAAACATAAAATACCAAATGTCATTGTCAATTCAATGTTTAGTTTTCCATTTTCAACCGACTTCAAAAAGGAGGTTCTCTATCAGATTTTTTTAATGTTTGATACCTCAAAACTTTCGATTAGGTGAACCAATTTTGATGCTTCTTTTTTATTTGACAGCTGGTGCTCCCAGCGTGGTCCCATTTCAATTGGGTCCAGTACTGACCATGGCATCCTTTTAGGGTCCTAGTTATTTTTGAACAGTATTTAAAATAGGCACACATCTGGCTATAAATCCTTATACTCGTAGCAACCTACTTCATCTTCGGGGACGATAAAAATTCAAGCTCTTGCGACAGAAAATCCACAAGTTGATGACAAAGCGCTTACAACAGAAATAAATACAAAGAATATTATAACAGGGCTGAATTAGGGTCACCTTTAAACACAAACGAAACATGAAAATCCTTTTACCTGACGTGGAAACGTACACGTCGCACAACGGCGGAGAAAATTGAAACAATACCCGTGTTTGCTCAAAGGATTCCTGATTTTCTGCATCCCGACACACGGGAGCTGCGGAGGGACGACAGACGTGGCTATAGATGGATAGAAACCATTAATTATAATGTTATATGCCCTGATTCACATAAAAATATCAATTTGTCTACGAGTAAATTCCTATCGGCTACAAGTTGGGCTAACAACCCGGTGGTCCCTCTGTTTGGCTGTTCAACATTGTATATGTCTTCCCGGTTAACTACCACCGTGTTATTTAAATCTGCTGAGCATACAGAAGGGTCATTAGTACGTATGTAGTTGTTAGAAAGAAAGAAAAAACTTTTATTTTGACGCACCAAACTAAAAACTAACTGTTAGTGTTTGAGGCTTCCGAAGAACGGCGGCCTATAGGAACTATCAAGCGAGATGAATTCCGAGTCCAAAGCATTGCAGTAATAAACTGACAGTGTGTTGGGTTTGGCTAGATGTTGGTTTGTTCTTCTTTGAGTCACTAAACGAGCAAAAATAGGCGTATTTTTTGTTAGAGAGAGAGATATACGAGGGGCATACCGAAATGATCGGGAATATAAAACAATACATACAGGAAATAACTAAATTTATTTTTATTGCTTTTCGAAGTATTCTCCGTTGCAGTTAATGCACTTTTGCATTCGTTCGAACCAATTATTATAGCAGCAATTCCAGTCCGAAGTTGACATGGTCAAAATCGTCGATTTGTATGCTTCCACTGCTTCTTCTGGACCTTGAAACCGCTGACCACGCAATAAATCTTTGATTCTAGGGAATGTAAAGTAATCATTGGGACTCAGATCAGGGCTGTATGGAGGATGATCCATTAATTCAACGTTTTCCTGCTTCAAAAACTCGCTTGTTTTCTGAGCGGTGTGAGAGCTCGCATTATCGTGATGGAGGATTATGCGTCGTTTCGGGTTACCTCTACGGAGTTCGGATATCATCTGTGGCAAACAAACCGTTGTATACCAATCAGCGGTAACCGTTCTCCGTTCCTCTAAGGGAACTGTGACTACATGTCCTGTTTTCGCGACAAACGAAGCGACCATTTTCTTCGATACGCTGCGAGAGCGGACAACTTTTGTTGGCTTGATCTCACCTGCGAAGACCCAGACAGCCGACTGATGCTTTCTTTCTGGCTCATATGAATAGATCCATGATTCATCACCAGAGACAATGTTATAAACTGCTTTTGACTTTCCTCCGTTGAAGCGTTGCAGAGTAGACCGGCACCAATTGACACGAGCCGCCTTTTGCTCTTCGGACAAATTATGGGGCACCCAGCGGGAAACTAGCTTTCTCACTCCCAGTTCACCATGTAAAACAGTTTGTATCGCAGTCATACCTATCCCTAAAGTAGCCCGAATCTGCTCATATGTAATATGTCGATCATCCTGTATCATTCGGCGCACAACAGCGACATTTTCTGGTGTAACCGCTGTTTTTGGCCGGCCTGTGGAAGGTACGGTGCCAAGAGAAGCACGTCCACGCCGGAATTCAGAATACCAGCGATATATTGTCGTCTGGCTAGGCGCTTCACTCTTGTATATAGATATAAGCTCAGCGAGACATTGTCCCTGAGATAATCCTCGTCGAAAGTTGTAAAAAATTATGGCACGGAAACTTTCTCTTGTAAGCTCCATTTTTTTATCGACCTATCAATTTCAAACTGATATTGTTCTTTAAAAAATTTTTTTTTTTTAATTCTGTCAATTGTATTCGATTTTCAACTAACCAGTGTTTATTCATCAAAAAGAGTTTTTAATCTAATTAAATCGAAAGTACTCGATTACCGATCTTTTCGGTATGCCCCTCGTATATATATATAACAGACCAAATAGAGTCATAGGTTTATTTACAGCCCGGCAAATGTAACCGTGTTATTACTTCAGATATCTATGCAGAAAAAGTTGGGGACAAAACTTTGTACGAAATAAAAAGGGCGTGTGACTTGATGTGGTATCTTGGCAGAAACCACTTCAGACCAGCATCACTTACCATCAGATTCACAGCAAAAAGTACTATGTTTTCACGTCCCACCTTCCATCCACATCGTTGCTGTTCTATGAACATTTCACCGTTTCCTCAGGAATGTTTTCACGATAAATTAACGAGCATGTGTGCTCTGTACATGGCAGAGTGGCTCTCGCGCTTCACGGCAGCAATACAGCACCGCTCTGCGCACAAATATTTGTATTTAAAATTGAATTGGAGTTAATATAGCAAGGAGAAAGGGAGGGCAAGTCTGTTATCTGGTTGTCAAACAAAATTAATCGTCAAATACAGAGCTTGAGACTTCAGTCTGTTATTTTTTAGTATTTCGATTTGGTGGAGTGTCGCATAACAATGCCCATCGAACAGAATTCAAGGCTAGACCAGAGGTATTAGTAATTCACTAAGAGGAAACAGATCACCTTGATTTGATATTTAAAAGAAACTATTTTTGTTTAACTGGATGAAAACTATTTTATTTCCTTTTTCATCCCATATGCTACGGGCATGCCTAAATTCATCAATGTTAAAAAACCTTAAAACATGCAAATTTGATTTGGATTTGGACACAAGGTCAAACGATGCCGAAAAAATACATTTCTTGAGAGGTCTCTATGGAGAACCCCCCTTTAACTTTTACCTTTTGTTTTTATTGTTTTAGCGGTCATAGCAATACACGCTCTGTGAAAATTTCAAGAGTACGTTCAAAAGATTCGAACCTATGACAACTGAACAGACAGATAACAGGGCCTTCGTAATAGGAACCCGTTGGGCACCCGTTGCTGTTACATACACCTTTGTGTCCCTGATTTTATATTCAGGTATTTACGATACCTTTTTCAGTACAAAACCCAGTCATGTGATTGAACAAGCTTTACCCGCTAAGCCACAAAGGGACAGCACTAATGAACGAGCCGGTTGAAACCTAAAAAATCCGGTTGCCAGGCCACGCTTATTTCCATTCTGTTCCAAAATTTGCTCTCTCTCTCCTTTCATTCGTTATTTCGTCAATTTCCGATGGATGTTAAATTAAAATCACACTGCGCTGGTTACCGCTGTGTCCGAGTATTGAAGCGAATAATTGGCCGGACATTGTGTGCTAGTTCTATCAGTGGTGTGAGGTTACAGCGATCGTTAGTTTTAACAAAATTGTGTGGTGTTACTGGAAATGAAACTTTTTTTCGAACATTTTCTAATGTTGCGAACGCGAAATATTTTACTGCAGTTTTTTTAATAGTTTAGTTTATACATTACGATGAAGTAACATTGTAGAAAATAATACACTTACTGAAATTAACTACCGGTTTATTGTAGGTTAGAGAAGTACAGAGCACACAATTTGGTAGACAAAAAAACTAGTGACAAGATGGCGCTACAGAGTATAGGCAAAGGTGTTGTTTACATTCAACCAACAATTATCAATTTGCTTTGTGTGTGTGTCAATCAAATGTTTTACATTTTACTCTCACGGTAAAAATAGCATGCTTCCTTTGTATCACACCACAAACAAACAGGAAAAAAATAGAGCTTGCTCCCTTGGTTAAATAACAACTCGTGGCCATAATAATTATTTTATCAAATACTGAACATTTATTGATGCTCACGATCCGTTGGATCCGATCGTATGGAATGATACGAATTACTATTAGATCTTCTTAGTCATCAATGATACAGCCAATTGTTGGACAGAACAAATCAACAAAAGTTGACGATCAAACGATTGTTCAGGCCAGTACTGATTGGGCACATCATGTAATGCTTCCATGTCATGAAATGGTCGGTCAATTCATGATGTACAAGTTTAAATTAATAGTCATATTGTCAGTGCCGATTAGGATTTTCTAAATCGTAAAACACTATAAATGTAAAATGTTAATATAAATACTGTGAGAAATTAATAAGGAGTGTAAGTAGGAACTGCTGGGCATCTTAGACTGCTTATTTATATTTTTAAATATTTAACAAGTACTATTTATCACAAGGCGAACTAAACGTTCCCGCATAAATCTCAATGATGCAGTAAGTTATATCGTTTTGCCGGTCGGTTGATCTACCATGTTTACCACCTATTCACATTCGTCATGGCCTTGAAGGTGGCAAGCAGAGACAGCATTAAAATTCAGCAGAGAAGTTTGTGTTGGACGAAGTTGTGGAGGGGGCGCAGCGCCAGCCGTAGACGTGGGAACTTCGTCCGGCAAGTAGGGAAATTGTTTCTCGAACTTCGTAGAAACTTGGAAAAAAAATCATGTGTGCTCTCTTTCCTCACATAGAAACTTACAAAGAACATCATGTAACATTGATCATTGCAAACACCGTGTTGCACGCTTGGAACCAACTGCCTGAGAATGTTATGGGGAGACTTACTGCATGCAGTCAGTTGTCAGTTGGCTTTCTGTTGCTGTTGTGTTTCCTAGTAATTACTCGCCCAAATTAACACATTGTACAAGGACTTGATATGTTGGTTCTGCCTTTGAGCTCGCAGAAAATTTTCACTTCTACTGCTATCATTTGAGGTTTTAGAACAGTTAGTTTGCGGGACGATCTGCTAACGGGACGAATTGTGAACAGGACCGTATGCGACAAAACCTTAACGATCTACGAAATCAAAAATAGCCGATTATCTCTTTCCAAAGGACAATGTGCAATATTCACGGACCTGTACTGTAATAACCATTTTGACAGTGTTCAACGTGGCAGTCTCTGAGGGAATAATATGCTCAACACAGGACTTACCGTCTGTCAAAGTTGAAAGTGTAAGCACATAATTAATATAGTACTATGGTGGAGGCCCTTACCTGATGGTAAGTGACGATAAGGCCGTTAGACGGTAAGCGTTTGCACCTCAAGCTAACGAGCGCTGGCTCTGCTACCTGACATACCGGAACACAACAGTGCTATTAAAACTCCTGTTTGGCGATAGAATTAGGTAACGTGATAGTAGCTAGCCTAGCGAACATAAACAATGCCCCACCACCAATTCGAAGCGTGTGGGAGAATAGCAAATGTTGCAAACAACTGTTTACTTGGCTTACTAAAAGTTTCAAAAAATAAAAGGAACTTTCACAATCGATGAATTACTTGGTTTCCTATTTCGTTACTCTCTGAAATTTCTTCAACATTTTAGCAGTTCCACAAGTAAAAGAAAGTTAACGAGCTCTATAAAACAACTCCAGAACTCCACGATGGCAAAATCAGAGAAACGTTTTGCATTGGTGTTGCGTACATCAAAATTTATTTTGGTTGCGAAAGAAATCGCTACACACGTAGCAACACCGGAATTAGCCGGTAAGAGACCATAAAATCTCAACAAGCAACGTTATGGGGGCTGTAAAAGTTTTACACACATGAGCCCATGAATCCTTCCCCCCACCTTAACGTTATAGGATTGAATCTTATTTCACACACGTGCCGAAACAAGGAAAGCGTTTGGAGGAACACTTAGAAATACTTCTGAGTTTTGTTATTCAAACTCCATGAACGAGTTTCGCAAAGGTAATCGTAAGATATTCTTTTTAAAATTTCGGTATTTTTTTACGTCCAAGAAGTTACAAAAAATTATATTCTTAGTCTTAAATGGTTTATTAGCTTCACTGGTTGATTGTTATAACTAATAGTTCACCAGTGACGATTATAATGACTGTGCCTATTTAAATCATTCACATAGATCTTCATTTATATGGTATGGTAAATTAACTAAAAATAAAATACATTGGGACAAAAAATCTAGTATACGTTGCTTGCGGTTTGAATCAATTTAAACGAAGAGTCAGTGTCTATAATATGACTGGATAACCTACAACATTGACTTACTTCTGGAACTTGAGAAAAGCATGACCTGAGGCTCGCAGGTTTCTCCAGAAAGAAGCGAAAAGTGTAACAAGTGTACAAGTACACTGGCAGTAAGCTTGGAACGGTCTTACTTGCACACTTTCACAGTTCGCTACATTTGCCAAACCTACGCGCGAGCATGTCAAGAGAACAAACACTTTTCTCTCTTTCTACGTCAGTGTCAGTCAATACGTGCCCTAAGTATTTAAATTGCGAGTTATTTTGTCCATAACCACTATATTAAGTGTTGTATTAATTGATGTGAAACATCTATAGCCGCACGTAAAAGAAATTTCTGGCGTGGCGACGCATGCCGTGGCGACGCGTCGCCACGCTATATGATGGTGTATATATACAGAACGAATGAAGTTGTATAAATTGTTTTTTTATTTAATGAAAATAAATGTTTATTAAATAAACAGTCATCATTTTCTGGAAAAAATCGTAATATTTTATTTTATCATTATGCCATATTTAGTTTATATCGCAATCTGTTCTTTTCAATCATATTAGTTTTAAAAAATAATGTCGATGTTTCACATCTGCCAGGCGTCCCGGGACGGCTCACTTTTTTTTTAAATTAATGTCTACATTATATAATTATATCTCTTGATAAAACGATGCATCTACTTTTTTTACTTTTTCACGAAAACTGGAAAAACTTTATCTAAAAATGTAATTAATATGTTTCAATACGAAAGGCTTTGTGAATGAGAATTTTGTATTTGCCGCGCTAAAACTAACTCACAATCAGTATCGTTGACTTGATAATAATATATTACTTAAAATAATAAAAAAACTGACCTGAAAAAATAAAAGTTCTCCTTGATGAGCCTTTTCAGCGTATTTTAACGCTACCGAAGTATCAGGTGACTGTTTGTAATTAAGGTGAAATTAAATAAAAGATAAACCACAAGAATCTAAAGACTAATGATGGGAGACCCACATCGCAAACCCTGCCTAAGCCGTAGAATTACACGTTTCAGAGTAAAACACCTTAATCCGACCAATTTATGAAAAGGTATACTCGGTTAATTTATTAATTTAGTTACTTTATTATTACAAAGCTAGCACAAGCTTAGGATGGAAAGGTAAACGAATGGGTGTCACAAGAGTATTTAAAATAAGAAATAGTGATTGCTATCTCTTTGACGCCTCTGAGCCTACCGATCGTTATGGAATTTGGCAAGCACTTAGCCTTTGTATGTGCAAGGAGTGTACTTATTTTAATACTGTACTGAATAATACTTACATAAGTTCGTGCATTTTAATCATCACGGTGACAAAGAAGCTTCTCTAAACTAGTTTTTTGCCCGAGACCTAACCTAACCTATACCTAAAATCAAGACCTTCTAACCATCTGTTACAAGGTCAAGGAAGGACAAACAAACGAATCACAATTATAATATTAATATTTAAAATAATATGCTAAATACATATGTCACTAAAACGCCCGGTGAGACTGAGGTCAATCGTTGACCTGGCTTGTGTTAAAAAACAGTTTAATGGTGAAAAAAATCGACACGACTAGGAGATTTTATAAAATAAATAGACAACTAATTTCAATTCGTATAACTGTAGGTATTTCAACAAACGCTATTTTATTTACTTTCGTTGTACGCTATCCTAAGCTATAGCTTTCACAACAATATAATTGGGATATTTAAAGCTTCCAGGCACGCAAATTACATAATCGAGTTAACATAAAACCACTGGCCGTATTCACAAGCAGACCACTAAAAATTAAATTAGAATCGAGGACGGTTTTGGAGTGAATAAGACCGCCCTTACCGGGATTATGAGGAGTATCGCTCTAATGCGGGGGTTTAGTGCGGGATTCGACAGCTGCGGCCACTGAGTGGACAGGAGACTGTAGGTGCTGCTGCTTCTCAATGAAAATGACAGGGATGTTATACAGCTGAATATTTTTACTCTCTGAACAAAGCTTAAGATAAAACAAAAACCAGACAGTGAATTTCAAAATGGCGTCCGGCGGCCATGTTGAATTTTCTACCATATAATTATTGTTTTTTTAATATTTAGTTATTCGAATTTAATGTCTAGTTATTTAGAAATAAAAATAACTAACCAATAACTCAATCCGTCTAGACCATTCTCATTTTCCTTAAATTTTTTATTTCTTTTCTTCGGAAAAGTCACTTAACTTTTACAAATAATCACTTCAGTTTCATGAGAGAACTACTGAGAACTGTGATTTTATTGTACAGAATTGTAGTTAAGGTACAAACTTCTACTATATTTGTAAGAAAGTAGTAAAGAAATCAACAGCATAGAGGTATACTTCACGGCGAGTTCACTTCGAGAACATTCTGTGAGGACGTATTTTTGAAAGAAATCGCGTGTTGCGATCCTCCGCACACATTCTACAGTGAGTAGAGCGACGCCTGCCCGTGCCCGGGGCAAATGAGGCGGCAACAGGATCTCAATAGAGTTGTTAACTGAACTAGACTACATACTATTGCTATGAAGCTGGTTAATATTTTTATGGATCCGATCAAAAATGTGATGAACAAAAATCTGATGACAAGAAGGAAGATTCTCTCTTTATTTTCCATGAGATTACAAAAATCAGTATTAGTGAATAAAGAATGCCTAATTACATTGCAAAATGACTTTAAATAAAAGTTATAGTAAAGCCATTGGTGCTAAGAAATACGATCTCTGTATATAGAGGTATATCTCGATATTGTATTGCACTTTGATTTTTCACACTTAGACTTCATCACCACTTACAAACGTTGTTTTAGAAACCTTCACTTCAACAATAATAAATAAAATACGTACGACTATTGAGTGGAACATACTTCCGAACGGTTACAGTATTTCTTCAAGGCTACTAGGAGTACAGAATACTCTAGCTAGACACGTATCATCATATTGGCCACATTAATCATACACTAGGTAACATTGTTGCCCTGAGTTATATAATATAACAATAAAACCAACAAATGGTGACACAAGATATGGCTTCACGTGTCACACTACAGTCCACTCTATGCATTTACTATTTGCCTAAGACGATCACTTCTGCAGATTTTAACGATCTGGCTGTGCAACGTTCATCGTGCAAGAAGTGTAATGGACGGATTAACACGACAAATACTCCACTTCAAAAATTGATTTTAGTTTTAACGTTAAAGTAAGGGATGAAAAATATTTTCGTGCAGTGGTTGCTCAGTTGAGAAGAGAGAATAATCTAGATATGTGTTCGATCCTGGCTCAATTGAATAAATTACATTTGGTCTTAGTTATTGCCATTAGTTTTTCAGTGAAGGAAAACACCTTAATGGCGTTGCTCACGTGCGCAGGAGTTGACGACATTCATGTATGTATTTATCATTTACAGGTGAAATGAAGGTTACGTGTAAACCATTGTACATTTCTGCATTCTTTGGGGTTGGCTACCTAAATCAAAGACATTGTCGTAGGTCTCTACGGAAGCGACTACCATCTGACCCTCCAACACAGAGCGGAAAATTAAATTAAACAAGTGATAAAATATATGAATGTGGATACATGAAGTCTTCAAATGCATTACTGACAAAAGCGTATGTAGTATTTTTAAATACACTTATATGAATAGATGTCTCCACTCTAAGTCCGCCATGCGACGCAAAAAAGTGACATTAAGATATGACAATGCTGCCCCGACTGAAACAATTGCACAGTCGGGAGAAATAATATTTGTGCGGGCTCATAAATGCAATGCATAATGTGGACTTCACAAATATCACATTAGCACACCATGTCCTCGGCGATTTCGTGTCGCATTACACACACGACCGTGTTGTCGCGTCGCGACGCCACGCGCCCGGCTCCGGCTCCGGCTTAGCGAGGCAAGTAAACGGCTTAGCAACTCCTGCCCGATGCATTTATAATGGAGTGCTGCATACGCTCGCTGGTTTATGCTGGCTCTTATGTGCTATGATGCCCTGGTACTTCGTCGAGCGGCTGGTGATTTTAGGGTTCCGAACGTTCCGATAAAACGGAATCCTTATAAAATCACTCTCGTGTCTCTGTCTGTCTATCCGTCTGTCGCAGCTGATTATCTCATCAACTACGATAGCTATCGACATGAAAAACGACAGGTGCTGCAAGTGATATAATGGGTAAAATAGATATGTAATGGTATCTCAGATCGTCGGTCGGTCCTTGAAAAATTTAAGTCTGGGTTCGATCCGGGCTCGTGCCAATGAGTTACTATTTCGTTATTTGGAATTTATGTACGAATGATAAAATATCATCACCATTGGCTTGTCAGTGAAGGAAAACATCATGAGGAAACCTATACGCTCCTGAAAAGAATTTCAAAGGTGCGTGTGAAGTATATCAACCCGCATTGGGCCTACGTGGTGGACTATGGCCCATACACTCTGTAGGATAGTAGGCCTGAGTCCCTACAGTGGGGACTTGTAGGCTGTTGATGATGATGATTTGGAAATGGGCAAAAATAGCGGGATAGAAATGTGTTGAATGAAAGGGTGTATGCATTATAATACAGGTTATTATTATTTTTCTATACGTCAGAGTTTTAGACTTATGATGAAAATGTGCGTAAGAAATGTTGATCACCCGTTTATCATATCATTAAAATTATATGAGACATTATGCTATAAGTCATACACAATATTTAGCTTTGCAATACGAGTACTATCGCTTTTTACCAGAGGATGTATGTATGTATCTCTATAATTCTCTATATACCTTACATCAAACGCTTTACGCTTCATACTAAACTATTTTCATTTGGACTACACTCAAAACAAGGCAACTATGTAATACCGCGGCGTATGACCATTCCAAACAATTACCCAGCTCTTCGCGAACACAATGACTGAACTGCACAAATTGTTAGCCTGCATAATGCGGGGCGCGAACAACAAATGCTCTTCACGAACTAAGTTTTTAATGACAAAATTCTTAGCGCTATGATTTTCTATGAATAGTTCTACAAATTATACAATACAATGTTGTGGGATTGTTGCGCTATGCTCCGTTGAATATACATCGTGGCCGCTACCTGGCTCAAATGGCATTGTTTGTGAAGACAAGTTATGGTTGCAGTATTGCAGGAATTTGTACCGGAATTGTAGTGGTCATTTTACTGTTACAAGTCTGGGGAACGCTTTCCAGAAAGTGGAAGTAAGATGAATTTGCGCCATTTTAGATTTGCTCCTTATTTTACATGGATTATTTATGTTTAAGTTAATCCCACGCATGTTAAAATATTTTGTTGTTAATCATAAATTTCGTTGACAATTAATAACATTTCCTTCTCTACAGTAAATCGCATCATTCTATCCCAGTAAATTTCGTCACCGGGCAGTTATTTCATTCCATAGCCGAGTGCTCTCTGCATTAGAATAGGTCTAACCTATATGGAAAGATATGTGTAGTAAAAGGCGACTAAAGAAATAAAGTTTAGTAAATGGGCGGCAGCACCTACCTATTAACCGCCTCCGTGGCGTAAAGTCTAAATGTTGTACTCTCAATCCGAAAGTCCAAAGTTTGATTCCCAGTAGAGGTACCTATCGGTACTCGGTATCGTTGGTGGTAGCGCATTTTCTGTGTCCGCCTGGCTAGCTGCCACCATGCTACCAACGGTCGTGTTCCGATATGAAAGGAGCCAGGGCCTCATTATCGTGAGGCATGGGTGCGCCGCTTACCATGATACCGTGAGATGAAGTGTAAGTGCAAACCCATCATACATTAAAAAACGTTAATTACAGCCAATAACATGTTAATAAGCTATAGTAATAAATAAATGTTGTCAAGTAGGTAATACTCAAACTTATGAACTTCGATCGGGTTTTTACTTCATACTTAGAATCAACTGCGAATGTTAGTCAGCCTATTCCTCGTGAGCTGTAACGGAGCCGCCGCAAGTAGCACACAGGAGCATTACACGGTATTGCTGTCATTAGAACAGCGGAAAACAATAACTAGTCGCCGAGGAACGCGCTGCAGCGGGTTTTCTGTCTCGTTATAAGTTTAAGGAAATTAGTGGGGCAAGGCACGGGAGCGAGCGAGATAACGACACTGATTCTAATGCGTACACTTCGAGCTAGATCTTTCAAACTATTCGAATTCGCATCTACCAATCCGTCTGCTAATCACCAGATTATGTCACTTCCTCCATATTGAAAGTCTATGAGGTAGAGAAGAAAAAAGAGAGAGGAAAAAGGTAATACGCAAATGTAGTTTAGTATGTAAGTATGTAATAAAGTCGGAGCAAACTGAGCGCTTATCACAAACCAGATTCACCGACAATATAATGTCTTGAACTCAGTTCGATTGCCCGCATGATGGATGGGTGACATACGGAACCGAAACTTGGTACATTACCTGTTGGCTGAATAAACAAGCTCGAAGTCACACAATCGGCTATGGAACGAGCTGAGCTCATGGTTGCAGGTGTACCAACCAACGTATACTTGGTTGAGTGGTGATATACGACCGATAACTTGGTTGGCAAAGCGAGAGACACAGGTTCGGATACTGCTCGTGACGAAAAAATTTCATTATTTTCAAAATGACCTGGTCAATGTTACGGCATGTCAAGCGGCAAGCCATTGTGTAGTACTATGATTTTTTTATCTTTACTTACTCCGTAAACGTGTGTCCTATTGTGATGTATTAGTTTGTGGTCGTGGGATGCACGGCTCGCAGCGTCCGCTCCTCTCGTCACTCGCGCGGGGTTGATAATGTGGTCTCGTTCTCAAATTGCCAGTTCCCGTGTTTGGTCGCAGTTAGCCGGCGCTGGCGACGCGCCAGCAGCGCTGGATTCCTTGCGGCTCCGTAAATCAACAGCTCGTTCAGACCATTAATATTGGGACAGTCGATTTTATGAAATGGCCCCGCCATTATTTTTTGGTCACGGCATTTTGTCGTAGTGCAGCGTCGGTTATTGCAAATGCATTCTTTTTAATGTTGTAATTTCGGACCATGTTCGGTAAAGTTACGCCACCATTTACTGCATAAGGAATATATATTATTATTGATTCTATTTATCTTGAAGATAGACAACAAATACCTTTTCCTAAAAGTTTAATTTTGAAAACGATAAGTTGCGGCGCTAGGAATTTTGCATCTGCGATGACCTGATACACCAACCTTCACCATTTTTAACTAAGATAAAGTAAGAGAACAAACAATGATACTCACAAGACTAACCCAGTCTAAGCTGATTGAAGTTAGTCAGTTACAGCTCATGTTCAGTTCAGTCAGTCATTTATCAACTCCAAAACATAACTTTTCAACGATAAGCTCTCCCATTTATACGCTATTATGTGTATGTGTGTGTATATATGACTCTTTACAAACTATGTTTTGCCCCCGACATCGTTTGAGTGGCTAGGTATGTATACTGTTTGGATTGAATAGTAATTATCAATCACAACTTGCCAATAAATAAAGAATAACCAGAATCAACACAAAGAGAAAGGACAACAAGATAAACGATCCAATGAAAAATTAAATTATGCTAATTGTACTGCTAGTGCAATTGTGCAGAAACAAATAAGCGCAGAGAATAATTTCCTCTCTACCAGTAATTCCGATATATTGATAACGCACCAACTGCAATCGGAGCGGGGTTCAAGGAAGCAATGAATGCTGCAATCTCCTGCAATCTATCGCAATTCCGATGTCTGTAAATATGCAACACTTATAACATAACACAATAAGATACGCACAAGTACAGTCGCACCATCTATTCAAGTTCTTATTCAAATCTATTACAAGATAAGTTGAAGGGTGAGCTGTCTTAGAAACAACCATGTCTTTTTGTTGTAAAGCGGTACTAAGAGCAAGTATTAGGTGATTACCACTACATTGACAATAACATGTTCGCCAAGCGAGATTGTGACAAAGTCATATCTTCTTTTCACTCATATTTTCTTTCCATAAATGCTTTCCAGCCCGCTGGTCTGACGACCTCAAGAAGATAGCGGGAGGCGAGTGGATGAGGACAACGGAGGACCGGAAGGAGTGGCGCACGTTGGGAGAGGCCTATCTTCAGCAGTGGAGAGACACGGGCTGATAAGGAAGGAAGGAAGGAAATGCTAAAAGTTTATTCGTCTGCTTCAACTTCAGTAAATATACAACAGGAACCACTCTATAGACTGGGATAAATACTCGTATGTCCTTTTCCAAGCTCCACTCATTATCTAGTTCATCAACACTACTTCAGCTGTCTGGGCGTTAAAACATGACTCACAGATAGTATTTCACATAAACCTCTATAATAATACTAGTTTTTGCCTACGGCTTCGTCCGCGTGGACTTGAAACGGGAAACACTTGCTCGATCGATGTAACCTGTTCTTTTCCAGTCCCTTTAACTATAAAATTAAGTCAGTCTGACCCTAAGTTCTGACTTGAAGGAAGAACAAACAAACTCACCGCCTCCGAGGCCTAATGGCTACATGTTGGATTCGGAATTGGAATCCGGATTCTCAGCGGGGGTACCTATCGGTAATCGGTTTGGTAGGTGGTAGGGATTTTTCTATTAAATTATATATATATATACACTTTCACAGTCAGAATTAAATTCATCATGCGCCATTTTATCCCACAAAAAGATCCCGTCGTTGGAGCTTATTTAAATGTATTCTATCGAGCACTCACGGCCGCTGCAGATCCGGACAACGTGCAGCTGCAAAGGCAAATGAGCTCCAGATAAGTGGGGGGATTACCGCAGCCTCCGCGGGCCCCTGAGATGAATGCAGGTCATGTATCGTGTCTATATTAACCCTGTATAAAACGCTTCCCTGACTGACTATTTGATATAACGACGCGCAGTCCAATACTTTTGAAATTTGATGTGAGTACCACAAGAATACCGACTTGTGGTCTCAGCTTTATAATAGGACCTCCCCATTTCATCCCAGGGGTGAAAAGGCGACTAAGAGACTATTCAGGAGGTGGGCAGCATCTACCTATCAAACTGTCACCAACCCGTCTTCCAAGTGTAGTATAGCAAATCCCGTCATAGAAATTTCAATGTGGCAATTCATGGGGGTGCCTCGTGTCCAACAGTGGACTCTTGCAGCTGATTATGACCACAAGATTACCACAAACTATTATCGCAGTTGATTTTCCGTAATTGTACCCCTAATTCTAATTTGATTTAAAGGGGTGAAAAGCTAGAACCATGATACTTGAAAGAATAAATTATTTGAGAGAAAGAAGAGATAATGAGATTCCCATGGTAACACCCACGGGCAGCCTGCTAGCTTGTGTTATTTATTTACTTGTACATATGTAAGTCGAGCTCGTCGTATCTCTCCAATTCAGACAGAAACGTGTTAGAAATAAATTTACCATTAATAAATTCTTACATTTATTACACCAAAGGCAAATTTTACCGGCCAAATATAGCCCAAATGCTTGCGCCGCCCACTTCAGCTTATATAGGAAAGTCATTTAGAACATATTTACCAGTTAACCTTGACACAGACTTAGGTGGTTTCGGTGGTTGGAATCTGAATGGATACGCCTACAAATTATTTAGCAACCCATATATAAGTCTCATATATTATGCTATAAATATGACCTAGTTTTGAATTAATGGACAACTGTTCTTTATATTTAACAACAACAAGTAATGAATGTCAGACCGAAATACGACGGTTTTAACTAGCACAGATTATCTGTAATGCATAGCACAACCTTCTCAGTGCTGTCATTATAAGTAAGGCTTGCATGAAACGAAATTAGAAAACTTCAAGCAAAATGTTTGCTGCTGCCGCCGGTGGCATTCCAAACAGAACAAAAGAAATAACAGAAGAAGCAACAACCGCGGGTGTGTCTTCAACTAGTTGAACTACGCGGCCACATGTTGTTAGTGACCTGCCGAGGAACTAATATGCCAAGTCAGTGGTCACAAGTTGAAACTTAGTTGGGAGTTGTGTTAAGTTAAGCCTACTTAACGCTGCGGTCAGTACGGAATGTAGCAGTGACGATGTGTGGATGCTGTTGATGACAGATAGGGCTTGTGCGGATCTGAATGTCAGCCACTTGTAAATAGCTCGTTTATATTCATAATGCACCTCATTATGTAATTGGAATAGTATATAGAAAGTCCTTACCTAGCCGACTGAAAAATGTTTTAACAAACTTCCTGACCCCCGCCATTTCAACTTGAAGATCTACTGCTCCTGTCTTGTTTATTATGTTCGACTATTACTTGTTCAGTGATTCGACTTGCCTCTCGAAATTCTTGCATTCCTGACTCAATGACTGATGCTAGTCTCCGGTCTATAAAATATTTATATGCAAGCTATAAATATATTATGTATGTTGATGTACTTGATTGTAGATGAAGTAAAATCATACATAAGACATCAACGACATTCGCAAACTTTTCTCTGATTTTTTTAAGCACACAAAATTTCTCTCTTTCTCTCTCTTTCTCTCTATTTGTCTCTCCTCGTACTCTTTATGAGTCAGAAAATCACATTAACTAATTCATAGATCTCATTTATGCAAGCTATGCATTAATTCCTATCGTTTTTCTTTGACCAGCATCATCATCACTGTCGTAGCCTCTCCGTTTCTCAATCGGAGTCGGCTAACTAAAGCCAAATTGAATTCCCAGCTTCCCAAAGGCCTGTAGCTTTCTTGCTTTCAAAGGCAGGGAATCATCTTACTTTTTATATATTTAGGAAATTAGGTGACTCAGATTGCAATTTCCTAATCAAACTGAGAAAAGTCTCACAAAGTTGGCCAATGTCCCATAAAATTGAACCCAGGACCTTGCACGTGGACAACTGCGCCACAGACTCCGTTGTTGATTCAGGTGATACGAATAAGTGATGAAAATCTTATCATACAGTTTTTCTTCTCACCACGCGAAGTCCGCACTTCACGCAGGCTGATTAAATTTTCCCGGCAAATTGAACTGAGATCAAACTTTTCCTATCTGCCGGAGATCGAGCGCCTAGTTCCAATATTGATGGAGCTTCCTGCCTCGTCCCGCTCGTGTCCTCGTCGATGAAAGAAATAGTTGTGACATTGCCCGTGCTTTTTACAGCTTTGAGAAAAACGCTACAAATATTCAAATTGATTAAATTTAGGAGAATTGATACTCAGCTAAAGGCTAAGTGAAATCAAATAAGTCGTGACAGTAATTGTATGTAATTTTTCAATTTTAATTCGTTACAATATTGATACAAATTAATATACCATTTTGAAAGCCTATATACAAGGAAAAATAAACAAAAGAAAGGCTTTTATTCTGTTATTCTAAGACGTTTTGATTACTTGCAAAAGAAATAAAAATTGGATTAAGCCCGCGGGTTCTGGAGGGTAGCGACGTATCCAATATCTATGGAACTAGAAAAGTTCATCGACTTGGCGATTTGATTATATAACTGTTTCGACATTCCCATCATTTCAGGTCGTACGTGCTTACATTTATGGTACCACTAAGGAAATAATATTCAAGCAGGCAAAGCCACTGGTGATCTGCGAGTCATATATAAAATAAAACAATTATTCCAATATTAAATCAATCCTTAACAGGACCAATCTGCATTAAAATAAATCTCTTTCGATCTGATCGCAGGGCGGGCGGTGCGGTGGGCTGTGTACAGCGTGGAGTGTACAATGACGCGCGAAAAACCGGAAATAATTACGTTCAAACAAAATCCGGACATTCGGAAATAATGACCTTTCAAACCCTCGTCGCAGCGAGACCAGAGTCGGGAACACAGGGGACGCGCTGCGCGGGCCGGGGCCCACTGGGGGACACATGGCGGTCTCATGGGGGCAACACAACCATCATCCTGAGACAGTGCTTGATCGGAGTGTCCAATATGACAGCAGGGTGGTGGAAGGAAAATTTTACTTCTGCCCACTGCTTCGCCCGTGTGAATTTTAGGATCGTAATGTCTGAGAAAATGATTTTTTGTGTGAATTAATCCCAAGTTTCAATAATGTGCTATTCGGGGCGGAGACAAATTCAAATAACCGAAAGTCATAGAAATAAGAAATTCTTGAGTTATTATAAATAGTATATAGTTTAACTATTTTTTGTAATTACTAACGCAATATAGAAAGTACCTGGCAGCAAACATGGCGTCTGCGCTTAAACGTATGAAACATTTTCAATCTAAAAATTAGAAAAAAAATCGCGAGTCGGCGGCATGGTTCATAGGATGTGGTGCAATGTGTAACAGACAAAATGAACTTAGTTTGCGACTTGTTGTTGTGAAGTGAAGTGAAGTGTGAAGTTGTGAAACTCGAAGACAACGGGAAAACACTCTTCGGAAGCTCGAGATCTGCTTAAAAGCATAAATATATTGTCTTTGTTCTTTCACATCGTATAGGATCATTATCTACTTCAGGTCTGTTTGTAGTAATCATTTCTACTTTTTTATTTCACTCGAGTTGAGTGTATCCCCAACTTAATTGCCGAAACAGTACCCCGAACAGTTTGTAGAAAATTTCAAATAGCCACATTAAATAGTTCCGAATGTTGAAACTCCATGCTCAGGCCGTTGGGTGTGCGGCGGGTAGTTTTAAATATCCAGTCGTTACGTTAATAGCTGGTTAAAGCCAGTTCGGGTTCACTTACACTAATAAGCGATACGTGGTTCCCAGGTTTATAATAGGCCTTTTTGTAAATAGGCTTTAGGGATTTTGCTGAGTACTTACCGCAGTTTAAATATTTGCTGTGGTTTGCGCTGGTCAACTATAAATAGGTTTTTGATTTCCGCGTAGGATTTCGTAACGTGTTTTCGGAGTTCCTTTATGAGGTTGTTCCACCGACTCGTTAGTATAGGCTTGTTTTTGTTGTACGTACAAACTCGGGTTTACGGGGGCTTACCCCATACCATCTCACGTGGGATGAGATGGATATAATTATCTGTTTATATCAACAATACCTTACTCCAGTCACTAAAGCGTACGACAAAAGTGGTGATTATAGCAATGGAAAGTCGACCGTTATAATATATGGGGAGGCGGGTGGGGACCACATGTCCACCAGTGGACTTCTGGAAGGCAACAAAACCAGAGCCTCATTAGCTTGGGACTTCTGGGTGCTCACACCATCCAATGTATCTTATCGTCCATCAGGTGATATTAAGGCTAAGTGAAAAACCCATATACATAAAACAAAATCAATATATTTCCCTTCATGCCAAGTTTCATCATGTTCGGTGGTTTCGTTTAGGCGACAAACATACAAACTCACCATTAAATGTAATATTAGATTTTCAACCGACTTCAAAAAAGGAAGAGGTTATCAATTCGACGGTATGATATTATTATAAATCTATTTTGATTATTATTTTTCTATTTGGTAGAACTTCAGCAGTACTGCAGAGGTGGTCCCATATAAATGTTATCGAAATTCATGAAGCACTTTTTGTAAAAATCTACAAGAAACCAAATATAAACTTTTAGGGCAGTTGAAGTTTGTTTCTTAGTTCTGTTTGAACGCGTTCATTATAATTGTATATTATTGTGCTATACTTATTCAGAAATATATTTATTCCCTGAGCCCTGTATTCGTGTTCGGCATAATTTATGCGATTGCATTCAATATTAGCTCGGCTGTAAATCAAAGTTTCGCTTTATAAATAGATTCGGATACGGGCCTATTCACAACCATCCCGTTAATTAGACAATGTATTCGAGCCCCTGTCATTATTTATTGAAATTTAAGTATTATTTACGGCAGTTCGTTTACAAAATCATAATCAATTCATGTTGTGATTTATTAAATTATCGGTGCTTTGACGAAATACAGTTTATTTTCTGGTAGACTAGGGGCTTAATGTCGACACCCATGGACTTATAATTCGAAGGTCTGGGTTCGATTCCCAGTCGGGGTACCTACCGATACTCAGATTAGTTTCGCTTTGCTAGCTACCACCATTTTACCTTAGATGTTTGTGTCTAAACATCAATGTTAACTGCACTGTTGTGCTCTGGTATGAAAGGTAGCAGAGCGAGCGCCCCATTAGATTGAGGCTTATAGGTGAGCACGCTTTCCATCATCGGCCTTAACGTCACTTACCATTAGGTGAAATCAAGGCGAAGCGCAGGCGTAAGTTTTGGTGTTTAACAAATTAAATATTTATTTTTGTGGATATCATTCATTTTCAGCTACTCCGTGAGTTTTACAGATAACCACGGTGCACGGGGTACCAATAATGATCACCACGCTTTTGAGCGAGCTGGTGATCACAGTAACATGCTAGCGATATTTAAAAATACGCCCAACTAAACGTAAACCTACGCGGGAGGATGGCGTGGAATTATAAATAAAAAACCGCACAGCGAATTACATTTCAACGACAATAATAGAACGATATCAAATATATTGTTTTATTGATTACAAATTAAGCGCGACCTTGGCTCGACCCGCTGCCGCGCGTCCAGCGTTACTGCAGAAACAATAAATGTGTAATGGCGGAATTCCATTAGCGACTGAGTTACCGATTCAGTCTTTATTTTCATTCGGAATGAGAGCGATTCCGTCCGGCGGCTTTTTAAAGTCCTCTGAGAGCGTACATAGACCGCGCATGTAGCTGGAGAGATGGTGCGGGAAAGCGAAGCTTACCTTCATGACACCTTTTTAAAATACATATAAAAAGAAACATATTGTGTATATTTTTTTATTGAAGATAGACCAACACTTGACCTCAATCTCACCTGATGGTAAGTGACGATGAGGTCGACGATGTTACGTGTTGATCTAGAAGGTGCCTATTTACTCTTCTATAGGTATAGCCATCATCAGCTGTTAACCATGCAGGCATAATTACAGGTCCAACAGATATACTTATTATCACTTATAATCCTGTATTAAACAACAGCAAAAAGAAATAGCTGTAATGTATAGAAAGAACACAAATTAAGCTCACAAGAAAATGTTAATTCTGGTTCCTAAAATCTATAAAGTCTCTATCGGAAGTATATGCCTACTCCAATAGGATCAAGGTGTGTAATAAAATAAAAGTATATATCTATGCAGGATTGTAGTTGTACCAAAACCGGATTTATACCACATACATAGCTGATATTTGCAATCTGAAATTGATACAATTGAATGGTAAAAAGTTGAGGGGCCCTGATATCTTTTGCGTCGTTAGGACACGAGTAGCGACTTTCTAGGAGAGGCTGGTGGAGGTCCAGTCCTATTTTTGGTTACTGGCTCTCCGTGCACCGAAATTCAAATAAGAAGGAACATACACTACGTTTCTTTTTCTAGTCTAAACTAAGACCTTCCTGCCTCAAAATAAATGATTATTATATATTATGTTTAAAACAATTTTTTCTACTCTCCATTTCCCAGCAACACTATGTGACTCTTAATTAAAACCTAGCGGCTCTCCGGACGCCCCCTAAATTGACTCTTTAAAACTTGTAATTTCAATTCATTTTTTCCCGGAACGAGTTGGAGCTTTTTGCCGGAAGATTATGTGGAGAATGATTGCGGAGAAGATTCCGTTGGAAGTGGTATAATAGCTGCTGATGGACGCGTGCTTTAAGATTATTTTAGAAGTTATCCATCAACAGTATCTGTATTTAAATATATATATACTGATCATGAAAAATATGTATGTAAATAAAGTGTTTTTTTTTGCTTCCGTGAAAGTCCATCTGTAACATCTGTATATCTACTAACGGTACCATTTCAAAACTTAGTTCACTTACAAACAATACTTTGCAATTTTTCCCAATTAGAACTTGTGGTTTAATTTTCTGAGTGGGGCCACTGAGTCAAATAAGATCACATTAAATTACTTTTATTTGTAGCATCCAAAGGTAGTTGCTAGATTAGCACCACTCATGGGACAAGTGCAAGTGAGCTACAATATCCCTATGTTATGACGACCATAGTCTATCAAGTCGCCTATGAATTTCTTCTTTAGTCAGTCTTTCAACTGTACAGGTTACTTTCTCGAAAACGCTAATGGTAATGATTTATATAATTCGTGTTTTAGTTACAAATAACTAAATGTACCACATTGGTACGAGCCAATACTCTACCCAACTAAGCTTCTACTACATCACTTTCCGCTACCACGTATCCCAGCTATGAAAGAGTGCCTATCTTCCCCGAATTTCTCAACTGGGCTACAAATAAATCCGTAACAAGCCACAATTTAAACGCAACAAATCCGTCGTTTCCGAAAGCTGTAAGGCGTTTACCTCATTACGCAATATAAATCGTGAACTAATTTGTTGTCGACGCAGATTAATGCGGCGCCTCTGCGGGCGACGCGCGCCGACCACCAGATATATATTATTTGCTTAGACTTTAGGCAGGCCATCACTTGAGACTGGCTGTCTGCGCGCCGTATAGAAGAATGAACTTGGCCTTTTTGCAGTCTCTTTACAAATATCTGTTCAGAGAAATCTTAGAGTTGTTTACAGTTATTTCATGTTAAATGTAGCATGTATCGAAGTGTATGTGTCAGTATGTACTCTGTGATTGTTTTCTATTTGTCGATATGTACTTCCATATATCTAACAGTCCCAAGTCCCTTATGCCTTGTTATACTTGCAAATAAATAATACTGCTTCTCAGAAACGCTCACACTTGACATCCCTTCCCACCGCACCAGCTTCTACTCTGACTCTTTCACTGCGCGAAGCGTTAGATTGTGGAACTCCCTTCCCGAGGCTATCAGGCAAGCCAAATCTATGGCCACATTCAAATTACAACTTAAGTCGCATTTTCTCAATAATTAATCGTATGTAATCCTATGTACTAGTATGTATTGTATCCATAAAATAACGTATATTTAATTTGTCTGTATTTATTATTATTATTTAATATTATATATTATTTATATAGGTATACATATGTGTTTATTCAAGTATTTAATTATAATCTATCAATATCTGTCACACCTCCATCCAAATATTGTTACTTATTTCCTCTACCCAAAGGTTGTCTGGTAGAGATCGCTGTCAGCGATAAGACCGCCTTTTGTACATTTTTTAATTTATTTTTTAATTTTATTTTTTAACTTAAGTTTGTATTCATCATCAACAGCCTATATATGTCCCCACTGGAGGGGCTCAGGCCTACTCTCCTACTGAGAGTGTATGGGCCATAGTCCACCACGCGGGCCCAGTGCGGATCGGCGGACTTCACATGCCTGTTCAAGACATGCAGGTTTCCTCACGATGTTTTCCTTCACCGTTAAGCAATCGGATAATGTACTTGAATTGAAAAACAACTCATAGGTACACGGCTGGATTCGAACCCGGTACCCTCAGATTGAGAGTCCGCGCCTTATCCATTGCGCCACCGACGCTTGTCGGTGTGACCAAGTTTGTATTGGTGTACAATAAAGATATATTGAATTGAATTGAAATAATCATTATGACCGTTTACATTTTAAAGAAAGGTCCTCTGGATAGTGCGTCTAACTGTTTAGCTATTGTGGATGTAACAGTTTAGCCACTATGTATGTAGGCTAAAATCCAACAGAACAGCCACTTGACCATACATCATTCAGACTAACAGTGCAATCACTACGGATGTAGACTACAGTCCAAAAGTTTAGTCACTGTGATTGTATACTACTAATACTACTGTCCATCAGTTTAACCAATACGTGCGTAAGCAACAGTCCAACAGTTTAGCTACAACCGGTTTACTATAACTTTGGACTTGGCGTTGATGACGTCACTGCGACGCATGCGTACGGTGTGCGAACCGTACTGAGGAAAACGGCGAAGCGGGAAAGCCATCACATTCCAGCGAGGTCCAATCTTTTAGTAATCATGTTATACAATGGGTGTTGGCTTTAGTCAAACTGTTTATCCACTTCGCAAATATTTCGGCTAAAGTCCAACAGCATAGCCTCTATGGATGTAAACTACATACAGTCAAATCGTCAAACTCGTTTATCCATTATGTAAATATTTACAGTAAAGTTCTAAGTAAACAGTTTAGCTATAACGAGGCTACAGACTATTTAGACACTGCGGGTATCGGCTAAGACCGAGTTAGTCTGAGTAAGGCTGAGGTCGAGTCGGTAAAAATTATTGCAAGTTCACGCATTTAAATCGTAGCAAAATCTGAACAACAGAAGTACGTTTTTTACTCTCATCTGCCGTACCGGTGGGAAGTCCTCCAACGTGCAGAGATTAATATTCCTTGAGATGAAAGTCCTCCGGCGCGAGTACAGACAGACGTCTTATCTCATTGTAAGGAGGCTCAGACAATGGGGAGAAGGTACTGCCCGGGGACATATCATTTTCATGAATGTTTTTGCGGGATTTACTTGATTGTTCGTTCTAAAAAGTAGGCTGATGCGGTCAGTCTAGATCATACAAATTAGGACAATCTCTTCATTTTTTATTAAAGCTTATGTAGGTTTATAAAACAATTGTTTATGGCGGTTGTTGTTACAATTGCGTCATACTTATAAGGGTTGTGTAGCCAAACGATGTAAAAACGAAACACTTCTAAATTAACGACATTTTACTAAGTAACTCATTATCTTGGCACTATCGTAGTACATATCTTGATAGCAGGTTTACTCTTCGAATCGTTATACAGTGGTGTAGTGACCAAAATATTTAAGTAAATAGGCATTATAAGGTCTACGGAAATGTGTATATTTGTTAAGTCAATGTTTGGTGATAAATTTGCTTCTACAACCGCAAGTGTGTCCAGAATTACCGACTGCGGCGGAATGAGGGTTATGTTTCATGTTTTTCAAGAGTATGTATGTATGTAGTTTGGCACGGTTTGAGGCCTGAGCGGCTCGATGGATTTTAGTTTGAAAGGTGGCGTTATTTTATAATTATGTCGGTATTAACTATCGGTATTAACTGTGAGAGTGAGACTGGGTATATAGAACTCATAAAAAGTATAAAAAATACGCAGTCGGGTTTTTTGAAATTTACTGTTCCTTTACTGATTTTACAACTAAATAGTTACGGCTTTTTAGAGTTTGCTTTCTAGATTTGTCGATAACCATGGCACAAGCATTCTTGAACTGGCGCATATCTTTGACTTGATAAGTGTCTATTCCTTATATAAAATATTGTCATGTATGTACATATTCTGAAAAAGTACGGTTTAGTTTACTGTATTATATTTCAACTCTAAGTGTACTCTAAGGCTACGAGTATGCCAAATTTTATCACTAGTTATAGCCGGTGAGGCGTCAAGAGGCAACAGACAAACACACTTTCTCATTAGATATAAACACGATGATGAGTACACATTCGAGTGTATGACAATGACAAATGACTGTGGCCGGTTTAAACTAGTGCCTCCATCATTGCGTGTGCGCGGGAACACTCGGACCTCGCCTGAAACCTTTTTCCCGCTAACAACATTAGTTTCTCTAATCCCGCCACACTCTCGCAGTCAGAACTGAATAATTATTCCTAATTACTCGTACCAGCGTACACCCGTAATTTGTTTGGGCTTACATAAATAGAGCTGCCTGGAATTATTTAGGTCTACGCGCAGTCTGGGCACGGAATTATTCATTGTTAGGTTTTCTTTGTTATGTATTGGAAAATGTGGAAATAAAGATTAAATGTAAATTCGTGTTGTTACTTCCATCCTGTTTCGTTTAGATCTTACATTATATTACATTTAATTTGGTTGATCCATTGTATCCAAAACTTATACAATGTTTTATGTACAATTGATTTGCATGTAGCATTTTCTGCGTTGTGTCTGTAATCTGATGGTAAATGACGAAAAGGAATCTGGATAGAAAACATGCTCACCTACAACCTTCCTATCCTATCCTTTCCTGATCTCATTTTCCCCTAGGCTCGTCACGAAAACACAGTTCTTTTCTAAAGTCAATTGATTTGCAGATTTCAATTGTTTTTCAAGAGTATGTATGTATAATTGTTTGGCACGGTTTGAGGCGTGAGCGGCTCGATGGATTCTAGCTTGAAAGGTGTCAAAAACTTTGAAAGTTACCTATATAGAAAGCATAGAAACACCAAGTTCCTCAGACATACAAGAGACTGCAAGACCACAGTCTAATCACAAAATAATAATAATAATAATGTGCTATAACAAGTACATGCATGGATCAGTTTTGTCGTTGCCGTATCGCTCAGCGGAGGGACAATTATGCGCGAGACGAATAGCCTATTGACCATAAAACAAAACGCCCCACGCAGCTCTCTGGGCAACAAAAGCCATCGATTAGTTCTATTTTATCGCTACACAAAAGAATTGCCAGCTTTTTAATTAAACGCGAACCTTCGCATGCGACTCGAGGGAGCGTGGTCACACTGGCTACATATTAAACGGTATTTATCATTGATTTATGGGCTTTTAACAACAGATGCGAAAAATTCGGAGCTTTAAAGGTTATGCAAAGCGTAGACAGGCAAAGTGGTTTAATTTATGATGGGTTCACGCTTGGCCTACATCTCAACTCATGGTAAGTGATGATAAATGTTGTAATGTTCTTTTTGAGATAATAAACTATTTAGATTCAAACCCAAAGCTGTTGGATAGTAAACTTGCGCACTCAGAGACTCAAACTATTGAGGCTTACCTGCTGGCGACATAGGGACTCAAACGCGGTAATAAACAGTTATAAAAGGTGCTTAAAAATAACCAACTACAAATATGCTCCTGTTTGTCCTCTACAAAATAAATTTAATATAATAATCCTTGCAATGTGTAAACATCCTATCATTGATATCAGATTGATGGTCCGGAGGCTGTGTGCGGCGTGATGGATCATCTCGCAGCTACACGTCAGACGCCTGCGTCACATATGGGTGGGTGCAAACATCTATCCCGAGGTTATTATAATTTTTGGGATGTTTGTACAACTAACTAATCCCGCATCTGTGTATATACATTTGCTTCCAGTCTTCAGTACTCCTCATCCACTAACTCCTTACTATCTTATTCAGGTCGTCAGAACAGCGATCTTGAGTCCGTCTCACCCCGCGTTCGAGGTCTCCACTCGAAAATCTTTCTGCCACTTTAGTGGTTGATTCGGATAGCTATGTCAGTCAGCTTTGTACGCCGTCGGATTACATCATTCCTGACTTTCCACGCAAGAATATTCCAAGCATAGCCCACTCCATCGCTCTATGCTTAGCCTAAGCACTGATTCTATGCTTGGCCTAACCTAACTCTATGTTAAGTTGATTTACCGCAAAATTACTTTTACGTATTAAAACCCACTTACTGTGATCCTCAACCCGTCTCCCAAGCTGTTTATGGAAAGCCATCCCGCAGCAAACTTCTAATTCTGAAAGAGGGTGTGGTTTCCGTGGCCATATTTTCATTGTATCATTAACTAACTTAAAATTCAGGGTAAGTCAGTATTGACCTAGTAATGCTTCCGTGTAAATTTACTCGAAGTCACTTCAACAACGACTAACTGTCAGTATGTAAACGGTGTAAGTCAGTGACTGACGTTGGCACTGACAACAGTCATTGACGCTTTTGATGATGTTGGATGTTACCCTGTTTCATATAGCGCCACATTGGGCTTTCTATGAGAGGATCTGCTTTAATGTCTAAGCATGTCAGGCGGATTAGTGATCATTGTCTAGTGTCATTGTTACAAAGGTATTGTAGGTAGGACATTGGGAGACATGGCACTTTTGATAGCCCCGATGAAGGTCGTCTGTCGATCTATTATAAAAGAATGAAGAACATCAGCACAACGGTTATACAATCTTGTTTACTTTTGTACGTCTCCTACACCCAACCAACATCTGCAAGCACCAATTCCCTCATCGCAAACCACCACAATTCTAATAGCTACCACAACGGCGTTGTAAACAATAAAACCAGTTCCCGATCGTCGATTTCCCGGTCCATTCCCGACTATATATTGCCGCGGGTCCGATAATGTCGCTCTATAAATAAAACATGGCGTCTCACTGGCTATAGACAATAACATATGGTTTTTTATAAGCTCTTGTGTTCGACTAAAAGCTGTTGAGCGTAGAGTTCTATATGTCAATAAATAAATCAATGGACTTCTAACTGCTTTGAGCAGAAACGTTGAAGATTTTTTATGTATGGTGGATAGCGTCCGCACCCAGGATATATAATACCACCTACCACCAATCAAACTGAGTACCGATGGGTACCCCAACTGGGAACCAACCCCGGGAATCTGGATTACTATTCAAAGAATGAGGCCAATTGGAAACGAATGTGGCACTAGAGTAACTCTTCTTCTTCGAAGATTAGCCGAAACACTACACTCGACAGGTGAATTAGTGCTACACTAAAATGATGCAAGTGCTTCGGTCCATAAAGTTTATTTTTTACCTAATTAGTCGTTTGTAAGACACCTTCAGGTGGGCATGGCATTTCCCTATTCTGAAGCAAAGACCACACCACTAAATGTGTATTTGTGTAGATACATTTATTGGATATTTGCCGTCCCCATTTCTCTCTTACCAATAGAAAAGGACGGAAGAATACATACTTAATGTGTGTAATCTTATTACCAACAATGGCCCGTGGAGGGCGTAGCTAAAGGAAGCGATATGGGGGTCGAGGAAAATAATGGGCCATGTTAGGAAGACCTTTGTTGGCTGTTTCGTTGACAGCTATTTGGGGATCAGGCTATGTTGGTTTACCCGATTACACAAAATAACTGATGTCAAAACTAAAATGTTTATATTTTACTTCAGTACGTATAAGCTTCATTCGGTCTCCGTTGCGCAGTTGTCTGATTTAGAAATGCAACACACGCGGCATGTGCCAGGTTCGATTCCCAGAGTGGTAACTGTGGTAATTTTCAAAATTACTTTGTATGTCATTTTTTATTTGGTACGTCAACAGTGGTCACATATTAATGCTAGCAACAAAAGGTTAATGTATATTTTTAAGCTAAACACACACACATATGCGTTTTTTTTTAAATATAGTAAATCACAATGCTAATTTAATAACATGAAAACATTGAGGGCATGTTCGTAATACCGTTAAGAACACAAAATGATAATAGAAGATAGTATACATACATAACATCGTGCTAAGTAGATACTGGCTTTCGTCAGTTTGGTTTGGAAATTTCGTTTCGATTCCGTGCTTCGGAAGGCACTCTGAGCCGTTGTTACCGGTTCCTATCTACGACAGGCAGTAGCTACATGAGCCATGTCAGAGGACTATGGCGGCCCAACAACTTAGTTTTTGTGAGGTCAATAATCGACGTCCCCGTCGAATCTTGTTTTCGCCGAAATTTGTCATGCTCTTTGCAACTCGCACTTGGCTGGGTTTTATTATTATCCCTAGCAGGTTTCCATTATTACCTCGAAAACGCCTATCCGAATAGCTTTAGAGACAATGACAAAAGAATTTAAAAACACTGGGTTTTTCCATGTTAAGCTAAGACAGAGCGTAGCGATTTCGTCATCATTGGCTACAGAGAACTACAGGAACATCTTCCATTTCCCGCTGTAGCCAGGGAGAAAATAGTCATTAAACAGACCACGAAGTTAATTAAGAAAAGAGATCTTACTTCGGTCCCGCAAAAAGTACCCACACAGCTATTTGAATGCTGCAACTATCCACCGCATACACAATGAGATGTAGCTGGAAGGCGCTAGAGCACGTCCGCTGGAGATAGTGAAAAGTACCGCTTGAATAAGCTAAGATATGACATTACTGTGCTCCATTTGCATACATACCACCGCGAATATGAATTCATACGACTCGGCTGTAGTTTAAGACGGGACCCTATGGGCAAGATTTCATGTGGAGTCTGCGTAGTGGAGCCAGTGTCTTTGCTTTACTGTACATATTGAATTGTTATTAGTACAATATGCCGTGAAGGGTAGTAGGCTTTAAAGTAGGGACCAACTTATGTCATCCGCGGATGTCGTAAGAAGCGACTAAAAAAATATTAATTTAAATGAGCAGTAGCATCTGATCCGCCCGCCTAGCGTAATAATTATAGCAAAACGTAGCACTACATTTTTTTGGCAGGGTAACAAATAAAACTCTAGTACATATTTCATAATGTCTGTATAAGTTTTAATACATTTATGGTGAGATTCCGATCCAGCGTTAGACTATCCTCCTAATTTAATACAGTGAACTCAATGAAAAATTTACTTCTTAACCTAGGATACAAAATCCTTGATAATAATTGTTTCGTTATTCTGCAAACAAAATTAAACAATTACGCAAGAACATGACAATTTATCTCAAGCTTAAAATATCTCTTTGTCCATGTTTCATTCTTTTCCACCACTCCCGCCACATCTCGCGATGTGACTTCATCATACAAAAGAAAAGACTTATCACAATTATATCCAAACTGTACAGCATGGAAAACGTGTAGTGCATAACGAAATATATAAGATTATTACCTGTCATAAAATACATTACAAGATGCACGAAACTGTTGCAAAAGCTCCCCAGCCCGGTCATTATGAACGCATAGGTCAGTGCTTGTATATTTGGAATTGAAAATTTATGTTTAACATAAACACCATATAAAGACCTTAAGTATATCGCAAAATTCACAAGAAGAAGTAAGGTGGATGCTATACATGTGACCAATTCAAAAGTAACATAATATGGAGGATCTTCCATCGATATCACAAGAACGAGAAGTACTGATGGTAGTCCCCAAGCGAAGAGAGTACATTTAAGTAGTTTTCGATTGATACCAGCGTCGAAATCTAGGATGACGTCTGAATAAAACATGCAGGCTAGGACAACGAGCCAGCAACTCCACGTCAACAACAAAAAGTCGCCGATAAGTACAGAAACAATCGCGTCCATTATCCTTTCATCGAACCACATGTATAAACAGTCGATAAACGTTGATACAGCGCTGACAATGGTGACGTTGCAGAACACTTGGTTTCTGAAGGTGCGCCATTGAGGTATCATAGTCCAGGACGCGATGCACAATATGCATGTTAGTACATTTGTAACATGGCCTATGTCAATCAGTATGGTATTCAAATACGATAAAGTGGACCGTGTTGTTAAAGCACCAGACGCATCTGTTATGTTATCGTCTGATGCGTCAGTTACATTGATGTCGTATTCCGAGTTCATTTTTGTTCATATCACAATACTGACTGTCTTTAAAATTACGACTTCACATTGTATTTATGATGCACTGTTTCATGTATTGACGAAATGCTGACTGAATCTGTCGAGTACAACGTTTTCTCCAATTCATAATTGAATAGTTTATACACAATTCGTATGGCGTTTCATGTGGTTTTAGAGCCACTAGTAACATTATTTTGACATAGTGCAGCAGTTGTACAAAATGTGCACTAATTGCTATGATAACTGATTAGCTGTTTTAATTACATTGATAAAATAAACATTTGTGAACAACACAATTTAATTAAAATAATCGAATAGTAGCGCGATTAGTACTTGCGTTTGTACAACTCGCACTAGAATCATTTTCTTGTTTACTTCATGTGGATTCTCTGTTGAGAATCTGTCCTCATTTCATTCAAACTTCAGAATTGTTATTCCTTATTTCAGTAACGTGTGACATCGATTGTCAGTACATGTCACTTACCAGACCTGGTATGCGTCCTCGGACAAATATTAATAACAATGTCGTTCTAAATAAAATTATCAAAAGACATAGCTATTTTAAAGGAAGTTTAAATTACGAGTCATACGTTGTCGTGTGTTAATTTTGTTTCGCCACATCTCCCGATGTGATTTCATCATGCAGAAGAACACATTTATCACAATGGCGTCGAAACTGGGCAATATAGCAACCGTGTAAAGCAGCACGTCGTCACGAACGTCAGTTCCAATTAGACGCAAGACGAGATGCACAAACGTGTTAGAAAAGCTCCCTAGCCCGGTCATAATGAAGGCGTAGGTTAAAACTTGTATGTTCCTAAATGATATTTTGTGGCTAATGAAGAGTCCGTACAAAGAACGTAGGTAAATACCAAAATTGACAAGCAAAAGTGATATGGGGATGGCACATACTGATATTTCATAAGTATGCTGGTAGCCTTTTATCGATGCTAGAATTATAATTGAGACAGATGGAAACCCCCAAGCGAACAGAGAACATTTGAGTAGTTTGCGATTAATACCTGCGTCGAACACCACAATTACGTCTGAATAAAATATGCATGCTAGGACAACGAGCCAACAACACCACTTTATGTCGAGAAAGTACATGAGAAATTTCGGCGTTACGTAACTGATTGTGAAATACGCCAACAGTTCTAAGAAGGTCGCGATAGCGGTGACCGTGCTGACGTTGAAGAAGACGTAGTTCTTGAAGGTCCGCCATTGAGGTATCACCGTCCAGGATGCGACGCACAGCACAAAGGCAACCACTGAAGTAATGTTGACCACGATTCTTAGGACGAGACCCGAATAATATAAAGCCAATGTTACATAATAGTCTGCCACATCGATGCGGACATCCGGTAGTACCGTCCCATTATCAGTTTGGTTTTCTGAGTTCATTTTGTTCACACCACTATTGTCAACTTTATGGTCGAGCTATTTAAAATAAATTTTACCAATCAAAATTATTATTATTATTTACGTATTATTCAGTATAATAATAACATATCATGCTGATGTAGTTACATATAACGCTAACTATGTAAGATATGGTTGGTGGTACGAGTATAACGTACTTTCCTCGCTGCAGTACGTATGAAGCCACTACTGAAAAACCCAATTTTACAATAAACAAACAATTTTTTAATCAAATTTCATTACATGTGCTAAATTACATGTGCTTTGATTAAAATAATTTGATAGTGGTGCGGCTCATATCTAGACACGGCAGCGTGACAGCCAAGGTCGAACCGAAAAGGGCGGCCAAGTTCGGTGCAAACGATGTTTGAAGAGATCATACAGGTGCCAAGTTCCATGCACGTTAATTTAAAAGGAATGTACACTTTCTTTAACCTATTTGAAATATGAAAATTATTAACCAAGAGATGAAAGCGATGAGATCTCTATGTGACAGTACACCACATGGTTACAGTATAGACTCAACAAATTATTGAATCGAATTCCACGAGTGTATGCTGGTTCTACTTACGACCTTTTCTTTCAGACGAAAGGTTTCATGAACAAGACCCCCGCTCATACCGACATTCTTACTTCAGTTCAACACGTCTTTATGAAAAAGGCGCTTTTGTGGAGCAATGAACGTCAATCCGCGGTGACCTCCACCCATCCAACCTCTAATCCTTCCTCTGTTGACACTCGCGGCTCATCCCTCATTAGAGGGCCTCCTTAAAACTTAACGAAGGAAAGCCTTGGTTGGCCCTTGAGACGATAATCTGGGAGAAGCGTGAAGCTAGAAAATTGGGCAGCAATTTATGGTTAGAATTTTTGCCTGTATGTAAATATGACATAATATTTGTCTTAGAAAGTTAGTTAAAATGTACGTAGCGAGTTCTGTCTAATATTACAAAAACACCTCAACGTTAAAAAATTACATTTCAGAATGACACCTAGCAATCATTGTCCAAAACGGTACATATAAAATTTTAAAAATTATTTTGTTATATTATTTTGTAGAAAATAATGTATTACTCGTAAATCAATTCCTTTAAAAACAACCGAAGTTAAGATACAAATTATCATGTAATCAATATATTTTATAAAATTTATAAGTTTCTACCTATCATCATCGTGTTTATTTCTTCACTCCTACTAAGATTAATTTCGTACTAGCAATGAACACCTAAACGACTTTAAAGTACCTGGACTTATACACCAGAGTAGTATCACCCTGGGAAGATTCACCCGGGTGCCTTCGCCGGATACTTTCATCCGGGCGGACACCCGGATGGGGTAAATACCCGACCCCCGCGTAACGCGCTAGTAATCGAGTCCCGAATACGTAATGACTGAGGATTTTTGGGCCTCCAGGTATGCCCGGTTTTGTGGGGGACAATAGAACAAGGCAGGTGATGTTGAATGGTGACGTATTATGTGACTGTCTTGGGGATTATGCGCAAAGGATTCCAGAACGAGCACACTGAATGACGTGCTGTACATGAGGTTTAAAAATTATGCTCTTGTTAAAAGGGTATACTGTATTTCATTTTGTAACATGTAACACTTCTTAAGTAATAATAATATGAGTTGTATTTAAATTCACTCCAAACGTAATTGTTGGTTACGTTACAGAAAATGCAATATGGACATAATGATGTATATTACGATTTTGCATTGCATTTTGTTCCTTTTGTTATAGTATTCGTTGTCAAAACATCGTTACTACTATTATTACACTACAACCTCTATTGATTTCTAGGATGGTGTAGGACGTTGTCCATCACATCACTGGCTCGGCAATGCACACAGGCTCGGTACTACTGCGCCCTCGCACACGGCTATTGTCACTCTGACGAGACGAGACAGTGTGTGTGCTACCGCAAAAACTACAGATGGGTCACCTCTTGCCTCTGTTGCACTAGTGGCAAAAATGTTCGTGAAATCCTCATTCTCGATTTATCACTCGAATTCAAATATTTCCGGTGGGTAGTCCACAAAATAATAATAAGGTGGACAGCAGCAGCAACAATAAAATCTCACTGCGATTGTGGCTAATTCCTTAATGAAGAGTCTGATCTGGCGATCAATGTTGGAGATTCAAATCCAACAGTAGACTTATATAGCCGATTATCTTGATCCGAAAATAGTTCACAATAAGTTTAAGCTATTCTATCTAATTTCTTAATACCAATATCTGAGCTCAAAGTTGCCACAAGCTTGATGTAAGATCTGTTCAGTATCATCTACATGAGTTTATTGCTGGACACGATCCTAGCTTGTAGATCGCAACAGCAAGCAGACTTCACTTCATCGTTATAGACTAATCTCCCGGGAATATCCATATCCATATCCATATATGAGAAGACATGGGACGATACTATACTTGAGCCAGGACTAGAAATGTAAAGGTTTATTATGTGGTTTCATAAGATATTCTCACACTCTACACTCTTTCAGTCTGTCGTCAAACCTTCTATATACCTCTCCCAGATGTAACACACGTATTGTTGTGTTCCCCGCGGCGCTCTACGGCCGCTCGTGTACGTAAAGGAGGATAATTTATGTTTAATCCGCAACTAAACTACATCTGTAATCGCCTTGGAAACGTCCGTCAGACCAAATTGGAGGCCCGTTAGTTGTCTAACGTTAATTACAACGGGTTTGGGGTTCGGTGCGAGGCACGAGCGGGCGAGA
Source organism: Carcina quercana (assembly GCA_910589575.2). NCBI lineage: Eukaryota > Metazoa > Arthropoda > Insecta > Lepidoptera > Depressariidae > Carcina > Carcina quercana. Next base: position 512,870 of record OU342429.1, on the reverse strand, counting down.
GCTTGCAGTGAATTGTCAAAAAATTATTGACTATCGAATTGGATCTGATAAGGGAATTATTTCAACCAGTAAAACTTCAGAGTGGTAGTGGAAGATATATATTTATTGAAAATGTACCGAGGAAAGAACAGGATATAGATTATGCTAATGGGTCAGTACCAGAAAAATCATGTTTAAACTTATCAGTTTCGTAGTTCAAGGGTTAAGAATTATAGTAACCATACTTATTACTTATATTGGTACACGAACCGTGTTAAGATCCCGATGTTTCAATATAAGTATTACAATATACGTAAACCTAGAAGCATAGATTTGACTTGAACTACTCACAGGAAAGGGACAATTGACTTTGTAGCTGCTTATGGATTAGATGTAAGAAAAATATTCCTAAAAAAGTACCCTTGGGCCTAATAACTTCGACGCGCTCCAATCGACATTTTGCCCGTATACATGTAAATTCGCTAAAGACATTTCTTGCTATCAATATCGTCTATATACATACTACCCAACTTCACATTTCTTGTTGTGGGGAGCCTCGACAAAGGTTCTGGTAGTCGTTTTAAAGCTCTCAATGGACTTCGTCACCGCGTCACCGCGTACCCATATCAATCGACATATGCTGCAAGTTATAACAGTAACAAAAACATTGAATGCTTTAGAATCTCCGAATGATTTCCGCCAGTCTCTTGTCGCCGGAGCTATTCGGTGCCCAAAGCGTCCGGCAATATTTGCGCGCGCGTACCCAAATCAATTAGTGCGGCGCGGTTCGATCGACACCTTGCCCACGAGCCTGCAAGTTTGCTGAAGTCACTTTTGTTTCAGCCACCCCGGCCTTTATTGCCAGCCGTAATTGACTTTCAAAATCTGTCCGATTAGTGGTTTTAGGAGCTTTAACGTTTGGGTGACGTGGGAGCCACTTTGTTTGAGGCGGTTGAAGCTACTAATGACTTTTGTTATTGAAATTTGGTACCTTATCTTAAGTGGGTTTTTTCTCCCTTAAAGTAAAGAGTTTAAATATCAAGTGACGGTCTGATTTTCGGCTGTTTACTTGTGTTATTGTCTTGATGATGAGTGAACAAACGATTATAAATATTGAAATGTTGTGTTCTTCCTAAACTCAATTCCCTCCAATCTCCATTTCCAAATCCTTAATTCGACTGTATGTTTTTTACGTATGTTACGCAATCATTTTATTAGTTATGAATCGATTTTGATGATTCTTTTTTGTTTAATAGATGGTGGTGGTCCCAAATAAATTTTACCAAAAATGATTTAGCGGTTCTTGAGAAAATCTACAACAAAAAACTATATAATACCTAGATCAATCAAAAACTATCGAGGTCACAGTGAGTGGTTGTGCCCGGTGGACCACCCCTCATTTCTGTCTAATAAATAATATACCCAAATAACTCTACCTCTAGAAGTGAACATTTCAGGGAATGAATGCTACAGTGGTAGACATTTATAGCAGTTGAAGTCGGTTTCTCAGTTATTTTAACTCAACGTCAACCTCACCCAGGTAGATCGTAAGAAACCAGCGATTACATATCATTTTACGGTATTGAAAAGCAAAATTTTTATAATACGCACATGTGTGTGTATCAGCTTTAGAAAAAGATCATAGTCAACGTCAGAAGGATATTCTGGAGATGGCAACAAAACAACTTTTGTTACACAAATCTTACTGTGCGAGGTGCATGTCCAGCAGTGGACTTATGCACAACTAGAATTTGTCAACAATATATTAACAATTGAATGTTTAACTTGTACTATCTTTACATTTTACATCCCATATTATTCTCAATATCTAGATAAATGCCAACAAAATACACTTAACCCTAAGTGAAGGCGATGGCCTAGAACCCTGCATTCAGCTTAGCACCTACAACCCGAGATATCCTCAATAAATCTTATTACCCGTAGAATCTTTATTCAAGTAGTGATTTACACGAGGCTCTCCAATACCTGGCTACAGGGAAGGGGCGGGCCGAATGTCTCCGGACCGTTCCAACGATCGTAACGGACGAACGGTCCCGTTCCATTAGATTATTCATATCGACGGCTATGGAACGGGCCTGACGTGTGTTGGACAAGGAAGCAGTTCCTTGTATTTTAGTGATGGATTATAAATTTGGAATTGATATGTTGACGTTTATATTGTTACATTCGACATTTATCTCAACCGGACAATAAAATCTTTGAATTTGCTCGGGACTTCGTGGACATCATAAATTATTACATACGCGGAATTATACCTCACAAAAGAAGTGACCCTATATTCCCTTATCTATCAATATCCCTTGTAGATCACTAAACATATATTTATAAGTAATTTGAGATTCAAAGTGAAGAAATATCGATGGAACTCAAATAAACGTATTTGGACAAAATTACTTCTTTTGTACCAGCGATAAACCATGGGGGACGTCTATTTTCAGCAGTGGACGTTTCCCAGATGATGATCAACAAAGAAGGTGTCAATTTTTATTATAAGAGAACCCAACTTTTGCTTTTAGAGTGCATGGAAGACTTTCTCGCAGCCACCGCTACACCATAGTCACAGCCACTATGACTTCGCCACTGTCACAGTTTCGTCGCCAGTGACCTACTATGGGCCTGTACCCTTCGGCACCTGGCGTCAGCGTCCGACTTCTCAGAGCCGCCTCGAGGGAGAGGGCTAATTGACTTGCGGTAAAGTTTGTTTTGTATACTGACCCGACCGAGGTGGATGTAGAGGTACATGCCAGCTAGGGAGAGGACATTTATATTCAAAGCAGTATCGGTATTGGTGTCACAGTGTGATCTCCAATGTAGAGCAGGATCACTCCATCCCGTGGGTGTGGTTAAAGGCAACTAATGTAAAAAATAGAAGGGCAGCAGCGTCTTCCTGTGCATCAATGTCAAATATTATAAATACGAAAGTAAATTTGTTTGTTTGTCCTTTCTTTACCTCTTAACGGAGAGACAAAATGTATTTGTATATATAGAGATAGTTGAAAGACTGGTAACGGATATAGATTACTTTTTATCCCGATCGAACAAATTGTTCCAGTGGGGTATGCGAACAAATTCGTATGCTACTCGTAGTACCTATAACTGCGACCTGCGAATACCAATTCACCTGCCGAGCTTGGTGATTATGGCAAATCTCCTCGTGGAAAGTGTTTACGAGTGTTCTGCCAAGCAAAGATACAGCCACTTAGCTACTGTCTCACCAATTTGAGGCTTCTAAGCAAATATGCTTCTATCCTATAAGGTCCTAGGGCAATGATGGTAAACCTTTACGTATCATGTCATTTTTCTAAAGAAATGTTTAATGAGACATGGGCATAGACTTGCCATCAAATAATTTCGATTTTATAATAATAATACTATCAACTGAAAACTCTTTATTTACTACAAAAGAATAGGAACATTCTGCAATCACTTCACACTTTCATTGTAGTGCATAATGAATTTTGTGGTCAGTGACGTACCCAAAATATTGTGTCGCGTGCCATTGGGGACGAGTGTTCATGTGATATATACGATATTCTTCCTGGTCAATGAACACAATTTAATTGGGTACTTGACACCAAAATTAGAACAGGGTTAAATTTCACTTACACACGCAGATACCATAACGTTCACTAAAAAACATCCCCTCAAAACCAAAGTAGAAAAATTTTCATTTTCATTTCGATTCTGCAACAATTTTAAGCCTCAAAAAATGCGTACGATATAGTTCCTCGCATAGTTTTTAGATTGTATATTGAACATTTTCTTACAGAGGTAATGTAGCACATAACAGAAAGATATTATTTTATGAGATACTTAAAATATCGATACAAACATATAGTAACTCACCCAATGAATGTGGAGCGTTTTAGCACCGCGTGACTAGAAATACTTTTCGGCGGGTTGAGATAGAAAGTTAGTAGTCTTATGTAGAAAAAAATTATAGCTACTTACGAGTATTACCTTTTACACGATCTGTCATAGTAAAACATCATTCTACAAATATGACTGAAACTACATGCTTTTTGAAAGCTCTGGCGAAACAGCCACGACGTGATTAATTTATTCAGTCAGGTTGTGTTTTGCGTCTCAAATTAGAAACCACATCACACGGCTCTAGGGCTCCACAATACACCCGTGAGCTAATGACCCGGAGTGGAATTGCTCCACAAATTCCATGGAAATGTTGACTATTCATACCCCACTGTTTTACAAGCATAACTATGCTTCACGTGATTATATAACTACTCATAGCTGTTACAAGCGGCTAGTTAAATACTGGACCGAACTAATCTCACAAAGGTAGAACAAGTAAACGCGTTCAATAAGAACTAGAAATCGACTAAAAAATCCCTAAAGTCTACTTTTGTTAAGGCAGTGCTTGTAAGTCAGCTGTCCTATCTAAAAAGTACTGAACTGATTTTGATGAAACTTGCAGTCTTCCCTAAGTTGAACAATACCTAGTTCTACAACAAAAAGGATTGTTTAAATCGAACTTGTAGTTCCGGAGATGTGCGAGGACAAACATACAAATAAATATACATACATACATTTTAGAAATTTGGCACACTTGTTTAGAAGCTGATACAAACTAACATATACGAAAACTGGGCAGAACTGCCCAAGAACAAATATTACATGCGTTCAGGAAGAATTGATTACCTCCTTTTTGGAATTCGGTTAAAAAGAAGCCTGTATGTTTTGACTTCGTCTGTTTGTTCGCTATAAAATTATAAGCCGACAATACATAAAAATATTAATAAAAGTCCATAATAATTGAACCTCTTTACTATGACATCACTACAAGAAATACACAAATAAATTACTTTTCACCAGAGTTATTAAAATGCCAGTTATCAATATTTTCTAGGCTTCCATAATTTCCCACGAAGTAATTCTTATATTTAATTTTGAGGCATGTCCCGCCTACGATCAGCAGTGGACGTTTTTCGACTAATAGTTAAAATAAAACTAAAAATTTGCTATGAATAATCAACTTTCAGCTATCCCAACACAAAAGTCAAGCCATATTCATTCTCCGTTAAGGACAAACAAACAGACTTTAACATATATAACTGTATAATATAAGTCCCCATGTCTAGTACTGACGGACGTACTTACCTGTAAACGAGTGTCTAGGTATATAGCTCCAGACATTTCTACATTCAATAAATCTCTACATCCCGTTTCACCCCTACCTGGCACGCCTCCCCCGGACATTCCTTTCATCCTGTACATGGCTGCCACAGGGTACAGTTTTCAGATACGTCACATCCCGCCCCCCGCTGAAATCCAGTCAAATCCGCAAAATGATTGCATTATTTATTTTTAAAACTACTCGATCTACTCATCAGTCATCAACATACTCGAACTGTAACCGGATAAATCAGAAACAAGGAATTTGAAGATAAGATAAACCTTTATTTGCAATAAATGTGGTACATTTCAAATGTTCAAGTAAATAATTGTACTCGTAGATCACACATTTAGCCAATGTTTTGACATGCAAACAGTAATTAACAGTAACAATATCGAGCATTTAAATTATACAATTATATGATGTCAAGACACGTACCTAATTGATATCTATAACTATGTCAAATAATATTAGTCAAATGTTATACATAATAAAATTATATTCGTAAGCCAAATTAAAATTAAATCCTATCTATTTTGTTCTAGCTGTAACATATATAGCTAGAAACATTGATATCTTTAATTATGTATGGTTCAATTTTACAAAAGATCAATAAATTAATTTCAATATTGGCCAATGCTACGATTTACCTAAAGGTATATATATATAAAACATTTAGTAGGTAAGGTAACAGACTAAAGCATATTTAGCCGGAAATTATGATGACGATCAAAGTACTGCTGATGGTGGTTCTAAAATAAATGAATATTTTAGGAGAATTAGACAACTACCTTATGAATGTTTTACACTTGTACTTACATATCCTGCCGACCTTTCCTGCAGTCGATAAATGCACTAGCTTGCAGTGCACAATTTCCCTTGCTAATACAACGATGCGGAGACTGGCTCCGTACTACAGACACGCGCTACGACACTCCAAGACCGAGGGACTGCTGTAGGTATGTACAACTGTCAGCTTTTGGTGTTTATATACTGATTATTGCAACATACATAGCGGAAAACAATGCAATACAAAGCAATGCATTACGTCTTGATGAAATATGAAAAGGAGGAGTAGAGGACTCAAACATCAGAGTTAATTAGTGGTGGGTACACATGGTTGCCATCCAACGGCCCTGGCCCAAATTTGCTTTAAACAAATGTTTAAAAAATTAAGTCGATAAAAGTTTTGAGGGTTGACGATGCTCCACGTGGTCTAGTCTTGTTATAATGTCTCACTTGATGGTGACGATGTGGTTGTCGATGTTACTCTGTGTGTGTGTGCTACGCTCTAATCCAATCAAATGACACGTTCCGGGAATCTATGGCGCCAAGGCCTGGTCTTGTACACTTATAATATTAAAAGGCCATCAAACAAATGTGATTCTGTTACCATTTTTGTATATTTTGGTTGTTTATTTGTACAAAAACATATAAAACTCACGAAACACGTAAGACTTAACCTTGAAAACAAAGATGGCGTCAATAAAATGTCACTAGACGCCGTCAGTTAGTACAAAAATAATTTTGTACAATTAAAATAGGTGCAATAATGTAATATCAGTATTTTTTGGACATTTTTAATTTATTACTTAATTTTTTGAATAGTGTACCAGTGCAGGCCGAATTTGAAACACCTCTTTTACAACAATATATTTACAGGCACAAGTGCTCGTATGAGTCACAATCACCCAAACTTTTCCCAATCAAAAATTTGCAGTATTTGTTGGATATCCTGGGATTAGCGTTAATTAACTATCGAAGTTTGCACTGCACCTTCATTTCCCCAAAATAATTTCAAAACGACGATGAATACCTGTGTAATATATACCTTCTGGACTTGAGCCAAGTACTGTTCTGCATAACACAATAAATTACTACAATACCACGAAGCATTTCAGTGGTACGCAGCTGGACGATACAGTCGAATCTCTGTTATACCGCCATGGTCTCTTACCACCACCACCAAAGGAAATGTGCGATCGTATCTGAGGACCATGTAAAGTGTAATAGACAATGGACGTATGAGCGTGTTATTAAATATGAATATGCACACTTGAGGGCAGAATAGCGAGAGGTAATAACTGCAGTTGAGCGGAGCGACGGACGGCAACTGGCTGGTGCTAAGACACGTGAACACCGCCTGCACTCAGTGGCTGCATTATGCCTGGAAGTATCTACTGGTGCTGGAAGTGGCTCAATCTCATTTACGTCTTTTTTGGCACATGGTCTTATACTAACTGCAACGATGAAGCAAAGTTTTGATATTCAGTAAAGAGCGTAAGGAAACCTTCATTCTCCCGAAAGTTGATGTTGATTGTTTGAAGTTGACCAATCCGCACTGGGCCCGCGTCGTGGACTATGACCCAGGGATAGTTTTGTTTAGATCCACAAGAAATATACTATGTCAGACATACAGCCAGCTTGAGACTTCGGCGTTAATAATTTCCGCACTATGAAAATAGTACAACTCAAGTCTTCCTTGAAGTTGAAATCTTGAACAACTTTGCAAAATTCTTCTCGATAATACACAATTACACAATCTTACGAACAATGGAAAAAAACTACTCATTCGCCCACATAATGTTCAGGTAGGTAATGTCACTTGGCCAGGATCTCACCTGACGATGAGTGGCAATGTGGCTGACGATTGTTTCGCACTGGTGGTATAGAGGTAGAAGGAGCCCGCTCTTCTTCGAATTACAAATAACCAGATTTCAGCTCCGTAAAAATACAGTACGCATGACCAAATGACAATGATCTGTATTACAAATAATGTAAGTACAGTTTTATGAAGATTGTCAATCTCTTTTATAGCATTTCCATCGCTCGTTGATTTTTTTTAAAAATTAGCCTTGGATTTTCTAAGTGCAATGATAAGTATTTCCTAATCTTTTCTTCACATAATCGTGAACCTTATCGTAATTTAATCTTCCGAAAGTGGACATTTCCATCGCATTTATAGCGGCGTTTGCATATATTTCCGGACAGAGAGGGACACAGGGCATTTCGTACGGAAATGCTGAATGACGTTATGCAGGGAACTTGGCGGAATGAATCCTTAAGAGCTGTGTAAACTGTGTTCCAGCCAATGCTTTGCTGGATTCTTGTGTGGAATAAAATGATATTGTCGTGTATAGAATATTAATGGCAGAGGTGTGGTCTCGGCTTTACAATATGGCCACTTCAAAATGTCCCGATAGTCTTGTAAAGTGCTACGAACGGAAGCGTAGATTAAAACTTTTGACACGTTTTTTCGTGAGATACATCCACGTGTACTGACTTGATGATCATGACAAATCTTCACATTGAAATATCCATCGTAGTTTCAATCTATTTGGCTTATGTTCAACAGTGGACTATTGTGACTGAATATACAAATATGAATCACCGATTAAATAAAAATTGTCACAATGCTATAACCTTAACCAGAGAATACTTAAAAGTGTAAACAAAAAAGATCAGCTTTAACAATATTCTTTCAAGGACTCATCGATACGCTTTCTCGATCTTTTTTCCACGTAAATCTATCTCTTCTCACTTGGCTTCTGACACCCCACATTGAGATTATGAAGATTATTTGATACTTGACACAATACAACTTGTAAGCCGCCATAATTCCTTTCAGATTTTTTGCTCCCGTCAGTTAGGAAGCGAACCACTATCTTATATTGGAGCTCCGGCGAACCTCAAACAGTCTAAGAGCCTGTCACATCATTCATACCAGCTTAATAGATCAGAGGGAGGGGCTGAAACGAACTAGTTCGTAGTGTGATTCGATCAGTTCACGAGACACTTAAGTCTGATATTAATTCAGGTCATCTTATCGTGCACGTTGTAATATCGATGACCGATCTCCCAGACACTAGCTGTCAGAGTTGTTAAGCCGCCATAAAAGCCTCTGACATGGCTCATGTAGCTACTACCTGTCGTAGATAGGAACCGGTAACAACGGATTAAAATTTATAATAGAATGTTTTACGGAAATTAAAATTTCACTTCAGTTATTTTATTCAAAACACGTTCCATAATTTTAACAGACGCCCTAACATGCATTAAAACATTACCTGTTCTAATAAGATATCGTTAATTGAAATTCAGTTGTTTTGATACTGACCCACGTCCTTCTTGATAGTTGGATAGGATATCGCACAACACAATTTTCCCTTATTGGAGGATATCTGCTGGCTAGACTAGCTGGCTCCACTTCCAATCACGCGCAATTGACAAAATATGGCTGAGTTCAGAAACCGGCCAGACAACAACAACAAAAAACTTCAAGAACTCCCGTACTCGTACTATCACAGCTTGCTCTCAGGCACAGTGCAGGGGCCACACTCAAAGCAACTTTAAGGATGTGATTTTGATTGGCGATAGGCCTCAGTTTTAAATAAAAAATACATAAAATGACGTTTACAACCACAATCTAATTGTTATTATTAATAATAAAAACACGTATGTATATTAACAGCACTTATCTAACTCATATCACGTGATACTTGTTGCTAATCGATGAGTGAATCCAATAAGACACCGAAATGAGTGAACTGAATCACTCAATCACGAGTCAGGTCCACGTAGGATGGCGTCTATCCAAATTAATTAAGAGCAACATCTATCAAGCTGTCGTAGTGTGGGGACGATCTCGATCTCCATGTCAATATCGATTCAACGTCGTCGGCACATTCGTGTTGGTTACCGTAATAATGGGTAATTTATAGTATCTCGTTATCGGAATGTAGGGACATTAATTGATCGTTATCGTTATCATTTAACGTGCCCTGTTGCCTACTGGGTACTCTTTGGGCAAGTTATCGAAACTACTGCCTCGACTTCGATTCCCGACAGTATATTTTAAAACAAGGGTCTCCACTCAGTCTCCATTCTGGTCGTTATGACTCTCAGGAAGGACAAACATACACATTTTCTCATTTATAACATTGTTATGTATATAGACTGCTAAAAAAGTATGTCGGAACGGAATATAAAACCGATGAGTTCATTCAATCAACATTCTAAAGTGAGTCGCTGGATGCCAGCGGCTGGAGACCGTTGTACTCAGCTCTGACTGATCCAGGTGCAAATGAAATATCATCATATTCAGCACATAAGTCCACTAATTAAGCCTCACTCCCAGAGTGCTGCGTCGGGCCTTCTATGAGACGATGCTATCAACACACAGATAGACGCTGATCATCTAAAATGTTTCCTTCATCGCCGTGCTTCTATTCTAAAGCCGAGATCACACAGCTCGTAGATATTCTCAATGTTAACATAGTACAGTACAGTTATAAACGTATCATTTCTCTCGACAATATCGTCTTTGCTCACGTATTCGCCGACTAGTGTTCCGGCATAATAAAAGCAAAGTTTTTGCAAAGTTGATTTTTTGTGTATTTTCCGCAGTATCCCCCACGCAGGGGTGAGGGGTGCGTACGTGATATAAGCAAATTGAACCTATCCCGTGTCGGCGGGTCTTCTAATTCTGAGGGTTCCGCATTAAAAATGTAAGGCCCTCCTTTTTAACGGATGAAACGGCTCTTTTCCGACAAACGCAATGCTCGAGATTGATCTCCTCGGAACGACGGGAATCCAGGGGTCTGCAGCTATCCTCTCGTTATTCTTTAATAACTATTTCGAATATTCGAAGTGTTTCTTCAGTTGTTGAACTGAATTCGGAATTCAAGAATATCTTCAAAGACTTTATCATAATGTGATGACATTATACTCGTAACCATCGTCCGCAGCCTCAACTGCGAGCAGAAATCATCACAAAGCACACTTTACAGAAATATTATTGTATGATATATGTAGAACTTGGGCAATAGTGATTGTCTTCGAGGTATGGTTTTATGCTTCTAGATAATAATATTCCAGGCATTGCCCCCCCCCCCCCCCCCACCCCCACCCCTTATTACATTAAATTATTCAAATAAACTAAATTACGTGAAAACAAATCTACCTAAATCTCCAATGATAGCTCGATCTGGAAGCTTTAATGGTCGCACGACCTGTTGGTCGTGCATCTCCATTCGAAGAAGAAAAAGTCCTGAAAACTGTCGCTACAATTTTGTTTTTACTGATTACGAGTCTGATAAAATGATACTTTGTGTCTCCTCATTAAGAAAGAAAAATCGTTGACCACGTTTTCACCAATTATCAGACGCACTACAGCGCCCGCGCCGGGGCAGGGCTGGGCATGACCCCGAATGCATTGTTTTAATGCTGTAGACAGCTGCTGAACACCAGTAGGCTCTCTTCGTATGGTTCTACTACAGCAGCTGGCTAGTGCAGAATTACTGACGGCAGGCTTGAAACACAATGGGTAAATCGTCTGGCTAACATGTTTTGCAAGCAACCGTCCTCCTTTTTATAACCTCCTAGAATTCAACAACGCTCAATTCATCCCAAAATTTGTGTTCCACGGTGAACCGTGGTCGAGGTTTTACTTCTTACTTTTAAAATATGTAAATGGTTAATTAACCCATACCGAAGTTAACTCTACGCATCAAATTTTACGTGGAACCGCACTCGGAACAAAGGAACTCAAATTATAAATTCACTTTATAACCGGTGAAGGACTTTGGAACAAACGGAAGGAGATTCCGACTGGTCGCTGTATCGTACCCGCGATGATTGTGGACTCTCAAATAAATTCGTTATTAAATACCCCGGACTGCGAAGGGCTAACCATTCCTTCGCAGGTACATCATACTACACTAAAACCGGATGTGATTGAGTAGTTGCTTATAGTGGCTACACAGATGGTCAATCCGTAGGTCCCAGATTGAATTCCCAGTGAGGGTACTTATCGCTACTCGATTTGGTACTCGTAGTATTTACTGTCTGCCTGATTGGCTAGCACCGTATTAGCTGTATCTGACGCCGAACAGCAGTTTTAACAGTACTGTTGTGTTCCGGTAAGAGGGACAGGCCTTGGTTCTATTCGAACCCGTGAATAACAGATATTCATTCCTTAGCTACCCTACAATTCCAAACCATAAAATTTATACAAAAACCAATTTTGTCCATATCATACCATAAACATAGAAAAATAGAGCAATATACGAGCAAAACCTATTATCTTTCTCTATTACATGAAGCTCTTATGTAGTCGTATTCAGAATGACTAAAAAATTTATGCGCTATAAAAACAGTCCTACAGAAGACGTTAAATTTGATGTCCCTTACTAAACGAACGCTATCCAGAGATTGCTTCTGCCCCGTAGACTAGAAATCTGGCTGGAGTGACTGTTCGAAAGGTGACATGATGGCAGAGGCGAAACTGTGTCAAAACTGTGTGTAAACTAGGATCTAGGGTCTAGACTGGGTGATGGATGTGTGTGTGCGTGTGTGCGCCAGTCATATCTAGCTGGTGATCGCCTGGGTGTAACTGATGCGCTAGAGAAATGACGGATGCATGTATGTGAGGGGTGTGTATATGCAGGCGGCCCCGAGTTGCGGAAGATTGGTAAGTTCCCGTCACTCGGTAACCAATGGCGAGATGAGATACCGGAGTGGTTTAGCTGGGAAAAAATTCTATTAGAAACAATATATGTATCTGTCTTGTCTTGGTTTCGTTTCGAGATCGTGTTAAAAAATCATGGGCTATAAATTATGTGAGTATTAAAATAATCACACCATGTTTGTCTGGAGAGCGTCAGTTGCCACACTGGATACTCGTAGCACTTATCTAAAATGTTTGGTAAAAATGCTTCTAGCTTCATTGTGTATAATCCTTCATTCCGCCCGGCAGCGGGTCTCTGCTCGCAGCCATAACTCTGCTGATTTGTAGTGGGAATAAATCGGCCGTATTATGTTGGAGATGAACGCTGAATTCTAACAGCGGCACAGGGCTCGCGATTGTGTTCGTATTGATTCCGCTCCGGGATATCTGTTACAGTTCTCGATATCACTAGCTATTGTTCTACCCAACAAAGCTCACGGGAAAATGAAAGTAATGCTACAATGCATGTATGGTTCCTGGATCTGTGGAGGTTAGACCTCAACCCAAATCATGAAGTATCTCTATAATATAAACAAGTTATTTTCATTCTCCGTTACGACATGAACTTAAAAAAACTACTACAACTAAGATATAAACTCATCGCGGTGCGGATCTACTATTGCGATGTGTCGTTGCCACTATACCTAGGGTATCACTTCAGAATGCACTGAGTCCACTGTTGGACATATTGAGCCTCCATATATCACTAAGACCAACTTTACATGAGGGGATTTAACATAATCACCACGCTCCGCAGTTTGATTTGTGATTGCTGTAAGATAAAGCAGTTACTGGGTCTGCACTTGGCCTTTATCATCATCATGAATCATCATGGGACATCACGTTGGATAATAAGCCTTTATACAATGCGGCTGGCTCTGGTTCATACTTGAACTCAATATAACAGTGCTATTAACCCTACTTTTTGGCGGGAGACAGGTTACATGGCGCTGCCGAGCCAGGTGGGAAGTGGGAACGTCTTTACCACTCCACCCTATTTCTTTATTCTAAACGAGTCTGGGGTCCCAAGATAGCTTTAGAGTCCGTAGGAAATTCGTCCACCTTCAGTGGACGCGTTTCAAGTGTACCGCTGTAGATCCTGGCTAAAATAAAAAACAGGAATAACAGTGGCAGCGGAGAGGAGGTGGCAATGCCGAGCCAGGTGGACATAGAACCACCAACCAAACCGAGTACCGACAGGTACACCCACTGGGAGTCGAACTCAGGACGTCCAGATTGTTATTCCATGCGTGTAGGTGTAGGCCAAGCCATTAGGGCACAGAGGCGGTAGATGGTGCTGCCCTGACTGATGCAAGAGAATTGAATATTATACCTTAATCGTCCTTTACGTCATCCATGGGATGACATGGGTTGATCCTATTATAAAGCCGAGATCACACCGAAGTGACAGATATACATATTTGGGCAAAACTGTATGATGCGCCATTACCGTTCCAACACACCGTACTGAAACAGCTCCAACAAAAATTTTTGTTTTGAATATATAATCACTGCTGTACCCACAAAAGCTTCGTAATAAAGTTGTAGTATGCAAATTTTAATGGACTATTATCCCGCGGCCTCGCGTTGTTGAGAGAAATTAAAAAAAAACGTTCAGACAAACAATTCGTCAAACTCAAATAAATATGAGCTCTCTAATTGTTTCGAGAATTTTTAAAATCTTCAAACGCAGGTAATCTGTAATAGTGAACTGTTCACATATCAATATCATAAGCAAACACAAGATACGTGAGCCGCATTTATTATTCTGTGTACATACCATCTTATCTTATACTTATTGTTTTATATCAATCACATGGCCAAAATCAAATTGTGAAAACCCTACAGTGTAAATTACATTTAATTATGTTGAATATATTTCTGTAATAATAATTCTGTAATAATATTTAAACTATAATTTGGCCCTAAAAATCTGCCATTTTTATTTTTTTCTAATTTTATTTCCTATATACCTGGTGCCACTCTCACAATTCAAACGAATCTAACGACACCTCTCAGGCTAAACTAAAGAGACTGTGTATCTACCCGTCTTTTACAACTCTAACGATGAGAGATTCTAAAGTCACAACCGCACGACCACGTTGCCATGAGAGATTAAACTTGAGCTTAAGCTCGAATTATAGCTCCATCTGTGACATTATCGAAGTCCGAGCCTATAGCCCTCAGCGGCCGTCCCCGCCCCAACCCCCACCCCCTCCGAGCCCTCTATGTCCATCACAACGATTTTTCCAGTCTGTTGGCAAATGATTAAAAGTTTCACAGCTTCAGTTAGTCGATGCCTAGTCTAAAGGCGGCTTTACACACTGGTAGAGCCTGCGCCAAACTTCCAGTGCACTCCAAACACGGGGAGATTCGCGTCGCCAGCGCCAGTAACAAAGATAAACTTCTGGGCGGGCTAGAAGCTACAAGTTTGGCGCGAACTGCTACAGAACAGCAAGTAACTAAACAATTGGCTGCATAATCTTAGCGTTGACCATGAGCCTCCCTCATATACCGTCATATCGTACTTTCTATAAGGGGACTTCCCATAATCACTTCGCTTGACAGACGGATTGATGATCGAAGGAAGATATTTATGTTATGCAGGTAGGTGCTGATGTGTAATTTCCTGAATGTTTGGTCTTTTAGTCGTGTATTACGATAGCCGCGCGACTGACGGAACGTTTTTCTTTACAATGAAAACATACAGCACCAAAACTGAAACAAATTTTGAACTAATCCTAAGTCTACAAACTATTTTCCATTACATCATACTTCAATTAGATACCTAATTGTTTGTTCCAAATGAAAGAATACCTTTTACATAAATGTACTCGAACATAAATTCGCTCAAAATGTTTGGACGATTGTGTAGAGGCAGCACAAAGGCGTAGTTTAATCGATTCTGGGATTAAGGATTAGTGGAAACAAAGAGCACTTTAAAATTTAATTTAAGATTTTTATTAAAACTACGTCTTTTCTACCAGCTTCCAGACTTTCTGTGAAGCGTTTTATCAGGGCAATATAAGCCAAAACAATTAAAAGTGAGTTTTATTATATTATCATTCTTTTACGTCATACGGACAGTTTTTTGTGTACAGGTTGTGGTTTTGAAAAGGATAAAGCCTTTTTATCCCCGATCAAACAAATAGTCTCCTTAGGATAATTTTGAAGTCTATAGAGATGAAGTCGCGAGAATACTTGGGAACAATAAATAAAATAAAATGCTTCAAATAAAAGTAATAGATTTCAACCAGACTTGACCAGAGAGCGAAATGCCGCAGTTATAAGTACTTATATAGTTTTACACCCATCACTCCTTATTTTGTGTTAGAAATGTATTTTAAACCTTGTCTCGGATTGTATGGCAGAGATTAATGGCGGCGGAGTGAGTGAGGCCGACGTGTCTGAATGTGCCAGACATGTGTAGACACGTACATACGTGTACATATGTGCCTAGGCAGGCTACATACTTTCACAGTGGAGTGCTGCTAATGCCAGTCCTAAATACCGAGCTTGTTTAGTATTCGAGAACTATTTGGAACATGTTTTTGACGGGAAACGTATAGCTTGCGACAAACATACGGGCCGCGTTACAGGGGAGTTGATCGACACTTTTTATCGTACGCATAACTTTTTGGCAGGAAAAATTGTGGTTTCGTGTGTTATGCACAAATCCACGTTTGATCAAAGGTATTGTTGACGAGTCAGTAGCTATGTGATTCTAGCTTTATATTATTACCCCGACTTTTGTACTTATTGGAATTCATAAACGTGTCTTGCGCGTAGCTCTGTGTGTTAGTTCTACACGTAAATAGGGTGTAACGTTAAATGTGCAATAGATTTATCGACACAATAGTAGTATTTCTAACCTGAGTGCAGTAGAATTTAAAGTTGTGATTGTGTTACTGCGATATGACTTTTGTTTGTTTACGATTTCGGATATTGAATTGAATCGAACCATAGTAGTGGTGGGGCAATATGTTTTTTCCTACATTCTGTTTCTACAACATTCAGATATCAGAAAAGTGGAATAAGGGAGACAAGGATGCATACATATTTCATAGCATGATATTCTTTCACACTTTCATCGCGCGTAGAGGTAAGATTTCTAATGCCCAGTTCCCGCATTCTTCGCGATTTACAATTTGGGAGTCTTCGAAATAGCAGTGAACCTTTCCCATCCTCGGACGAGATTTGCCCTAGTTTACATTCGGAAAAATCTGTCAGACCCTAGTGAATAAGTGAACCCGACGTTTTAACGTAAAAACGCGATTTGGACAAAACTTTAGATATAACGGTAGGCCCTTGCCCAAACTTCTGGAATAATAAAGCTACTTCGCAAAGATATTCTAGACTAAAGCGCTGTGGAATAACTTAAGTCCCGACCAACATTAACTGGTTTTTAAAGAGGCGTCTACTTTACAAGAAAAACAAATATCTGGAACGTTAACCCACGAATGAATATCATTTGTATGTACATTGGAATCCTTCCAAATTGCGAAAACATTGGCTCCCCACGATCCTACACATAAGTAGACGTAACTCCAAAGTTGGTCGGATAGTGCCGTGTAATGATAGACAATCATATAAAATGTAGGACTTAAATGAACTTTGGTTCCTCTAGGTTTCATGATGGCAGGTTGAACAGTTTTCTATAGTTTCAAAACAATTTATTCACTGTTTTTAAACATAAATATTCTACATTTTAATTTTAATACATATTTGATATTATATGAACTGGATTAAAATGTAAACATTTGCTAATATAACTACAGGTTTAACCCATAACTGAGTCTGTACCTGAGATATGGGAGCGGTATGGGAGGCTGTGTTTACGTAATGACAAACGATGCCCGACCGAGGTTATGCGCCGTTTGACGTTCCGTGAACACACCCTTCCGTGTCTCTCCAATACCTCAGGAACAGACTCAGTTATGCGTAGACCTACATGCAGTGCCTAATCTGTGATGTAATTAAATAACTGTTAAAATTATATAATATGTATTTTTGTCAATTGACCGGACACTGGAACTATATAAAAACCTCTCTTATGTAAGGACCCGAAGTTATATTACGGCAAATTCAGTTCCCGCTGCCCAGAGGGAAGGAAGTGGTTCGTATGTTAGGGCAAGAGTTACAGCCGATTGTCTGGAGGTACGGACACATAATGCGATATATTTCACGAGATGCGATGCTCACAGCTCTCGGTTCGGGGAAACAGAAACAAGTCAGATGTACAGATTTGACTTGAAAATAACTTGCGCCGTAATAAACTACTCATAGTGGAGTAGGATTTTCACGCGTGGGATATTTGGCCTGTCATTTAAAAGGTGTTCATACAGAATGTCAAAAGACTGCAGGCGAAGTGTTGTTTCTGTTATTTGTCTTCACACGTACATTTATTAACGCTGTTGGAACTATGTCGTCTGACAATACAATAACAACAACGCTTAAGAAAATAACCACATCTCATTTACCTAATCCATTGATCTTTCGAAGTAAAGTGATTTTACTTCAAATGAAAACTATTTCATCAGCAGCAGCCTATATACGTCTTCACTGCCGGGGCTCAGGCCTACTCTCCTACAGAGAGTGTATGGGACATAGTACACCACGCGGGCCCAGTGCGCATTGATAGACTTAACACACTCCTTTGAATTTCCTCTCAGTGTGCAGGTTTCTTTACGATGTTTTCCTTCACCGAAAAGCCCAAATAAATAACAAATAACAAATTCTAACTTATTCGTAAGAGCCAGGGTCGAACCCAGTCCTCGATTGTTCAAGGACTGACGCTCTATCCAACTGAGCTACCATGTCTGTTGTGGCTGCTGTGGATGAAAACTATGAAGAATATGTATTTTTGAATAGCAACAAAGATACGCCCAAAAACACTTCACCCGCTTTCAACTTTTCTAGCCAAGCGTTCACAAATAAGTCCATAGACACGAGCAATCTCATCCTCATCTTGTACATAATAAAACCGACAGATTCGCCCACAAGTTTTACAACGGTTTTACTGCACTTACGCTCGCGTATTTTTACACTGAACGCCACAAAAAAACCTGTATAAAACCGTCCGATGCAAATTTAATGGACTATCAAGTTTGCAGCCACGCACGTAAACTCTTGTTTTATGTACCCGAAACGTCGCTTCGGTGATTTCCATCGCGGAGTGAGATTTCTAGCGCCTTTTTTGGCAACGACCAAGAGTTGTTGATGACGTCATTATATTTTGTTTCGCGTTAATTTACCAGTATTTACCCACGACGGAACAGAGACAGGGTATGCGTTTAGTGTGAGAGGATGTTTGTTTGTTTGTGTGTTTGTTTGTGTGTACATACAAACCAATGTTGCCACTTATCTCAAGAACGGTTTGACCGATTTACATACGGTTTTTTGTAAAGGGTTGCTGATACGTCAGTGATGGTTCTAAGATAGGTGGTAAGGCGCTAGCTCACCAGGGGGCGCTGCAATCAAGATTTTTTTCATTTTGCTTTTAGTATTTGTGTCTCAGGTTTTTGTCCAGCGACTGCACAATGATTATGTGTGTTGGTTATGTATGATGTTATTAAATTAAATAATAATGTAACTATTGTAACTAGATTTGAAATAATTACAGACTTGGCAGCCACAGACCTCATATCATCATCATGGATAGTAACCAGTAACAACGGATTCACGTGCCTTCCGAACCACTGATCCATCTTACTGTTGAACCGCCTTAAAAAAATTATGTTTGTTACCTCAGAACATTCGACTGGGTGAACCGATTTTGATGATTCTTTTTTCACTTGAAAGCCAGTTTGGTCCAGTTCTGACAATGGCATCCATGAGAAAACCATAAGTTTAAATTTGCTGTAGACTTTTAGGGCAGTTGAAGTCGGCTTCTAGTACTTATTGAACGCGTTAAGTTAAACAATCTGGTGATCCAGCCTGCAATGTCCTAAACAAACTGGGGAAAGTCATACAAAGAGATATGAAGTCCCTACCAGGAATCAAACCCGGGACCTGTACGTGTGTTGCGCGTGTGAGTCCAAGGCTCAGACAACTGCACCACGGAGGCCGCTGCTACACTCATGAAAAGATGTGAAATGGTATTATAAAGGTGACACTACACGTCCAATAAAACCAGGTGGGAAGAACATCACAGCAAGCAAATAAACCATTCCGTGATAATGCCGTAAATACCTTTTTAAAAGTCGTTTAACGGCCGCACAAACAGCCCGCAGCGAGCAAGCGACAAACCTACGTCTGTGGTCAAGTGGACGCTTACCTCAGTTACAAAAAATTCAATTCCGATCCAGCGGCGACGCTAAATAGAAAACTCATAAACCGCTTACGTTGTATAGAGAAATTTCATTTTACCCTTATTTTGCTTTACTGAGGTCCAAGTAAATACTCTTTACTTTTATATCTTGGCCTGGCTACCATATCATCTAAGTCTGTTGCCAAACAATATTGTTAATAGCACTGCACTGTTCTCATAATTAAGAGGGTATGCTGTTGTCAAAGCGCCCATATAAACGTAGTCCAGTTATATTTTGAGTATTAAGCTATGAAAATCTATGAAATTTTCAAGACACAATCTAGAAACAAATATCTATGTCGGTGGTGAGTCAGATTTTCGTTTAAATATATACTTTCAGAGTTACAGGGCGTCAAAGTATTGTATTTTTCGGTAATAAAAAGCCCCAAATTTGAACCTGTTTTACAAGAGTATGAATCAATTTAGAACAATTTGGAAAAAACACCGACATCTGAAATTTTATTAATATACTGTATTGAAAAAATTGCTACATAATATACTGTATCCTTCAAATGATCACTGAACTACGAAACATCAATAACGGGTGGATAACTTCGCGTAGTGTATCACCGTACGCGCTCGGGTAGGATAGGGCTCGGATAGGGACAGCTACAAAACAATGCAACCTTGAACACGGCCACGTGGTCTTACCAACATAGCCTCTTAAATATAAAACATCAAAAGTAGCGTAGGACGTCCCCGGCGAGGCGGAAAAACTACTTACGTAGGGTAGCCGGACGTGAATGGATGCGGAGAGCAGAGGACCGAATGGAGTGGTGCACTCTCTGAAAGGCCTTTGTCCAGCAGTGGGCTGCCGTAGGCTGCACATGAAGACGATGAAACCTAGTGTCTTATTAACTTGATGCTTCTGGGTAAGCATGCTCTTCAGCCAACGGCCTTGTAGTCACTTACCATCAGATAAGGTTAAGGTCATTGCTCATAAAAAGTATTCATGTGTTTCATTTTCAGTCAATAAAAGTAAGAAAGTATTTTATTTGTACTGACTTTAACTGCCACATTTAGCTGTTTACTTAATCGTCAAGTAATGTATTTAACTTGGCTTTGACACACTACCGCGTGTCTCAACAATATCGTGACATTATGGCAGCCAATGGTTGAGCAATACCATCCCTGATCTCATGTTTCTGTTGATTTAAAATAATTCCGAGACATACCTGTATTACGGAACCCTAAATCGCCATCAGCTCATGCCTCGCGCTCGACAAAGCCAATCGTCGCTGCTACCTGATAGAAACCTTTTATTTTTGTTTAAAATTTCATTTTACTGGAGCGTTTGGCCTTTACTGAAAAAATCCAATTTAAAGTTAGGACGCCCAACGGGCCGCTACAATGCTTAAACGGTCCTTGAACGCGATACTTTATGAAATAATTACCTGAAAAATTAAACTAATTTCATGGGTGATTAATTTTGTGCACCAAAGTTGGGAGAAGTTAATTATCATGTTGAAAATAGCGATCAAGATTCCAGTCACAATTATGTTAAAAAATCGACAAGATTTAGACCTCGAGATTATAAATCAGAAAAACTACCCTATACGTACGAGTAGTGGCTGTATAGAATGCCGGTAGACAAGTCTTATTACAATCTGAGCCAGCATACAGAAGACAAGGCAATGTTCCAATAGCTTTTAATATTTAGCAATAACTTTTAATTTTGAACTGGCCAAGAGAGATTAATAAGCAACAAATTAATTTAAAAAAGAACAAAAGTTTGTCTAATGATGGAATGGCAAAAAAGTAGTTCTGGTAAAAATACGTTTTAGCGCAAAGTCATAAGAGTCATAAGTTTTAGGTACGCTGTCACGTCGTGAACATTTAAAGAACAAAAAGAATAAAGAGGTAGCTTCAAAAATAAACGGTGCTGTTCAACGTAACATGGCAGCAAAATGGCCCTAACTCAGCGTAGTGCTGACTGTTAGGCCAGCTATAAAAGCCTGGCTTTGAAGAATTTCCTTTGCTTTTACCATTAATTACGAATCATACCAATCTAAACAATAAATAGGCTATAAATATCATAAGCGATAAAGCGGAACATGGAGCCAAAATAAATGGCAGCGACACATGCGAGCCCGTGGGTAGTCAATCGTCGGATCATGGTCGGATTGAAATTCAAAGTTCCGAGTATTAGAGGTCAGTTTTATTAATATTTATACGATATGTGGGTCGTCAGCTTCCTCATAGAGCTAGGGGAATTCTAGGCATGCCAAATTTTAAGGCAATTTAAGAGCAATCAAACTTTAGCATTCATAATTTATCAGCAACCATAACTCAGTTACAGTGAGTTGTTTTTAGTGTGTCAGCTGGAGACATGGGTCGCCAGCTGACACATGCCAGGAAGGCAAACCAGTGAGGTTAGGGCAATAGGGCTTTAGACTATAGTTTGGCATTTAAAGGACAATTACAGCAATGAGAGCCAAAAAAATTAACGATAACATTGATAAACTGTTGGATCTACGAACGAAATACCGTGTGTAAGCTGGCGACCCGTGTCACCAGCTTACACATCTGGATCTTCGTAATTATTCAAGTTATGATTATGTATTGTACCTCATATTTTAGGGCAAAATTTCAGCAATAGGCTTCAAAATTTTCGAATCTCTAGTGCTAAAACTGTTTGAGCTACGAGCCGAAATGTGTGTGTAAGCTGGTGACACGGGTCGCCAGCTGACACATGTTGTATCTCTGATACTACATGAGTGATTGCTCCTAAATTGCCTTAAAATTTGGCATGCCTAGAATTCCCCTAGCTCTATGAGGAAGCTGACGACCCACACATATTTATACGCACTGTCCCTGGGAGTGATCATAAGGCTGTATAAAGAAGTATGCCGGGTACCGGTCATCATCATTAGCCGGGAAACGTCCACAGCTGGACATAGGCCTCCGTCATGGTACGCCACATCGACCGGTCCCGAGCCACCTGAATCCAGCGACTCCCTGCGACTCTAACCAGGTCGTTGCCACTTCAGCTCACTGACTCGTAGAGCTATGTCGGTGACCTTCGTTCGTCTACGTATTTCCTCATTCCGGACCTTATCACGTAGAGAAATACCGATAGTTAACTCTAAAGAATTACAAAACTAAAATAGCTGTGTATAAAAAAAATTTGTGTAACATCTTTCACTACGAAGTGAAGTGATGAGCGAAAGAGTATATGTGACAGAGGGAACGGCTCAGGGCTCAGTGCTTGGACCCCTACACTATCTGACATACGTCAACAACCTCACTAATATCATAAAGCAGACAGATATTTATTTATTCGCGGATGACACATGTCTAATAGCAGCCGATCAAGACATCAACAAAGCCATGCAGAGACTCCAACACGACTTCACTGTCCTTAGTAAATGGTCGCACGATGTTGGTCTGGTCCTAAACGCCAGTAAAACGAAGCTTATGTACATAAGCTCGAGCCAGAACCGAATAGGCCAAGTACCACACCTAACAGCACACGAACATAGTTGTCTCCATAACCCAGGCCCAGTAAGAGCCTGTAATTGTCCACCCATTGAAGTAGTTGAAGCCCATACGTACCTTGGTATGGTTATTGACGACCGTATGAGCTGGAAGCCTCACATTAATAAAGTATGTGACAAACTGAGAGCGCTTCTGGCTAAATTCTCATTAACCAAAACCAAGGTACCGTATACTATACGACTACTCATGTATAAATCACTGGGTGAGTCAATCATATCGTACGGACTAAGTAGCTATGGACGCACTTATAAAACCCATATTGACCAAATCCAAAAAATTCAAGCTCGAATCATAAAAACAATAGTGCCATATAAAATAAAAGAAGAACTCAAGACAAACTATGCCGGACTGTTTTCGTACTGCAAAGTAATGAACATTCACAATAATATTAAATTTGTATTACTAGCGGAAAATATCCTAAACAAAGATCTCCAGATACCTATAAATCATTGCCATTCAACAAGAAGTAAAATCAAAAAAATACTGCAGATACCAACATTTAACAATAATTATGGGAAAAGAACCTTAGAATATATTATACCCATCCTATTAAATGAACTTCCACTAAACCTAAGAGAGCAAATTAATACAAAAACTTATAAATCTATTCTAAAAAAACATTTCACACAAAACTTCTAAAAAACAAACAAACAAAAATGACCATCCTGTACACAGCACACACACATACACACAAACGTACACTCTACACTCACTACACACACCAGTCACACTCGGCGAACAATGCAGTGTTTTGGTATTGTGGGATGAAGGTATTTGTTAAAATACCCTCATCTTACAATACTAAAGCACTGCATTGGAATGCGATGGAATGTGATTATTGTAAAATAAAATAGACGAGTCACATGGTGTACAGACAAACCTTTTCTAGGATTAAGTACACTGTAAGCAAATTTTGTAAAAATGTATGTTTAATTAATAAATAAAAATAAAATAAATACTTTGTTTCTTCAATTAAAGTAAATCATTTACATTTACAGTACATTACAGCTTTACTCTCTCGATTATTATTTTTATCTCTCAACCCGTACTTTTTTTTCTACAATTACTTACACTACACACTACACTTACTCGCGGATAAATAACCGTAGGTAAATTAACCGATTGGTTTTTGTCGTGCGTACCTTGTATTGTAGGCATCTCTAAAAACAATATCAAAATGGGATAATAAATAAGTAACAAGCGCTGACGTCACCGCCCGCCTGCACACACGCCGCCCTGTCTAATATCGTGTACGTCACACTGTGACAATGACGCGGAGCATTAATAATGAGGCCGTCACGTCACCGACACGTCACGACGCGTCACGTATCAACACTGAAGTCACTGAACCCCTACCACGAGTTGTCACGCTTCGCTGGCTACACTAATGTCAAGCTAAGTAAACACCTGCAAATGTCGCTCACTCAAATTTTGGATACGACAATCAAATACGAAAGCCATGCAATTATCCGTATGTATTGATGCTGCAGAAGCGTCGGTGGCGCAGTGGATAAGGCGCGGACTCTCAATCTGAGGGTACCGGGTTCGAATCCAGCCGTGTACCTATGAGTTGTTTTTCAATTCAAGTACATTATCCGATTGCTTAACGGTGAAGGAAAACATCGTGAGGAAACCTGCATGTCTTGAACAGGCATGTGAAGTCCGCCGATCCGCACTGGGCCCGCGTGGTGGACTATGGCCCATACACTCTCTGTAGGAGAGTAGGCCTGAGCCCCTCCAGTGGGGACATATATAGGCTGGTGATGATGATTGATGCTGCAAATGGTACTAAGATGAATTCGGGAGGGCCGCATTCCCGTCAAGCATCTAGTTGCCTGCTCAAGTATGTACACAATCTCCAGTGTCGGCGGAGTTTAGCGTACTTCATTTCGATAATGCTAGCCTTAGAAATCATGTCATTTATCTTCATATCATTGTACACTCTCCAACTGCCGCCGTCTCCATGCAGTCTTTAAAGTCTTGTTCAACATGGGAGTGTAGCATAAATATGACTAGAATGGTTTACAAGTCAATTTCTCTACTTTCACAACATAAACTAATACAAGCGTGTACAAGGAGTTTTGTCGGTTTTGCCAAATCGCTAGAGTCTGATCTATTTTGTTTTATGTTGTTTTTACGCTGAACTTTTTTCGCTGACACCAGCCACTTATTTACATACAACATTCTACTGTAGATTTACGCTGTCGCTAGCGCCATTTTAAATTTCACGTTGTCGATAGCGGATATTTTATAGCGGATATATATAGTAGGGGTAATTATCGAGTCAAGTAATGTATGAGACACTTTTAGCTTCACCAGTTACAAACGCTACTGCACTAAGGAAACCCAAGTTTTCAGTACAGTTTTAAGAACATACTATATACTGGTCAAACACATAAACTCCTATTTGAAGTTGGTTAAAAATAGCGTCGGCCCGGTTAAGTCGTATCAATAGAGCGGGCGTGACATTGATAAAATCTTGCTAGGGAATCTTTGATTTCCAGAGTCAAGTGAAATTTTCTGAGTAAGCCATCTGTCCTTCCGACGGCGTTATTGTCACTTATGATCAGGTGAGATGAAATCCAAGTGCAAACTTATTTTTTACATCACGTTTTGTACGGGCTTGTGACGTGATGTGACACTATACTAAGCGACTTATTGCCAATTAGTTACAAGTCGCTTAGTCAGAATTTTGTTTGCTTCCTCCGGTCCATCGACAGTAATGTCAAATGTACTTGTTTTATACCCTAGGTAGTTATGTAAGCTAAAGTTATTAACTTACGTGTCGCGGTCTCAACGCCATGCTCGCGCACTTGTCAATTTACTTAACTTGCTCATCTCAATCTAAGTTAGATGCCTCGACGAGATAGATGCACATTGCACACGACAAGTTAGATTTCGATTAGATTAAATAGATTAGACGGGAACAAGGTTGAACATTCAATATGCGCACAGTTTTAAATTAAATTAATACATTAGTAAATCTGTACATAAAAGGCACGGATCAGGTCATTACACAAATACCGACTGAGGATT
This sequence comes from Carcina quercana, assembly GCA_910589575.2. Taxonomy (NCBI): domain Eukaryota; kingdom Metazoa; phylum Arthropoda; class Insecta; order Lepidoptera; family Depressariidae; genus Carcina; species Carcina quercana. The sequence goes on along the minus strand of OU342429.1, from coordinate 486,386 downwards.
ACATTTGTTTAACACTAGATAACTTAGGTTTGTTGTAACTTTGTTGAAAACTCGTTGTTGTTTTAACATAAACTTTTAGAATTACAAAATGTAAATAATAAAATGTATTCAAAATCAAAATATCTCTAAACAGATTTTTCATGCCTAGTAAAAAATATTAACACACAAAAGGCATTTTAACCCCCGACGCAAAAAGAGGGGTGCCTGTGTTTGACGCCAATGTCTGTCTGTCTGTAGCATCGTAGCTCTCGAACGGATGGACCGACTTTGATGGTTGTTTTTTTTACGTGAAATCAAGTTTTCTTACGATGGTTCTTAACTACTCGTATATTTGAGCATCGTATGATTAATGCGTAGTTTTTTTTTAAATTCTAATTAATTATAAATGTTGAAAATTTTCAACTCCCACTAAACATTTCCTAGTTTAATTTCTAAAATTATTATTGAAGTCATAATTTGTTATTTATTTTATTGTTATGTATTAAATAAATAAATTACACTCCTATCTCCGAACTGTCCCACAGACTTCGAGACCGACATCCGCCTGTCTGTTTATTGATATCATTGCCCCCCTGTACATTACTATTCAACACTTCTATCAAAGGTAAAGCATTCATTTTACAAGCTCCAGCTAATGCAAGTCCCTTCGCCACGTGGAGTGCAGCAAGCGCAGCGCTGCTCATTTTCCGCGCAGCGCGTCGCAATCACACGCTGCGCCGCTGCAGCCGCTTGCTTGTAAACCTGTTTAGCTGTCGACGCTTTTTGCAGCGCTTCGAGTGTAACAGGCAGGTGACTCTACTCCTATTACGTTTATGGTACGTGATTTATTCAATTTAAACTTAGTGATTATATGTTCCTAATTTAAACTTTGATACCAAATGAGGATGTTTTTTAGTGGTAGTCATCATCATCCACCAAAGAGTACCCTTAATTTCAAACACTGCATAATTATAAAAAAATACACATCATCCTCAATAATCCAATAATAATCCAGGTGTTCGCAAGTATCGTCATATTACCCTTCATCTCAAGGCCAGAGAGAACGACCAGGACATAGGCTCATTTTTGATCAGTATGTGCCAGTTTATCTCATGTCTGAAATACGTCAATAATAAAATATCTTTAAATGACACACTCAAAAAGCAATTAATCCAGTAATAGAATTAAGAAATTAGACATCGTCAACACAATACAAAGACTTTTTCAGATAAAGTGTTTTTAATGTTTCTTGAGAAACATCCGATCACTTTAAGTACTTCACAGGATCATCCCTCAATACGCAGTTGCAGACAAACCCGCGCGAGTTTATTAGTTATTTATGTAATTAGCGGAACTAAGCTGTTACTGTAAGTAGTACCAGAAAAAAATTGTTTAGCAACAAAAATTAATTCCATCGGGGTTTTTCCTCGGCAGCCTCCTCCGAGCTGTGATCACTCATCATCAATCATGGATGCTGACGTCTCGCCGGGACGAGCCTGGTGCTTCCTACACTGTATATTGTTGTTACCATACTCGCACTGGCAAGCCATGACCAAATGAATGGTTTCGAAATGTCTGCAAGAATCATACAATTACAGAAATTAGTGTTGGTCCTAAACAACACATTTAACATAAATTTCCTAAATTAATTTTGTATTTTTTCCATACAAAATAATTGAGCACGCAATGTTAATTACATGTAAAGTTATCGGCTGATTGACGGTTCTTTTCACACGTCATGTCATGACAGTTTAATAAACCGTTTTAGGGTTCCGTATCCTAAGGGTAACAAATGGGTCCGTGTGTCACCAGGCTGTATCTCATGAACCGTGATAGTTACAGTTGAAATTTTCTAAAACATCATATATTTCTTTTGCCGCTATAACAACAAATACTAAAAAGCAGAATAAAATAAATATTTAAGGGGGCTCCCATACAAAAAACGTATAATCTCATACGGTGTCCGTCCGACTGTCTGTCAGAGCTGAATATCTCAGGAACAACTAATGTGTGAGTCCAACTCGCCCGTTTTTTGGACTTATTTAACAGGCATCATTACTTTTGATGCGTCAATTACGTCATAGCAGCCGTTCCCAGTTGCCCTCAGTATAATGAGGCAGTTTCCTGAAGTATCATTAATATAATTGAATTACTACTGACTTAAACCTTTTTCTGCGGCGCTGCTCGCGCCGTTCATAGCTCGTTTTACCCGACCAATACGTAAGAAGGAATCTAATGTGTTAGGATTGTATGTAGGTATATTAAATGATTTGTTGTTGAAATGATGTTGGTTTAGATTCGTTGTAGTATGATGCAGGCGTCGGTGGCGCTGTGGATAAGGCGCGGCCTCTCAATCTGAGGGTTCCGAGTTCAAATCCAGCCGTGTACCTATGGGATGTTTTTCAATTCAAGTACATTATCCGATTGCTTAACTGTGAAGGAAACATCGTGAGGAAACCTGCATGTCTTGAACAGGCATGTGAAGTCCGCCGTACACATTGGTGGGCACATATAGAGCATAGTCATATTTTAGTGTGTGTTACCTAAGTAGATATGAAACGTATATATGAGCGTCTGGTGTCAGAGATAGGATTTCTCTGATTTTCAGATCACCGAGCTCTAAATCCACCTTCCTTCAGCGGTTTGGGTGTGAAAACGTAACAGAGCTATAATCCGGTTCAAATGCTGTTAGGAATACTTTTTGGAATTGAGCGGCATTGACTGACCAATAGCAACGCTGTCGGGGAAGCGCGTGACACCACTTCATCGCGTAACGCAACTCCAAAACGTCGTATCCTAACAGCATTTGAACCGGATAGTACTCTTACATTTTGTAATAGTAGTTAGGCCTAACTGACAGCGTACGTCAGAACCTGAAGTCTATTGCAATATCAGTGACTGACTGACGTGATGGTCGCGAGAGACGCTTAGTCACTCCGGAGATGAGTGCTCCATGACTAGTCTAGTCTAGACTTACTTAGACCCTGAAACTGTATACGTGGAACATCACATACAGCTTCTGTATTCTTCAGGATCTCAATGACATCTGACTGCTTCAGGAGTTATTAGGTGTATTGTCTGTGGGATCGAATGTTAGTTCGGTTACAAGATTTGCTGATATGAAGATATCAGCTTTTTCCTGAATAGCGATTTCAGCCAAACAATAGAAGTGGGGGTATTTCAGGGTTCCGCAACCGAAGGATCCAGTCGGGGCGCTATTATTGAGGCAACACCAACCAAAACCATAAAGGTCCCATGTCAGGTTATGATTGATTCAACCTTTATTTCAAACAACTACAGAACGCTTGTCTATTGTGTTTCAACTCGCACATTAAAAAACTTTTAAATATCCTGTAAACGTAAAACAAGTATCAGTACGGCTTCACGACGCAATGGATGTCAAACCTTTGCATATAGTAGGTGCCTACGTGCAAAATTACATAATTAACTTTATAATTGTGGAGGCCCGGCCGTATTTCTGCCTCTCCAAACGTCACGCACCTTGTTAATATGCAAATTTCCTACCGACACAGACTAAAACACTTTATTACACTGTGCAGTAGTCTTAGGCACAGAACTGACAACGATACTCAGAAACAGAACAGAAACAGAAAAATATTTATTTGTCTAAGACACACACAACACAATACAAAAACACAATTGACACATAAATTGCGTACATTAAAATATAATACATTATTAATGTAAATAGGCATTGTGTTGTAATGTGTCGTCAAACAGGAGTAATCTAACATCTGCTATGGCAGTAGACAGAGTAATGACGCCATTTTGATATCTATTCAGATCATGATTGGTCAATGTATTTAATTTAAGGAAAGTATAGATTGTAGGCAATACCTTCCAGACTCGGTGTTTATTTGGTCTTCAAAGTAAGGTAAAATGGTTGAAAGGCACGGACTGTTTGGCAAGTACCACTTGTATTTTATCTCAAGAACCTAAAACAAATAACCTCTCACCATAAACGCATACACAGTCTCTGTTCCGTCGTGGGTAACAAGACGAAACTGTGGACAAAGGTACAGATACCGGCAGGAATAATTCATATAGTATTCTCATATAGTTGCCCCGCCCCCTCACTGGTCTACTGTACTAGCAATAACGCGAGGAGATGCTACCAGACTCCCTCCAGATCTACGACATCTTATTTTATTTTACTCACAATCAGTATCCCAAACTGTAACTAAGACCGAATGTAGTCTGTGGCTCGTGAAGCGTGAATATAATATGGTTACGGTTATTAAAAGATTGAATTTAAATGTGAGCCTGCATGCAGAGCAGGTGACGTTCATTATGTGGAGCAGGTTGCGATGGCGGTGCCTTTTGGACAAGGCAAGGGGTGCAACTCACTTAGGAGAAATTTCATTCTTGAGCAAACAACCGTAAGTCGAGAAGTTGTACGTAAGGACGTTTGTACTTAGTGAAACGCACCCATGGCTCGTTAATTATGAACATGGTTCTTGGGGAAATGGAGAATATAATCACCCTATTTCTTCCCGTCAGTATCGTATGCTGTACATGCATATTTCATCACAACATGTGACCTGTGATCAACTGTGGGTGTGGATCTATGAAGATTGGTAACATTCCGGGAATCAAACTCACGATCCACAGATCGTCATTGTTCTAATAATCTGGGCTAGAATGATAAACAACCGATCTAAATCCTTTTATAATTCTTATTTCAGATTCATAAAAATTGCACTAAAACCGATAGCAATCCGAAACAAAAACCAAACAATGTTTGTGGTATGGGCCCTGGCCACTGCAACTACGCCGCGGAGGTGGCAATTATTTGTTCAAATTCAGATAGGTATATTTGCCACCTATTACAGTGTATCACAGTGATTTACTATTGTAATGTAATACTGCTTGTCATTCATACTTGCAAGCAAGGAACGTAAGTGATTGACAGCCCTACGACAGGGGTCACCAGCTGATGTTTCTTGTCGCGACGATGCCTCCTTCCAGACCTGAGTTCAACATGGTGAGATGCGTTCGGAAACCCTAAAACATCGATTACTTAAGTAAAAGGAAGCGTAAATTTTGACGTAGTTACGTTCAACATCACGTTTCGTTACCGATCCGCTGTCAGCGCGAATAAATGGAAATTAATGGTGCCAGCCCTCGCTCGCTCGCAGGGCTGGCACAACGCAAGACGAGTATTTGATGAGTTTCATTGATTTGTACTTCAGATTCATAAAGTCAAAAGTGGCAAGGATTGGTGATCGCAGTAACCGTCTTAATTCATAAGTAGACGCAGCTCCCAACATTACGCTTTCATCCTTTATTCCACTTTTACACCCACGGGACGAAATGTGGTGAACTTAGTAATTGTTTAGTCATTTGAATCCAGTTATCAGATAATATTTCGTTGATCTCGATGTTGATAAGTACGGTGTTGTTTACTTCTACATCCTGACTGTGTCTAGACGAAACATGCTATTCCAATTGCGTGCTAATTTTCGTCGAAAGCAGTTCAACGCTCGAGTTTCAGTTATCCAATATCAGATTAGAAGCTGACATATCAATAATCATGGCCAAGATCGAATCAGACAGGGGTTCGCGCACCAAGGGTTCCTTCCGAACCATGGAAAGATTAAGTTAGTTTTATTTTTTACCATATAACTAAGCTTGTTTTACATGTTTGTTGTTTTATTCGTTTTTTTAGTATTTGTTGTTATAGCAAAAGAAATACATCTTCTGTGAAAATATCAACTGTCTATCACGGTTCATGAGACACAGCCTGGTGACAGACGGACAAACAGACGGACGGACGCACAGCAGAGTCTTAGTAACAGGGTCCCGTTTTTCCCTTTGGATACGGAACCTTAACAAGTGACGAAGGAATGCGAGATGATCTTCAATTTCAAACGGCAGTTGTCCGGGCACGTAGAACCTTCCTCCCAAGTACGTAAATCTGCTGGTTGCATATAAAATGTGTATGATCAACCCTGCCCGGGCTCGCTATGTCCGCGAGCGAGCGTGCCACCCTCGTCAACTGTGTCGCAACCAGCTTGTAATGAAACATCAATAATATACAGTACATACATAACATATCGCACTATACCTCCGAACTCTGTACTTGTAGTCAGTGAAGGGCAAGGCTACTGGATGAATCTGCGTAGTCATAGTCGGCATCATGAATCCGATGTTGGACATGGGCCTCCCGCATAGACTAGAGGATTTATACTATATGCAGGCTTAACTTTATTGTATCAACGTCAATGCTAGGTAGTGCTAGTATAGGACTGATCACTAACATAATATGACTGGCCAATTTAAATGGAATTTTATTAGTATTTCGATATTATATCATAAGCGTCGGTGGCGCAATGGATAAGGCGCGGACTCTAAATCTGAGGGTACCGAGTTCGAATCCAGCCGTGTACCTATGAGTTGTTTTTCAATTCAAGTACATTATCCGATTGCTTAACGGTGAAGGAAAACATCGTGAGGAAACCTGCATGTCTTAAACAGGCACGTGAAGTCCGCCGATCCGCACTGGGCCCGCGTGGTGGACTATGGCCCCTTACACTCTCTGTAGGAGAGTAGGCCTGAGCCCCTCCAGTGGGGACATATATAGGCTGTTGATGATGATTATTATTATATCAATCACATGTGGATTGGCAATTAAAAATAGATTTTTACTTACCATGCTTGGCAGACGGATGTGTGGTCGCAGTAAGATATTGTTGTTACACAGTCCATCTTCTGAATAGTTTTCGCTAAGTCGTCTTTTACGACACCCACGGGATGAAATGGGGTGGTCCTATTAAAAAGCCGAGACCACACGGCACACAAGGAGGATATTATTATTGGGACGAAAATAAAATAATAATATTGCCAGCTTTGATCACGTGGAAATCCCTCCCTTAGTGTTTTAAATAAGTTTCTAATTAAAGCCTTTTGGTCTGGCATGGTGTGTTCATCAGTTAATCAGGGAAACCCTTGCATTTACATATTTCATTAGCCACATCACAGCATTGCTAGATTAAACATGGTTGTACCTTAGTAAATAATGAAATAATAATAATTAAATGTACCGCTGTACGCACCTAAAGTTGGTTTCAATTCAATAGTAATAACGGTAAACAATCTCCCTATTTAGGGCGGAGAGGAAATCTTTCAAATATATTCGACGCTTCGAGGAAAACACTGAATTCCGCTGTATTTCCACCAGCTCACACCACTCCGGTGTCCCCTCTCACCATTGTCTGCCAAGTCCCGGGAATATGCGATTCTTCCGCGACTCGGCAGACAACCCCATCCGTCTTTTCTCTATGCATCATTCATATCACGCATTTATTATTTCCCTTCTGTTCTAACCTAACCAAACATCCCTACCGAACCTTCCCAGAACTACCCGACCCTGCGGTTGGCACACATCCATCGCCTCAGCAGCACGGCCACGGGTGACAGCGGGCAAATAACGGTGCGGATCAACAAACTCCTAATACGATGTCAAAAGCACGGTCAAAGTATTTCTAAGCTTGGTGCATTTTTGAACATGTTTGTGTTACTGATATGTATGTACAATACAGTACAATGTTTCTTTTTGTTTACTGTTATTTATATTAGATTGGAAGAAACCATATTACAGTACACGAGGTTCCGGCAGAACGACTCCGCGGGGGGCGCGGCGCGCGGGGCGAAGGGCGGAGGCCTGGAGGTACATGGCTCCATGGTACATTAAAAATGAATTCCTGGTGGCGCTAGGGGGGAGCAGCGTAATAAACCGTTCTGCTCCAAATCAGTTGGCGGTCAAGCGGCCACATTAGCTGCTGATTTACGGGGGCCCGCCTGCAGAGTGGCACGCTACCAGGGAAACTCGCTCGTTATTCACACAAAACCAACCACCAATCGTCTTCCACTTTGACCCTGAGCCGTGTGGTCTCGGCCGTTTGATCATTCCATGTCATCTCGTAGCGTGAAATAGCATACGCCTATGTAACAACAACATCTCGCTGCGATCGCCAATCAGTATGCCAAGCGTGGTGGATGTGACTTGGATGACACTGTGGTAGCTAGCCGCGAGCATATAAAAGTTTCTTGACACTAACCAAACCAAGTGCCGAAATAACATAGCGTTAGCCGTGACCTCAACGTTATGAGTCCAAGTGTAGCCGTAATGCAGGCTACGGGGGAAGAAGAAGCAGCAATTCAATGGCACTGTACCGCAATACCAGCGGTAGATCTCATCCTACTGATACTGTTTAGTTATAGTAAAGATAGGAAGAAGAAAAAGGGATTCATTGCCTTTAATAGAAACAATGTCAGTTGAGATCTGTGATTGGTATAATACGAAACAGCTGTCACTTACGCCACCCAAAAATTAAATTCAATACCAAGTCAGTTTTCTAATTTGCCAAGAATTGAACCGGGGATTGACGAGTCACTATTTTTGAAAGTTTTTTGAAATTTAAGATAGTTTATGCCTACTTTTATGTTTTTTAATGAAAGATAAACCCTGGACCACGGTGATATGGTCGAGAATAGTAATAGTCGGTCTAGTACACAACTATTCCATATCTTACGGATTACTCGAGCTGCGACCGGTTGTTGAGTGTAGACGTGAGAATATAATGAATTATTCTCCCTTAGTAGTGCAGAAGGGTGAAATTATTAGCCGCGTTATCATTGTACTCCTGGGCTTTTTGAGATTAACGTGATCATTAAATGCAAGCGGAATACCTGAGGCGAGCGAGCCTGGGGCTAAATAGGTATGTCTGCTTGAGTAATTGAAGCAATTACTACCAACGTTTTATTTGCTCATAATTTGTTGTAAGGGATTGAGTGCTGCGCATGCGAAGTCGCTGAGAATTCGTCAATTTGGTTTGGTTTGGGAGCTTTATCTTATCACGTACGCATGAGAGTTGATGGGTTCTTTCAATTAATAATTTCTTCACTGGGACATACTAAAGGAGGATGAGTCAAACATTAAAGTACATAACATTAAAATAAATCATAATTTTTTAAACCATAGACAAACACCATTATCAGTCCAGTATAAACCGGCAGCGCTTGCATCCAGCGACTCCCCGCCGCGACCTTTGCCGTCGTTGGTCAATCTAGTAGGGGGACGGCCCGGACTATTAGGTCACAGGGAGTCGCTAGCATGTGACTTGGTACCGGTCATTGTGGCAAACCATGGAGGGGGCCTATGTCCAGCAATAGACGTTTCCCGGCTGATGATGATGATGATGAACCGAATTTCTGTGAACATAATTATAGCGATATTTTGCCATGCAACTATTTTCCTCAACAGCGCCACCTAGGATATTTCATTCGTACTTTGTGGAACACAGCCAACCGCTTGATTCTTTTATCGTGTGACAGATAGAGTCACTCAGACTAAGACATATGTAATATGATGATATTATGTGACTGAGACAAAATGAAATTTACCTTCCAAAACTGTTTCAGTTTTATAAATTGTATGTTAATATTTAATTTAATATTGAACGCAAAACAAAAATTTCAATATTATTTTTCTAACTAGCAATTAATCTGCCGGCCGGCAAGCGAGTGACGGACGGAGGCCATTTTTTCCGGCTGTCATTTTTACGCCAACTGTCGCCAACGTAGCTGGTGTTTGCTTGTGCGGATTTTATTCATTGCGCCACATTTTTACATGTAAGTATTAATTATTTTACTGATAGTATTTAACTAGGCATTCACGAACCCTCGTCCTATGGTATTTAAAGAAAATAAATTCAAGTTATTATGTTTACTATCCGAGTCCATGAGTCTTCTTATTGTCTCGCCGGTGAATGGAAAGATTTGTCTAGCTCGAGATTGAATACGTTCACGGTACCGCTTCTTCATAACCTTGGCATACTTTGACCTTTAATTGCTTTAAACCCATAACCGATTTACCGGTATTACGGGCTTCCTACCGAGTCCCCATACCTAAAACTGATTAAAATCCATTGAAATTCAAATAGTTCCAAAATAATTTATATGTCACTGAATAGTTTGCGGGTAAAAATTAAAAAGTTTATTTTGCTAAGGTAACAATGATGCAAGATGTCGTAAACGGTAGGAAAAGACCTCGTAGTGAGTCGGAAATGGAAGTCAATGGGAATTTAGCGAAAAAGTTACTGGGAGAGGGAATGAGGTAAATTAGACCTGATTATTTTTTGCGGTTGAGGGCTCTCCGCATGATTCATTCAAATTATTATTCTCTGCTTACCTACAAAAAGCTAAGATTATTATGTCTCTAGATAAAACTGACTTATTCACTACTTAGAGTCACTCCCAACCCAACCACAAATTATTATTGTCTTTTAGCTCTGTCGTGTGTTACATATTGTAAATTTTTTAATGTAATAAATATTTTTTAATCCTCATAATAAATGTTAATGCATGTGCAGGTTTCAGTTTTTTAAGGGAACACTCTTTTAGCATGAAACAACTTGTCATAATTAGCAAATACAAATATGTGTGAATTGGAGGAGCGAAATACTTGTAATGGTTTATTTTGTCTCAATGTCAATTTTCAATGATTACTTAGTGTTTCATGCCTGGTTGAGGGTTACAATGCATGAAGGTCAGCTGTGCATGGCAATAGCTGCAAGACAAAACACTTTTAAAATAAGACATACATACCTGGCAAAAGTATGTAGGTGTATGCTCTTAATAAGACTTGCCATCATACTCTTGAGTTAATAGGCCATTTGTGATTTTTCCCTATACTACAGTTAAGACAATAGTAAATTTATTTGAAAGATGAATACAGTCTTTTCCGCTTATGATTTTATTTTGCTACAGGTTTCCCATGTATTTTTGGGGTTCCATACCTCAAAAGAAAAAAGAAACCTGTATCACTTTTTTGTTTGTCTGTCTGTCTGAATATTCTGTCTAATCAAATTTATAGGTCAACACAATAAAAAGATAAAGCTGTATTTTAGACCATTTCCATACAAGCTGATTGTAGTGTTATGTTCAATACAATATGTGGTCATCAACTCATCATATGTACGATTAAAAAGTATATATCCTTAAAAATCATTATTTTATATCAGAATATTTAATTAAATATGTCATGTGTGTGACACTTGTTCAAACATGGTGTCGATACAAGTGGGGATGATGAAATATTGCATGCCTTTGTATGATTCACACACACTGACATATTGTGCAATTTTCAAATAAGATCTAATCTGTACCTGTAAAAGTTACATGCTGTAGATATCAGAAAAAATTTCACAAGTATTTGTTGACAAAGTAAATAAGGGTTTTTTAAACTGAATTAATGTTTATTTAAAAATATCCTAGAAATTGAAGTACATTTTTTGAATATATAGAAAAGTAATATGAATAAATATTAAGTAAATATATCAAATCAAAAATTCATGTAAAATTTGTTGGTTTACCAAAAATTTTGTAGGGGTTCTTTCTTTTAATATTTTTTTCTTCGAAGTCTGCCACCAAACAGCAGTGTTAATAGCACAGTATGAAAGGTAGCAGAGAGCCAGTGTTTCAATAGCTTGGCTATTAGAGTTCTGGGTGGACATGCTTACCATCCATCAGTCTCAGATGAAGGCCAAGTGCAAACCCATCATACAATAATTTACCGTGAGCGAATTAAGCGAACAAAAGGTCACCATTTCACCTAATAGGGCAAAAGCTACTTTCTGTGTGTTTGTATGTTTTCCTCTACTGGTCGCATTTCTCGGGACGAAACTTAGTATAAGGGATAAATGAATTACTTTAAAAAATTTTGCCATCAGGGATTTTTGATTTCTTCAGGGGTACTTCCTCCAAAAAGGGGTACTGAATATCCACTATATCATATCTGTTTGTCTGAAAAAGACCACAAAGATGACTTTCAATTATTGATCTCACAAACATTTGCTAAAGATTTGACAAGAAGAATAGCTCCTCAAATTGTACAATTTTTTTCAAATTTAGATAGATGTCTACTAGTGGGATCGGCCTATTTACTACTAGATAGAGATTTATAGAGCACCTGGAACCATCTCATCTAGGTGGTGCACTACATGTTAACGATAAATCTGTACTGGGTGTTATTTATGTCTCAATTTCGAATATAATTTAAGAACTGTCTCTGTGGGGCCATACATACTTTATGTGCTTGCGAGGTCTACAGCTCACAGCCAGTAGTAGTAAAAACAATGAAGGGCAAGTGTAAACTTATATGACTTCCATTACCTGTTCCTTAACCTAATTTCCTTTCCTTACTTCCCTAGCCTGTGAAATTGTCAAGTGTCAGCTGTAGAATGTCCATGATCCACAAGTGCTACTGCCGCGGTGATGAGTCCACCAGTCTGGACCTCAAGCGGATGGAGCACCTCATGCCTATGTTGAGACCCTTCTCTATGAGGTGGATTGTTCATTTGTGATTTTAGTTGGTAGTTAGTATTCAGTTGTTTAGCAGTTGAGTAGTTATTAGGAGTTATAGTATACTATAGGTAAACTTGTCTTAGGTTTTTTGCAAGTACAGTAGTATAGTTTTAGAGGAATAGCTACCTACAAGTATAATTTATGAGATATTATATACTTTATCATACAAGTTTTCTTTGCCCTAAATATATATTCGAAATTCAAAATACATATCGATATTAATTTAGTGGATAGCTGGTACATTTGTGCAAATAATGTTGACATGGTCGGGACACACATATTATGTAAAAGCCTGTGAATGTACATATTTGAAATAATATTTAAAATGTCCAACAAAATGTAATCTTTCTACACATATGATTGCTTTTTAGGGTTCCGTACCAGAGGGTAAAAACGGGACCCTATTACTAAGACTCCGCTGTCCGTCTATCTGCCCATCTGTTACCAGGCTGTACCTCATGAACTTGGATAGTTATACAGTTGAAATTTTCACAGATGATGTATTTCTGTTGCCGCTATAACAAAAAATACTAAAAAACAAAATAAAATAAATATTTAAGGGGGTTCCCATACAATAAACGTGATTTTTGCTCGTTTTTATAAATAATAACGGAACCCTTCGTGCGCGAGTGCGACTCGCACTTGGCCGGTTTTTAGTCATTTTATTATCATTATTACAAATTCATTATACACCAAGTTTTCATACTAAACAAATTTAGGATCTATTTATATTACAACAAGTAGAATTCGCTGCATAGCCTTGAGAGGAGATTTGTAACCTACTTGAGGGGGCATGTGGCGGTGAAGTTCAAACAATTTATCTGGGAAAAACTATTTGATGTTGTCGTTTGTCGGTAACAGTTCATCCCAGGCCTAAACTTGTCAATGCCCTGACAACTATAAGCACTTCTTGTGACATATAAAGAGCGCCGTCACTGTAATCCATGAAAATGATTCTTGATGCCATATGTATTACTAAACTTAAGTGTGTATAATCCTCTCAAACAGATAAAAAAGAACTGCTCAAAAAATATTAAACACATTTTATGAGTAGTAAAATTAGGATGTTACATACTCTGAAGATGGGCAGCTTCTACCTATGTAATAACATATCTTTATCATTCGAAACAGCCTGCACTACTCCACCAGGACATGAGCCTCTCAAAGATTGCCAGTTGCTATGTTGGTCCTTAGATTGGGTGATTTTCCATAATCACCAAGCATGACAGGCGGATTAGTTATCGTCGTAATATGTAGTTTTTACATATGTAGGGAGATGCTGTCGACCATCTCCTGAATATTTTTCCATAGTCGCCTTTTAAGATACCCGTGCGGGATGACGGGACATTTCATGTTGAACAGAGTTCGTCAAACTGTCACTGATTTTACAATAGTATAGGCTCTCTCTCTGTGTACCTTTGTTGCTTCTTTTCAAGTGTAAATAACTCAACCGATCTGGATAAAATTTGGCATGGAATAGATTCTTGATAGAATTGGCTTGTTTTATCCCAATAAAGGATTCTTTATAATTTTTGCTGTCAACACAGGGGAAGTCGCTTACAAAAAGCTTGTAAAAGAGAACCTAAAGATTTTGATTTTGGCTTTAAGATTCTGGGTGTATTATTTTTTCAAGTATCATACTTGAGTGTATTAAGTTTTCATTTAGATTGATGTGGCTATCGATGAAGTAGTCGCTTTAGATTAATCGATTTTTCCAATGTCAGTGTGATGTATTATTCAGACATGAAGGCTCACATGGTTCACGGCTTGAAGAATGCATGCTTTGAAGGTGTTACACTCTGTCAGTTTGTTTATTATCTCAGTAAATGCTTACTTTCAGTACATTATTGTTAGTACACAGGAAACATTCTCCGTCCATCTGTTGTTAATGGTTATTTTCTAGAAACTTTATTGATGATCATGACATCGTTATCAGTTGAAACATGTCTACAGATATGACATTTTATTTCGATTAGGGTGCACAAATGGGGGTGTTAGATGCACTGGTTTATTTACTACAAACTCCCGCCTCCGTGCTCCTTTTTAGAGTTCCGTACCCAAATGGTAACCAACAGAACCCTATTACTAAGACTTCGCTGTATGTCCGTCCGTCTGTCTGTCAGCAGGCTGTATGTCATGAGCCGTAATACTTAGACAGTTAAAATTTCACATATGATGTACATATGTACATATGTCTGTTGCCGCTTTAACGACAAATACTAAAAACCAAAATATAATAAATATTTAAGGAGGCTCCCATACAACAAACGTGATTTTTTGAGACTTGCGATGTAACATACTACTAGCGTCATCTAGTGACGTACTCGTCCACTACTACTGTCATCATCATTATCAGCCGGGAAACGTCCACTGCTGCACACAGACCTCGACTACTACTGTATTACTGCAAAACTAAATTGATAACGTAAATCTAGGCGCATTCGTTAGAGGATTGTTCGGTGCATATTATTATTTATTGTTTTTCCGTATTTTAAATATTCATATTCTGTACGGAACCCTTCGTGCGCGAGTCCGACTCGCACTCGGCCAATTTTTATTCGATTGCTTTTATAACTAAATAAAATACTATTAAAGATTTAAAGTACTATTATTTTTACTAAACACATCTTTGAAAGTAGATGAAAAAAGATAAATTATGTAAGCCTTGATAACATTTGGAATTTATGTGCTTAAATGCATTCATTTATGGAATCATTCAGTGCAAATGATGCCTGTCAGATTTGAATGATTAGAGAATAATTAATTTATCTGTGACTGTAATCCATATCAGACTGTCTAGACTCTGACGATAATTTTTATGTTACCTTGACGGCATACATAGATATAAATATAAAAATTCACTAATACAAGCCGTCCGAAGTTAATTGATGCTTATCATAAAACTAAGTAATATGTTTGAAATAATTAAAAAATTTAGGTTTATCATTCAAAAAACTGCAGTACAGCGTAGCCTAGAAGCCAAAAACATTTATTAATTTGTGTTGTGACTTTTGCCCCCAGTGACATATTTGGGAAATAATTGAGATATATCATGATTCTGTCACCAACCCATAAAAGGGGGCACTTGAGATATGTTCTTGAGATTTAAGACTAGCAGAGAAAATTGTTTTACTTCGCTTTGGGTGCTTGTATACATATGTTTTAGTGCAATAGTATTTATACGGGATATTGAATGTAGTTGTGTATCGTCAACTGGCGACATCGGGTAATCGGAATATATCGATAGGAGCGCTATCGAGTTACCAGTATTTAGATAAGGCCCGGAAATTGGTTTGATACATGTGTATCAGTCAGCTTAGCACTCTTGTAAAGTGAGTCACTTAAATTACCGCATTCGGTGAGTTTAGCTGTAACATAAGATCATCAGCCGCATAAGGACATTTTTGACTTTCCATGAGGCCATGATTGGCCATTTAAATACCACGCTTGGCAAGTGGTCTGATAATCACATCATTATTTTGTTGATTTGCTGCCCAAATCCTAAATTTGTCACTTAGTCGCTGTTGCGAAACCCATAGGATGACATGGGGTGATAGCTGCTACCACTCAGAGATTCCATTTATATAAAATAAATTTTGATCAGTACCTAATTGACCAATTTGGACCAAATTATTCAAATGTAAATGGCTCATCAGTGTGGGACCAAAGTGGTATGAAAGTTTTATGGCCAAGCTTAGCCGGTTTGGGATACAAATTACTGAGTCCACTGCAGGCTTTGTTGTATGACAGCATTGTTAATGGGTGTTTCTTGTGTGAGTTTTTACTTCATTAATATTTGTTTTTGCGTCTGAGAAGTTTCTCAGGCATGCAGTGTCAGATCAATGTTCTTAGGTCAACATAACTGCCGTCGGTCTGCTTTGCTTTGTGAGGCTGTTCTCAGAGTCACGGACTTTTACCATCTCCGTTACCCTGGCGCTTCATTGTTTTATATATTTAGCATTCTTTTGTTTGCATCTATCTTTATTTACTCATTGCTGTAAATTTTTCTCTAGACATTGGCTGATTTCGGCGCAAAACGAAGGCGAAAAAGTTAGGTATTTCGAAGTTAATAATAAAGTTTATAATCGCTGAATTGTCACATTTAGAGAGAGCGACGGAAATATATGTCAGGATCGTATATTATTTGTTGATAGTCGTGATGGGACCATATCAAACAAATCTACAGATTCGCCATTGACGTCATCTCGATTTCTTGTAACATTTGAAGTCACTTGGCTATTGGGTTTTTGTGTTATTTTTTCTCTCCATCTCGAATAGTCAATCATAGATTTAATCAATTTTAATCATTGGTATATTTGATCACTTCATTAAGATATGACAATGTTGTCCCCTTACATCAAGTCACATCAACATTGCTGTCCCGCGTAAGAAAGCGGTTACAAGTGCCAAGCCATACTAATATCATTATGATGATTATACATGATTAATAACATCAATTACGAGTATCATGCGGAAGTGAATTTTTTTGTAACATAGAGTCAGAATAATTTTATAATTGTGTCGGAAGAGGACGCAAGCTATATCCATGGAACAAGTAATTCCCTATCAAAACCCCTCACCCCTCCTTATCGCAAGCGGCGCCCCTCTGTCCCCCAGGGTACAGAACCTGGAGTCGTCGCTAGAGAACATGCTCTCGTGTGGTATGCTGACGGAGCACCTGTGCTACGGTGACGGGTCGCTCCTCGTCACGCTGTGGCGGGCGACGGAACATGTGCGGCACACTGTACGCATAGTCCCGCCACAACACGCGCTCTCCCTACTGCTAGAACACGAACGGTGCGTTGCAATCGTTGATTTGATAGTAGTTTCCAATGTAGTAGTGTCTCATCCGGCTGGTTACCAAGTCCCCAAAACTGTATTCGAGGGAGTCTTGAAGGATGAAGACAGTAGAATGTTTGGAAATCTACTGTATATGGCCTTGGTATTGACACATTTCTATTTATGCAGATACACAAAGCTGTATATCATGTCAACTGTGTCGTGAGTTATATATGAAGTCCTATGTCGTCATCATCATGTACAGCCTGCGCCAGTCCGCTGTTGGACATAGGCCTCTACCAAAGTGCGCCACTCGATTCGGTCCTCTGCTCTCCGCATCCATTCCCGTCCGGCTTCCCTACGTACGTCGTGTTTCCGCCTAGCCATATAAGGGATAATCGTACGCTACGTTTGCTTAGGTATCATCTGCTCCAGCAGTTGTCGGTCCTTCGGCAAATATGACCAGCACACTGCCACTTCAGCTTGCTAATATGGTGAGCTATGTCGGTCACTTTGGTTCTTTGACGGATCACTTCGTTATTATCGCAGTAGGTTCAACAGAGAGACTCCGAGCATATATTGGTTGATAGCAAAAGCGTCGTTCTTCGAATTGTTTAGTAGATTAACACGTGGATCTGCCTGCTTCTTTCATCATTGGCTGCTCCCCTGTGGTACGCCACAATGACCCGTCCATAGTCGTTTGCATCCTGAGGATCTTATCAAAACGTTCCCAGTTCTTGGTCCATCTAGGATTGGCCTGGTAGAACTCTCCTCTTATATCCTATCGGTTATCCGTTCTTGAAGCGATATGGCTTGTCCATTGTCACGTGAGCTAGTCGAGCTATGTCTGTGACTTTAGTTAATTTATGCGTCATTCACAATTCTGATTGAGGCTTGTGGGTTAACACATGTCTTTCTTATGTGTAATTTGTGACAAACTCAATTCATTCGACATTATATCATAAGAAATGCTCTATAAACCTTAAGCTATAACAATAAGTTGGTATATCTTAAATAACTACATTCAAAAAAGCGATGTAGCGATTATAACATCATCTTTTTGTTGCTATATATATAAATTTTATGTCTCAGATGACTTTCATAACCTTAGACCTTGGTTCAAGTGATAAATATTACCAAAGATGTTACATAACTGTGTAGAATACTCTGGAATGTAAACTGTGTTGTTGATACTGTTTGATACCAGTTCAGTAGTTTGGTGGTAGCAGTTAAGGACGGTGGTGTCATTGACATTGAAAAATTGGTAAGATATTTGTTAGTTAATGAATAAAACAAAATATATTTTTTTATTGAATAAATATAGCGTAAAGTTTATTCGATGCTGATTGCAGTTGCTTACTGAACGATTTTTTAAAAATCATGCAATAAAATCCTTGACTGCATTTCTAACACATAAGTGAGTCGGTCCTGAGGTACGGGAGGGTACGTTTGACGTTTCGTAAACACACCCTCCGGTACCGCTCCCGTACCTCAGGAACCGACTCAGTTATGCGTTGAACCTGTAGTAACTGAAATTTCGAATGCCTTTTTTATTACAACCACCTTGCCAGTAACTATAAAAAATATTCAGAAACGCTGTTGATTTTAGATAGTAAAAGTTACTCTGCCGGTGTCCCATAAGCTTCCATGATAAATACTAAGTTTCGGTTACTGTAATGTTGACGCCCCGTCCCCTTGCAGTTGGTGCTGTCTCTAATGTTCCTTCCCCCACTGTTTCAGTTTCAACAAGATGCCGCTGCAGCTGACGAAGCCCGCCCCCCAGTGGAAGACCACTGCCGTCATCAACGGCGAGTTCAAGGACATCTCGCTGTCAGACTACAAGGGGAAATACGTCGTGCTGTTCTTCTACCCCCTAGATTTGTTAGTACCAACTCAGATGTTTGATTGCATGACAGTTTGACTTTAGATAGAAGGAACCCACACTTAGCTCGACGAGTCAGTGAGCTGATAAATTTGTATGCTTTATATAGAATTACTATTTCTAATGCCGCGGAAATAGAGTACTTTATTGGCCGGCACAACATCAACATTTGCATATAAGTCTAATGCAATTTAGATTGCATAGATAACTTAAATATAACAATAAATATTACTTATTATTACCATATTACTTGTAATGTTGTTTAAAAAAATTACAACCATTTAATACTTTTTCAACAATAGACTACAATATTCATATATGTTTGTACAAAGAGCATTAACCCCTAGAAGATAAGTCCTTGCATGACATGTGAAGCATGAAATACTAAGCCATCCCGTGGTGTAGTAGGCCAAGGCGTACCTCAAAAAGTGTACTTGTAAGCAAAAGGTCGTAAGTGTATGCCAATCAGGTTCGAAGCCCTTTGTTTAACATTTATGTTATATATAATACTACCATAAAAGTATATATGCTAAAATTCTAAATAATTAGATTAATTGAGATTTATATAACTGTAAACATGTGTTGCTTACGATGTCGGCTCATTTTTTTTTCTTTCACTTTTGACAGATTCGGTTGATATGACATTCTTCTAGGCATTACTATTCTAGGGGTTTAAAATTAAAAATTGTAATTTAAAAGCCAGAGTGTGTTTACCTTGCATATATTATCTCTTCTATGCGCATCAATTAAACCGCGATTTGGGAACGAATACAAGCATTACCTTTAAATGCTAAATTATTCTGAACTTTGAACGTTGTAACAATCTTTTTTCCGGCTCAAACCGGTTTTAGAGTCGTTTAAATACACTAAACCGAATATTAAAAACATTACGTTTCGATAATTAACGAGTGGGTAGACTTGAAATTATACGTGGAATTTTTTAGGTGTCTTATGGAACATCTGTAAACCGCTGACATCTCGATGCGATCACAAATCTTGAGAAACGCGCTGTTTTTTACCTGATCCCCTTTCGGGTCTTTGAGGAACCGTGATTGCCTGAAAACTTTGATTTTAAATGAAATTAACTTCCCACGTCAAGTTGCCTGCCTATCTGTATTCTACAGGATTCATTTTCGAGAGTGGGCAAAAAGATTTAGATTCCGCCATCGTCATTCAAATATCGGTCATACAGAAAAGCGGCAGAATGTACACAGTAAAACTCCCACATCTCGCAGAAATCTTACGCGTATCATTGTAGACCACATTAACATCAGGTCAGATTGTGGTCTCTCAAACTCAAACCAATGCTCAACTCAAGCTATATTTGTTCGCCGGCTATTCTAAATAAATAATCTAAGCTAATTCTAAGATACGGATATGAATATGTAACAGTGACGACTCTGAATCGAGTCCACCTGAAGAGAAGCCACTGCCCCTCAAGGGTGAGGCCAAAAGGAGGCTATGCCCCTGCATCTGCCCCCTGTTCAGATTAAGATCCCCGAAGACGGAAAAATGTACCAATCACAATGTGTAAGGTATTTTGGGCATCTGTGTTCGTGGTGTCTTCTACAAGTATTCGAGCTGCTCATCTTCTGCCGTTGTTTGGACATCGGCTACATAACTATGCATACACACATGCCTTTATCTGTCACATTTCATGAAGGGATTGCGGGCGATTCACAGGTTCGGAGCACACATGTTTAAGTTTAGATTTTTTTCTGAAGTGAAGTCATATTACTTTTCTTTTGTAAATATACTTAAGTTTACGAAAAGACTCAATTTAAAATATTTCCCAAATTATGTATAAAAAAATAATTAATGAAAACTTTTTGGTAGCTTTGAAAATTTAGATTTCTTTTGTGCTATGCTGAGTCAAGGAATCTAACATATGCTTGTGGCCTCTCGCTCTGCTTACACTATAAACCATGGGATCGCTCAACTTTCCTTTCTTACTTAAAGTACTCATCTATCCACTATGATAATACATGCATAGTTACATTCACCAAACCCATAACTCCCCTTTGTTCTTCGCCGTAGTCGGTATAGGTAAATGCTAATTCATAGCAATAAAACCTGCTTTCTACACGTGCTTAAATTATGTTTTATCTATAGATAACATTAAGATCATAGGTCAAAATACATCTGAGTTGTTTAGATAAACACAGAAATCTGGTGCCACTAAAAGTGATAATTTTGATATTACATTGCTATTGAGTTAAATGTTGATATAATGTCTTCTGAATTCAAAGAGACGTCTCAAAGTTTGACAGGTAATGACAATAATAGATTGGTCTCTCTCGCACTTGCAGCACGTTCGTATGCCCGACTGAGATCATCGCGTTCTCCGAGCGCGCCGACGACTTCCGCAAGATCGGCTGCGAAGTGATCGCCGCTTCCACCGACTCGCACTTCACACACTTGGCGTGGATCAACACTCCCCGCAAACAAGGTACATAGAGATTCAGATTACAAAATTAATCAACATAATTGTTAGTTAGCTGCTCCTTTCCATCGCCTAAATATCCTATAATATGTAAGTAGACGAACGAAGGTCACTGACATAGCTCGACGAGTCAGTGAACTGAAGTGGCAATGGGCAGGCCACATCGCTCGAAGAACCGATAACCATTGCGGAGTAAAGGTTCTCGAGTGGCGACCACGTACCGGGAAACGTCAACCAGGACGTCCCCCTACTAGACTGACTGACGACCTGGTTAGAGTCGCTGGATGCAGGTGGCTCGGGACCGGTCGATGTGGCGTACCATGAGGGAGGCCTATGTCCAGAAGTGGACCCGGCTGATGATGATGATCTAAGTATATCAAAAAATAAAACTAGTCTTATTCTACGCTTATCATCAGTAGTTGAAAAGTTTGCGACACAAATACATGTGAAAGTTTATTTTGTTGCCTCCATGGACTAATGGCCACGCTTGGATTAACAATCCGTAGGTCTCGGGTTCGATTCCCATTAGAATTACTCGGTTTCGTTGGTGGTATGGCATTTTCTGTGTCCGTCTAGCTAGCTACAAAGCTTACATTTGCTATGAAACAGCAGTGCTAATAGCACTTGGTCCGGTTGCAAAGGTAACAGTTAGTGACTGAGAGCACGTTTTCCATGCAACTGACTTATCTTCACTTACCATCAGGTAAGGTGAAAGTTAACCCAAACCCGTCATACATTTTCTGTTGACATTGACAACACTTCGGTTGCTTTTCCAATAAAAAAAATGTAATTTAACTTGACAAGACGATATCATTAGAGGTTGCTGCCTGAAGCAGCTGTGAGAAGCAGACATGCGGCCAGTGTTGGTGAGGTTCTTCTTGGTCCCTGGTTTGTGACCATATAAACTAGATCTGTTTGTTTCCCATCAACTAACGGTTGTTGTACACTTCAGGTGGCCTCGGTCCGATGAACATCCCCATCATCAGCGACAAGTCTCACCGCATCGCGCGCGACTACGGAGTGCTGGACGAGGAGACCGGCATACCCTTCCGGGGGCTGTTCCTCATCGATGACAAGCAGAACCTGAGACAGATCACCGTCAACGATCTGCCAGTCGGACGGTGAGCATATAGCTACACGACTAGCGCCCCAGGTCTTTTCGTGAACACTATTCCAGCTACGTAAAGAACTCACGTTCTCCAGTAACCCGCTCAAGGATCGGTACTATGACGCACTCGAACTTTCTCACACATGCACGTGTGTACGTTCGATGCGTGCCGATATCACGACATTTGTTTGAAGTGTCTGGCCTGTGTTATTTTTGCCCCAAACTTATATAAATGTAATATGAACGACGCATGGTGGTTATGGTAAATACCCTCATGGAAACCTCACCCCGAGGTGGTGATCTATAAGGAAGAATGTCCAATGGTGGACTATTTTAAATGTACGATTGATTTCTATTTGGCTGTCATCTCACCTGATGGTAAGTGACGATAAGGCCTTTGAACGGAAAGCGTGCTCGTCCAGAAGCTAATGAGGTGCGGGCTCTGATACCTTTCATATCTAGACTCGACAGTGCTATTAACACAGCGGTATTTCGGCAGACTTGGGTTAATGGTAGCTGGCCAAGCGTGTGCCGTAATTCGTAAAACAACCGCGGATGTGCGTGTAAACAGATTTTGCGTGCGTCCATGTATTTCTCCGGTTTTTATATCTCTTAATCTAACGTGTATTTTTAGCAACTTTTTGCTTAAAATTTTATTCATATCACATTACGTAGGTTCACCCCTCGAAATGAACGCACTTTATTTAATGGGACCTTATATAGCAGACATGAGAATTTAATAACTGCATTATCATATGAGCACATCTCGTATAATGTAAACACGCGACCTTGTGCGTGCATTGTATCACTCGGGACCGCGGTCCCTGCACGGCACGGATGTTTTACAGCATAAATACACCTACCTAGTACCATGGATCCATTAAGTACCTACCTGTTTATTGTGAAACCTCTCTAAGCTTTGGTCATACAGTTTGATAAATTTGTCGATTCTTGTCACATTATTCGTATTCATATTCAAGAGGTATGGGGTTTGTAGCCGCGCAGTCACAGCTTTAGAATAGGTTCGCCCCTAACATAGGCCGGACACTTCGAACAAATGTCGTGATATCGGTTTATATTCATATACATAGAACGGATAACGTTTGTGCGCGCATGTGTGAGTCAATTCGCCCGCGCTACAATAACGATCCGTATCTGGGTGAGCTTCTTGCGGGGGGTGAGGTATCGCGGTTTGGTGGGAGGCGGTGATCGTCTGTTCTCTACATAGTCACAACATCTGGCTGGTTCGACTGCTCAGATTATAAAAGTGGCGAATCTGTGAGGGAGGAAAGGAGTAGTGAGTTGACCTCGCCTCCTAGTGGCTGCATAACTGGTCTCACACTCCTGAGGTCCCGGGTTCGATTCGATACAAATTAGTACTTGGTTTGGTAGGCAGTGCGGCATTCTCTATGTCCGCCTGGCAAGGACCACTGCCATCTAAGGCTTTGGGGAAAGTACGCTGTATATACAAGCGACCTTATCGTCACTTGCCACCAGGTGAAACGAAGGCCACGTGCAAATCCATTATTATACACAGAGAGGCATGTGTCCAATGTCCAACAGTGGACTTCGAGCTATTGATGATGATATGAGTTTTAGTGGTATGCTTCAGTTGTTGAATGAGGTCCCATGTTCTTATGTGTAAACCAAATTAATTTTATCTGTTGAGTGGGTGGTCGATGTTACTTTTTGGTTTTAGCCCCGAATTTAGGATAAAATTGGCCTATGTCATCCCGTGGGTGTCGTAATAGGCGACTAAGGGAGATAGCTTTACTATTTAATTTTTTATTTTACAAATCACGTTATGGGAAGTGCAGTTTTGTTTTGGCAGTCTGCGAAGGATATTCATGTAACTGATCCAGCTGACAATTGTTACAGACTCTGCTGCCATGTACTAAGGCGTATTTATAAGCTAATAAATGGTGCAATGTTTGTTGACAGGTCGGTGGAAGAGACCCTCCGCCTGGTGCAGGCGTTCCAGTTCACAGACAAACACGGCGAGGTGTGCCCGGCCAACTGGAAGCCAGGCACCAAGACCATCAAGCCTGACACCAAGGCTGCGCAGGAGTACTTCATTGACGCCAACTAAACACCGACGTGGAGAGCAGGGGGAGGGGGTCATTTCAACTTGTACCATGCTAGGGTCTTTTTTAAAACTTGTTTGTATTGATGTTTTCTAAGATTCAGACGCCATTTTGAAAACTGAAATGGTCTTCAATCAGCCAGGTTCATCAAGGCTTATCGTTGTTATTGTAAAAGATACTAAAGTAGTGATAAAATGTGCACATAAAACATTTTATTGAGAATACTGAAGAAATGGCTGTGGCGTAAATTCACGGGTAAAGAAATAAAAGAACTTAAAAAACGGTTGTAAGGTGTAACGACCATTGCCTCTCTCGAAAAGGGATATTGAAGACAAAAACAGCTAGGTTCTTGGGGATGAATATTTTTTAAAAAAAGTCAAATTATGGGGCACATTTTATTCCTCAAGTAGATTTTGGAATACTTTTTACCTTTTGAACTACATATCGATACGAAACTTTTTATACTAAACATTTTTATTATTAAACTACTTGAAATGAACACCCGACCCTTAATTTTAAGTTTGAATTTTGTTACGAAAATAGCATTGATGAACCTAAGATATTTTATGAATCAAAATAGAGGTCATCGTTGCAATCTTCGCATTTTTTTGTTAATATAAATTCTGGTTTACAAGAAAGAAAGCATTTATAATAGTGAGTGAATCTCAGACGGCGCCGGATAGTTTGACAATAATGCTATGAATGCAGTTTCCGTAGAACGCCTTTGAACTATTTAGTAAACGTAATTCATAATCAGTATTGATGGAGATCCTAAATTTAAACACAATCGAGGCTGTAATAAAGAGCTGTTATTATCATATTGTTGTGTTTTATTTGGTAGCTTTACGAGCTTTACATTGTTAAAATCAATATATGTAGTTATATATATACTCATTATGTATATTGCCGTGTTGGTTTCTAGCTAGGCCTTCACTAATGCTAAACTAAACTGTAGGTTTTAATTAAATTGAGGCATCAGCAACAAAAATACAATGAACAAAAATATGTTTAAATAATAATAATTTTAGATGAGGTGTATTTTTTTAAACCGACTTCAAAAAAGTTTTTATTGTATGTGTGTTTATCGATAACTCCGCCAATAGTGAAACGATTTTGATATTTTTTTGTTTTGTGTGGTCTTATATAAATTTTATCGAAATCGATTGATCCCTCTTTCGAGAATATCAACAAAAACTAAATTTTCAAGGCAATTGAAGTCTATTTTCAGTTCTTTTTGAACGCGTTAATTGTTGAAGATCTAAAAGTTACAGCTTTATTATATTTCTGAAGGGTTTTATAGAATTTAGATCGATGGGGAAGATTATTCCAGATCTTTGTAGATGCATACTTGAAACTACCCTGAAAAGCAGAATATTGAATGACGAACTAGCAGGATGGATTCATTTGTCGTGGCCTAGCAGGTTTCCTTTAGGGCTAACACATGATCAGCCAGGAAACGTCCACTGCTGAACATAGGCCTCCCACGCTTGCATCCAGCGGCTGTCCGCGACCTGATCTAGTAGGGGGAGGGCCTAGTACATAGTTTCCGTTACAGGCATATAAATAATACTCAAGTTTGGATGGATATATTTTTTGCAATTAGTACAGCTACGAGTAGCATACTTGCCAGTACCTCATAATTTCCTGCCCTGGCTCGTCGACCTAAAGAGCGTCTTGGTCCGAGAAGTCGCCATTCGTTCCTTTTATCGGTGAGCACGCTTCCATTTCTTCCAACTATTGCACTCATGTTTACTAAGATGAGACGAATGTAAAAACCATATCGGAAATTCGTTGCGCATGAAGCCCACAAAAAATTGATAAAAAAATGTATTTTTATTTTATTTATTTAGAGACACCAACAATGTTACATTCCAAATGCTTACAAAATACAAACTTACATAACTAAATTACTAAAAATGTTAACTTAATTATAGGTATCCACAGCTTACACAAAAATTAACGTTAAAAAGAATGACAGTCAAAAATGGAAATACAGAAATATAGAATTACAGAATTATGTTTTTAAACTTGGGATTTAAAATAGAAATTTTGAATTTTTTTCTTAAAATCTAACAAACTATCATGATTAATATCTAAATCTAAAAATTTGAAGACAGCGTTGTACAGTCTAACTGATCTAGACAATGGAGAGTTGAAACCCAAATTTGACTTATGTACTGATACATTAAGTATTTTTGGTTTGGTTTAAGTATTTTGCCTAGGATGTCGGTAATGTAATTTTGTAATGTATGTAATTTTTAACTGATGAAGTGAATGAAAAAACAATATACTTTTGAGATTTTGGAAGGCCAAAGCTTCAAATATATTTTAACAATTTCAGTAATGTAGTTTCTCCAATCATAGGTGTAATCATACATGTAGATTATACCATGTTAGAGAATATTCTGTTATAAAACAGTATAGTTATGTCACGTCGCTAAAATCATAGACGAACTAATAGAAACTACGAGCTACGGCATGTTACAAATACGCCTGACTGATTACACTTAGCAATAACAGAAACAGGTGTCAGTTCTGATTGTAAAGCTACAGGCTTTGTTCTGTGAACCTACTTATTGTAGAGCTAATAGGAGGTACAATGTAGTATTACAGGTATAAAGCATAACTGAGCCTGTTCCTGAGGTATGGGAGCGGTACGGGAGGGTGCGGAGGGCCCGCTCCTCAGTCTATCTCAGTAACAGACTTGGTTATTCGTTAGACTTGTAGCTAGTTTATATTATTATAATGCTAGTTCTATGCACATACATACAAAATATACATAAGATAACAATTTATCCATGACACGCAATAATTCATCTAGTAAGGAGAGCGCCTGCCTGGTACACGTTTCCCGGTATGTGGTCGCCACTCGAGAACTCATACTACCCATGGCTATCCGTATTTTGTGAGTGGCTTGCACATTTTAGCTCAGGTGAGTTCGGTGACCTCATTTCGTCTATAGGTTCCAGAGTTTATCACTCCGGGCATAGCTCGTTCCATGGCTCGCTGAGTGACTTTAAGGTTGTCTATTCGGCCAACGGTGAAAGAAAGAAAGAGAACGCTTTATTTCGGCACACAAAACCAAAACTAGCCTGTTTAAAATAAATTGTGACATGTACGAAAAAGATATTCACTCAGCTTATTGCCGCAGTGGTGCATCAGAATTCTAATGCACACATAATCAAATAATAACAATAAATCAATAACCATAGAATAGATAGATAATAATACCTTATTCTTACTTCAACAGTATCGTGTTAATCCATTACACGTAACATCTACAGAAGCTTTTTATGCGTGATCTAGTAACAAACACTCAAATATCAACTTGAAGTGTGGTCTCAACTTTAGATTAGAACCACCTCGACTCAGAGAAAAATATTCAGAAGATGGGAGATGGGCGCAAATCTACCTATTGAACAACATCTTACTGCGATCTCCAATCCACCCGCCAAGCTTGGTGATTTATGCCTCATGGAAGTAGTGATCTTAGAAGCTCATGTCCAGCAGACAAACGAAATACCTACTTGAACATTAAACAATCAGTCAAGTTCAAAATAATTTAAGTATTGTAGGAAATAAGATATAAATAAGATCTGTATGGTATAATATCATTGTGAATTTTCTAAACTCAACCCAAGGTCACTCTCTAAACTTGCTACAAAAGTAACAAAACAACCTGCGAAGCGATGTGTGCGCACGTGAAAAAAATAGACCAATCCGAGTCGCGTGTGGGTCTCCCGCTCGCCCCGTACCCCGCCGGTGCCTGGCGCACGCTAGCTTGCTTGTTGTTTTGTTTCTTGCATTGCGTGTTGAACTACATCACGGGTCGCGCGTGCGCCTGCGGTCCCTCCCGTTCAATTTAAACTCGAAAATACACGCGTTCAGTGTCGACAATCACCATGGATTCGGTAAGTTTGTTTTATTTCTACCGACGTTGCATTTCATAGTTATGTTGTTGTATTTAATGGTGTTCCAGCAACACTTTTTGAAGTATAACAGACTGCAAATTGATCACAAAACTGGCATTGCATTCTTTCTAATTAATATAAGTGATAGCTAAGCTACTTTCTGTCGAGATAATGTACGTAGTGTCCAAACAAAATTGGGAGCATAATGACAGGAAAACCGAAATTTTCTAAGTTTTTTTTTCCTCAGCGCCCCCTTTTGTAGACCCTAACCCCCCTAAAAATCTATATTTATAAAATTTAAGACTTTGGTTTTCTCATGGATTCCATTGCCAGAACTAAGTCAATTGAAATGGGACCACACGGGATGCACCAGCTTTCAAATAAAAAAATAATTATACAAATCGGTTCTGTTCTGAGGAAACAAACATAAAATTCAGCTTGCAAGATTTGACCCGAACATACATACATACATACAAACATTGCAAGTTAAATAAAAGCTTTTAAAAAACATACCCGTCGAATTGAGAACCTCCTTTTTGAAGTCGGTTGAAAAGAAAAACACAGTGAATCACTATGATTAAGATTCAAGTCCCCGTCTCTTTGTGCACCCCAAACAGATAAGCCAAGTGAAAGTCCGCTGACAATTATAATTGTGATTTTTGCCGGTTAAATTGAAATCATTTACTGAATACTTTTTTGTAAAGATTGTTGAAGTTAGGTCTACAATCTACATTGCTGTGATATTTTATTTTACAAAACTTATGACGGCAGATATTCGTGCGACGATAAGGCGGTTATTATATATATATAATATGTATTGTTTTACATTACGAGAATAAAAAGTGCTATTAAAAGTGTTTGGCGCCAGACTAAGATATCACGGTGGTATATTAACCGAACAGACTTACTTGACTTACCAGCCCGTGTCTGTCCACTGCTGAAGATAGGCCTCTCCAAACGTGCGCCACTCCTTCCGGTCCTCAGTCGTCCTCATCCACTCGCTTCCCGCGCAGGCTGGAGGCCGTCCCACCCCGCGTCTCCCGGTCCGAGGCTCCTCGAACCGATCAGAACCGGGTACCAATAAGTACTGAACCCGCAACTTTCGTATTTTGATCCCAACAGTGTAGTCTTTTACAGTCAGTGTAGACATGTGCATAACCTCAGTCGTTTCTTCACTAAACAAGCCTCTCGTACCGCTTCCATACCTCAGGAACAGACTTAGTTATGGGCAGTTAAAATGTTTGTGAACGAACCTTATCTGTGAACAGTGGACGTCATGGGGCAGCAGCCTGGAGCTGGAGCCGTGGTCTGCACACCTGGCATCCCTGAGCAGCACTCCCGCGCACTCCGGCGAGCGGCCACGCGCCGCGAGCTATGCCGAGTGTGAGTACCTGTAACCTACATGTGTCTACATTCAGACATATATACAACTTTAGAGCTATTATCCTGCTGATTTTAAAGCAAAATTTGAAAATAGGTCGAAAATCAAGAAGAAAGAACGTATAGCCGTTGTGTTGAAAAATTAAAAATATTTTTATGGTATTTAAGTAATATGTTTTATTTTTATTTTACGTATACATTTCTGAATGCAGGCAAGTTCTAGTCAAGACCTTTCATTTGAAACCAAACATCATTTATCTGAAATATTATTTTTATGGCCTCTTACAAACCGCCATTTGAGATTTTATGTGACGTCATGTAGCTTTCAACCCTCGGACAAAAACATCGCTTGTAACTTCTAATGACACCTCATTTGTCAAAACACCCGATGATTATTATATGAGATATGAGGGAACAGATGAACATAACACAAAGGTTGCTAAAATCATAACCCTATTATTGGCTTCGACGTAGTCGGGAAATTTTTAAATGATGTTGTTATTGCCACGGGCGTCGTAAAATGCGACTAAGGGAAAACTTTTAGGAGATGGACAGATCTATCTATGTAACAACAACTTACTGCGATCGCCAATCCGAATGACAAGCGTGGTGGTTATATCAAATCCCCTCCTACCTAATTCTAAGGAGCGAGCGAGCACTCAGTTAGCAATGGAACGAGCTATGCTCGCAATTTCTCTACGTGATAAGGCCCGGAATGAGGAAGTCCGTAGACGAAGGTCACCGACATAGCTCGACGAGTCAGTGAGCTGAAGTGACAATGGGCAGGCCACATCACTTGAAGAACCAATAACCGGTGGTAAGTACAGGTTCTCGAGTGGCGACCACGTACCGGGAAACGTCTACCAGGCCGTCCACCTACTAGATGGACCGACGACCTGGTTAGAGTCGCCGGGTGCAAGTGGCTCGGGACCGGTCGATGTGGCGTACCATGAGGGAGGCCTATGTCCAGCAGTGGACGTTTCCCGGCTGATGATAATAATTATAAGGAATAGTTATTACTAATTTTATGTATTGATTGTTAGCATTGATATTAGCTAGGAATTATCCATGCACTGAATAAAAACTAAAGTACTTACATATACGAGTACAAGCGATAGCAAAGTATTATTTCTGCTTGGAAGGTCTCCCATCGCTTGCGTCAAGTTTGTTAAGACATGTCATGATTTGTAAAATGATAATATTAAAAAACTACACTTGTTACCCCTAAAACATACACGAGGAATCATAATTAGGTCACACACCTGCGCTTGCTTCGCGTCGGGTGCGCGGCGTTGTCGGTATTCACAAAGAAGTTCGTAGTACCCGCGCCGCTAATTTATTACTTGTTTGGTTTCGATCAGCGCTTCAAGGACCGAAATGTGAGATGAAAGTCGTACCAATGTTGCCACTATAGTACTAATAAGAATATACGTATATCATGGCATTAGTAGGTATTATTTTTTATATACAAAATGATTGGTCAGGACACAAAAACATCTTTATTAAGAGATTTAAGAAACTTCAATATGAGGGTTCTTTACAAGAGCAATAGGTGTCAACAAATCATCTATTATTGTCTGTACGTCTGTATGTTTGTACACGCGTCACGCATAAACTACTACACGAATTTGCGTTGAGCCTCTACGAGGTTACAGCCCCTAGGCTTGGGTTTGCATCAGGTGAGATTGCAGAGGACCGCTATTTTCCTGATCATGGTGGAGTCTAAAAGGAGTTTTTTGCAACCTTTGTATAGATGCAGGCTCGTCTGCTCCCTCATATTTCTTAAACCACTGATTGTATATTGACAAATGAGTTATCGTAGAAGCGTTGCATTTCTTCGCGGGCTATCATCATCATCAGCCGGGGAACGTCCACTACTGGACATATGCCTCATCCATGTTTATGAGGGCTCATGGTATAATCACCACACTTGCTAGACGGGTTGGTGATCGCAGTATTCGGTTTCGTTCTTCAGGAAGAGGCTGCTGCCCCTCCCCCCGGTTTAGTTTTCCCTTAGTCGCCTCTTACGACACCCACGGGAAGAGATGGGGTGGTTTCACTCTACGCTGGAACCACAGGTAAGATATATTTATAGTCAATTGTTTTAGATCATTTAAGCTGTAGCCATAAAACTCATTTTATGCAATATTTCCATGCCCACTCTGGTTAACTATAAGAACTGCAACTGTCTATGAATTTTGATTTCATATCGATTCTTGTCATCGGGTTTTAGTTTATAAAATGTCTTCTTCAATATATGTTGACAGTGTCAATATCGCGCCGGTCCCTGAACGACGTGTGGGAGGAGTTCCGTCTGAACGGCTCCGACAGCCCCTACGACCCGGAGGAGGACAAGCTGCGGCTCTGGGAGCGGCCAGGTGAGGTGCAGAGACGATGTATACCGCATACAGTCATTATACGCATCACCAAAGTGAAATGTTCAATACAAACCATTGATCTTTCCAATGCGCTCATGTATCAGAGGACAGAGAAATCGTTTGATTACATATTGTTGAAGAGTTGAGAGTTTGACCGCCTCCGTAGCCTAGTGGCTACAACGATGGACTCACAATTCTGAGGAGTTCGATCCTTAGTACCTTTCGGTACTTGGTATGGTTGGTGGAAAATGCTCCCATTTTTTATGTCTGCCCGGCTAGCTACCACCATGTTACGTAAGTCTGCTGATCAGCAGTAATAATAGCACTGTTGTGCTCCGGTAGGAATGGTATATCAGAGCCAGTGCATCGCCTCATTAGCTTCTGGATGAGCAAGCATCACTTACTATCTGATGAGATGAAGGCCACGTAGGACTTTTCATAGAAAAGATGTTTAAAAACCAGCCATCAGCTAGCGACTACGTAAGATCATGAAACAGCCTGCCACACGTGATGATCTTGGGAAGCCCTTCATGGCAAGCTGGTGTTGGACATGATAGTGTCCAGCTGTGGATATACAAGTGTGAATGTATTGTTTGACGTGTCGCCAGCTCCCGCGGTGTCGTACATGCGCCAGCGCTCGTGGCCTGCGCCCGAGGCGAGCCCCGCCGCCCCGCTTCCCGCCCCGCTCCCCGCATCGCCCCTCCTGCAACACTCGGAACGCCCCTCCGTCGATACACGAGTCGGAGCTGGATGTGAGTATTTGTCACACCTTCAAATTCAAATTCAAATAAACTTTATTGCACAAACACACAAAATAAAAAAAACAGAAAAGAAAAGAGAAGAACATAAAAGGTACAATGAAGGCGGCCTTATCGCTAAAAGCGATCTCTTCCAGGCAACCTTGGGGCAGAAGAATCGTGTGATTAAGAAGGGGTAAGTAGGTGGTGCTAAATATATATTAATAAATAAATAAATAATAATATATAATATATATATATATATACAATACATACACGATTATGAATAATGATATGATAATGAATAAACAAACAGAAATCAAAGGAGAAGAAGAGAAGAGGAAGGAAGGAAAGAAGAAGAAAAAGGCTGCTAAGAAACGATCTGCTCAAGGAAATATGTTTTTAGGTTAGATTTGAAGGATTGTAAGGAAGGGGCTCGTCTGATGGGTTCAGGGATAGAGTTCCATAGTCGGACGCTCTGGACGGAAAAGGATTTTGAGTAAAATTTTGAGGAATGAGAGGGGAAGTCGAGTTGGAGGGTCTCAGAAGAACGTAGAGGGCGAGTGAGACTTGAAGAACGGAAAGAGAAACGGTCTTTAAGGTAGGAAGGAGTACGAGGATTAAAAAGGATTGAGTAAAGAAGTGAGAGTACATGCAAGTCCCTACGGCGTCGGACTGGGAGCCACTTCAGCTGTGCTCGAAATTCAGAGACATGGTCGTATTTACGTAAGCCAAATATGAACCTGATGCAGTAGTTCAGGCGATCAAGTTTATCAAGTAGCTCCACAGTCAGATCTAGATAACATGCGTCGGCATAATCAAGTATGAGTAATAGGAGCGATTATGCAAGTGCAATTTTAGTGCTAGTTGGAAGGAAGTTACGAAGACGCCTTAGCGAACCACCAGCAGCAAAAATCTTCCTGCTGACCTCCGCAACTTGACTTTTCCATGACAGAGTGCTATCGAAGAGTACCCCCAAGTTCTTGACGGTAACACCTTCATGCCTTAACCAGTGGAGGGCGCGCGCGTCACTCACTAAACATGCGCTCTGTAGAGCTTAGGTTACGGGTGATGAAAGACAAATGTTTTAAAAACAAATTATTAAATCTACCTTATATAAATAAAACGAAGTCTGCAAGCTGTTGATGATGATTGATGAAGTCGAGTTAGCTACACCATTTATAACTCAAAACGGCTGAACCGATTTGTATGATCTTTAATGTTTTGAATTTGTTTCTGTCCCGAATAACAGAATAAATATTAAAACAGGAGTTGAATTCACACACACAAAACTATTTTCTCATACATCCACAACCTAACGGAAAGTCGTATTGACTAAATTTGTAGAGGGATAGATAGGAGTTTCTCAATTCCACGAGTTTTTTTGGATGGATCGATTTTTGAGACAACCAACAAAAACTAAATTTTTTTGGCAATTGAAGTTGGTTTTTATTTCTTTTTGAACGCGTTAAATATTTTCTCTGTCAGTTTTATGCCATTATTCGTTGATAAATCGTTCGTAGTAAACTCACTCCGTACATCCATGTGAATCTCTTACGGCGTAACTGTTCGACCGTCGAGGGTCATGTCCAGCTGTGAATTTGCAGCTAATAACGCTGTGATGTTCCAGTGGAGGCAGAGGTGAGCGTGCTGTCAGGTCTGACCATCGAGCAGCGCCAAGTGCTGAACTCCCTGACGCCCGAAGTGCTGTACGCGCTGCTGAGGCAGCTGGAGCAGGACAGGAGGCTGGAGGATAGCAACAAGAACACCTGCCACAAGGTTCGTACCTTACGGCTTCATGGTAGGACGGACATTCTCAAAGACGTGCACTTTCGTAGCAGAGATAGATGTAGTTTGCTGGGCCATTTGGTTGGTAGTAGGGAATTCTGTTTGCCTGATATAAGCCTTTATCTGTAACTCAAGTTATGTATGTAGTACACGAGGACAATCCCGGTCGATGCTCGGCGTGGTTGGTGGTAGGACAATGTATATGTCCGCCTGGACAGCGTCCAAACAACAGAGCCAGAGTAATATTATAAATGCGAAAGTGAGTGTTTGTTTCTCTTTCTTTCCCATCATAACTGAGTGTCAGAATGCCTTGATTTTTTGTATACATAGCCTTAGAAATACCTAGCCTAGAGAAAGTGTTCCTATGGGATATTTTCCGATGTCCACGCCGACGAAGTCGCGGGCAAAAGCTAGTAATAAATAAATAAAATAACACCCCTGTTGATTTGAGGCTAAGCATACTTCAATTGTTGTTGTTCAATTCAAAACAAAATGAGTTGTTTTTCAATTCAAGTACATTATCCGATTGCTTAACGGTGAAGGAAAACATCGTGAGGAAACCTGCATGTCTTGAACAGGCATGTGAAGTCCGCCGATCCGCACTGGGCCCGCGTGGTGGACTATGGCCCATACACTCTCTGTAGGAGAGTAGGCCTGAGCCCCTCCAGTGGGAACATATATAGGCTGGTGATGAAATACTTCAATTCGACGTGTTTATCGTGATACTATCACATTTAATTTCATTTATTTGTCTCTAATAACAATACTGTACACAAGTTCTTACACAAATGCCACTTTAACCTCAGGTTACAATGGAGTGTCGCTTCTGCAAGAGCAACGGGGAGCGGGAGTCGTTCTACCGCTCGCACATGCTGAAGCTGTGCGACGGGCGCGTGGTGTGCCCCGTGCTGCGGGCCTTCACGTGCCCGCGCTGCGGCGCCAGCGGCGACCTCGCACACACCGTCAAGTTCTGTCCCTTGACTACCAAGGAGGGTGAGTGTCTGATGCTCTCAAAGGGACGTGCACGAGGGGAGGGAACCTACACGCAACCAGGTGGACGGGGAGCACAGCAAGGAGCATTTTCCGCTCCAATCATGATCATATATCCTATATCCTATAAAGAGCATCACGGCGGCAAAGCCATTTGAGACCCTATTGTACAAGAGGCATTAGGTCAGATGCCCGTTGAATTTGTAGTGACCTATAAGACATCATTACAGAATTACATTACATATTATTTAAAAATACTATGTTTTATTTTAGAGCGCGCGAAGGCAGCCAAGTTGATGCGCGGTATCCGCAAGACGAACCGCCGCCGCAGCTATGCAGCGCCATCTAGCGTTGGCGAAGTATACTGGGAGAATGCGCCATCTGTCCTTCCAGACACGAACTACTTCGATATTTACAGCACGCCGCTCGACCCGCTGTGGGCCGCTCTAGAACGGAAACTATCAATGCCCTGCGAATTATAAACCAGTAGTTAAGTTTGTGTTACCTATTATTTTCTTTGCAAAAATCCTAATTCCAGATAAAATATTCTAAAGTACAAACTAAATTTCCCAACTTTCAAATTAAGTTACACATCACGCAAAGCTTTGAATAACAAATTCTGTAGTATACAGTAGATAAGAACAAAAAATATCAGTCTTGCGTTACTATTCGAATGAGTAGTCTTTTGGTATTGTAAACATTAGTTCCTAAATTACATATTGAGATATTTGTACTTTGGTCATATCTGGAGATAGGTTTAGTACCGTTTAAACGAAGATAACCGCGGATTTTCGTCTAAACGTGGAATAATAAGCACTAAATATTGACGTGATTATGATAACTTGAATGTGATTAAATAGTAATGTTTTATGGTTAGAGTTAATCCTAACCGTTGATCAGTATTTTGTATTGTTAATTTGTAGTGTCGCTAGATGGCGCCTGCTTAGAGCAGGTTTATGTGATTTGTTGGAAAGGCAACAGAGTTCCAAAGTTATAGTAGCAATAAGCAATCAACTTTAGACTAGAGTTTATGTGAATTTAACACCACAACGAAATATTTTGTTGTGAGACAAATTATGGCTTTTTTTTGGTATTTTATTGGCATTGACCATGTGTAGAATGTACGTATATAATTACCGAAGGTATTTATCAATCAGTTGTATTCTTATATTATATTTTATATAAAACTTTATGGCAACTTAGTATATAAAATAAATTCAAGAGATTCAAATGCACTATTTTATAGCCAGACAATGACTGTGAACAACTTGTGTAAAACGAGCTTAAAATAACTAGATACCTACTCAAATATTTTAATTAACTTATATGGAGACATTGTAAAACAATAGACTATCAAAAAAAATTAGGAATGCTTATGACTCAGTTTAAAAAATATAATCGAATGATAAAAATGCACTATTTTAAAGTGACCGTGAACAACTTGTGTAACACGAGCATAAAATATCTAGATACCTACTTTAAAAACATTTTTATCTTTTCATTGATTGATACCTAACACAATAGAATATCAACCATCATAGGCATTACGTAAATGTGACTTGGCGGATTTTTTACTCATAAACGAAATACATTTTAAGTTTTATGCAACAAAACTCATGTATATTTTCTTGTTAAATGATGACTCATTAAAAAAGGAAATAGTAGCTTTTTTGTTAATAAACTTGATTTGTATCATAATAAGCAGTCGACCCGCTACCCGACTGTGTTCAAAGATGGCGCTAATATCTTATAAAAAGATTCGTAATAATGAACTCATTATGAAATCTTTTTCAAATAAAATATTTCTCTTATGATCTATGAGAAAAAAGATATTTTTCAAATGAAATTGTACGTCCGCATGTCACATATCTTCGTCAATAGAATTACGATGTTTTTGTACTACAGTCAATTTATATACAAGTTTTGTTTATAGACAATAAATTTATGACTTAAAAACAATATAAACATTATATTATAATACGAAATTCTTACTATGACAAATAAATGAATCTAAAAGTAGATTAATATTTAGTTCTTCATTTAATTAAGTAGCCATGTTTGCTATTACATCTATTTAGTTTATTAATACTTTTTGAATGTGATTTTTGATGGTTTATCCTAATTTTCCAAGGTGGAATATAATTTTGTTTTTGAATAATTATAATTTGTTGATTAATCCTAGATCAGTTTGTTTTATTTGTAAAAATATATCCATCTTACCTACTCATGTGCCTTGAATTTGAATTTAATTTGTTGCAAAATGCATAAAACTGTATATTAAGAATAGCATTCCAAATTATTAACTTCTTAACAGGCTAGATGACACCAAATCAGATTGGGATTAAATTGTATTTTAAACCAAACGGCATTATAAAACTCCTATACAATTTAACATATCTAATATTTTATTCTGGACTTTTACAGTTTAAGCCCGCAAAAATGCAAAAAACGAAATTGCTCAAATAAAAATTTTTATTTTACATTTTGCTTGGTAATTCCATTGTGAAGATTTTTCAGTAAGGGAGTGGTCACATAAAAACGTTATTAGACGAGATACCTCAAATATTGTGAAAAGTTTCATACATTATCTACTTCAATACGCAGTCGTGACGTCACTCCTACAGATTTTCTGTGAAGCGTTTTTGCACCACGTGACTAGAATCTTTTCGACGGGCTATATTAAGAAAATTATAAGCCATATACATACCATAGCCATAAAAATATTTAACAAGGCTATTTATCTTTTCACACGGCCCCTCGAATGAATGAATAATTTTTTTGTCATCATCCCTATTCTCTAAAAGTTTTGAATTTTTGATCGAGTTCTGAAGGGGGAAGGGATTTGCCTAATCACCACGCTTGGCAGGCGGATTGATGCTAAATGTTGCTGCACGTGTGGTCCTAATCTAAGTCCGAGACCACACTGTCGGTAAAATATAGCATTTCAACTTGTACGATATAAACAATTAGCACAATGCTTCGTGGTTGTGTGTGGAAGATAGTAAAAGTAGACACGCATCGGTGTCGAGCGTACTGTCCACCGTCCACCGTCCCCCGACCACCGTCCACCGTCCCCCGACCACCGACCACCGTCCCCCGACCACCGTCCCCCGACCACCGACCACCGTCCCCCGACCACCGTCCCCCGACCACCGACCACCGTCCCCCGACCACCGTCCCCCGACCACCGACCACCGTCCACCGACCACCGTCCCCCGACCACCGACCACCGTCCCCCGACCACCGTCCCCCGACCACCGTCCCCCGACCACCGACCACCGTCCCCCGACCACCGACCACCGACCACCGACCACCGTCCCCCGACCACCGACCACCGACCACCGTCCCCCGACCACCGTCCCCCGACCACCGACCACCGTCCCCCGACCACCGTCCCCCGACCACCGACCACCGTCCCCCGACCACCGACCACCGACCACCGTCCCCCGACCACCGTCCCCCGACCACCGACCACCGTCCCCCGACCACCGTCCCCCGACCACCGACCACCGTCCACCGACCACCGTCCCCCGACCACCGACCACCGTCCCCCGACCACCGTCCCCCGACCACCGTCCCCCGACCACCGACCACCGTCCCCCGACCACCGTCCCCCGACCACCGACCACCGTCCACCGACCACCGTCCCCCGACCACCGACCACCGTCCACCGACCACCGTCCCCCGACCACCGTCCCCCGACCACCGACCACCGTCCACCGACCACCGTCCCCCGACCACCGACCACCGTCCCCCGACCACCGTCCCCCGACCACCGACCACCGTCCACCGACCACCGTCCCCCGACCACCGTCCCCCGACCACCGACCACCGTCCCCCGACCACCGACCACCGTCCACCGACCACCGACCACCGTCCACCGTCCACCGTCCCCCGACCACCGTCCCCCGACCACCGACCACCGTCCCCCGACCACCGTCCCCCGACCACCGACCACCGTCCCCCGACCACCGTCCCCCGACCACCGACCACCGTCCACCGACCACCGTCCCCCGACCACCGACCACCGTCCCCCGACCACCGTCCCCCGACCACCGTCCCCCGACCACCGACCACCGTCCCCCGACCACCGTCCCCCGACCACCGACCACCGTCCACCGACCACCGTCCCCCGACCACCGACCACCGTCCACCGACCACCGTCCCCCGACCACCGTCCCCCGACCACCGACCACCGTCCACCGACCACCGTCCCCCGACCACCGACCACCGTCCACCGACCACCGTCCCCCGACCACCGACCACCGTCCACCGACCACCGTCCCCCGACCACCGACCACCGTCCACCGACCACCGTCCCCCGACCACCGTCCACCGTCCCCCGACCACCGACCACCGTCCCCCGACCACCGTCCACCGACCACCGTCCCCCGACCACCGTCCCCCGACCACCGACCACCGTCCACCGACCACCGTCCCCCGACCACCGACCACCGTCCACCGACCACCGTCCCCCGACCACCGACCACCGTCCACCGACCACCGTCCCCCGACCACCGACCACCGTCCACCGACCACCGTCCCCCGACCACCGTCCACCGTCCCCCGACCACCGACCACCGTCCCCCGACCACCGTCCACCGACCACCGTCCCCCGACCACCGTCCCCCGACCACCGACCACCGTCCACCGACCACCGTCCACCGACCACCGTCCCCCGACCACCGACCACCGTCCACCGACCACCGTCCCCCGACCACCGACCACCGTCCACCGACCACCGTCCCCCGACCACCGACCACCGTCCACCGACCACCGTCCCCCGACCACCGACCACCGTCCCCCGACCACCGACCACCGACCACCGTCCCCCGACCACCGACCACCGTCCCCCGACCACCGACCACCGACCACCGTCCCCCGACCACCGACCACCGTCCACCGACCACCGTCCCCCGACCACCGACCACCGTCCACCCGTACGCGCACCATCGCGAATATATGTACATATTGAAGAAAGTCATGTCAGTATCAAACCAGGGTTCAGTACTGTTGCTGATTCAAGCTTCGGCTTCTGTGAAACAATTTACAAATATCTCAATTCGGATTCCGATAGGAAATAAAAAAATTATAAATTTTGCTTAGAAGCGTCACAGCCAGCAAAATGCTGAGCTGGTCAACCTTTTAAAAAATTGTAAATTTTGTTCCTCTGTATTAATTTTAGGAGATGTAAAGAGATACAATAACATATTACACAAAATTTACGACTCATAAAAGGGTGACCAGCTCAGCATGGTTCTGGTGGTGCATGGACTTTCTGCGGCAGGAGGCCACAGCGCTGGTTTTCAGCTGGCCCACGGACACGATACATCGCCCCGTTTTAATTATCGTAAAAAGCGGCTCCAGAAGATGGGCATTATCATGGTACAATAAAACAAGGTATGTTCTTTACGAAAGTGGGACAAGCTCGGGCACAAGCATACGTCACGTTTAGTGTTGCCAATAATTGACAATTTTTTAAGAATTTTGGTTCCGGCAACGGAAGCTGATGACGTATGCTGTGCCGTGAATTCACCCATCACTATAACTTGGGTGTCTTCAAGTCGAGGGTGAACAGGCACCTTCTAGACCAACGCGCACCATCGTAGGCCACATCGTCGCTTACCATCAGGTGAGATCGTGGCCAAGCGTTGAACTCTGAAAAAAAATCTGTCACGGGAATGGAATACCAGGCTCAGCATCTTATCGTACCATGGGCATTATCTTCGATTACCATTCCGTCATGAACCTATAAACTTCGCCTGACAGTGTGGATATTATGTGTCCCCTTCGTGTGGTACCCTAAAACCTCGCACGTATACATCGGTTCAATATGCAAAGTCAGCTGTGACATACCTCACGAACCTATAAAACTTACCACTCAAACATCTACTTACACTACTGCACGATAAAAGCTATTTCACCGCGGCAGCTTTCGGAAGGCTTTTAAAAATCGTCCGAAATTGAACTCACGCGCAGAGACGCCGCATACCGTTTTGAATTCATTTAATAAACACAAGCTCGAGTAACAATGAACCTTAAACTCATGGCATACAACACATTTTAGGCCGCACTGAAGTCTTCAATTGAAAAGTTACCGTGTCAACTTGAAGTTAAGTTGAAGTTCGTTTGGGAGGCGACTGTCAAAAACATGTAGGTCCAATCCGGTAGATTTGCGAATGTGTGTCACGGAAGTGGAACATCTCTGCCGGGGGGACAGGTGGAAGAGGGGAGGGGGGATTATGCAGATCTGTAACTCTGTATAACGTCCGCAGTAGTCATTAGTGCAGGCGCGGGGTGATCCGCGCACCGCAAAAAATGCATTAGCTTTTTTTCATCTGGATATAGATTACTTATTTTTATTGACTCGGCTCTATCTCGAAAAGAGATAATTTTTTGCTCACTCATATTTAATTTGTTTGTCTTTTATTTATATCGTGGCAAAGGTGGGGGTAACTACAGTTCATCGACGCCGGTTTCGGTTGTGGATAGTATATTAAAGTTATTTAACTTTAAAATA
Source organism: Carcina quercana (assembly GCA_910589575.2). NCBI lineage: Eukaryota > Metazoa > Arthropoda > Insecta > Lepidoptera > Depressariidae > Carcina > Carcina quercana. The sequence goes on along the minus strand of OU342429.1, from coordinate 444,020 downwards.
AAGATACAGGTCCTTTTTACCCCACTGTGCCAGATGGAGGGTTATGTTTTTCAAGTGTATGTATATTTCTTTGGCACGCTCCATAGAAGTGGGTTTAACAATTCATGTATTTTTATTTAATCATGGTCGCCTGACACCAAACACGATAGTTGGTACTGAAGATAACAATTCTACAAAATTTCTGAACAAGGGCAGCTATTTTAAATGACAATCCAGCTGGACATTTTCAGCTGTTTTACATAACCGCTAGCTGGTTAGTGAAACAGCTAGCGATTATGTAAAAAAAGCTTATTAAGCAACCCAGGCCATGAACGTCTATCTGACTACACGCACTGCTGTGCCCGTGTCTGACGTGACAGTAATATCGGGGTCACGAGTTTAATTACGCCGCCCACCGGTGGACTAAGAACAAGCATGCATTAACATGTTTATTAGTGGCACAGTTGTACACAGATGTTGTCGGATCCTCGGCAGGTACAGGACAGAGCTGTCGCAGTGTTGTGACGATGACAGTCACCATGTCCTGCTTCAGAAATAATAACAAGCGCTGTCAGCGAGGTGTCATGTTCACTCGAGACTAATGTCCATGGTTGATTGACCATTTTGCTCAGATGCTTCTTAATTATTTCTGTCCGAACGATCACAATACTGTGCCATCCCATAAATGTTGCTTATAATTTTATCATGTGTACAATCAGGGAGTGGAACGCACTGCCGGATTCTATATTCCCACAAAGCTACAACTTGGGTGTATTTAAGTCGAGGGTGAACATACACCTCCTAGACTAACGCGCACATCATCGCTTACCACCAGGGTCCTGTTTCATAAAAATACAAATCGTAATAAATTGATAAATGTCATTGTTGAAAATGGTCTACATTTGTCAGTTTATTACACGATTGTAGTTTTATGACACGAGGACCCTGGTGAGATCTTGGACAGGCGTTGACCTATCTTCAGAAAAACAACTGACGCCAGTATACTGCTACCCACTGGTATTTGATTGATGTCCAAGTTAAAGCGTTCAAAAAGAACTACAAACCGACTTCAACTGCCCTAAAAGTTTACTTTTTTAAGGAAAATTGCAGATGTAAATAGTTTTCTCATGTATGCCATTCTCAGAACTAGACCAAATTGATATGGGACCACACAGGAAGCACCAGCTTTCAAATAAAAAAGAATCATCCAAATCGGTTCACCCAGTCGAAAGTTCTGAGGTAACAAGCATTTAACTAATACACACTTAACATTCCCTATCTCAAAAACTACTGAACCGTTTTTGATGAAACTTGCAGTCTTCCCTCAGGTGAACAATACCTAGTTCAACAACAACAACAACAAAAGATTATTTAAATCGACCTCATAGTTCCGGAGATATGCGAGGTCAAATATACATACACTCAACATACACTATTGAAATTTGGCACACTTGTTTAGAAGCAGATATAGACTAACATATACGAAAAAGAGAAGTTCTGGAAATATTACATACATACAGGTCGAACTGATAGCCTCCTTTTTTTGAAGTCGGTTAAAAATGACCAATTGTTTTATATTTTGATATCCTACTTTATTTTCCACATCTTTTCCTTTCACACCAGGCTCCGAATTACCAGCGTTGTGGACTCATAGTCCGCAACATTGTGCTGAGGACCCTTTTATATGGTTTAGTAGGATAGTTATTCCTAACTCTGTACTTAAGTGTACTTGTTGTGTATATTATTTTTATTTATTTGTTGGCAAATAAAATTACAATCTATGTATCTAACAGCTTATAATGTTATCCGTCATCACTGCATTGCACAATGGTGCTGGCGTCGTATTCATTTAGTATTAATTTATTACATGTACATGTACATTATTGAATATCGTGTTGGAAATTAATGATTACACAAAAATAAATAAGTACAAACTCTTTAAAATTAAAGTAAATGTAGCCGTCTATAGCGACGTAATGTGTAAATTTTGGACTAGCAATCCAGAGGTCGGGGTTCGATTCCCTGAGTACCTATCCGTACTCGGTTTGGTTGGTGGTAGGTTTCTACGTCCACCTGGCTAGGTGACGTCATGTTGCCTCAGAGCGGCAGACTGAGGTAGCATGGTGGTAGCTACTAGCTAGCCAGGGAACTGAACCCGGCACCTCCGGGATGTTAGGCCAAGCGCGTAGCCACTACGCCACGGAGACTTTCTATAATAATTTTATAATAAGACGGTAACAATGGTCCTGTACAAACATTCCTTAGTTGAACAAAAGTTCATAGTTGGACATAAGCATGCAAAATTGTCGCAGCTGTTTAACAGTACAAGCTCTATACAAACATCCATTCAGGAACACAGCAACAGACAACGGGGTATTTATGCTAGTCTTTAAATTACAAGGACTACAACCATACAGGGCACTAATAAATGCTGAGGTACTCCAGATAGGCATTAGAACACCTACGCATGGCCCTCGTATAAGCTAGCTCTCCCCTTCTGCGCCCGCGCACCGACAGAGAGAAATGTCGTGACCTTGTTTCTTGACCCACTGCCGACGTCGCGGCCGCGCACCACTGTGGCACTGCGCGTGACGCACACATGCGCACAACCACTGACTGAGGGATGAATGACGCGCTACACAACAGTTTTTCCGGTAATTTTAGGTAGTCACATGACGTAATACGTCATCAAGATTCAATTCAGCAGTAAAATATACAAAATTGTTTGGTAGCACTTTATGTCCCCGAATGACATTAATATTTTAAATGTTATGTTACGCATATAGTCTATAACCCGCAGGCAAACACAACGCTTCTAATGACACCTCATTTGTCGAAATACGATGGGTAGTATTGGAGCTAAGCATGAGGGATTAGATCATCATCATCAACAGCCTACATACGTCCCCACTGGAGGGGCTCAGGCCTACTCTCATACAGAGAGTGTATGGGACATAGTCCACCACGCGGGACCAGTGCGGATTGGCGGACTTCACATGCCTGTTCAAGACATGCAGGTTTCCTCACGATGTTTTCCTTCACCGTTAAGCAATCGGATAATGTACTTGAATTGGAAAACAACTCATAGGTACACGGCTGGATTCGAACCCGGAACCCTCAGATTTCACACAGAGGATTAGATCATACATACATACAAACATACAAAGCTTGCTAAAATAATACTGAACCATCTTTTTTTGCTTCGCCGTAGATAGTCAAAAATGTATTGCTCCGTACAAGGCATCGTTAGTTGCAGCTCCATACAAAATGACACATTGTAGTAGCGTGGATGACATACATACCTACAAACCTATATATCTAATGATCGAGAGACCGCGGGTGCATTAGACTCGCTTATATTAACTTGCGTTTTCGACTGGCGAATTTTAATGGTCTCTGTGAACCACATAATTGGCGAAAATGTCTCAGATGCGACGCTGTTTAGATGGTTTTTTGTTCGATTAACGCTTGCACTTGGCGGTTTTATTGTTTAATGGTGAGTGGAGGATGTTCTGGAATAGGTTATGTCATGTCAGGTGGAGGCGTGATACATTTATCTTTAATTCAAGGAATATTGTAGTTTAATTCAGTTGGTGGTGCTGTTTAAAGCGGCCCCAAAACATAAATATTTTTTTAATATGTGTTCGGTTTTGTTAGGTTGCCAGTCTGTGCGGAACTGTCACGTCACTTGAGTTTGAGGTTGGTTGCAGCGAACATGAACGAAGCCGGTCTCTGTACGCGTACGTAACTTTTCCGTTTTTTTTTTTGAATATTTTTAGGTGCTATTGTCGCGTGCACATGATTTTAGTGGCGCTTAGTTTTTTCTGCCTTTTGAATCGGAGCAGAAATTGATTGATCTCTTTGTGGCTTCTGGGAGGTTTCCCATTTTGTAGAGTGAATCATCTCGGTACCTTGTGGCGCTTGTGATCAGTGCTAGAAGAAAGAAGACGGTGCCCCTTCCTGCGGAACAAGCTAATGGTTGCCGGTACACACAGGCGCCCATCGGGTGTAGGTAGTATTCCCGGCCCGAAGTTTGTTAGGGGGTCCAAAAGGGCGATATAGTCTTCCACTACGCGTCACCGTGTCGAGACCTTACCTGGTCTTAAACTGATTGCAGTCACGGACTACGTTCATAATTTAAACAACTCCAACACATTCGAAAAATATTTTTGGAAATGAAAAAAAAATACCAACAAAATTATATTTTAATATTATTAATTATGATATTAAAAAATAATTTTATTGGTATTTTCATTACACTTAATACTAGCTACAAGGGAACTGCTGTTTGTCCTCAATGAGATCGTTCAATGGTGGGATTGTCTTCGACACGGCAAGGCGCATGTCATCCGCGACGTGCAATCGATTGCGACTTTTTGTTTTTATTGACACTAGAACCGAATCCTGCCTCGCAAAGATTTTTTTTGAAGATAGACCAACAGTTGACCTCAATCTCACCTGATGGTAAGTGACGGATGAGGTCGATGATGTTACGTGTTGGTCTAGAACAAAGAAGGTGTTTATTTACTCTTCTTTCGAGTACGTAGTAGCAAATGGCATCAGAACGGAGGCTAGGAGCTAAGTAGCGTTTACTACACATTTCCAAATAAATATGTTTATAGACTGATCTACTGCGGACCACACTTTAAGAAAGCCTGCCCTACAGTAAGACTTTCAGGTCGAAAACAACACCAATACTTCCTGTAATAACAACAACAAAATCCGTTCCTAAAACTAACAGTTTGTAAATAATCAGCTATCGGGTAGTTGACGAATATTTAATAAGCAGTATTGCTTATTTATTTACAGGTAGAATATTTTATTATTATTATTGTTTGAGTATTACTAAAACTTAACATTTATTAATAAATATTTAAATTTAAATTAGGCCCCTATAAAATATGAATTTTATACAAACATAATCATCAAAATCGTATTTTTCCCATTCCACCGTGGCACAAAAACAAATGAAAGAAACTTCATCTGTCTAAATGTGGAACTGTAAAACTAGAGGCATGTGCTAAGTGACTAGATCAGATATAGGCTAGCTCCGTGCAGTCTGCGCCCGCGACGCTTTCCTCGACAACACAGACGCGTCCGCGTGCGTGCGTACCCACCTAGCACACACAGGCACCCACGTGCGAGTCTAGATGCTAGATAGATACCTCTGAACTGGATATTCTGTACGGTAATGAGGGACAGCAACGATTACCATTTATGAAATATGCGTATAGAATTTGTGTCGTTATTGATATTACGTGCAGCTTTTGTTTTGGAATGTTGCAATGACTTTTTAAGTAAAGATAAAAATAATTTATTTATTTTATACGAAATAGCGGACAGTTTTAAAATTACGGTTATAGGAAAGCTTGTTACCGGGGATTCGTTTGAATGGTAAATATATTTGAAGGATCTATTAATTGTTATTACGTCTTAAATTAAAACGGCCTCTGTGGCGCAGTTGGCTGAGGGTTAGACTCAGACGCGTAGCACACACAGGTCCCGGGTTCGACTCCCGTTGGGGACATTGTTAAATATCACTTTGTGTGACTTTCCTCAGTTTATTTAGGACGTTGCAGGCTGAATCACCTGTTTGTCTGAACAGTGAGATGATTCCGTGCTTCGTTAGTCACGTTAGTCCGCTGTTACCGGTTCCTACACGAGCCATGTCAGAGGACTCTATTGAGTATTGACCAAATTTTATCGTGATGGCAAGTGACGGTTTGGTCGAAGATTGTTCACTCCTGGACCATTAGGACACTTCGAGGTGGACCGGCAGGGAAGTCCACTACTTAGTTTGCCTACCTAGCTACCACTGACCAAAAATTCTGACAGTTTCGTTAACATCGGAACAAAAATTCTGACTAAGGTCCTGACTTTACTGATTTAGTTTTCGATGTATAAGAAAGAAAGAAAGAAAGAAAGAAAAAATTTATTTGCCAAGTACATAGTTTTTTACACGGTGTTTAGATAGTAATTTTTATTTTGTTCGATGTACTAAACCTGTCCACAGGTGTGCAAATATTATGAACATATTATATAATAAGGAATTTAATTGTTAAAAAAATTTATTTACATCGCATGTCAATTAGTAAAATGTTAATAATTTTGTCACTAAATAATTCACAACTCATCTTATTTATTTATGTCACACTATAATTACAGGTATATTTAAAATGATTAATGCTTATGATTTAAATATTCAGGAAAACTATAAAAGCAGTTTCCAAGAAGCCAATCCGTAATTTTTTCTTAAAATCCATGCCGTTTTCTAATTGTAAAACCCTTGGGAGATGATTGTAAGCAATGATGCATGTGTTTAATACATTTTTCTTATAGATGTACGTGTGACATGTTGGTTGGTGCAACCGATGTATATACTGAAGCCGAAGTTGTCTTGTATTAGTTTCATTTAATTTGTTAAAGTACTCTGGGTGATACTTTACAAAGATGCATAAGTCCCTTATATACATACAGGGTAAAGGAAGTATGGAGTGCTTCTTAAATATTGGTTTGCAACTGTCCAGGTAATATGCCATATCTATTGCTCGGACGCATTTTTTTGGAGCAATAAAAGCTCTGTCTATGTCTACAGAGTTTCCCCATATAATAAGCCCGTAACTTAGTACCGAAGATACGTAACCATGATAAGCCGTAAGAGCTGCATCTTTTGAAACTGTTTGTCGTAGTCTCCACAGAGCATATACAAATCTATCAATTTTTTTACAGACTAGATCAATGTGCATTTTCCAGTTTAGATGGCTATCAATTAGAATTCCCAAAAATTTTATGTTGTTGACTTCTTCTATTTTAATTTCATTATGTAGGATGTCAATTGGTAGTGGTTTAGTCTGGTAAGATAAAAATTGCATAACTTTAGTTTTAGCTGCGTTTAAGTTGAGGTTATTATTTTTAAGCCATGTCGTAACATCCAGTAACGCTTCATTCACCGTATTATTAAATGAATCCTTATCATCACATTTTACCGTAAGAGTAGTATCATCAGCAAACAATAAGCAGTTATGTTTAGTGGCGTTTGGAAGGTCGTTGATGTAGATTAAGAATAGTATGGGACCAAGGATGCTCCCTTGTGGAACTCCAGTATTATTTATTAATAGATCTGAAAAATGCTGTTTCTTGACCAATGTGCGTTTAGAGCCACTTATAGAATTTATCACGGTATATTGTTTTCTGCAACTTAGATAGTTTTCTATCCAATGATTTGCATTGCCTCTAACGCCGTATAATTCTAGTTTATATAATAGTTTAGAATGATCTACAAAGTCAAAAGCTTTACTCATATCTAAGAAAAGTGACAGGACTGGAGTTTTATTATTTATGCTCTCAGTGATATTTTTTATTAGGTTGAATGTGGCGAGTGTTGTCGAACTACCTTTTCTGAAACCATATTGTGACGAATGTAGGATTTTGTGTTTTGTCAAAAAGTCGTTTAATCGTATTAGGAACGCTTTTTCTAGTATTTTCGAAATGATAGGTAAAATAGCTATTGGCCTATAATTATTTGGGTCAGTCTTCGTTCCTTTTTTATAAAGCGGTTTAATTAGAGAAATTTTTAGGTCTCTTGGAAAATCTCCCTCAAGGAATGACAGATTTATAATGTGTGCTAGGGGTCGACAAATGTAAGTAGCACATCCCTTTAATAACTTAGTGGGTATGTTATCGTAACCTGCAGCCTTCGTGTTTTTTAGGTTCATAATTACGAGTATTTTAAACACTTCAGTATTATCGGTAGGTTTCAGAAACATGGTTTTAACGTTATTTTTAATATGTTTATTATTATCATTAGATTTTGTATTTTGTATGGGGGACTTCGTAATATTTATAAAATGTTTGTTCAGTACGTTGCATATGTCAGAAGGATTATTATAACAGGAGGATTATTATACCAACATTAGAAGTTGTATGAAGCATGTTTGCTTGAAATAACTGACTTTAATGTGTCCGATAGCAATGGGCTCAGACCCGCGATAAATGCAACGTTAACTGTATGCTGCGCGCGCATATTTCAATTTTATTGTCACCTGTCCTGATTAGTTGCTGACTTGCTGTCACAGAAAATCGTAATGTTTTCCGCTGCGCTGTAGAAGTGCCAGCACTCGACATTCGCTGCTTAATCGTAGTCATGACAATAACTAAGATTCTGATGGGCAGGCGGATTGGTGATCGCTGTAAAATGTCCTTAAGTTTATCAATTTGCCTTCTTCGCCACAGGATGTTACTGAGTGATTAGTGGATAGCCAAGTTAAGAGTTGATCTCCTTAAAAATGATTTTGTGTTTTCATTTGGTGAATGGACTCAACAATAATTTTAGTAGCTTTTGTTGGAAAGTTTAACTGGTCTCGTCAGGAATCTATCATCATATGTATATATTTTCCAAGCCCAGTAGATTCATTGAGTGCCATGATGGAACTACTGGCCGCTATTAATATTTTAATAGCGGCCGCGTTAATATTAATTCAGATTTTAATAATGTTTTGCAGTGACTGTTTACAAATTATTGTTAGGGCTGTACACTAAATAGTTTGATGTTACAATGACAATATATTCGGTTCAACACAGAAATCAAGAGACATAAGGCTCGTTTCATGTTTCAATACATACTTCGTGTTGGTTTTGTTAAAGTCTTATTATGATCCATGACAATTGTATACAATGAGCACTCTTCTAACAGAGGCATCTACTATTATCTGTAATAGAAGATCTGTGAGAATAGAGGAATCAAATTACAAAACAATCTATCATTCACGTTTATTCTTTTTATTCGCTCGATACACCTGCTGAGCGAACGTGATGTGCCATTCCTATGCGTGAAACGGGTTCTGGTATCTTTGATTGAAATAATAGCTACATATACCGTAAATATAGTCAAATAATGTCAAATTTATTAGCAGAATGATCCGTAAACATCCACAGCTGGACAAAGGCCTTCAGGGATGCAGATACCGGGTCCAGACCTTATGCCACTCAAACTGCAGCTTAGAACTAAAGTTTTTAATGTATTTTAACCACCCTGTTGTCTAGTTCTCAGTGAGGAGGACGTCATTTTTGTATGTCTGAGTATAGCGACTAGCCAACAAAGTTAACGCATTCAAAAATAAATAGAAACCGACTTCAACTGCCCTAAAAGTCTTTTGTCCTTCTAACACACTAAGAACTATGTCATGGAGTGAGACGATGCTTCGTTGACTTTAGGCTTGTGTGTAAGCCAGCTTAAATCCTTCGGCATTATAGTCACTTATCACCAGGGGAGAGGACAAGGCCATCCCTCTGCTACCTTCAGCCGTTATAGAAGTAGTTAATTAATTTAAAAAAAAGAAAAGTATTTCGTCATAGTCGTAGGTATTCAGTTCTTATACGACCTGGTCCTTACTTACCACAAGGGGAAATTACGGCGCGCCAATCTAGGAATAACTTGAGCTTTCTGTTGGAATAAGATTCAGATTATCTACGGCCGTATCTTCACTATCAGGTGAGATGAAGGCCAAGAGCGAATTGCGTGTAAAAAGCTGTCCACTGTGGGAACGAGAAGGGTATATTAAAGTCTAGTGCGAGGTGCGTGCGCGCAGAAGTGTGTCAGCGGCCCGTTGAGAGCGAATGTGTGTACAGTTAGTTCCGCGGACGACACGACTTTTACTTTTACTGTACTTCCCCCCTCCCCGCGCCGCGCGCCTCACCCCCTCAACGATAGAAGAGTGCGGGCGGGCATATATGCTTTGTGGTGACGGAGAAATGTTTTAGGAACTTTAATGCTGGTCTGGAGCGAGGTAAAGTTAGGTTTAGATCAGTGACAGAATTCAATTGCGTTGCGCTTTCGACACAGTTGAAGCACACACAGTCCATGAGCCTGTCCAAAGATCGCCACAACGACGATTGATTGAGGAGATCATCATGATCACTAAGCACAGGTTGGTGATCGGATCACAGGTAGCAGTATCAGTCCCTTGATATTGACAATTGTTACATAGAAACCAAAGCTTATTCAGTTTCAGGTCTGGAACGAGGACTGGACTCGGCTTTAAAATGAGACCACCCCATCCCGTGGGTGGACATGTGCAGCATCATATAATCTACATTTACCAATACGTATTTCAAGCGTGGTTATTATGCCAAACCCTCAGTGAAAAACTAACCAGAATAGTGATAAAATACCAAATCAATCTGCGGTCGAAATCCGTTCCGTAAAGTAAAACACGTTTCGTTAGGTGGTCTAGTAAAATTCGCGTAGCAATGTGTATTGATTTTTATTGAAATACCAGTACTTGGAACAAATGATGAAATATGTTTTACACTGCAACTATATCGCAGTAAACCGTGTCTGTAACGGAAGTCAAACGGCGACCTTTCGGAAAGAGAGTTGACAGAAGCAGTTACACGTATTTAACTGATTTTACGGTAAAATGATATAAATTATATACTAATAACGCATTTAAGTGATAGCCGTTGTTTAATTATTTTTTTTGAAATGTATGATGAATTTGCACTTGAACTTCATTTCACCTGATGGTAAGTGACGATAAGGCCGCTGGGTGTGACCGTGCGCACCCAGAGTCCTTAACTTTATAAGGCGCTGGCTCTGCTATCTTTCATACCGGAGCACAACAGTGCTATTAACACTGCTGTTTGGCAGCAGCCTTAGGTAACATGGTGGTAGCTAGACAGGCGGATATAGAAAATGCCCTACCACCAATCAAACGGATGAGGAATCGTACCCGGGACCTCCGGATTGTGAGTTCAACATTTATCGATTAGGCCACGGAGGCGGTAAAATGTTCTTATCTAAAAATTCCGTGGACGGAGGAGTATGAAATTTCGTACACTTAAAGTTTATATAGAGACAGAGTGCAGATTGCAGACAGAAAAAATTTAACTCATTATGGGTCGATCTCGACCACTGGGCGACCACTATTAATATGAAAACTAGAAGTCGTACCGCGGTGGACTGAATAGGTTCATGTTGGGTTTGACAATCTGAACCACCTTTCAGTTTTCTTCAACTTCTACTTCTTCTTCTTTTCTTTCTTCTCTGTTTTCTACTCTTCGATCAGTATTGTTCCACCAATCCTTCAAGAAGATATCCATATAAACCTATATGAATCACAAACGCTCTGCAAATTGAAGGAACAGTAAATAATTGCATAGTCACCTCGTGGAAAAGACTCATGACTCCGTAATTGCTCTTTAGTTTACCTCCACTTTACACCTGCCAGAGCAACTATTGTTCAGGATCCACAGCATTCATCGATGAATCTACAGAATACGTCCCAGCGCATGAGAAAAAATACTAAATTTTCCTCTGTATTGACTAGCTCTAGCCTAACAGCATTAATAAAAAAGCTAAGACAGCATTTAAGAGGGTATGCTGGTGTCAAAGCGCCCATACAAACGTAGTCCAGTCATATTTTGAGTATTAAGCTATGAAAATCTATAAAATTTTCAAGACACAATCTAGAAACAAATATCTGTGTCGGTGGTGAGTCAGATTTTCGTTTAAATATATACTTCCAGAGTTACAGGGCGTCAAAGAATTGTATTTTACGGTAATAAAAAGCCCCAACTTTGAACCTGATTTACAAGAGTATGAATCAATTTAGAACAATTTGGAAAAACCACCGAAATCTGAAATTTCATTAGTATACTGTATTAAAAAATGGTTACATAATATAATGTATCCTTCAAATGATCCCTGGTCTACGAAACATCCAAATAACGGGTGGATAACTTCGCCTAGTGTATGCTGTCTCACCGTACGCGCTCGGGTAGGATAGGGCTCGGATAGGGACAGCTACAAAGCAATCCAAATTTGAACGCGGCCACGTGGTCTTACCAACATAGCCTCTTAATATCATCACACTATCTCCAGTTAACATTTGATCCCGGATTTGACACTGACACAACTCACTGACATGTACCTCTATAATATTACTGGTAGTTGACGATCGTTTTAGTGCTAAACTGTTAGTTCTTAGCTGGTAATAAATACCGTCGTTGCTCAGCCTCATTTACATCTAATAACGAACGACGTGGAGCCTGCAAGGGAGCGTCCATACATCACCGTCTAGGAGGCATGTTCCCACTGAGTCTCGCGGATGTGGCGCGACGATCTGTGCCGCGACACACTTATTCCCCTCCACCCACCGCGCCCCCGCCCTGCGCGTGAGAGCCGGACGGACGGGCGGCGCGCGCGCAGCTTCCGACCGCTTCCGCAGTTTAAGGCCGGCTAGTGTCAAGGTTATCGTTGAAGTTTTGTTGTCTAGATTCTGTTGGATTGGATTAAATTTTTCATAATATCAAGTTTCAAAACTTTTATAAAGATGATAAAGCTTACTCAGGGCTCCATAATTTACTGCATGTTAAATCCAATTCCAACTCGGGTGGGCAAAGTCCGGGAAGATATATCCGGCATATCTTCTTATCCAAAATACCTTGGGGTTTGTATGCCTTTCCAATAAACTATGATTATTATATTTAGTTTCGTCTCCACCCATGCCTTGTTACTTGTTACCAACATCACAAGGAACTTAAACCATCGACATTCCGAACCCTCTGTAAAAGGAAATCGTTATCCTACAGTCAAGTTAATCAACTGCACGTTAAGAATTGCTTGGATCGTAAGTTAACAATCCCGAGCATGGAAACTGGGCTAAGTCTAACTTAGCATCAGCAATCAGAGAGCTAAGCTCGGCTTAGTGCGGACGCGCAATTAATCATGTTAACCCAAAACTGTACGGAAAGGTCAGGCGCAAGGTATAGGAACCTAGCGAGGCGATAGGGATTTTTTAAAACAAAATTAACTCTTCTGTTGACTACAGTTGCTAACCATTCGAGTGGTGACACCTAGTGGTTCCATTTTAAGTGGCGCACCTATCTTGTTTCGGTTGAGTTGGTCAGTTTTATCTTTGTCATATGTCATGAGCTTTTATTCGGTCTCTTACGATCAGTATATCAGTGTTCAAAATATGTCTGTGTGCTGAATTTTATTAACTATTACTATTAGTAGTATAACCAGATTGTTAGCATCACTTTAGATCGTGTGAGATGCTCGTACGTACAATATCTTCGTCGAGCAACCCCGCCCGCCGCCCGCCCGTGCCCTCTGCGCGCGCAGTCAAGTTCAAGTATGAAGGGCGCGGGGCGTGTGCGCATTTCACTTGATCCCGCGCATGCGCTAAAGGTCGCCCTGACCTTTCCATTGCCAGTGCGCAGGTTTCGGGCGAACCGGTGAAAGCATGGGAATTACCTCAGTTATGGCTCGTCGTGAAATGTAGAAAAAGTTTAATTTTGCTGAGGACTCATTCTGTAATACTTACTTGGAATATCGAAAATAAATTAAGCATACAAGGATACTTTTATTGTAGATCACAAGACAATGGCGTGCCAGGTATTTACATTTATGTGTATGTTGTTTTATACAAGGTTTTATAAACAAATAGACCTTTAGAATTAATTTAATGAATAAAATGGTGAATTAATATTTTAGCCCATAAATTTTGCATTATATTTTTAGCCGCATCCGTGGCGTAAAGTATATACGCTTGTATTTACAATCCTGAGGTCCCGGGTTAGTTTCCCAGTGGGGGAACCTATCGGTACTTCGTTTGGTTGGTGGTAGGGCATTTTCTGTCAGCCTGGCTAGCTACCACCATGTTACGTAGCTCTACCGCCACTATTGTGTTCCGTATGTAAGGTATCAGAGCCAGCACCTCAGTTTGAGGTGCGCACACTTGCCATCCAACGGCCTTATGGTCACTTCCCATCAGTTGAGATGCCACCATGTCCCAATCCATCATACATGAAAAATGAATATTTTTCTTTTTATAGTTGTAATGAATTGAATCTGTAAACATTATTTATACATAATCAATATACAATTGAGCAAAATATTTAGGTCATCAACATGTAATTATCGACGACAAGTTACTTGAAAATTCTATTGAAAATACGAGTTACGTTACCAACGTTACGACTTATGACTCCTTGTAGGTCATCAGTTATGTTATGACCTACAAGAAAGATGACCTCGCAAACGATGGTGGAAGCCAAACATTCGTAATATATTAAATACGCTAGTGTATTGTATATGTACACACATATTTAGAGAGTTTCCTGGCGAATATTTCCATCGACTATTTTAATATTTACAACTTGATTTTTTAACTACAAGAAGAGTAGAATATAGGTCTGCTCATGAAGATCAATATTAGAGACGTGAAATTTTTCTTTAATTTCTTAATAATTCTTTAAATAATTAGTATACTTCGTATTGTTACCTTTATATATATAATTTTATAAATAGCTGGACCAATTTTGATGAAGTTTTGTTTATGTGTTCAAGTGGATCCGAGAATAGTTTATATTTAAAATTTGATGTTTTTTTTCTTCTTGCATATATATACTTTACTAAGTTTATTCCAAAATGTTTAAAAATAAAATGTCCATCCGTGCGAAGCCGGGGCGGGCCGCTAGTATATTACGAGTATGTAAGACTTATTAACAGTATGTGACGTTTTTCAGTGACGTCACATTTTTTTACTGTTCGTTCACAATAATAAGTCTCCTGTATACTGAACATGATATGACAGCTGGGGTCTAATTATAATGAACGTTCTGCATTGGGCGGTGACAGTCGCCGGTCTCGCTCCACCACCGCCGCCTGCGCCGCGCCGCGTTTTACATTGAGTGCAATGCCGCTGCTGTGACTTAGAACTTTATAGTGTTATTCCTACATTAAGTTTATCAATTATGGAATCTCAATACTTTGTGTATATTGTTATTTTTGAAACATTCAAAAACAGCTGAATGTGTGACAGACACACTTGACAGAACTTTTTGCTACTAAATAACAATGCAATGCAAATTTTGAGCTGGGTTTTGTACATTGAGTTTACTGACATACTATTGCGATGAACCACCCACATGCTGTGACAGGTGATTATAGCAGTATCCTTATACAGGTATAATATCGTTTATGGCGGATATCAATAAGAGAGGTTGGGCTGTAGATTTTCAAGCTGGCAAACAATGTCTCCATTTTTTTGTCTGGCAACACTGGCAAGAGTGCTTGCTTAAAAGCAACTATCTGACATGAATGTAACATAAAACGACTTATGTTAGATGTGAGGGAAACTTATGCGCACGGACCACGGACCACTTCTAGAGTCAAGTGACTCCTGATAATAAGCAGCTACCACATTCGCAATCAACTAACTAACGCTAAGCGTTTCGATTCCACTTTTATATTTCGTACAACTACAATATGGAATTCCCTCGCCCACATCGTCACCTAACATCAGGTGAGATTATCGTCAACCTTTGCAAAAGGCTGTTGTTTAATTTGTCCTTCTTTCAGTCAACACAGGCTTCTATTTCTTTTGGCAATGTTTCTAAAGTTCACGCCGCAGCAGTTGAGGTTAAAATATATAAGAAATATATTGGTATAATCTCTCAGAACTGATTAGCAGATATATATTCAAGACACAGGCTCGGCCTAGTTTGGATGCTAGTTATATGTAAAAAATATCCGAATTGTAACTGTAAATATAAGTTTAAGTGGCAATAACAATATTTTTAATTTATATTAATAATAATAATTGTATATGACGTAGGTCCGCAGTGTCAGTGAGCGAACGTGGGCAGTATAGTGTGCGCGGTGAAATCAAACCTCTGTAAGTGGGTTGGTGAAAGAATCTCTCCGGCGGTGACGCGCGGCGCCGCGGCGGCCGGCGCAGGCGCATGTAGTGCCAGCACATGACGGTAGGCTGCATTTCTTACGTCCATACATGTGCATTACACACAATTGAGTGCTTAGCTGAAAAAATATTTCGGTATACTTCGACAGACCATGTAAAAAGATAAATAGCTCTATCAATTATTTTTTGAACTACCCACCGAAAATGAAGCGGTGATAAAACGCTTTAAATAACTCAGGTGAGTTTTTTAACGTCACTTTACCAAGTATAAAGCTTGTATATTTTGAGATATCTCGTAAAATAATGTTTTTATGTGATATAGTATAGACCTACAAGAAAATGTTCAAAATGTAATAAAAAATCTAATAAGCATTTTACTATTGTAGGAGCTTCGTTATTGGAACAGAACAGTGCTTCTTACTGTTGAATGCCAGAACCCCTTCTGAAAAATTTCTACATGACTCAAATGGTTGTGCCTTTGAACTTTTTGGTATACGTATATGACCTTTGAACGTCGGTAAGTAACACGAAATCTTACTTTTGTATTTAAAATATTAACATGATTTAGTTATGATTTTATTTGACCGCCTAGTGAAGTCTTAATGTAAGACATTCCATAGAAAATACTTCAGCGACACGCAACAAGATTTAGTCTGCGTTGAACTCTTCTCTACTATGCGTTGTATGGTGTATGCGCAGAAGTTGACAAGTTGATAATGTTACTTCTTGGAAGGTATAAACACGTCATTAGGCAACTTTCTACGACGGAGTCTAATATACATTTCACCTAAATAAGATGCACATCGAATGCTTCACTTAAGGGGATGAAAAGGGTGAAAAGTTTTTATTGCCCAACCACTAGAGCATGAAATATGAAATATTTATCAATTTGACAATTTAGAGAACAACTTGAAAGAATTTCCAGGTGCTACCTAGTTCTTTTTCCTGTGTGTCACCGAATCTAAAATCAACTGAAACAATTGTGAGGCTTACTTGCTAAACAATAATTAGGCATCTAGATAAATCAATATTGGCTTTCTCCACATTTCCCTCACAACGACAAGTTCAAATGTCATCGACAGAAATAAACCAGCATTGTTTACAATTCACACACTTTTCCGCTTTGTGTGAACTTGCAAAAACTGTGTGTGTTCTCACTCCCCCGTGAGTGCGGTGCGGGCGGTGTGTGTGTGTGTGTGTGTGTGCTCTATGACTTCACATCCGACTTTCTTGCGTCTCGGAACTTTGTGCGAACTCGACTTCACACCTTTGTCCCGCGCCCTAGATATTATAGAAATTGCTGTATCCATCTCTGGCTGGATTATAGACTTTCACAGTTTTTGTGTTGTTGTCTCCGCAATGTAGATTACTGGAAGTAATGGTGGGAGAGTGTCGCTCAGTATCAGATGAGCTGGGTAGCAGGAGACTGCGGTTTATCGGTGTTTGCATTAGGAATGGTATTTGAATATTTTTTCTATTATTTTCATATATTTTTTTACAAACAATGTGATAATACGAAACAAGCTTCTTGCTGTGTCGTTTTGATGTGTCCAGAAGTCTTTAAAATATATATCAACGTAGAACTCTGGCCAGTTCTGAAACTGCGATTCATCCGGCTGATGACAATTTAACAATATAGTAAACAGTATACGATATTGCGCTATGCCTTTTTTTAAATTTAAAGAAATCATAATACACATTGTAATGTCACCGAATCTAATGTACTGTCAGTATGTATTTCTGTAGTAAATGAAGAGCAACACCACACATCACAGCCAGACGGTTTTTAGAGCTGGTAACATCCTGAAATTCTTGCGTTTTCAGTCTGAGCTAGTTGGGACTAAGCAATCAAAACTCAGACAAATATCGTTAACAAAAATCTCAATTTATTTTACATTAATTTACAAGTTACTTAGTAATCGAAAAAACCTCTTGAAAAATATAACATTTATACTTAAAAAAATACAACATTCCGTAGTCGACACGATACGCTACGATGGAAGGATTTACAATAAAATTACAATCATTACGACAATAATAAATTACTTAGGTCACTAATCTTAAGTACTAGCAAAAAGGTACTTTTTAAAGGTCTCAAAAACTACGCGTTGCTGTGGGACACGCTGCGTGCGAAACACTGCATTTTAAATGTTAGAAAACTTTGATTAAGGTAAAATAAAAACTTTAATTTTGTTAATAGTTTTCGCAAACATGCAACCTGTACAAAATTGAAGAGAAAAAATTGGTCTAATCTTATTTTCAAAAACTTTGAGGTTTTTATTTCTCTGTAAGTACTTTCAAGTACTTCATTCAAAATAACTAATTTGTCGAAGGCTTTCCGCAGCATAGAGTGCGAATCAATCACACGTTCATGCTGACGATATTTACATTTTATATCGTTTCTAAACTTAAGTAATGAGAAATAAGCATGAAATCAATTCTTTTGAAACCCCATCGCTCGCACTGTTGAATATCTATTATTTGTCACAGGTTGTGTGTAACTGCGACTTTTTTACGTTTTTCAGAGAACTGTAGGCGTTTCAGCAATGCGCGTCGGTCCCACACTGCGTAGTCTGGTTGCCCAACGTTTGCTGGCCGGCGAGCAACCCGCAACCCGCAACCGCTCAACCGTTCAAACGCGTGATCTCATTTCAATGGTCAATGGAAACAAAATTACACTAAATGGAATGTATAAGTACGGAGTTTTCGTCACTCGTGACGAGATGGGAGTAAACCTAACTTTATGATAAGTGTGATTAAAGGGAAACTTAGTTTTTCAAGGGCAGTTTATATAAATAAATGCATGATTGGTGAACTTGGGATTTGATGATCGTGGGGCTAATGTAATGATGTGATGAATGAAAAGAATTGTTGATGATTTTGATGAACTAATAATAATAAGAGTGTTTCAAGTGTCATCGACATATTTGAAACAAGACAAGATCTAGTCATAATGTATATGTTTTAATTACGATTTACTTCGTTACAGATTTATAGTATGATGTGATTTCTTTACTTGATTGGGTAGCTTGCGGCTAGTAACAATATTATCGATAAGCTGGCCTAAATAACATGATCCTCGTTACGCAACCAACCGGCATCTAGTATTTACAGCGTGTTTTATTTTTTCCAACTTCCCGTCCGCTTCCCGGACGCCATTCCGTCGCTCGCGTGCGCGCGCGCAGCGCCGGCACACGCCGCTCGCGCAATAAGGGTGCTTCATTAATTTATTCGTGATTGATTCGTGTGGGTACTCACGATTTTGGGGGATGCATTTCCTTTGTTCAACATTTGCTTCCTGTTTAAATTGTTTCGATGGTTTTTACGTGTCGGAGGTGGCTCGGATTATGCATATTGATGTAAAATGAATAATAGAAGATAAATTTAATAATGATATGATTTGCGAATTTCACCTGTTTCAAGGTAAACATAAAATTTTTATTTTTATTTGCAATATCAGCTTTGAAGGTCACAGTGACATGAATTGTTAGCTCTAACTTTTTATGACGTGAGAAAGGCGGATCTCGGTGTATGGTGAATTTGTTATTTGTGACATGAATGCGTGTGCGCAGGCGTGCTTGTGGTGATTAATTGTTCGTAATTAAGTTTTGTGATTACGGAAAGGGAAAATTAAATTAAGTGGATACTGTGTGAATAAACAAAATATTACTTCCTAAGTAGAACGAGAGAAAGATATTATCTAGCAACATATAAATTGTATAACTTATGGACCGACTGCAGTATACAGTTTAATTTTCAAGTATAATGCAGAATGTACATTACAATAAAAGTGACTAAGTATATCTACTCACTGCTATTATCAATCGGTCTCTAAGAAACATATATATATTACGAGTACAAAATTACTCTACTCAACAGGTTTAGCCTCATAAGCTTTGTCTTTGTGTTTATAATACGTTACAATATACAATTTAAAAACTAAATGTTTATTCTTGACTATAAATAGGTAATCGGAGTAACCATTCACATACACAAACACAATAAATTAAAGAGAATGAGATTAAAGAAAATGTTTCACGCAATCGTTTACGCTTTTAAGAGATCGCCCATTCGTTGGGCGAATGGCTTCGTTTCAGAAGCGGGGATCTACAACGTGAAACTGTTTGAAGATATTAACCTATCAGACGAGTACCTATTCTAATTAAGCTATCAAGTATCGATACAAGGCTGCTTGCTACCAGAGCATTATGATTTCCTTAATCGGTGTACGTTACACTATAGTCATAAACTGACCCCAGATCACAGCTAAATAATAATTAATAATCACAATACTCTATTCCAAATTATCCGAATGGAAGAATTTACGTAAAATGTAATTTTGAAATATATTATTTACATTCCTGACGTTATAAGCTAACTCTGTAATTGCCTTTAATAGGTTTTTTATTACAAAAAGAGTCAACTTTTCATGTTCGTATGGAAGCCAATTTCTAATAGAACTTACTGTTTTCGAAGCATACTACTTGATTTCAAATGAACAGTTCAGGGCAACCATATTTCAAGTAGTTGTAACAGATACACATTTACATATATTCAAATCTAGGCCATTATGTGTGGTTTTGACTGCTTGATATAGGCCATTTTGTGCAACATTAATAACATAGAAGTGCTGTCTCAGTTATTTTTACTTTATTTTAGAACGACAAGACAAAACAAGACATGAAATGTAAACATGTAGACATCTGTATTCAAAGAGTCGTTCAATGCTTATCAAATAATGAAATTTAAGACGCATTGAAAGTCTTAATTAGCATTTTGAAATAGCTGGATAGTCTCGAAATGGTCATTCTCCTATAATTGGAGATCACCTGACTGGCACAGACAGCTTTGTATCGACACGTGGACAGAACGTCACTGCACAACAGGTCATATACACACTATCTACATAAGTACGTATATATAAATATATCTGGGGCCATTAAAACTAGTTAACATTGCACTTGTCCTTAGGAGGAGTGTTAAATTAAGGGGCTGTGTGGGTGTTCGTACATGTGACGTCACATACCAGCTGATTGAAGATGATCGCATTTAAATTTAGAATTCATTTGCGAAATAAACAAGGTACGTGGTTCTGTAAACAGGCCAAGTGTGGTTGGTAGCTTCTCGTTAAAACCTTCAATATTAATCTGTTAATTTGGAAACGGTTTTAGTTCCAATAAAAAGCACCGTTATATCGATCCTCTAAGGTTTAGTATTGAAATCATAAGTAACATACAATTGTTCACGCTATGGGAACACTTCAAACCCCACATCTACGAACACCGACGCACTAAAAGAAATATAATACGCGAACTTCTTAACTAAGTTAGAAGACGATAAGTACTCAATGTACAACCTATAAATGAGATTCCGCAAGGCACCGACGTCCTTTATCTATCACTCACTAATAACTATGAAATGCTTCGACTTGAGCTAGAGGGGTTCTTCCACTTCACTTCACTAGTCTCTCCCGATCCTCTTGTGGATCTGCTGGTGCTTGATGAGGTGCGCCTTCTGACGGAACGCCTTCGCGCACACGTCGCATCGGAAGGGCTTCTCCCCGGTGTGCGTGCGCAGGTGCACCTTGATGTTAGACTTGTTCAGGAACCCCCTGTTACAGATCCCACACCGGTGCACCGGCTTCTCCTTCCCCAGCAGCCCGCTCAGCTCTGCCGCCGTGGACGGGAACGCGAGCGAGCTGCCGTGCATACTGTTGTTCTGTTGTTTCGCCTTCGCTCGACTTCTTTTGTTCTTATTTGAGGGGGTTATTGTCGTGGTGTGTGCGTGAGGGTAGCCTAATAGTCTGTCGGGGCTGCACAGGCCGTCAGGCTTGAGATTGAGGCCGTAGTGCGACGCGTACCGACCGTTCAGAAGCCCCCCGACCCCGTCCGTCGTGGACACGGCGTTGCCTGGGGGTGACGACGTCGATATGACGTCCATGCCATAGCTGGTCGAACTAGGAGCTTCCTGCTTCACCGGAGGACCATTTTGAAGTCTGCTTTGCAGTAGTGGCATGTACCCATGCGTCAATAGAGTCTGTAGCGTTGACCCCGCTTGGCCCAAGTTCTTCTGGATGAACTCTTGACTTTTTGAGTATTCTTGGCTAGACTTACATGAGAACTCGATGTTGTGATGGTGGTTAGACTGCTGCGGCGGTGGTGAGCTCGGAAGACCGAATTCAGCAAGGTCCTGGGGGACTATCTTGTCTCCCTGTTGACTGTAGGCCCCCGCTATCCAGGCGTCGATGTCCATCCAACTGTCCCTCGAGTCGTTCCGCTCGGGATCTTCCGGCTGCGAGGGGACAGTCGTGTCCGCGATGGCAGAGCCTATGATCGCCGCGATGTCCTCGATGGAGCTGATGTCATACGTCATGTCCTGTTTCTGGCCGTCTTCAAACAGCTTGGTGGGTGGAGAGCAGGATGCAGCGCATGAGTCCGGCGCACCCGAAGATTCCGCAAAGGGTTTGGTGTCTTCTAGGGCGAAAGGTTTGACGTCTTCCAAGTCGGGGGGCTCGGCATCGGCTGCGCACGTCGAGGATGAGACGACGTCGTGGTCTGCGCCGTACCCGCTTTGCGTGGGGTAGTTGTTGTTCTCTTCAGGCAGGCGCTGCGCGATGGCGTGGAAGTGGTGCCCGGAGATACCGTTGATGGAGAGGTGACCGGTGTAGCCGGTGAAGGGAGGGAGCGGCTTGAGCTCGGCGAGGGGGGTCGGCGCGAGCAGGGAGTCGAGGAGGTCGTGTGCCGCCGGCGGGGGGGAGGGTGGTAGCTTTGGGTCGAGCCAGCAGGCACCCAGCAGCAGGTCGTCGGCGCCCCCCGCGCCCCCCGCACACTTCATGCCGCGCCTCACCGCCGCGCCCCCGCTCACGCTCACCCCGCCGCCGCCGCCGCCATACCTGGACGCCGCCACGCTGCTGCTGCCGAACGAGCTGCGGAGGACACAACACACGTTACTACAACTGGCTACGTAGTCCATGTTCGAGGGGTGTGCACAGCGAGGTGATAAAATTGGAAAATAAGAGCAGTACATTGGGACAGTGGGCAATTAAAGAAATGGAAAACTTTTTTTTCTTCAGAATGACCTGAATTTTTAGAGTTCTGTAGTCAAATGTATGTATTAATTGTATTTTGTATTGTGTTGTATGGGTTTTAGTTAAATAAATATTTTTCTGTTTCTGTTCTGTTTCAAACAAGGAACCATTATAGTTTCGCTATGCCCGGCTGTCTTTCTTACTGCTAGAAAGCTATAACTTGTTACGGTTAGACACAATTAATCACATCAATAAAATCTTGAATTTTTAAATTTTTTTCGGTAGTTTCATATACACGTAACGCGGGGATGAATTTTATTTCGCGTCTACCCCATTGTGTATGGTATCGTTGAATAGGTACTTCAAAAATAGTTAGGGTCTACTAATCGCCTCGTACTTGTATCAAACGTTCTAAATAAAAATCTGTTTCTATCGATCCTTTACTGCGTGGGGTTAATTTTTCACTCTATGTTCTGAATTAATAGCTGTAAGCCACCCAAAAATAATAAAATAAAATAAAATTTACTCCGGATCATAATAGTTTACAGCTCGATCAATTTGCTTTGATTAAGCAACTCAATTTTCAATTCGTAAATTTAAATTACAGTTGACTATTGTATTTTTTCATAAACATCGTCCGGTAGATTGGTCCATGGAACGTTTAGAATTTGAATAAAACTATCTATGCGCGCGCAACCGCGGCCGCGCGGCCCGCGCCGCTCCACTGCACAACCGTGCTGCGCCCGCGCCGACGACGATACCAACATTACAGATACCTAGTTATTCCTACCTTTACCTACTTGCCAGTTTCTGTACTAGAACTGTATTTAAAACATTGTTCTCGTTTTGAAATATATGATTAACCCACAAGGCTACGTTTATTGTTTTACTCGACTTCGTCAAAGAAGGTTAGTAATGTGTTTGGCAATTTGCTTAGTATGTGCGGTTAATGGTATTTTCGCATAATAATAATAAAATGTTTATTTCATTTACAATCTTTCTATAATAATCAAACGTCTGGATTAGTCAAATAAGGTAAAAAAATATATTCAGTGTTTATTTAGGTCGAATTGAATTAAATCAACTACCAGTTGTTGCATTAATTGTTTTAAATATCTTTTAGAATATTTTAATATGAAAATGAGAAATAATTTATTCCTTAAAAACTTACAATATATAGCATACAAGGTTGAAACCTTATTTTATGACAATACCTATTACAGGAGGTATATCCTCGATAAATTATGCGAGAAGTTTTCAAACACAATTTGAGGAATCAAATTAATCTTTTAAAATTTGATTAAGTTTTATTTTTGTCATCATCATCATCATCAGCCGGGAAACGTCCACTGCTAGACATAGGCCTCCCTTATTTTTGTACTTAACATAATTGTAAGAAAATGAATAAATAATTTGACTGTGTTATAAACACAAAAGAAAAGTTATTCGTTGTTAAGCGGCCGGATTGATTTGTATATTTTACTAAAATGTCGTTAAAAAAATACCGAGAAAATTTGGAAATTTGGTAAACGCTTAACGTTATTTTTTGTACTACTAACTAACTAACTAACGCTAACTAAGTAAACAATACGTAGAAGCAGGTTATGACGAGGCTAGACATGGCGGCGGCTGGAGATGCAGCGATGCAGCAGCCGCCCGCGCACTACCGTGACCCATGATCCAGCATGGAGTACTAGGGGATGGGTCTGCCCAGTAACAATTGGCTGCCTTGGACTCGATAGAACGTCGCGCCACAAGACTTATTAATGACAGCTCAATGAGTAGTAAGCTGCAGAGCCTGACATAAAATAGCCAGCCTTTCGGTTTTCCATAAGCTCATTTCGAAGAGTGTGCGATTACATTACACGACCTAATTAATTACACTGTCCCCTTTTTTGCAGCCGGTAACGGCCGCTCCACCAGACGAACGGCTGGGTTCCACCCCTACTTGGTTGACATTCCACCATTCGCACGAAGCGTTTCGCTTATCATCAGATAAGGTTGTGGTCAAACGGAAGCTAATCGAATGTAAAAAAAGAGTGATGGTGAGAAATCGGATGCATCGCGCACGTGCCTGCTCCGGGACCATGACAGTGGTTTTACAACTGACGTTTTCTTAAAAGTCAGATCCATCAAACCGCCATGGACACGGTTATCGGAATTTTTATTGTATTTCATTGAGCACAGTGGCTAAAATGTATTTTTGTATTAAAATGTAGGATATAGGTGAAGTACAACAGAGACATAATATAACATAACGAGACGTCATTTATTTGCAATAAAATTCGGTAAATTCTAATATAGTTATTAAATTCATCCAGCTATTTAGAAGGTTAGGTTAGGTTAGTTAGGTAGGTTATTAGGTAGGTTATTTAGAAGGCACCTAAGCTAAGCCCGAATGGACAACGGAAACAACAAAAGGCCCTTTGCCGTTCAAAGGGAAACTCTGCGGCCAATCACCTGTCATAATCGAATTACTCCGCGGGTGCGACTGAAAAAACGCAAACAACCGCAGCAACGCACCGCGATTGGCCAACCGCCACGCAACATCTTGCGATATCTGAGGAAAAAACTACCTATTAAAATATAGATTTGTCTCGGCTGCCAAGAGCGCGACCTTGGCGGCATTTTCGCAAAACGTCTGAAGTATAGATAAATGCTGATTGCACAGGTCATTGGCCCGTGGCGGCTAACCCCGCCCGCGCGTGGCGCAACCCGCCGGCGCTCCAGCAACGAAAAAAATGAATTACAAGACATTTACAAGGCGCGGATTGCGTTCAAAACGTGACACTGGTGCAGCTTTCAAAAAAATACCTTTTGTTGGGCGATTTTTTTGCGCCATATTCAATATTTTTCGCGCAATTCGAAATTAATTGGTATTTTGTCTTTTTGGAGACAAAGCCGGGGTCGCGGGTGCAGGAACTTGAGCGGAACTACGAGTTCGTTGGTGTAACGCACCGCCTCCGACGGACCTCCACCTCGATACGATAGCTACCAAAGTTTTATCAAAATCTTGCCAATAATATAGAGCTTTACGTAGCGCCCATTCTTTCAGCAAGAGTGTAAGACGAAAGCTAATTGCAAACGTGTTAAATTTGCTTAAAAAACTTTATGACTGAAGCTTTCATTAGACGCTGATTACACTCCTTGGAGGTATTTCTAGCAAACATGTCTAAGCTATTGAGTCTTCATGAATACAAACATTGTGTCCTGTAGGGAATATTCCGTTTCTACTAAACTAAATGGAATGGATAGATTTCAGACTGAAGCTTATCACAATGTCGATGTGGTCGACGATGTTACGCATTGGTCTGTAATTACTGTTAGTTTGAAGTATCCCATGTCGTAATCTTTGTCTAACACGGAATCTGGTAGGGCATTCCATACTTTACGAACACATGATAAAACATTTCGTGCGAGCTGTGGCTATGCACGGCAAAGCTATGTACGGTCGCCCGCTGGAGGGGCATTCATATCACAAATTATAATATCTGTAATAACATTTCTGCCTTTAACTCTTTCCTTCCATTCTATATTTCTTAATTGTCTATGTTCTTTACTGTCTAACTAATCAATATTATTGGGCAATAATTTGAATTAAACGTAAGTCTGTTTACTAACTATTGGCACAGTGGCTTGGAATTGTAAGCGGTATATCAGTGCCCGCTGTGGCAGCATTTAAGTCTGATCTTTTGCGTGCCTACTTTTGACCTGTCATCTTCCTGTCCTTATCCCGCTCGGGCGTCATCAGCACAACATGTGTTATGTTCCGATTCATCTCTGTCAACCGGCATATCAGTACTCCCGTCTGAGGCCTCTACCCTTGTTCCCATCGACTGCATGTTCAAATACCCTGTCTTCTGTCTCTTAAGATACTCGTTAAATTCAGGTCTCTAGGTGATCTGATAAGTGATAGTGAATGAATCATATAAAAAGGCGATCAATGACGTCATCGCGGTACCGGTGATCCACGACGCTATTAATATAATAATTTACTACTAAGAAAGAGTCTACTGCACATTCACAGCTCGTCAGTTCCTCAACAAGCGTACCAGTAGCACACGCAGTTCGTCTCGCTCCAGTATCCGCGTTTCGGCACAAATTATCGTATCTTTGACGTCGTTCGGAGAAAGAGTCGCAGCCATTTCCCGCTCCGATGGTCCGCCCGCCCGCACCCCGCCAGCCGCCCGCACCCGCGCAGTGAAAGTTGTTGATACGTACGTTTGAATGGTTCATGTCTGGTTTAGAATATATTTGGCTTGACTCCTACGTCGATAGATCCGGTAGAACCTCATTCGATGGTGTCTTAAAAACAACCAAGTTTTGCGAAACAAAACTGTATTTAGTCATTACTAGGTACTACATCAGATTCAGGATACGGGTTGACTACCTAAAGGAAACACGCTATAAAGATGCTCTTTTTGCAGGCGGTGTGCTGGTAGCCTGTCAACATCTATGTTTAGTGCGTCATCCACAACATAAAACCTGAATTCATAGCCGTGTGTGACATTTGTGCTTCTTTTACTCCGAAAGCCCCCTTTACGCCCTAACATAATTTATATCCATAATCTGCGAAGTAAGTCAACTGTTGAACAATACTTTTAGCTCCCTCATAGTTCGCCAGTTCATTTTTTAAATATGTATTTGTCATAATGACCACGCTTGGCAGTCACATTGGTGATAGCAGTAAGTATACTTTTGTTTCCCTTTGTACTATTTTACGAGCCCCGCGCGATGACAGTTGACAGTGTGGGTCACAGGTCCTGTTCCAAAGACGAGATCTCATCTGATTAAAAACCACAGGCCGACTCATCTGAAGTACTGAGATGTCATTAAGACACGTCACTTCATACATGTTTATAAAGCCCTGTTCTTGCTATTTCTTTTTGTTATCGCTGATATTTCATCTCTAGTAGATGAAGACGGTATGAAAAGTTTAAAAAACGATCAACTTGATTTACGAGTGAAGCCATGAAGTTAGAATCAGGGGACGAAACGCTAGTCTAGTATATTCCCTCAGTCACCTACACTGCACTACGTGACAGGATCCAATCAGATACTCCTAATTCAATACAGGACGATATATCTGTTATGCATAATAATTCATAATTCTAAAAATGTTTAATGTTTACTACGCTATTCAATTTGTTTTTATTATTATTTTCAATGTAATGTTATATCCGAGGAACTAAACACGAAAGCAATTCCTTCCTGTTATCGCACTTGTCGCAGTTCCACTATCAAGGACGTACGTTGTACCCATTTAATTAATCACATGACGTCACACACTAGAAAAAACCCGCAAATAAACAAACGAAAACGAAACTCGGCCATTTATTTTAGAAGCGTCTTACAAATAGGCATTATATATCAGAAATGATTGTCTATAGTTGAGGTAGGTTGTGGACTGGACTAGCAGAGTGCGCACTAACAGAAGCTGGCTATTGTTGCGAATCTGCACCGTGAAAATCGAAAACTATTTTGATACTACAACGGAAAAACAAACTTCGCACGATCGGTCAAGGTTGCTAGTCCGCCCACGCCGCCTCGACACTTACGACACTATCGAGCTGTGGTGTATAGTTAAGCTACTGACACACTTCCTAAGGAGTACCGTTAGTCGACCCTCTTTCTCCTACATCCGTCTCTTTCACTCTCGTTCGTGTCGTATAGGTTGTTTCTGTCGGCGCGCGACAAATTTTCGATGCGGGCGCAGCGTGTGGGTTGGCCTAAAAATTTAATTCGTGATACAATTTTTTGGTAGCAAATATTTTGTGGGAGTTGTTGGGAGAGGCTGAGTCATGGTGTGTTGGTCTTTTTGGCTTCAATTAGGGTCCAAAAAGGTAAGATGGAGAGAGATAATTTTACTGAAGTTTTAGACATTTTCTTTGGAATTAATTTGTCGAAGGAGATCAATAAAACTATGCATCTCACAGTTGATTGCGTGATGAATATGATTGATGTCTATCTGTAGTTGGACACGTGTTGAATAATTCAGATTTACCTCGTTCTGCGAGTAGTCCAGGCGAACAAGTAATTGAGAAAACTGAATTTATATGTTAATTGATTTTTGTCTGATGTAAGGTTTAAAATAAGTCAACTTTATTGTTGAACATGAGTCTCCGTGGTAGGTCCAATAATATGAACGGGATTGCCTTGTTTGGAAGTGAAGAAGGAAGCGAAAGGAATTTGCGGATACTGTCCGATTAATACGACACTAGCCAAGTGGGATTTGTTAGACCTCTTTACTCAAATCGTTGTTTCCTTGTATCTACTTTTTCCTGTATTTCTTTTTACTCAATATTTCATTCATTGCAGTATGTTTTCAAGTCTCAATTTTTATGTTCTTTTTTCCCCGTTTTTAATTCTAGGTAAAATGTTTATTATGCGAATGAATTCTACAGGTAACACAGATAAATGTTATTAACCGACTCCAAAATGAGGTGGTTATGATCTCGGTTATATTTTTATTAATACATTTTAAATCTAGTAGGAAGTGATAGATAAACTGGAAAGTTATGTGAGGAACAGTAGTCCGTATTGAAATTAATAATAGAGATAAATGTGGAATATTTACATTCTTTTCAGTTCAGTTTGAATGTGAAATTGATTAAGCCAAAGGATTTTTTTTCATAGAAAGTAAATTTGTACAAAACCTTTTTGATGTCCATAAATCCATTACGAATCTAGTCCGTTCAGAAATAGGGTCGTTCAGAGAAGTAAGGATGAAATAAACATCATGATATAGCCTCATCGTTGTACCGTCTGACCGTGTAAACTTGACCTCACATGTAATCTAGATGGAAGTCATCAATCTTCCTCCTCCAAGTGATCAACTTCATCACTTGCCGCCTTCGTTATTCAGCTGTAACATTTTATTGTATCACTAATTGATAGTAATATGCAGATTGATCACTTGACCCACTGACCTTACTACAGTTTTGTAGGTGACATGAATATTTAACAATATTAACGCATATTAATGTCATTTTTAGATTTATCGTGACAGGTAGATCCTGCAGTATGTTTTCATGTCTTATCGAGTTTCCGAGAGCAAATCTGTCATCTCACCATCACCGGATCATCGGATGGCAAGTGACGATAATGCCGTGGGATGGTAGAAGTTTTAACCTAATGAGGTGCTGGTTTTGTTACCTTTCATACCAGAACACAACAGTGCTATTAACATCGATTTTTGGCGGCAGACTTAAGTAACATGGTGGCACTTAGCTAAGTGTACATATCTCTAGAAAATACTATCAACTGCCAACCAAACCGTGTACCAATAATCCACAGAAAATTGATAATTGTTAGTCCAAGCGTTAGCCATTAGGCCACGGAGGCAGTTATAATGTCCACTTCTCCACGGTTGAAGGTCCACCCTCAATATTGGGCTAACAACCTACTACATACAAACTTTCGTTACCAGCTACGTATGTCCACCGTTGGACATGAGCATCTTCATCGATACGATAGCCGACTTTCCACGAGTATTGGCATAGTCTTATATACATGTCTTTCTTATCTTATATTAAAAAACACGAAACGCCGTCGACCTCATCGTCACTTAACATCAGGTGAGATTGAGGTCAAAGCAGATCTATATTTTATATATAAAAAGATTTTAAAATGCCTACCTCTCTCACGATATAATAAGCTACAGTCGCCTTTAAAAGAGAGAGTATGATGGAATAATTGTTCCTAAACTAGGGGCAACAGAAACGTAGCTTTTACTTCAGCGCTAGATTCCGTAAAAAAACGTAGCCGGTTTTACAATACAAATAAAACGGCATCCCTGCTAAATTCCTTGACTCTTATCTCACAACTTAACTACTTTCCAAATGTCATAACAATTATTCAAAATTGTCCTCAGAAAAAACTCATAAGCCCAAAGGTACTCATTGTTGCGCGGCGTCTGGTCGTTTGAAGTGCAGAGATCCTCACTATAATTGCCCAATATAAACGTATTTGTCTGTTCGTACCGTTACTTCAACGGGTTCGTCGGGGCGGGGCCTGCGCCCGCGACGCGTTCCAACGTGGATTTTGGGTGGTCAGGGCGACGCAAGCACAGCAATGGCAGGAAATATGCACCAGACTGCTAGATCAGATCAATCGACCTTAGTATGTATAATTTCTCTCATGTCGAGAATATGGACGTTTGATTATAGAGACGCTATGCTTATGCGCAGCAGTCAGGGAAAATAGTTACTATTTTTATTTTATATTATATATTAGTTATTACCTTATTGATTTACTTTAGTTTTTTAAGGTTCCGTACCCAAAGGGTGACACCCTCCCCTCACGCTTCACCCAAGGGGTGACTCTTTTCTAAAGACGTACGTCGTCGTGGCCGTACCACGTATTTGTAAGGCAAA
Source organism: Carcina quercana (assembly GCA_910589575.2). Lineage (NCBI taxonomy): Eukaryota > Metazoa > Arthropoda > Insecta > Lepidoptera > Depressariidae > Carcina > Carcina quercana. The sequence goes on along the minus strand of OU342429.1, from coordinate 412,932 downwards.
AGATCTCAGAAAGCTACGCTATTTATTCTAAACAGATTACAACGCACTTCTTATTGTTAACACTTTATTGCTACGAACATTCCAGCAGGATGCTTTGAACTATTTCTTAATTTAAGAGCTTCATTATGATGCAAAGGCACAAACAAACAGCTCTTTATGTGACGGTCACATTTGCATTTCTGTTTCGGACCCGGACATTATACTTCTGTTTATCTTCATACTGATTTGGAGCTCTGATATTGTTGCTTGAGAAGAGTTTTTATTATCAGCAGAATTTTTACTATTATGGTTTGTAATATCCTTAGCAGTTTATTTGATGTAAACAACTCTGAATTAGTTCTAATTTGTATTAGTTAAAATAATAACGAATGTTTATTTATCGGGACTAGGCGATGTGGCACACCGTGGAGGAGGCCTATGTCCAGCAGTGGACGTTTCCTGGGTGTAATGATGATGAATGTCTAAAACTATACCTAGTACTAAAGCTATCGGGTTAATAATTGCCCTTCATCTCATCTTATAGTAAGTGACGATAAGAATGTTGGTTAGATGATTGACTATACGAGCTCTTGGCTTGAGGTGCTATTAAGAGGCTATGTTGGTAAGACCACGTGGTCGGTTTCGAGGTGCATTGTTTTGTAGCTGTCCCTCTCCGAGCCCTATCCTACCCGAGCGCGTACGGTGAGACAGCATACATTACGCGATGTTATCCACCCGTTATTTGGATGTTTCGTAGTCCAGGGATCATTTGGAGGATACTGTATATTATGTAACCATTTTTTTAATACAGTATACTAATGAAATTTCAGATGTCGGTGGTTTTTCCAAATTGTTCTAAATTGATTCATACTCTTGTAAATCAGGTTCAAAGTTGGGGCTTTTTATTACCGAAAAATACAATACTTTGACGCCCTGTAACTCTGGAAGTATATATTTAAACGAAAATCTGACTCACCACCGACACAGATATTTGTTTCTAGATTGTGTCTTGAAAATTTCATAGATTTTCATAGCTTAATACTCAAAATATGACTGGACTACGTTTGTATGGGCGCTTTGACAACAGCATACCCTCTTATGGTGACAGACTTATATAATATGGGGACATCGAAAAATGCCCTACCATCAACCACACTGAGCATCAGAAATACTCTGACTGGGAATCGATCCCGCAACCTCTGGATGAGGATTCTGTGTCGCCATCTGTATAAGGATGTCGTTAGCACAAGTAATTATCACTGCACTTGGGGATCAACGTGATCTTATAATTATAGTTTAAAAAACTAAAACAGGCTTTAGCTACATACGTAGTTAGTTAGATAGATAGTTACATACAAGTGAACCTAATATAGCGTGTAAAATTTGTATAAATAAATCAGAAGCACATTATAATTTTAAAAACGAAATATTCCTTAAAAAACTCGACAAACAAGAAGCAATGAAACATTCCCATAGAGTCCCACAAACAAAGGTAAACATCCTTCGGAACTGGCCGAAACGAAAAAAAAAACAAGCTCGGGCGGACCACGGTCATCGTCCTGTACGCTTTTTTCCGGGATTGCCCGGGAATCTGGCCATTTACAGTTAGCTCCCTATCGCTACCACGGGATGTTATCTCACTTACATCTCGACAGCACCTGTTTCGATAAAATATAGTACAATTGTTTTGAGTACTTATTATCTTTCATCATTGTTTGTATCTTCTCTTACAAAATACAACATGTGGTTTCACCTTTAAAATATACGTGTTCCCCGAAAACGACAACGTAGGAAACCCGCATCCATCTTAAAAGCCACGCGAACCCAATAGGCATTAACAAGTGATTATGACTATTCCTAAACGAGTGTTAAGACTGTGTCAGTGGGTTAGCAAAACTATTTTAAAAGATCCAGTCTTTCCCCAATTTAAAATGATAAGAAATAAATACGGATGAGTTGGAATGTAGTTTGATAGATTGAATTGAATTAGGGAGACCGACTATTACTGAACCTATCACAAATCAATTGTCAACTTTGATGTCAACAATTGTTATAGCATCGCGTAAAAATTTATACATAGAGTAGATATGATGTCGATGACGTCACGATGTGGTCTGTTACAATATCATAGAATTAAGACAATGTAATATGATGTTTTAACATAAAAAGTGCAAAAATAATCCGCAAGCTATTCTGGAGATGTTAACGTGAGATACGAATTATGTTCGAGTTGTGGGTGAGTGTGACCCGAGAGCAGGTGTGTGTTGGTAGGGGCAGGTCGATACCCCCGCGCTCGGGCTGTGACGTCGTGGCCTTGGGGATCGTCCACTGAATGTAGAATACGACCGAGCGACCCAACGTAGGAGCGCACTCGCGCGCTGCCCTGCGACTCCTTCATATGTACATCTATAAGTCCACTGTAGATAGGCGTAGTGACAATATTGCAACGAAGGTGCTGGTTATAGTATATTTAGGATGGAAGGAAGACAGGATGGCGACGGCTGTATGCTTATAAAACTAAATACTCGAACGCTTATATTACAATGTGAAAGTATTGAGTTTGTTAGCTACTTCAATTGTTTGTTGTTATTTCACGTCGCAACGCAGAGTCAGAAACTTTTTTTTTGGTATAGGGATAGGTTTAAGGTCCGAAAAAGGATACTGAAGTCCACGTGAAATAACTTGAGACGAAGATAAAGTCGCAGGCAAACGCCGGTACTATGAAAACATAACCCTACCTTTACAATCTCTCAGTCAAACCCACCGAGATAGATCTACACTACACTACACTGCACTTGCACTATAATGACGACGCAGACACTCCTGCGCAATGACCGTCGGGCGCACGGTCATCCAATATCTACGAACGACGAAGGGTCCCGCATACTATTATTCAAGTATTACGCAATTATCAGAAGACGTTGCGTCTGAAATTCTCTAAACATGTCTTTAAATACCGAGAAATGTGTTTTGGAAACGACAGCCAGTAGTGTTAGTTTGAACTATTAGATATTGATATTATTTCCTGCCAAACTTCTGATAAAGCTTGGGAGTAGATGACATTTTTTAAATAATTAACCAGTGTATGTAAATCTAAATAGCCTTTTCAGGTAAAATTTAAGCAAGCAAGCAGTTGCAGTTCCTGTACAGGACACGTGCATCGCTTGGGTCAGAACCAGACAGTACAGTTACTCCATTGATGACACTACTCCACGCGTCGCTGCCTGCCTGGTACCTGGTGCCTCCACGACTCTATCTATATAGAGTTGGTATTCAGAGCTTGACCACAGACTTGACCCTCGTAACGATACTTTGTTATATACCGGTGTCTAGAAACTGTCTCGGGACAAGTAAATGCGTTCAAAAAGAACTGTAAACCGACTTCAATTGCGCTAGCAGTCTACTTGTATTAAGGAAAATTTAGGGCTATATCATTTTCTCATGGAAGCCGTTGTCAGAACTGGACCAAATTGAAATATGGCCACACGGAAAGCACCAGCTTTCAAATTAAATAAGAATCATCCAAATCGGTTCAGTTAGTCGAAAGTTCTGAGGTAACAAACATTAAAAAAACATACCCGTCGAATTGACAACCTCCTCCTTTTTAACCGATTTCAAAAAAGGCGGAGGTTATCAATTCGACCTAGCTGCTCGCTAATGTCCGTACGGGCTACGACTAACTGTCACTACTTCAAATCATGTTGATAATCTACGAATAACAAAAGTATGAATTATTTTTGTCACACCAAACATTTTGCTTCCTTGAAACAAAGCTAGTAGACATGATCCCCGTAAGAATGACCGTCTCGTGCCTAAGAGTATATCTCAAGATAACTTACTTACATATTGGAAGTTGAGAGGTATTTTGTCACCCAACTACGGCAAACCAAAAGGAGAGTTATGCTTTGTAGAAAAGTCTATGCCACGGGGCTCTATACCTTCTCTGTTCATCATCAACAGCCTATATAATGTCCCCACTGGAGGGGCTCAGGCCTACTCTCCTACAGAGAGTGTATGGGACATAGTACACCACGCGGGCCCAGTGCGGATCGGCGGACTTCACATGCCTGTTCAAGACATGCAGGTTTCCTCACGATGTTTTCCTTCACCGTTAAGCAATCGGATAATGTACTTGAATTGAAAAACAACTCATAGGTACACGGCTGGATTCGAACCCGGTACCCTCAGATTGAGAGTCCGCGCCTTATCCATTGCGCCACCGACGCTTTTTGACCGACCTTCTCTGTTATCACCTATTAATAAAAACAGCGTAACCGAAACATAATGCAAGACTGTAGGTAACAACGGACATATGTAAACATGTATCAAGTTTCAACGGTGAGGTCAACACCCCGCAGATAAATGACATAATACCTTATTTCAGTGTCACCTCGCGCCGCGACGTGCGCCCGCGCATGCGGTAAAACGCACGAGGGATCGGACCGTTATTACGTTGAATTTAATCTATTTAGGTGTCTGCACGATTAATTACACATGATAAAATAGTTTGAAAACAACAACTATTGTGTATGTGTATTTTATAACTAGCTTCTGCCCGCGACTTCACCTGCACGAACATTAGGATTTACCCCACGGTAACTACTTGTTCGATCGGCATGAAACGTAGCCTATGTCCATTTCCGGTCCTTCAACTATATCTTTACAAAAAATCAAGGTATTCTAGTTTCTTGTTAGGCCATGTATGAGAAAATGTAAAAAATAGTGAATTTATCTCATGTTTTAATAGTTATGTTGCTATTCGAGACGGGGACAAATACAACAAATCAAAGTTCATCAAAATTGGTGCAGCCGTTCTTGAGTTAAAAATGTTGTAACCAACCCGACTTTGTTTCATATATTATAAGATGTACTTTCATCTAAGTTTGGAATAAGCCAATATTCTTATCACAAGAAGATGCAGTTGCTCATGCAGACCCTGGGGGACGACTTTGGAATTTGGAATGATAAAAGATACCCTGAGATGTATGTGTGGGATCAGCCTTAAAATATATCCACCGCACATCGCTAACGAGTATCATGGATGACTGGTGACAGCTAGCTACGAGTACCTCTCGAATACCCCAGAATACTTGATATAGGTACATAAGATTCATATACAGGACATAGGACATATACATTTAAATAAATAGCGATTCTATCAAATATTCAATAAAGAACAATTCATCTCGACTAGGCACCCTCGCACATGTGTTCCGGCGAACGATTTTTCTAGCCAAGTTTAGTAATTATGACTTAGCGCACTGTCATATGTTCAGTTCTAAACTTGATACAGGTAACGATGATAGAATTAATAAATAATAATAAAATAGGTTTTTAGTTCCTCTCTCCACAACGTCATATATCAAGTTACATTTTAATATTTAATACAAGTAATGTAGTAGTTGTGGGAAAGCTGGTTCCCAGACTAAGCTCGAGGCCTGTGCTATGGGTAACCAGGTCTCCCCGCACGGAATTCTCGTCTCTGGTATACACAAGTACGTGGAGCGTGTGTGTGTGTGTGTGTGTGTGTGTGTGTGTGTGTGTGTGTGTGTGTGTGTGTGTGTGTGTGTGTGTTGCGGGAAATGGCCATAGAGGTTACTTTACTAATTGAGTGATGATTTTGAAAACGACAGCTACAAAAAATATTACTACGCGTATCATAATTCTCAAATACTAGCACCTCTTTACACTACTTTCAATTAAAGGTTATCGCTCACTCGACCTATAGAATTGATAGGACCTGTTTGAAGCAAACAATTAATTACGCTGCAAAATGTCTGCCGATGCCTTAAGTGAATTGTTTTAATAATGAAAGGAGGGTTCAATTTTTAACAAGGTATCTATCTATTAACATTAATTTTCATTATCCTTTGTCTTGTCTGTATTGGTGCTTTTTAACTGCCTATGAGAGTAAAAACATGATCCCTTTGATGGTGCAAAGACTAAATGATTGATTGAAGTCCCACTCTTAAGGGGATAAAAATGGATGAAACATTTCCTTTCCCCTTTTGGTTACTTAGTTAACCATTATTATATATTGATCGTTATAGTTGTATATTGCAGTTTTATATTGTGGATATGGTGACATAGAGGTACATTCCATTAAAATGAGTAGTAAAACCCTATGAAACAATTACTTTTGAAGCCCGTGATATTTTGACTCGCTCTGTACTCAACTAAACTGCATTCGCAAGCGTATCTAAATAAATATAGCAAAACTTTTACTCGACAAATAGAAAAGTCTTATCCAAACACACGTTGATCCGTATCACAACGCCATAGGGCGCATTTTAAATATTAGGGAAATTTTGTATTTGTCATAAAATTAACATACATTTGGCTTTTACGTCTCACACGCCCGTGTTAACACTGTATTTAGACATCTGACAAATATAGTTTGTACTTACATATTTATTGTTAAAAATAATATTTTTTTCTGTAAGCGAAAGTTTTATGGAAAGCCGCTGTATTTATTTATTCACCAACGATATGGGAGCATTGAAAAGTAAAACAGGTTTAATATGAGTCCACATACAAGTGAAGCAAATAAAACTAAGTCAGTCTAGCTTAGTTTTCCTACAGGCTCATCAATGTTCAAGGTCGTTATTTAAATTCTTATTCATTTATTTGTTAATTCTTTAAAAAATACCATTAATAAATTAATTAACATTATGAGGCACTTAAAAAAGAAAATAGTTCATGGCTAGACAGTAATGTCGTAGCAAAATATAACTGTGAAATTTATATATTTTTTAATTACAATAAACAGATTCTATATCTTCCACGACATTGTTTTGTTACCTTTGCGTACACAACTGACAGGCGTCTCTGAAAATGCCTCATTACTTTTACAAACGATAAAATAATGCGGTCTCTTTAAACAATTATTTTTAAAATACGAATATCATATATCTACGTCTCATTTTCATTCATTTACTGAACGTATCCACGGCCAATAGAAAAGACATAAACGCGCGGAACACTGACCCACTGCCGGCTGCGGAAGCATGTGTGCGTCCCGACTACGGCACTGCACACATGCGTATATCGTGTTGTTTGTAAACACGTCACACACACACACACACGTTGCACGTATGTAAGCACACTTGAACCTGTGTGTAAATGGTTGATGTGTGAATTGGAATTGAGTTGTAATTGCAGTCATTTTTAAAGCTCAGTAGGTGTGTGAAAAACTTAATGGCAATTATAGCTAAGGTGGTGGAGCAAGCTGATTTATGTGTGCGGTGAAATTGATAGACTAGTTAATGAGTGCCAACTGTATTAATATAGCAGTATACTCATAAATATATAACTAGTATAGATGCAATTGGGCTGTGTTAAAGTTTAATGCTATGCCTACTTAATGGCATACGGTTTAAGAAATGGTGGTGGATGATTTGAAGTGATAATTTATTATTTGTATTTCACATTTATCGAATTTATTTACAGATGCCGTGTAAAGATGCTTTTTGATAAAGAGAAGTATCAAAATTGTTACAATGGATTGTATCCCTTTGTTTTAAATATTCTTACACTAATACTTGCTTCTATACTCAGAACTGAGCGTATATGAGTTAGGGCGTAAACATCATATTAAATACTACAATTTTCCAGCTTATATTTGAGGAAAGTAAGTGATATCATTTATCCAGGTGGCCTGCCTCACTGAGCTGAAGTGGCAATGGGCAGGTCACATCGCTCGAAAAACCGATAACCGGTGGGGAGTAAAGGTTCTTGAGTGGCGACCGGGAAACGTCTACCAGGCCGTCCCCCTACTAGGTGGACCGAAGACCTGGTTAGAATCGCGGGGAGTCGCTGGATGCAGGTGGCTCGGGACCGGTCGATGTGGCGTACCATGAAGGAGGCCTATGTCCAGCAGTGGAAGTTTCCTGGCTGATGATAAAGTGATATCCCATAATTTATCTAGTATGCTCATAATAAATACTCTTCTAAAGAGAGTCATTCACCACGCGGGCTTAGTAAGGATTGGCAGACTTCACACACACCTTTGAATTTCATAGCAGGAGTGTGCAGGTTTTCTCACGTTGTTTTCCTTCACCGAGAAGTCAACTGTGACGATTTTTATCATTCGTACATAAATAACAAATTGTAACTTATTAGTACGAACCAGGATCGAACCCAGACCTCGATTGTTCAAGGACTGACGCTCTATCCAACTGAGCTACGATGGCTGTATCGGTCAAAAAAGTACTATCACAGTTTACAGCGATACATAAATAACGGTGGACACCGCGGCGGGTGGCAGTGTTCTCAAGTCAACAACGTGCATGGGGAGCGGGGCGGGGGGTGCGACGTCTCAGGTATTGGTGATATTTACATACTTTGACTTATCAAATGTCAGTATACGTAGATTAGGCACACTTAATTATAATAGCATCTGCGTCATTAGGGTGTGGCTGTGAGAGATATTGTATAGTTTAAACCTTCATCTCATTATGAGCTGTAAGGTGGTGTACAATGTTGCATACACTCTCTGTAGGAGAGTAGGCCTGAGCCCGTGCAGTGGGGACATATATACGATGATGGTCTGCAGGAGTTCTATGTTGGAAATGAGATCGCCATAATATATCTACTTATCTCCGACTGAGTCACTTTAACGTTTAGTAACGAATAGTTATAGTTTAAACTAGGACTGCACGTCCAAAATTACATCTCTCTTCATCTCTTTCCTCAACTGCAAGCAACAGGGAAAACCACACCAACTCCTCACAGCACGTCTGACAAATGGCAGTAGAAAGTCAAGGCTACCGCTGGTATCAATCATTGCTAGCTTCACACACACACAGGTCGTGCTGTGGCGGGATCGATGTGTGCGTGTTGCCACTTTCTTTTTGCTATGCGCACGCGCCGCGCGAGACGACAACGGTGGTGGTTTTAACTATGCAGTGAAAAATGTTTGTTTATGAAGTTAATTACCAAAGAGCTTATGATCAAAATTGTGGGTTTGGATAAAAATATTTGGCCTTCATCCCACCTGATGATAAGTGACTATAAATCCATTGGATGGAAAGCGTGCACATTAAGAATCCTCAACCTAATAATGCTGTAGCTTTCACACCGGTTCAAAACAGTGGTATTAACACTGCTGTTTGGTGGCAGACTTAGGTAACAACGAGTTAGATATAATAAGTATGTACGTGTACGTTTTCAGAGTTTTTAGTATACCGTATATAGGTAGCTAGTTTACAATGGGTGTGCTTTGGCCTTCATCTCACCTGACGGTAAGTAAAATGTAAAGATAAGAGCGTACTCATTTATAAGCCTCAACCTTGTGTTTTTGTGTGTCTTGTAGAATGATGGGGCTGCTGGAACTGATGATTAGAATGTCATATTTTACGCCGGGTAGTTAAGTTCTGTCAGATTTCTGTTATCTTGAAACCATATGTAAAACAAGATACAAATAGAGATTGTAATAACAAGGGAATGTAAATTTCACTCTGAAAAGTGTAAACGGTTTCGTAGTCAAACTCCTCATAGTTTCACTCTGTCCGTCTGTCTGTCCTGTCTTGCTTAGCTCAGCGACCCTTGCCACTAGAAAGCCGTTATTTGGTACGGGTATACATGTTAATCACGTCAGTATAGTGGTAGAATAAAAAATTTAAAAAATATTGTTTATGGTGGCTCCCGTAAACGTAACGTTGGGATGAAATATCTTATTATGATAATATTGTTACAACTTCGATAAACTGGAAAGCAACAGCAAAATCATTTTACTATAGTTATTGCTCGTGTTAAGCTATTGGTGTAAATAATAACTAGGTGTTGAACCACGAACAAAATGATTAATGAGAACATATCACAGATCAACTCGTGCGTCTGTCTAGGTAGAACGTTCAGACACGATGCCCCGAGATAAGCACTAGATCGCACTAATCAGATTTGTACTCGTAGTCGCTGCACTACGCGGCGGCCTACATCGGTGACTGGTCTACAATGAGCCTCCGGTATCTTTGTTGTACATCAGACATCAGCTATCAACTGTTCATGAGTAGCTTACAGGCTTAGTGAATCCAATGGGAGAGTTTCTTTTTGTTTTGATTTTGATTTTTAGTTCAATGTCTTATTATAGATGGCTACACTCCACATTCCCGACTATAAACTCTTTATAGACTACGTCAAAAACAATCTCTAGAGCAGACCTTATTCGGTAAGTCGAAAGTTCTTTGGTAAAATGTGGCACATTTTTCGGCAACTTTGGACTATATAGGGAAATATTTTTATCCTCTTGTGGAGATATAAAAGGAAACTCCTGTTGTTTCTGAGAAATCAATAATAGTTTGAGGATATAATTTGATAATGATGAATGTTAAAACAATTGGCCGCCGTTTGTGTAAGCGCACCATGATATGGTCGGCTCATTTCACAAAATATGACTTTGTAAATATGTCCTGGTCACGTAAATAATCTTTACCACTGGGAATCTTACCCGGGACCTCTAGATGGTGAATCTAACATTGAGCCACAGGCCACGGAGGCGGTTAACGGCAGTAGTTCGAGTCAAATATTGCTGGCTACATTAGAGCCACTTCCACTTATCCTACGTTGAATTTTTACATGTTGGTTCAGTTACGATGAAAATACGTTTTATGGTAACTCGAGCTGGTCTGATGCTGGAGATGAAAGGAGGTCACATGATCTCCTAAACTACACACAACAAGCACGTCGTGTCTGGGGTCGTTTTATTTGTCGGGATGGGTGCTGTGTAGATCGGATAAATTACCAACAACAAAAAAGGTTCTATTTAAAATGTATTTCTTAACAAAACATTATGATTACAGCCTGAAAATAATTTCATTTACCAATTAAGGCATTTTACTTCATATACCAATTATAAATTAGTTACTCATTCTTCATGTTGCTTTGAGGCAGCATGATGAGGAAGGCAACAATCAAGGGTCTAATTAGGTACTTTACAACTAGCGTCATGTGATCAGCGGCGGCGACATACAAAGCCCACATTGCGTCCGACTGTACACAGGTTTCCGAGCGACTCCGACCGGATCATTCGGGCCACTAATTAATTCGAAAACGTTATAAAAACATACAACTAACGGTAGAACCTATGGCAAATTCCGAATTGTAAAGTGGATATACTGGTGGAATTATAACAGGTGTGACGTCCTGGTATTTATACGAGATCATCGCTTTAACAGAAGTCTATACGAGCGCTGAACTGAACTTGCACTAAACATTTACCTCATCTGATGTTCGATGTAGGAGGCTGGTTGGCTTTTGCATTACGGAAACACTGTGAAATAAACACAGTCATGGTGGTAGGTAGACCAGTGGGCATCAAAAGTACCCATCCACCAACGATATCATGTACCGACAGATGATTTCCGTTCGAACAAGCCCGGGCACTGAGAATTGTAAAACAGCTGTGTAGCTAGGCTTTTGAAAGCGTATTCAAAATTCGAAACAGTAATATTAGCAAAAAAAGGTTATCTCAGTAATATCAAAATTTCAAAAGTAACTCCGTCCGTTTTGGATAAACAGATGAACTGATCTTAATGAAGTTTGATATAGACGTAGCTTATGGGATGGAGAAGAAAATGGGTTATTTTACATCTCGATAAATATGGGAAGTCAACATAAACGAAGTCATTGTCACATCTAAAGTTCGTTGTAATCATTGTTGTCACCCGTTGAACGTCAATTACTGAACTTAGACACTTCCATGACATGCGAAGGGGGGTTAATTGAGATAACTAGTATAAATCTCAAAGTGGAAAAAAACTAATGGCAAAATACAATTTTTTATCGTAATACACTCTGTGTTCTTTACGACTAATAAACAAACAAAAAAAACCACTCATCAGATTTACACATATTACTTACTATCATTAAGCAGTTCATTTGTATGACATACAGCCTGACATGCGATACAGTAACGGTACATGACACATTAGGCTGTATTTCGTCCGCTAACAGTAGTAAATTAGTTGTCCATTACGCAGGTATTTTATTAGAGAATGACCCGTTATTAATCCGTTGTTTTTGTCGCTCGCTCGCCACTCGTCTGTTGGACATCATTATAACGAAAGGTATGGTTGATCTTGGTTGACAAAAGCACAAAATATTTAAAAAAATCTTAGCATCATCATCAACAGCATATATATATCCCCACACTGCAGAGGCTCAGGCTACTCTCCTAAAGAGAGTACTGTAGTAAAATTTTACTAATACTGGTCAACTGCTTGGATTTTGTTATTTAATTGGTTTTACGTATAACGTGTTACGATTAGTCAAATATATATTTTGTAAATTAGCTTTTTTAAATGGATGACGGCTGCGAGGAGGTAGCTGAGCTGGTGATAATTGAAGATCTACTTCATCCGCGTAGATTGAAAATGTTATTACAACGTAACGCATTGACACAAATTGAGCCACTCGTGTCTCTCCACTGCTGAAGATAGGCATCTCCCAAAGTGCGCCACTCCTTCTGGTCCTCAGACCTCCTCATCACCCCTATCCCTGCTACCTTCTTCAGGTCCTCAGACCAGCGGGCTGGAGGACGTCCCACCCAGCGAACGTCTGTTCGTCGACTGAAGTGGCCTTCCCATTGACATAGCTTGCTGATTCAACCATGTCGGATTCTTATGCTTCGCCGTAAGTGACTGTAGTAAGATTTCAGTGCAGAGGTAGACTTCTATCCGTCTAGTAGAATGATGCGTGATATCGTCTATTACGTCATGGGCCTAAACGATCATACTGCGGATAGGGATAATTACCTGATACGCCATTACACCACGGTCGTTAATTAGTGTAGTGGTAGTCGTTATCTGGCTCATTGTTGTCGGATCCTCATTATGTCTGCTGATAGCTGACGTCATCGCGGTGTGCGCCCGGCGCGCGGTGATTGCTTCCATTGTAACGGGAGCTTTTAACTAACTCCTACTACTACTAGTGGCTGCTAATCTGTGTTTCAGTTTTCAATTATGCGGTTTGATATTACTCCAAATGCGTGTAAAATAGTGGTCTATGCCAGTGTCTCAATAAGTATATGTAAGGTTCGTATTAATAAACTCTGCTTAAGCTAGAACTTATAAGACCATCCAGCTCCATCTCCAGCGTTGAGCATCTGCTTAAGTCCTAGTTTCAGTAATAAACGCTCCTCCATCGTTACTAATTTGAGATCTACTCATCTCTAGCACATCTCATATATTAAGAGGTCCAATGGGACCAACGATAATAATTAACGCATTCAAAAAGAACTAAAAACCTTGGGATGCAATTGATAACTTTAACAATCCACTATTACTCCAAAATCCTATGGATTTTCAACGGCTTAGATACTCTTTGTTGTTAAAAAACTATATCACCCGGCTAAATTGAGGATTCTCTGTTTACACGCACACAACTTGCAGGAAGGTACGTATTTCACTTTGCAGGGATAATCATTTTAGAAAGAAAGAAAAATAAATTTATTACGCACTAGTGTGTAATAGAATTGAGCGGAGGTTATAGCTCGGTTTATGGACCTAAAAGACCCATTACCATTTACCCAAAGACATAAGAAATAGTAAACTTTGAAATGTAACTTGGATTAAATAATTTTTAAAATAGATTTTACTGCCGCACCACTCGAATATTTGTACTAATTATTATGAGTTCTCATATAAGTGTAAAAAATGTCTGTTCCAGAATAAATTCTTTAAACCGAAAAGCGATGTAATAAGGCTCAATTTACGAGCCAGTGTGTTGAAAAATTACTTATAGTATCAAAATTAAAATACGTCAGAATGCGGGCGGGTCGGGAGGGGGTGTCCCTGTCGCAGATGTGATGAGTATAGTCCTCACATACAAGCTAAACCAACAATCATGACACTTGAATTCCGCAGTTTATACAGTTATACAGTTCATTGTATTATTTATAAATACGTGTATTGTATAACACAGCTTGTAGGCCTCGGGCGCACGCGCAGTCAGTGCGAAAAAAATTAATTTCATCTCCGTCATTGAATACTCTCAACGCGGCGCGGGAGGGGCGCGGCGCGGTACAGTTGGGGTCAATTACTGAGGTCACTTTATATTGGATCACTGTTTGACAACAATGGCTGATTGTGAATGGGACTTGATGAGGTATACGAAATCAATTCCTTAATTTTTTGACGTAAGGTGTGGTCAAATTCTTATTCGATGAAAGTGGACTCTAAGCTTTAAATTTAGACTTAAAATAATACAGTAGAATACACATATTTAAGCTTCGAACATTTTCCTGCAGCTTTTTGCGTGGAGACAAGAAACAATCCCTCGGGAACATTTCGGGAAGAATCGTATCAATAGCAGTATATTAATTGTAATTTATTTTTCTGCTACCTTTCATACCGGAACAACGGCGCTATTAACAAGGCTATTTGGTGGAAGACTTAGGAAACATGGTGGTAGCTAACCAGACAGACATAAAAATGCCCCCAAACCGAGCACCGTTAGGAACCCTCCATCGCAACCTCCGGATTGTAAGACCGAGCGGGTATCCATTAGGCCACGGAGGCGGTTGTGTCTTATCTTATCCGAAGCTTCATATACTTATTATTCCTCATCAAATGTTTTATATCGCATGCCTACCACCCGCACCCTCGCAGCGTTACTCTAGCGGCGGACAATTGCGTAACACCCGTGATAAAGGTCGTCGCACACGCACGCACGCAGCCACCCCGCCCGCCCCCGCCTCCACCACGGACGTGGACCATCCGACCCGAACCTGTTCGTAACGGGACCTGCGTGACCTCAATACTTGGTTTTTGGAACCGACAAGAAACAGCCTGCGCCTGCGCCGGCCGGCGAGGATGCTTGTAAATAGGATGACTATGTCGGGAGAACAGAGAAGATTTCGATTGTGTCAGTTGGATATATAGACCTGTTAGATATTATTCATCTTTGGCTATGTTTTAAATAAGATCACCACATCATTAGCTGTCTGAGAAGGCGACTACGATCAATTGTCCTGACTTGCGCAGCGTCTACCTATGTCTATGACCTATACGTGGCGATCTATGAAGGAGGATATTAATGTCCAACAGTGGACTTACAAAACTGGTCCGATGAGTTTGACCGAGTTTCTTTGATGACTTTGAAGCTACCCAGTGAAAAGAGCAGTGCTAGGAAAACAAAGTTAATTTAAATTAAGGCAATAATAAAAGGACTTCCTCGAACAGGCCCAAGTATTTGACCTACCTCGGGAGATGAATTCGTGTCACATCCTGTCGGACACGGATGCAGGCCTTCCAACCCATGCGTCACGCACCTCAGAATCTTGTAGAATGCTTATTAAATATTTTTTATACTTTTCTGGTAACTTAAAGAATAACACTAACTAAACAGGCTCCGGTTGGATGCATATCTGACTCTTGATCTCCGAAGATAGCTCTTACGATTTAATAACTTTGCACGAGACTTTGCGTGGATTTTAAAATCATTTTCGCATATAAAAAGTATACTGTGTCTCGTCCCTTTCATCACGATTGTATATTCTTCAAGACTCACATCTTATTTTTTATACTTTATACAACAACATTTTGTTTAAAATAAATATTTGTACTATTTGTGTATTTGTCAGCGACATAACACCAGGCGGACGTGCTGATAATTCTGACAGCTGAGAAATTACAAGTGTATTTTAGTGTAAAAAAATCAAACATGTAATTATAACGTCGAGAAATGAGTATAATTAACCTAAAACTTTAAAGACAATCACGGCCATTGTAGCTGTCATTAAAGTTGTATGTTAAAGATTATAAATCTTATGCCTTATTTTAAGTAATTAATTATCAAAGCCAGACTTTCTATTTTTAAAGATTATGATAAAAGAAATATTGTATGGAAATATTCTGATCGGATTCCTGTAGATAGGAAAAGAGCAAAAGTAAGGTAGCAACAGACTGGAATCTGCTGTCAAAATAATAATTTACAGTGTGATGTGTAACGCGGGCCGCAGCGCTAGACTTGCTTCCTGACTTGTTGTCTTTGCTTTAGCCACGATAACAGAGTCTTTAAAGTTGCCTTGACGCTGCTCCCAACACACGTTACAAAATAGGCTCATTTGACTCACCAGTCATCACTCATTGTAATAATTGAACGTTTTTTGCACGCTCCCAACGCTATTCGCAACTTGAAAACTTACTTATCAGCTGTCAATCAAGAATCGCAATTTGTTTTCCAACGGTCTGAATTGGACATCTCATTCTATCGTACACAGATTAAACGAACCCGACGAGGCCGCTACAACCGACAATTAAACTCGCATCAACCGGAATTATGACTGACAACCGAATAACTTAACCGTTGATTAAAAACATTAACAATATTAACCAATGGTTAACAGACTCGCTTGACAGTCATGCAAAACAAATCGCAATTAAAGATGCTGCCGAGCTGTGAGTCCGTGGCGTACAGTTAGAAGACGTTTCACTTTTTGAGACGTTCCCCTCTCCCGCGCGGCGCTGCCCCTCCCCCGTGGCCGCGAAACCTCGTTTCAAAGTCAAGTACAGCCGCGCCCGCGCCCGCGCCCTCGCCCGCGCATCGCCGGGCTGCGGGAAATGTTACAAGCACAAGACTTGTTCCGACTTGCTGAACGCCTTTCGTCTCGTGTTTCATGTTTATTGTTGTTGAGATACATATTTTACTAGATATTTATTGGACCAATAACTTCCTATCTCAACTCAATTTTACAACCATGCAGATTCTGCTAGATCAATGATTAGTACATTATTTTTACCATCATTTCTGTTGAATTAATTTCTGAGATTGTATACCTAGTAACCGTTATCGTTGAGTTGCGACTTCTACTCATCAGTGAACATTTTCCAGCAAATGACTGGATTGTCTGAATATTTCAACGCACATTTTGGTTCCGCTTGAAAACTGGGTCACTGGATCTATTGGCTCGGGAAGGCATTGTCTGTAGATAAATAAAAGAGACTATGACGTGTTAATAGTTACCAAGACTCGTCAGCAGGATGTTGCTGGCAGTAAAACATTAGTGGTTAAAAGACTATAGTTTATATACTATAGTTAGAGTTGATGCTATGATCCCAGTACAAGAAACTATTTTAGTATTTGCGTCGGTCTACAGGATGATCGGGGTAATTCTAGAGCCTCTGGCTAAACGAGAGGTTACTAAATCTTACATAGATTGCTACGTAAACTCATGTCTCAAGGCTGGTTTCCTTAGCCAATGTCAAACATCATAAGAATATATTCGCAAGTGTAGTTATCATTCCGCGCAGGTCAGGTGGTCCAACCACCGCACCGTAGCGAGATAGCTCTCGTTATAACGGCTCCCGCTGAACTTACCCTCCTTTTCGACAATTAAATACGTGAAAGATATTTCATTAACGGCGCGGATTAAACTGTATCTGCTGATATGAAACCTAGTGGTAAACAGGCGGAATACTTAATTAATGAACTTGCTTTTTTGTGGCTTCATTTTGGATGTCTATAATTCTGTATATGATTTATTAGATAGCGAATTTTTTTATCCTTATTTAAATTACTTCTTATAACAATGTGTTGTGGGCATATAACAGTTCCAAGTGGATCTGGTTTTACGATGGAAGAGGCATTGTACTACAATTTTTTTGTGAACGTGAGATTTCTTATAGGGCAGACCAGTGGACAACGTTAAAACCATTTAATTTTGAAATAATATTGAAGAATCTGTTTCACAAGATTAAGATGATTGTGTCGGTCTATTTTTCAAATCTGCGATACTAGAAGATTTCAATCGAACTCACGTAAAGTTTTTATATCCTACTTAACTGAGCGAAAGATTATCTGAGTTTGAGCAGCTCAATGAAATCTAGATTCACGTTATGATTGTAAGGCCGGTGCAACACAGACCGGCGGTATCGTTGCCCACTGAGTTTACTTTCTCCAACGTGAGCACTGTTATCTTTAGCCAATATTCATCGAGGCGTGCTCTCAAGCCGTGCGCTTAAATTCCAGTACATTATTGCAGATGGAGTATAAATCCTTTTATTTATGCGCCTCATTATACCAAGTTTATTTGCTTGTGATTACAGTGGAGTATAAACCAATAATGTAACAGATAGCGGGATTGCTACTTTATGGGCGCCTTGAAGGAGCTCAGGTGTTTATTTGTCAAACATACAAACATATATTTTTTATGGTTGTGGCTACAATCAACGAGATATTACCTGAAATACTCGTCTAAATAATCATCAACAGCTTATTTATGTCCCCTCATGCATAATAAAATTATGTCCCCTCTGCAGGGTCTCAGGCCTACTCTCCTACAGAGAGTGTATGGGCCATAGTCCACCACGCGGGACCACAGCGGATTGGTAGACTTAGCATACACCTTTGAATTTCTCTCAGGAGTGAGCAGGTTTCCTCACGATGTTTTCCTTCACCGAAAGGCCATGAATGTGAAGTGTGATAAAAAACGTTCTACCCAACTGAGCTACCACGACTTCATAAATAATTAAGTGCATACAAATTGCTTCCATCTAAAATTTCTTACTCCCGACTAGTGTCAATGATTTAGAAAATGTTGATTCTACTCGCAGTGTACCGACTGTAAGCAATGTCTAGGTCATGTTTGACATTTTACGGAGTGCTTGAAACCGCTGTCTGAACTACGGAGACAGATCTAAGCTTTATGCAAGAGATTATACAAATAGATTTTTCAAACTGTATTATTTTAAGTTTGATATTCATTTATCATCAATTAGCCCTGAACAAACTTCGGAGTCCGTCAGCCATTTGGGATTTCCAGTGATGTCACGAAGCTTCATAAAAATTAAAATATGTATAACGAATGACACCGAATTCACCAAGATCAGGCTAATCGTTCGGGACTTGGTATTGTCACCTGTTAATTACGAGCTCTTATGTATCTAGCCTCGGTGTCTGTGACTCATCAAATCATCCAAGTTGAATTGACCCACTGATATAAAATATTTTACTCATCCTTGTGATTCCTAGGGTTTAAGACATTCATGTCGCACCATGGACCGGCTCCGGGTCGTACCTGGCTCAACGTGTCCCGCTGGCCATCCGGCGGGGCAATGCAGCCAGCGTCATGGGTACATTTGAGATGGGCACACGATCCGGGTTTCTGGATTATTTTATTTTCTCAAAAAGAATAACAATGCCCATGCATATATTTTGGAATACCAGATATGTATCAGTATATAGTACGAGTATTGGTTTTCAATTTATTCATCGAATATTTCGCTATCGCTTAACCCTGTCGCTTAACTGTAATATTTGAGAAATCCAATCAAAAAATAAAACCAACCCGCTATGAATCCTTAATCCCAATCTAAGCTATCGCATGGACTGTGCGTCGCGTCGCACGTGTCGCGGGCGTCGAACGGCCTTGTTGCGCGGGCGCAGGCTGGCGGGCGGGCGGTGCGGCGGACCGTGCGCGCGCGCAGTTACACTACGTCACTGGCTAACTGTACTGCACGTGGGCACGGCGAGCGACCGACAGTAATGATGCCGACAATGTGACGACACTGGTCATTTCAGTCAAATGGACTCTGGCTGAATGCCTGTTCGACTGCAAGGATTTAACAGCTAATCTAGAGTGGGTATTTGTGCTCCGAACAATAATTTATACGCATCGACTCATCTCAGCAACTACGAATTCTTTCGACTTGAAGCTGAAGTTTAAAGTTTATCATCTTTAACGCAAATGATAGAATTAATTAAAAAATATTCACTTTTTCACGGGCTTTCAGTGGTTTCAAATGTAGAGGTTGATTTTTTTTGCGTGAGATCGACTTATACTTGGTCCCGAGTCTTATACAACAAAGGATCTATCCGCCTGACATGTTATCTAAGTATACAACTATACTAACCAAACATCAGGTGAGATGAAGGCCAAACGAAAACCCATCTTATATGACAAGCGCACACTATGGCCTCAATTTATTTATTTGTCACAAATTATTTAACAATAACAAAAATTTCAGTCATGCTACCCGTATGTACTGAAAACAAGCACATATGGCTCTGACAATCCACCAACCCATTCTAGACTAGAGAGCACATAATCTTTGTCTATCTCAATGACATTGCATGCTATAAAAGGCGCAAGATATCTGTGGTGCGGTGCACTGATGTCTGTGGTGTTTTTCAGCCAGCTTCACGTTACCGATTTAAGCATATAAAAAGTATGATGCGCGCAATTTGTTATTTAAATCGTTTTAAAATTATATTTATCTTTATAAAATGTATGTTCGTTCTTGCATTGGCTTCGATGTTGTGTGGAGTCTTATGTATGAAATGTTAACAAAACTTTAACAATAACTTCAATTTCTTCTACAGCTAGAAATAAATTGATTTGATTTGAACTTCCCCGTAGTTGAAATAGGGGCGTATTTCCGGTGATGATTTTCTATATCATGTCATCTTAATGTGACATCATGCCAACGTGCTAACAGCCTACTATATCCTCCATCTCCATCAACGTGAGATTTTGAGCTTCCGAGTACCCTTATGGTCACAAAGCCAAGTACAAACCAAGTTGTTTATAAAGAATCTTCCCCACTAAAACGACGAGTACATCTAAGCTCGCCTCTACCAAAGATTCCTTCGAGACTCGCTCTCAATGAAATGTGGGTCAAGTTTATTGACAAACCAGGACGTTGCCCGTGCTCCGTCCTCTTCGCACGCACCACTATGGTGTATCCATGTCTCGCTTGCGCACGCGCAGCCAGGCAGTTCGAAGGACCGGGGTAGTGTGCTTGTTTTCAATTGGAGATTAGATTTGAATACACTTTGGTTTGGAGATTACAGGTTGTATTGTGTTGTGTAGATTATTTCAAACCACTTTGATCTTTGACAATTTTATACCACAATTTTTTATAATGGTTTATAAAGAAAAATATTTAATGTTAAAGAAAATAAGATTTGTCAATTGTTAAAAGTAATTTCAAATCTTATTAAGTTCACTAATATTTCCCCGAACACTGAACCCCGAACCCTAAATATTTTAATTATAAAGGATGTATATATTCGTCACAATTATTTACAATGGACAAGCACAACGTTTACCTTTGTTATTATAAAGAATACAACAATATCATCGATTAATTTTATTTAAAAAATTAATGTGTATTTTTCACAATTTAAATAATAACGATTATACGTAAACGTTTAAAATATGTATAAGTAAAGGTAGTAGATAAAGAACGTTATTTTATATCGAAAAGTTCAACTTATATTCTCTACTGCATAAATTGCTGAATAAAAAATAATATCACCCATGACCGAGACAATCCTCTAAGTGATAAAAAAACTTAATAGACCAAAAGAATCTCCCTAATACATAGCCTATCATTACAGTGCTCTACCCTCTATTCACAACACAGCGCAAACAAGCCTTTTATTTACGTGATCCCTAAATCCGGAACGAACCGGATATCGTATTAATAAGAGCCGGATGCATCATGTGTTCCGATCAAGAGAAAAAAGAAATTGAAAAAATAAGGAAAAAAGGTAACTCGACACCTAGCATCCTTTAGTGGGTTAATGGAGCGTGTGAAGAAGCCTTTATGGGTTAGAGTAAATATTGGAGGGAAAAAATGAGCTACAGAGAATATATCTCCAATAACTTCAGTCAGGTACCCTCACTGTGCAAATTTAAAATAAATAAAGACACAGTAATAACTAGACTTAGTTCCCAACTTTGTCTTTCTTGTATAGAATATTGTAGGGTTTTTAATTCGTCTATTTAATCATATTAGTGGTCGTCCAGTGGGCGAAATTCAGCCATAATTTTTTTTTTAAATATAAGCATTCTGCACTCCTTTTCTATATAAACTATAAGTGAACGAAATTTCATACTACTGCGTCCGCGCAATTTCCGTAAAAAGGGGTAGACAGTTTTAATTTCACGTATAGAGATTACATCTTTGTACCAAACTTCAAAATCCGTTCAGCTATTTATATGAGTTTGTTTTTCAAGAACGAAAACTTTATAGTGTAAGTAGAATAAAAAATCCATACTATGATTTGATTGCTATTTTGTCTGAGATAAAAAACAAAGTTCCCGACACCGCATTTTGGCGACGAGACAACTTCGAAACCACTTGATATACTTTGATTCAGTATTCAATATTATATAGGTAGGTAAGTAGGTACAGATTGCCTGAGATTTCTAATGCGTTCCTTAATCTCAACCCAGCTCTCAATAATTTGACATAACTTTATTTCTATGCAGATAAAAATCAATATCAACAAATCAAATTTCAAAAAGTTTTTATCATTCCATTGGACTCTTACCAACATACATTATGCATATTCCCACACTAAAGCACATGTTCTTTTTTTCCTACCTGGCTTCCAAATTTGAATTCAAATATTGACTGATTGAAGGGTTGGGTCGACATCTGTCGCAGGTTCTTTATACTGCCTCTTTCGGAGAAAGCATCACGCGATGGGAAAGTTCATACGTTATGTTGTTGGAGGTAACATGTGCGTTAAAACGCCTTATTGTTTGTTTGAAGCATGTGCTGTTTGTATGGGATTTTGGTATTCGTGAGGTGCCATTGTAATGGTTTTCTTTAGTTACGGTAGAGTTTAATTTTTAGCCTGTAGCGTGGAAAGTTGAACTGGTTGGTTGGTAAGGGATTTTCTATATCCGCCTGTTATCTAAAACTGTGCCAATAGATTCTTATACTTCTATTTTACAACCCTTGACGTGGCCTGGGTGAAATGAAGGCACATTAAAAATACAAACTTTATTTACGATTTTTGATAGATCTTGTATTCAAATTATAATGGAGGCTTTGTCTAAGCAGACTTACTCGACCGTTTGTACGAAGTGGCGGTACTTACAGCTGCTTTTCGCATACATTAGACATCAACGCGCTACACCCTACTTATTTTAGTCAAATAACTTTTTTAAGGACTTGTAATGTTCATTTACATTTTATTAATGTGCAAAAAAATGAAGCAATGTACTTCCAAATGATCATACTTTCTAATATTAAAGGAATTCGAGTGATCGATCTATAAAAAGTGGCACAAGTTCCTCCATTTTATGCACAAATCAATTTATTACGCTTATGTCATTATTAAAATTGTATATCTTACTGCAACTGCCAGTCCACCTACCTCCTTTTCGTTTATTCCGTCAAATTTCCAAGTAAAGTGAACTATGCCAGGACCTCCCGAGTAGATAAAGATCATCTCATAGACTATAGATTAGATAGATAGATTTCTAGGCACTACAATTTAGGTCAGAGTCTAGGCCGCTGGAAGTAGGCCTGGCCTGGCCAGACCGGCTGGGCGACGCTTTCTCTTGTGACGACCGAGCGAGCCTTGCGCTTCACGTTCGCAGCGCACGCGCAGATCAAGGTAATGTTTCCAATAGATTAGCTCTCATAAGGAAAACCTGTGTGTGTTGTAAAATGCGGCAAAATTTAATCCTTGTTGTCACAAGATGAAAATTATAAAGTAAAACTTAACTCTCTGCTGCACATATTGCAGGCTTTTTAAAAATTTGTTACGCAGGAATTCTATAACATTGACAAGGAAAATTTAGTTGGTATATCCATCATTCAATAATGTGAGGTATGTATGTGAGTACGATTAGCATGTAAACTTCATTCCAGTCCATTGAAAACAATCATAAACTAAAACACAGAAATATTGTAACAAATATCGCGATGATAATAAAGAGTTGTTTATTTCAAATAAAAATAACTCACATTTCAAATTACAAGTATATACAAAATAAAAGTTATCGCAGGTAATTTAATGCACTAATAACATATACTGGTGATGGTGTTTACGAGTATTTGCCCGACTTCGGCGAAGCCAAAGGAAGGTTGTGATTTACCTATCTACCTAGGATACCTTTGCTCGACATATTTTGACAAATCATATATCATCGGAAGCGTCGTGTTTGGCGGTGGGTTATAAGCTATATAACGTTACATAAAATCTAAAATGGCGGCTTGAAGTTATCAAAATTGCAATCCAAGACAAAAATATTGCGTTTGTAATGAATATGTCTTACATATGTACAATAAACCCCCAAAACCATAAATTGTAATATTTGTACTACAGCTAATATGGTCGCTGCTTGTAGTTAGATTTCAGTTTTTAGCTTTCTTCCTGTTTTACATTGTATTGAAATGTACTTTAAGTACGAATGCATACAATATGATTCTTTTTGTGCGTGAGAAGAAGGCAACAGAGAATCTATGTAGCTTACATAAGATAACTTTTTTGTACGAGGACAACCCGAGCTTCTAGGAACTTCAACATAGATGTGGTACAGACGCGTCAACTTGAAAGTAAACTATCTAAAATATACCAATATTTCACGATTTTTGGTGTAAAATAGTATATGTAACAAATGATTATACACAATAACTAAGCAAGCTTTCACAATATCTAAGTTCATTATCCGAAGCAAGATAAAAACCGCTAACATTCAATAGCGGAGGCAGTGTCTTAGTCGCTCGATGATGCTGCGCTGCTGATGTTGTAAATGGTAGAAGACAGGAGATCACAAAAACGGATTTTGGTACGTATTTGCACTTAGCTTTCATCTCACCTGATGGTAAGTGACCATATGACCATTGGATGGTAAGCGTGCACAGTCAGATGCCTCAACCTGATGAGGCACTATGCTACCTTTCATACAGGAACACAGAAATGCTATTAACACTGCTGTTTGGCGGCAGACTAAGGTAACATGGTGGTAGCTAGCCAAGCATAGAAAATGTCCCACCACCAACCCAACCGAGTACCGACAGGCATCAAACCCGGGACCTCCAGATTATGAATCTAGCATTTAGCCATTACCGTACGAAGGCGAAAACGGATTAACTGCTGAAAGCTTTTTAACGCCTGATTCGAAGTATTCTCACAATACAATAAGTAATATTGTACATACAGGTAAATGTACAGCATAAATATATATGTACTCGGCTCAGCTGATCCTGGGCGGGACGACGCGGCGCTTTCACCGCGCGCTGCCAATGTCCGCGCGACGATATTGATTCTGCGCGCGCGCAGCGTACCTACCTAACTATGCATGCACGTGTCCACAGTATGGTGGACGTTTCTATTTGACGGGGGCAGGGGGGTGGTGTGGCTTTTTACTATATGTAATAGGACAATGATCTTTGAAAAGAAAATCCTCAATTAATTTGAATCAACGCGAAATACCCTAATGATACAATATCATTTCATTTTTCATACCACCTCACAGTACGAGCCTTAGCAATGGGGAGGCTTGCCACATAAACATGCTTCACAGATGAATTGATGGATGGATTGTGATCTTTTTGGACTACCTTATTACACCGATAATCTGTTAAAATATTAATCAAGGTCAGTTTACTTATATACGACTGTGTCATTTAAAAAACATGTAAAACTTTTATTCATTTTATATACGTGAAGTATGCCACACTCAAATTTAATCAAGAAAACTTACTAATGCCATTTTCTGTCGGGTACACAGACTGGGATGGTTGTAATCATATCACACCATGTGTGACTCGGCTCAGAGGTCAACGAATGCTGCTCGTGCGCAGACGGATCTGACATTTAGCAATTCATTAGTAAACATTGATGCGTCTGGCCCTTACCTAACTAGACACACATCACAGTTGTCTGGGTCTGAGTCACAGTTCCAGCAGCTCGTGGTGTAACACGCAGGTGAGAGCCTTGGATCAGATCTAATGGATCCTCGGAAAAACCTGAATGGTGCAGTAACGATAGCTTCTCTTACAAACACTTATGAAATACGGCGCCATTCAAGGTAAGTCTAACGTTGGATATGAGCCTCTCTGATTTGCTCTTCAGGTTTTTCATAAGGTACACTAGGAAGGTGGATTGGTGTATCAGTAAGATTTTGTTGACTGAGGCACGCTTCACTTTCTGTTTAATTATACGTATATTAAACAACGCGTGTCTACGATCTTGCTTGTTTGTTGAGTGGTACACATAAGTATATTCCATAAGATGCCTATTGACCCCGTTTGCAGCCCAAGGGAAATGTGAACGCTAGCAGTAAAATTACAATCCTCAGCTACTCGTACTCAATCTCATGACTGAGATAAAGGACAACGTAGCTACCAGGTGCTAGCCCGACCAATTAGAACATGGACAATGTACTCGTCGTATTGGAGCCGTTTCGTTCATCTGTTAGACCGATACTGGAATCGATGGCGGAATAAATAGAAAAATATGCAGAATTTCTTCTACTCACTGTCCAAAATAAATACGATGCCAAAACGGTTATTTTAAAAGATTCCAACTGGGTAATAAGTATATGACAAAATCAAAGTTTTTTTTCTGCTAAGAATGAATTTTCTTTCTCATACAATCCCCTCTCCACCCATTTCTCGCGCACTTGACATTTCGCGCCGTTGCCAGTTCGCTTGGTCATTGCCGCGCGCATCTCCGGCGCGCAGTGAAAGTTGGCAATCCCCTCCCCCGCGCAGCGCACGCGCACCCCCCCTCGTCCGGAATATGTGTCACACAGAACCTGCTGCTAGATCGTAGATCATGCTGGCTATGGTTAGTATCGTTTTGATTAATATGTAGCGAGATGAAAACCCCATCCGAGTCTACTATGGCCGGCCTGGGCAACGTCGTAGTTTGGTGGATTAATAGGGTTATTTACTAATTGTGGCGTATATGGCACTGACACGTTTTGCGTTCAGTTACTTTTAACCAACCAAGGAGGTTCTTTATTCGATCGTATATTGCTTGTTTATCTTATTGCGTACGTTCGCCGGTTGTGAACCAATTATCATGATTATTTGTATATTATGTATCTTGGTAAATCTTAAGAGTTTCACTTGAAGAAAATTTTAAGGTTGTGATTGATTTTCAAAAGTAAAAAGTTACAGCTGAGCAAATGATGTCGTTTTCTGAAATTTTTTGAACGCATTCATTGGAATGTATATTTGATTCCCAGTAGACTAGTCATAAGACATCCGGCTGAATATTGTTCGTAATTCAAGTACAAAATGTACTTCTATATAAATAACGCAATGCCTACTTAGCAGCAGTCGTTGGTGTAAGTACATGTCGAGAAAGTTAACTACTGGTTTACCACATCTATTCAACGAGGGTTTATGAGGCAGTAAATATATATACGTATATAACAAGTATATAACGTAAGCACATATCACGACAGTAAAACAATCGATGGTAGAGAAGAGAAATATGACATGAATACTGTATGAAACCAAACGTTGGCTTTTTTGACCAAATAAATGTCATGGAATGCATATTTATACAACTTAAATCTATTTAATGTCGTAAAAGAGGGAATTTATCATCAGATCGGCTACAGAATCGTATGTATCATGGTGGTATGGTTACACCCTCTGAAACTATAATATATTAAAACCACAAACACACACACACAAACACACACACATTCACTCTCTCACTTCTTTTACTATATATATATTTTGGAATGTAAGACTATTTTTTTAATAATCATATATTGGGAAGATTTATTCAATGTCTAAGATATTAGATTTACATGTCAATATTTTAAATTATATTTGTTAGTAAACTTAACCTAGATTAGTAATGTAATGTGTAATTTTTAATAATAGATAATGTACAATATACTATATTTCTTGTCACTTAAAAAACCACATGTCCGGTGGTGGAGACCTGGTTCCTGTAGCACAGGGGATCCTAGTTCAGGAGCCAGGCTTCACAAAGTTACGAGACCATAGAATTAAGTGATTTATCATTAATGTGTACAAATTTTGTGGAGAAAAATAAATATGCTTTATTATTATTATTATTATCACCATACTTTTTACTTTCATCGATGCGACTGGCAAAAGAAAATGAGAGATGAAAAAGAGTGAAGTCTTTTATACACTTCATTGGCCATCATAACAGGAACGTTCATTGTGTGCATCCTTTGCTAAGAGACACACGACAAAAACACTTGTCAAGAATCTGATATGAAACCTTATTAACTACTCCCCACTGTTCTTTCTTCCTGCACCACACACCACACCGCACGCTCGGTATAAAAACTACAATCTCCTTGTTAAACCCCATGCGATCTCCTTGCAACCACAGTGCAGTTATTTAGCATAAAAAAATGTGACCTACATCCCAGTATGTAAGTAAATAAGTAAGTACATCGTGTTCGGTTCCGTGTACACCCACATGGTTGCCTAACTGCCTCTCTGAGCTGTGAGTCAGCATCGCATTGAGATGCTCAAACTTTTGTGATGAAATTGTTAGCAACATGTTAGTGTGAAAAGTAGTTCGAAAAGATTCATTACCTTTTGCCTGTCCAATACGATGGTAGACAGTAGCAATGATATTAAAACTTTGCTTGCGTTGTTTAACGGACTTTTAAAATTAATAACTGACGAACCTGTTCACGCCACGATTGAACTTATTTTATCAACTTCCATGTTGATCTGCATTATTGAAAAATATAACAAATACCTTTTCATTCATGAAGCTCCTTCTGAATTCTTTTTATTTGAAAATCAAGAAAGAGATGGCAATTTTTGGATTTTAGTTACAGCCCACTTTATAGTTATATATATAGCATTTGACATTACAGACGTCATAAAAATAAAATGATTGCTTAATTTAAAAAAGTATTATTTGGTATTTTGGAGTTACAACATTTGCTGCCTCAAATATATTACTAGTAGTAGATAATAATTCACAATTAACTAACCTATAGAAGTCCACCAACACTACAATGTGTTGAACAAATTGGTGTCACAAATGGGAAACACGATTTGGCGAGCTTTGATGAAAGTTTGAGAACCGTTGCTAAAGCCATTTAAATAGCTCAAAGTTAAGGCTGAATACATCACCGCACTGACCTCTAACTCTTCTAAATGACACACGAAACTGACATTGTGTTTTATTAGTAACTAATTGTGTTCTACGGTTAATGCAAAGGTGCGCCTGAGTCACGGGCGGGCGGGGCGGGGCGGGGCGGTGAGTTACGAGATGTATAAGGAAGCACAAAAGTAGGTGCGTGTGGTTTTTGTTAATATTTTATAAACATCAAATAATTCCTGGCAGTTTATAATTATAAGCCGTGGTAGTTCAGTTGGGTAGATCGTCAATCCTTGAAAAATCGAGGTCTGGGTTCGATCCTGGCTCGTACCTATGAGTTCCAGTTTTGTTATTTAGAATTTATGTACGAATGATAAAAATCATCACCATTGGCTTTTAGGTGAAGGGAAAATTCAAAGGTCTGTGTGAAGTCTACCAATCCGCACTGGTCCTGCATGGTGAACTATGGTCCATACACTCTCTGTAGGAGAGTAGGCCTGAGCCCCTGCAGTGGGGACATATACATACAGGCTACTGTTGATGATGATGAGATAATTACCGTTTCATACACATAGCCGTTTCCAGTAGCCGTTTATAGCAGTTTACAGTTCCAAAGCCTTACGATAAAATCATAAAGTACCCACTCAGATAATAATTAACAGTTTCTATTTTCTAATAGTTATAGAAAATGCATCGTTCTCATATGATTTACGTTAAAATAGATAGGGGATAATTTTTATATTTATGATTAGTCAGTTACACTACTAATTTCTAATTAAAATATATCAAAAATTTCAAAAATGGCAATTTATTAATTTCCTGGCGTAGGAAATACAGAAGAAAGTCAATACCTACATTGATTTTGATAGCCGTCTCGACGAGCCACCTTTTGTCCTTTTCATTATATTTCATTAGACGAAATGAAACCATCCAGTGTAACACATAAGTATTATTTTACTAAAATCTATGACCAAGATTTTGATGCACCGAGTCATATCCACAGCAGCGGCTCGCTTGTATGACGACATACACATCATGACGTCACCAGCTCGCAAAAGTACTGTCCCATTGATGAAAAAGAATAAAAAAGAAAACAATACACACGTGGGCACACGTCAGGACCATATAGAGGCGAGAGACATATATCTGATGATGAGGCTGACCAAAGCGAAGTGTACCGCTATGTACGAGCGGAGTACCGTTTGTATGACGCGTACATGAGGTAACGTGGGGGTGGAACACTCACCTAATTATATAAAACGTTGATATATTTATTGGAATTTTAAACAAACTGTTTGCCAGCGACTTCACTTATGTTGACTTGAAAAATCATCATAAGGGAGTCCGTCGTCTGGATTACTGGTAGCTTATATACCTATCCATCTCATAGCCCATCCGGAAGACATAGGTTCTATACCCAGCGGAGTACCTATCTGGTTTCCAGTTTAAATGTCGGTAGTGTACTTTCTGTCTAGTGGCTATAGCTACTGCCATGCTATCGCCAAACTTATTGTTAATAGTATGATCCGATACTAAAAAATGGTTAAGTGCGAGTCGGACTTGCGCACCGAGGGTTCCGTACAGAATATGGATAGTTAAAATACTGAAAATCATTAATAAAAGGAGGATATGCAGTCAACAATACTCTACCGGAAATAAGTCCAATTGAAAAACTAACTTTGAAATTAAATTGTATACCAGAAGTATGGCTTTCAACTGCAAAGTCAAGTTTGTAAATATACAAAAGCTACTTTTTCTTTTTTATTATAAAAAATCCTGATTTTCTATTTTGATTTATTTCTATGGTTGTGCTGTTAGACCTTGCTTCTTGTCAAATTTCAGAATTCAAAGTCTAGGATAATGGTTCCTTTTTTACTTTTCAGGCACGGAACGCTAAATGAACGTATCCAGCACATCACCAACTTTAATCTTATTAGACTGGAATGTGTTTCAATTTTAAAACTTTTTGATTTTTTTTGAATATTTTTGACTAGTTTTTTTGTATAAAAACATTAAATACGCAAAATAGGCCAAAATATAAAAAGATGACATTCGAGTTTTTCCAAAAGTTTCCTTTGTGCAAAAAGGATGATTTTGTACAAATAAAATTCTACAAAAATACACTTCTAGAATTTTCTAAACCTTGAAATTTCAAATAAATCAAGTTTCAAATAAATCCAGCTCGATTTGAAACGTTTAATTTGCGTAGATTAAATATGACTGTATCTCGAGCCCCGCAAGAACCGTAATAAACGAAACTTTAACACAAGCGACAGCGTGAAGTATCATAATTATCATACTACATGTCCGTCCGTGAAACGAAAGTAGAATTTGTTTAGTTGTACTGGCATTGTGCGCACGCGCATAGGAAACTTTTCAGGTTTTCAGGTCAAAGTGACAGCGCCGTCTCCGAAGAGAACAGCACGACACGATGACATCGCTATGCAATGTGGTAAAACGTTGCCGGGCAAGGCACTTGTTACATGTGTGATAGCAAATTATAGGTTCTTACTTAAAGTCCTATCAAACAATGTTCAATAAACTTAATAACACTATTAGAGCTACGAGAAAACTTGCCTTGGTTTCTGAAGTGTATTTTGCTCTGCTTAACATCATACAATTATTCTATGTAATAAAGCTTAACGATTCCCAATTATTTCAAACATTGACCAAATTTGTTTTTTATATGCATGTCATTCGATAGGCTTCTATTTGACCACAATCTCACCTGATGTTAAACGATAATGTGGTCTAGGATGGTTCACGGTTGCCTATAAATAGCCTATTCGCTCTGGCCTAGATGACACCCAGGTTGTAGCGCTCAAGAAACCGAGAAGCTGGCAAGGAATGTCACTCCTTAGCTGTACGCATCACAAGTTATGAAGGAAAATGCTTCGTACGAAATGGTGGTATGTCAACTATGTAGGGGTGGAGTTTGAAGTAAGAAATGACACAAAATAAATAACATACATACTCACCTAGCAATAGCTGGTTCGGGCACAGGAGCAAATCTTCACGCGTGTCAAATCCGAAACATTATCAACTTTGTCCACTTTGATAACTTTGTCACTTTGTCAGATTTGTGTCACTTTGTCAGTATAGTTGCTTTTCACTTTGTCAATTTAGACAGCGGTCACTGGAGTGCCTTGAACAGCGTGGGACAGTCTACGCAAGGAGCAAGGACCGGGGGCGGGCTAGAAAGAGAGATAGGTTCACTATAGTTGGCTAGAAGTAAGAAGGGTACCACTACCCATGAGCTACGAGTACCACCAATTTAAGATACCACCGGAGGTAAGTTATATTTGTAAATTACTAATTTGTCACCATGTGATCTCCACGAGCTACACAGGTCTTCATATGCAAATAAATGACCTTTTTTAAAACACTTTTACACTAGACCTTCCTTTCCTTATGTGTGTGAAAGATCTCGTTTTGACATTTTATGGAAGTAATATATTTGGTGTATAATTAAAAGCAATTCAAAAGTTCATTATTTAGCGACACAAAGGAAAACAGTAGTGCGTGCGTCGCGTCGCGCTGTGCGCCAGGAGCGGCAGGTGCGCGGGCGCAGGTCACCGATTTTATTAAAATATTGCGACGGTGATGAATACACCTCGCGTCATTTATACTGATGTTGCTGTCGAATTTTTAGAAAATCTTGAGAACTCTTTTGGAATTTCAGAAAAATCTTTGACTTAAATTGGCGGTAGAAAAAATCTTTTCGACTGGTTGTTATACGTACCTATTAAATTTTAATGTTTAAATATTCATCTCTTATCGAGATTTATTGAAGCCCAACGTGGTTTAGTACAAGTACAATTTGTTGATTTGCGCAATTACGAGTAAGTTGTCATTAATGAAAAGTAATTAGCAAATTGGGAATCCAATCTTAATAGTGACTAAATAATGATATTTGCTTAATGCACTTGCTTTTTTTATATTCAGACAATCAAATATACTAATGAGATTTTAATGAGGTCACTGACCTAATTTTAATAAAATATCAAATCACTTGTAATGTTTGTAATTTATGCGGTGCAGGTGAGGTATCCTACTTTTTATAAAATTTGCAAAATAATGACCTAATTTTGTTTTAAGTTGCGACTGCAAATATGCAAATATTTTGCGAAGGAAGTTCTAATTAGGCTTGTGGATGTACTATTTATTGTCCTGTGTCACAATCGCTGCGAGAGCCTGGGAGTGCGCAGGGCGGGCGGGCGGCGCGGGCGCCGTTAAAACTGTAAAAAAACCAGTCGCGCGGCCTTCCGCGGCCCAAACTGAACCTGTCGCGTTATCGATATGGAACACCACCGCTCTGCACCACTCCCATCGCTACCAACGATAATGTCTACTGCTTATGTCAAAAAATAGATAACAATGTCGTTCGCAAAACATGCAGTTAGTGCACAGGAAATGATTCGATACAAATTAATTATAGAAAGAAAAATAAGGAAAGATGTGATTGGCAATAAATAAAAGATTAAAAATGTTCCTTTGGGTATTTACAAAGGAAAGGACAAGTAGTTAACGATAATACAAAATAAAATATAAAAAAGAAATAATAATAAAAAAGAAAAATAACTGTCGTCCATCCATCCACTGTTTCCGCAATCCGGGGCACTGACACGTCACTTTATTTAATGCCAATTACAATTTTCCCGAAAAACACTGTGTTTGCTCCAGGTTTGGGGAACAAAGTTTGTGTTTTTTTGTCGTTATTTTTGGACGTACACTGGGTGGTATGTCGAGTGTTCACTGTGGTTAGTCCGGTGGTACACTTCTGCAGGCGGGCGCTCCCGCGCGTGTCGTCGGCGGACTGCGGCGCGCGCGCACCCCACTCACTTCCCACCAAAAATTTTCTACCACCACTCGGTCGCGCCGAGCGCACCAACCGCGGGCCGACCGAGTAGCGGAGCCACCGCAGTTCTCATGTAATCTACTGCATATTTTTATTATGCGCTTTTTGGGCTTATTTTTCATGTAAAAGTTGTATCATCAGGTTTGGACTTTAGAATACAACCACCCCATAACATCTCACAGGTGTCTGAAAAGGTGACAAAAGCTGTTGTGTTCCGTGTGGTTGATATTTCTGGTTGTGGACGCGTACCATGCCACAGCCTTATCGTCAAGTGAGGCCCAGTGCAAACCCCTCCTATACTTTGAAAGATTCAGGAGCAATCTAAGTAACAGTAACATCATACTGCAATATCCAATACGCGTGCCGAGCGCAGTCATAATGGCGGAACTCCGTGATAGTCAGATGAGTAGATCTGAGTTTATTGAGTTTATTTCTCTCCACATTTTTACAGTACTTAGCTACTTATAATTAATAGTTGAAAATTATTGCAAAATATGTGGGAGACTAAAGCTTAAACTAGATCAAAGGTCTGTAGCCTAGGTATCCGGGCCTTCCCAAACTGTACGAGGGAGGCTCATGTAACGCCATTTAATAACTCTGCGAAAGAAACAATTTATTTGAAATTTAATAAAAATAATAGTAGTGTTCCGTCCTCTAGTGCTATCACTTGAGACCTCACGGCATTAACAACAGCATTTCCATTTACTAATAATACAAACTTGAAATAACGAAAGCGGCGCATTTCACTTAAAGTTGATCTGCCCTGGAGCTTGCTATCTCCAACGCATACGCACACATCGGTGACGGCACGCACACAGCCACGCGCAGGCCTACAGACCTACAAACCGCTCTCACCCGGCTCCTCTCTTACCGCCCGGACATAGAGGCCAGTTTCCTTGAAACGAGCGTCACGCGAGTTGGCAGAGTGCTGTAAAGTGGGACACTCGACGATTTTCTTTATTGTAGGTCCTCCTCGGTCGCTATAAGGTCATTGTCAATGCTGGTTGATGATCGACGGCGTGAGGCAGTTCTGGTCACTTAGACGCAGCTCTAGTTCCCTTGTTAACACGTTAGACTTGTTTAGGAAACACTTCTGACGTCACGTACCTGTACAAAAATATGTATCCACTTTTGAACCATGTCACATTCACCTTTAATTGACATTTCCTTCAACACACACCACAGAAACAAGCAAGGGTCAATGTGACTTGGTACAAAAGTGGATACATTTTTTTGTACTCGAGTGTACTAGCACGTTTTGGAAAATATCAAATTGACAATATCTAATAACCAGATGCATAAGTCCACGGTTGGACATATACGTCACAAATTGACCAAAATGGACTTACGAGGGGATTAGCCGTAATCACCACGTAGGCAGATTGGTGATCGCATTAAAATGTTGTTTTAGACAGGTTGCGCCGTGTGGGAAAGACAAAGAAACAAAACTCACTATGGATGATAATATACATGGACCGAGATACGTAAAAACAAAACAAACTTATCTTTTTCATAAACAATTCTCGGCAGTCATCATCATCATTGTCATCTGATGGGAACTGTCCACAGCTGGACAAAGACCTGGCCAATGGTACGCCGCAATGACCGACCTTGCATCCAGCGATTCCCCACGACCTTTACCAGTTCTTCGGTCCATCTAGTGTATAATTAGGCCATGAACCCGGTCAGAGGTGTGACTGCCACTCTCTAGATCCCACTGTTCATCGGTTATTAGTTCTTCGAGTGGCATCAGCTCACTGACTCGTCAAGCTACGGATAGCTGTCCCATTAAGAATAAAATTTTCCAAACGTATTTAATTTGACTTTAAATCTCAATGACAGTTTTTAGGATTCATAATCACCTTAAAGTAATTAATTATGCGCATTTTTTATTAAATGGAAGGCACAGATAAAACCAATACTTTAAGGCACGTTTGAACTCAAAAATCGCGCCCGCAACCGTTACCCTTTTAAATCGGACCATGCACTACCGTCCGCCATTAACAAATGTAATTTATTCCAACACAAAATTAATTCGGACGTCGAGAGGCAGGTGTGAGTTCCGATCGGTAAATAATTTGTCAAATGCGTTGATTAGAAATATGCAGATTCGCGAATGTGAGAGTAGATTGTGTTGTTTAGATGCTCACTCACTCATGAACCGACCACTCGCACCACTCCAACATACACTCAACTAACTTATGTTTAAATGCTTTAGGAAATCATGAAGTATTGGAGTTATTTATTTTATTATTACGGTTTGACAATATGACTACAAATTGCACCTATAGAACGAAGCACTTGACAATAGACTAAGACTGGTGCGAGACTATATCCTCCCAAATAGGAAAAATACCCGTGCTAGGGTAGGATATTAGTTGTTTCTGTTTAATTTATTGCAAACATTGCATTTGTAAACAAAAAGATTTTAAACAAAAAGATTTTAAGATAGTAATTAGTTAGTAATATCGTGTAGTATATGTAATTAGTAATATCGTGTAGGAATAATGTCTAAGTTAGGATTTATTTAGGTTATATTCTCGATTTGACATTTCATTTCTCTTTCAAATGACTGATTTTTTATGCTTATGTGTATTGCTAGAGGAGAAATGGCGGATGGCGTTATAAGAGATGCTATTGTGTAAGATACATGGAAAAAACAATAGTCCGTGAATTGTTTTAAACTTTTTTTCTGAAGATGTTAATGCTAGGCAATGATCTCAGCTGAATGGTGAGCCACGATGTTGCATGCGATGTTGCGCGTTGGTATAGGTTCCTGTTCACCATAGACTTAAATACAACTAGATCGTAGCTTTGCGGAAATACAGACGCAGGCAATCGTTCCACTCCCGTGTTTATGCTTGATAAAGTATGAAACTAAACGCTTAGTGTGAGCCATAGCGACGTCAACTCGTGAGTTTGTATATTTGTGACTCAATCGAGCATAAACTGTGAAAGATGTTTCCATGAAATTTATCACAAGGATAGTGTATTTGTTGTACTAACACATACGAAGTCATCGGCAACAGCTATTAGTAAACAATATTTTAGCTTCAATCTCAAAACACTTTGTTGCTTTTATGTGTTTTCTTATTGAATTGGTAGAATTCAATATACCTATTTACAATTATTTTCAGTTGTACCGGCGTTTTTTACGTCATCATACAACCTGCCCGAGCCCTCCTTGTTTATTCTAGGCAGCTACTCGCGAGTGTTTTGGCAACATTTAACCCAGTTGAGAGCAAAACAAAGCGGTAGGCGCGCCTGCGCCGAATATACTCGTCATGTAGCACTGCGCAGGTCCCGTTGCTCGAGCCTACCTACCACTGTGAGGGACGGGATTGCTTGTAACAGCACTTTAGCAGTTGACTTGCAGACATAATGCAGTCCTGCTGGATACGGGTACAACCTATATTTATTTTTACTTGTAATATGTTTTTACATAACCATTTTGGATACTGTCTATACATAATGTTGCCTACTCACACATAAATCTCAATTTAGAGGTACACTGGCTATGGACTGTGTCATTTTTTTCGGGTTAAAGAGTGCGTACTTAGGTAGACATATTCGCTCACCTACTTCTACACTCTCGGAAAACGTGAGGTGGTTATCTTAGCAAATCAAAACTACTCAGAAATGTGTGAAGCTGGACCTAAACTAAATCACACACCTGTACTTAAGTTTGTGATCCCTCCCAAGCTCCAACCAATCACTAAGATCACATAATGCACACTTTGTTCTAGGTAACTGACTATTGACGTCCAGTCACTGGCCCAGCGCTGGTCGTGCTGTGATAATGCCTGCTAATTACGGAGGTGCTAATCGTCACAGAATTCTCCTCAGAACTGATCACCTACAGTTTTTGCTCTGATTCGAGTACATGAACCCACTGCACCGGTCTAATATCCACTATCAGATTTAATTTACGATTCCGTGAAACAGAGTAGCTACATGTCATTAGAGATAATAATATTTCGTTATACATTACAGCCTTTATTCGAGTGCTTTGTCTGAAAAGTGTTTTAAAACGTCTGAAACGTTGGTCTAGGATCGTAAGCTGGACAGCGCTCTCACACAGAAGCCTCAAACTCAACTCGCTGACTATGCTATCATAGAACGCACGTGATGTTTGGCGACAGGCTTACGTCTCTTGGTAGTTAGCCAGGTGGACATATAATCTACCCTTCCAACTAAACCGAGTACCGATAGATGCCTTCGCTGGGATTGAACCCGGGAGCTCCGGATTGTGAGTGCAATTGTGGAGCCATTAGGCCAAATACAGCTACCTAACAATTTACAAGGTTTTGGCAACACTGGAAGTGAACTTCTGTTATTGACTACACATCTAGCATCCAAAAATGTTGAGATACTCGTAGCAATCAATTAAAGCAGATCTTCCCACCGAGCCGGTTACATCTGACCTCATAGGCAGTGTTGCCAGTGTTGCCCACCTCCCGGCGACTCACAGCTAATCAAATTACGTCTACAAGATATATCGCCGCTATGTGCCAGTAAGCTACATACATACATATCACACAAATTGTAATAAATAACGTGTTGTCTGCCGCTGGGCTTGGAGCCACGCTTTGATGTTAGCGAGCAGACCGATTCAATGTGTACTGTTACTTCTTTGTACGATAATATTCACTGACAATGACGATTTGGATTAAATATAAATGACATGGTCATATGGATATGGGCTTTATAACGTAAGCGCGATGGTCTTTCCAGCATTCTTTTTTCACCTCAGTTGAATCTTATGTTTGATGCTTTCATCCTACATCCAAATACAAATGTAATTTTGAGGAGTCCGCCATTTTCACGTCATTCTTTTTAGCACTGTCTTCATAAAGGCGTTTTAAGAAATCATTCAGCTTTACCAAATGTCGGTATTTAGGCCTGTATGCAGTGTACGTTCATGGAGATTCTATAGATGGTTTATTATCTACAGATTCTTTATCAAAATGTGAACTCACTGACCCAAAGTGGATCTTGGCCTCCGACACCAGTTCACGCCCGTCTCCTCCCTGCTACTCGCCACCCGGCGCCAGTCTCCGATTACCAGCAGCTGCCCTACATCTTGTAATTATATTATTAAAAAGCTTAAACAGTATTTTGTATAATAAATGACTACATCATCAACAGCTCGTGTCCTGGCCAGTCCAGACAGAATATATCGCCATAGGTTCGCATTGTTAACTACGTTAACAAAATCGAGTTAGTGACCACAGCAACAGATTGTTAAAAAAACACTGAAGCACATATAGTTCTACTGGCCAGGCTCGCCTACATTCTCACCGAGGGAATATATTATTCATAATGACTATATCGACCTCCAGTACACGTGCCCCGAAATAAAGGCACATAATTATTCTTCAACAAAAGACGGAACAGAGAAACAATTCATCTCTGAACGATTCACACCTTGCCTGTAACGAATACGAGACAGTTCCATGCAGTGTTGTATGGCGGGTGTATGGTGCGGCGGGTCCAACGATCGTGTAGTATTTTCGTGGGCGCACAGTTGTAGCTTCTTCTGACATTACTAAGATGGATGGGTGCGAATCGGTTTCCTATACCGGCCTTCCGGAGCGGTGCAAGCCACGAGAGAAGAGCGGGTTACATCATCCTTCTAATAAAATACCTCTCATACTCATATATCTGACATCTTACCTCGAATGACTTTGAATGGTTTTGAATTCATTTTTAGAGGTCAATAGTCCTGAAAGGACCTTTAATTTGATACTGCACCGTGTCGCATGAAGTTTTCTGCTTTTTAATTTATTATGCACACTGCTAAGGTGTGGAATTCCCTGCCAGCCTCTCCATTGCTCGAGTGGAGTAAATAGGGTACTACTAGGCGAGTGTGTATCCATACACTACATCTGAAATCGTATTCAAACGTGAGTCTGTATTTCAATAAATAAAACTGTTTCATACAATTCTCCCTTTGAATTTTACAAAAAAGATCCGCTAAATCTAAGACCACTTGGGTTTATGCCGTTAATTCATGTCTGTATACGTTTTGGTCCCGCCCGCACCCGCTCGTCGCTGGGCCCTCATCGGTTCAGTTCCAATGAATTCGGCACCCACTAATGACGTCGACACAGTGACCCGGTTCCGGCGGCGCCCGCGCACATTGTCTCGCGGCTGATTTATTCCAGCGCTGGACAATGAGGCGCGTCTTTGTTCCGGGCGCGACTCATCGCGGCAGCTAACTCAATGCAGCAGCGGTGGAGGTTGGAGGTATTACCCAGGATCTATACAATTTTACCCTTTCTTCTTCTTCTTCCTTCTTTCATGTAGACTGGAGTTGGGATTAGAGATCATCAGATTGAATTATACTATACTGTGAAGTCGGATCTTTTTTGCTGTGAATTTTATCCACGAGCGCTAGGTGCTAACTATTATCAATTGATCTTCGCACGATACGGCGCGGGCGCAGGCGCGGGCGTCGTTCCAACAATCTCTCTCATAATGAATGAGACTCGTTTGTCGCAGTTTTTTGTTACCTCTCCACTCAGACAAATGGACGCGCCGACAAATCGAGATATTGAAAACGTAAGTATTGTATAATATATAACCCCTCCGCGATAAACTGACGGGTAACATTAATTTCAATTGTTGCCTTTTAAATTGGGACAGTTTTTGTGGTTCCATTCTTCTTCCATTGTTGTGATCGCAGTTGATGAATCGGTGATGTTTCCGTTGAATGGTGAGGTGATGGATGATGATCGATTGTTGGAGGATGATAAAATCTGTGGAGGGCAACGCACGTTGAAGTCTTTTGTATGGACAATGTGACACAGACTGTTCTACGCTACGTCCAACTACAGCAGTGGCGATATAAATTATATCCTGCTGCAAACTATGTAGAAATACATTTTAACTCCTAAAGCTAAGCCATATAGTTGAGACACTTCCAACCTGCAACGAAGTTTGTCGAAATTGACAAATAAGGAAACTGGCGCGTTTAATAAAACTGTTATTGATTTCTTTAAAACATTACATTAAGCTAATCTCATTTATCCATCGCCAAATTGCCGAACGTCCTCTTTTTTAAGTCGGTTGTAGTATTGTAGTTGTTTATAGGAAATTATATATGGATACAATAGTTGACACATGGGATATCTTCCCGTGGGCAGGTGATTTAGCAGCATCAACTTGTGTACCATCATCCGCCTGTTCTGCTCTGAAAAGGAAGCTCTGGTTTAGCAGTGGACCTGTGGACGAGATACATACACACACATTAAATGAGGCACGAAATTAAACAGATCAGTTCGATGTATAAGAGAAGCCGCTTCAATTTGCTCAACGTTATCAAACACATTTCTCAGTTACAGTGTGTTTGAAGTGAAATAAAATGTACTCACAATTAGTGATCATAGGAGGTTCGTGTTGTGTTCCAACACCTGCGTCTGCGCAGTCCAATTGTCCATTCCACATTCCTACGACACACAAATTGGGCGCTCGCAAAAACCAGAGCCGCGGCCCGTGGCCGACACAAACACTAAGGGACACCACAGACAGAGCGGTGACGAGCGCCACTACATGATATCGCATTAAGCAACCAAAGTATATTTGTGTGAAACAACTGTACCCTAATAATGGACGTGCATATTTTGATGCATGATGTATGCATTTATGAATACGACTTATTCCTCTTGTTCACCTATTATTTTATTTAACCAGAATCGTTGTGTTAATTCTTAATCATATCCTTTTTGGGAATTGCAGTTGCAAACTGTATGCAGCCAGAACGTCAGTTCAATGTGAAAAACATTGCGTTTACCAATTTATTTTAATGTATATTTGTTGCCAAAGATATATTCATTTACAATCTATTTCGTGTCACAGCCGGCGTGTTCTGTCTGGTTTGTTGCAACAGTCTCAGCACACCGTTACGACTCGCCGAAACAGGGTCAGGACTGAGTATCGTAGGACCTGGGCTCGTGACCATCCACACGTCCTACAACCTGGTGCTGGACGTCTTTCATGACTCACTTAACGTCAGCCTGACTCTCAACTGCTGAAGACAGCTCTCTTCCAAGGCGCACCACCCATTGACATCCTTTACTTCTCATATATTTGCTCCTCGATAGCTTATTCGTATCATCAGACCAGCACTTGGAGAACGTCCCGTAGTCCGAAGTCTCTATTATGACTCCTCTCTGCTGCAGCAATCGCTGACCCACGTTCATGATGTGGTTGCTCTGGTTGTATTTCTACGTCGAGATGTCATCATTCCTGTGTTCTTTAGTCAAGCTCTCTCGCGATGACTGACAGTCATGACCTGGTGGAGGCAACACTTGGAGGAGACCAATAAATATATGTTAAGGAATCACTTGTCATCAAACAATTACATTATACATACTGTACCCTCCATACGTTACTAAAACACTGGAAAGATGATTTTGTGATGCAATTTTGGCCACGTTTGAAAATTTGAAAATGCATATACAGGTGTAAGTCTGTCTTGAATATAGCCACTGAAAGATAAATAATTTCCGCTTAGTAAAATTTAAAAAAATTACTTCTGGACACATGCTATATTCTTTCAGTTTGGGTGAACCTAACCACCTTCTTGGCCTAGACGCTGCACGCTTGGACTTAGTAATGAGCTAGATTGCCAGAGAGGGTGCCGTATTCGGTTTAATTGTTGGTCCTATGTGTGCCTAAGTCTGCCGTCAAACAACAGTGTTAATAGCACAGTTGTATTCCGACATGAAAGTTAGCAGGGCCAGCGCCACTTACCGTCACATGACTGCAAAATGCAAACACCTTCATAAAGATCTTCGTAAATGAGATATTTAAGTAAACAAGCTTCCGTTATTATATGTAAGTCATAAAATGCATAAGTATGAGAGCGGAGTGTGAAATGTTTTATAGTCTACGAGTAGATGATATGTCGTAGAGTATATAAACCTCCAGAAAACCTGCCGTAAGCCTATTCAACCCAGAAATCATACCATCACCCACTCAAAGCAAATAAATACGTGCATAACTGTAAAAGCAGATTGTTAGCAGTCGATTGCCGGTTCGACACGCCGCTACTTAATTGCACTAGTCGTAAACGAATAAACAAATCTACCGACCGCTACGTCGGTCGCGGCGCCATCGTCTCCGCAGCCTGCCGGCCGGACCCCGCCGTAGGTACGCTTTACTGCAAGGTGGACTTCGTTACGGTCCTCTTTCCGCTTCTACAGTACCAGGTACCTGATAGACGAGTGCTTTTGTGAACAACAGTGTCAAAGCACTAAATGAAGTACCAAATACGTTCGGCATTTACTTACTGGCTCAATGGCTTAGAAGATACGCAGTCGGACTAGCAACACTGAGGTCACTGGTTTGATTCCCAGTGCGGGGATCTCTGATACTCTTTTTATATATAAAGAAGAGAAAACCTTACTGTTGATTCGCGGCAGAATTACATATCGTGGTGGTAGCTTGCCAGGTACTATCTACAACTGGGGCTCGAATCTGGGACCTCTGGATTGTTAATCCAAGCGTGTGAGGCACTGTATGCTAAAATACAAGTTTTTTAAAACTTAGTTTAGCTGCAGACGCTTTCGTATTCAATCAAATATTCTAGCCAATTAGATTTAAGAAAAACATTTTTGTACATTTTTATGAGTAAAATTTATTCTTATATTAGTCCGCTCACAAGTGAGATGAATGTCATGTGAGAACAAGACAGAGCGTCCACCTGTGTATCACCGACATCTCGCTGCGATCACCTCTCCTATAAAATAGATGACACATGATATCGTGTTGTATGTTTCGCTACGGATAACGTTTGTCGAGGTCAATACCTCTGACAATGGCAGGTGAGTGAACTGTCAAAGCTAATCGTCACAGATTGATACAATTATTATTGTTACCGCCTTTGTAGTCTAGTGGCTACACATCGGAACTGATCCTGTGGTCTCGATATCATCTCCCAGCAGGGCTACTTGTCTGTTACTGACAATGAGTTGGTCGCCGGTGGTGTGAACACAAATTTATTATTTTACACACATTAATATTTTAACTGAAGCTTGCGTCATTGTATCGTGCATGCTCACAATAGTACCACCATGTCCTTCCGTAAAAAAACGGGAGATGGACAGCATAGGTCCCGGGTTTGATTTCCAGTAGTACTCCTTCCTGTCGATACTATATTCGCTGCGTAGCTGTACCATGTTACTAAGTCTGCCGCAAAACAGCAGTGCAAATAGCACTGGTGTTTTCTGGTATGAAAGGTACCAGAGCCAGAGCTTCATTAGGTTGTTGTTTTTGGATGTGCACGCTTACCATCCAATGGTCTTGTCATCACTTACCATCAGGTGGTATGACGGGCGATCAGCGGTCATGAAAAGTCAGACGCGGTGATCTGTGAGTTACGCGCATGTCCAGCAATTGACATCTGATTATATATTAGGTAAACGCAATGTTATCTGTGACTGCCAAGTTCACTATTGATGACACTCAGCATCTGATCGAGATGATGGTCTGCAGCAATGATCACCCTTTCAAGTGTATCTGATAGCACACACGTCTCACATCATTATTACCCGCGTCGTCGGCGCGTGCGTCGCGCTCGGCCGACCGCGCGGTATGGTGCGTGCGCGCGCGACGACAACCACCACCCACCACCCGCCGCCCGCCACCCACCGCAATGACACACTTACCAGGCGGGCGGCGGGGTGTCGCCGTGTCGTCCTGACATAGCTCGCAACATTGTCAAAGCCAAGTAGTGCTACTGTAGGCCAGTGATAGCGCTGCTATATACCAGTCCATCACTCTATATATGTATTCTATATCACTCTAAGAACTGATAAAAGGAAGTAAGAACGATTGAGTTGAGACTCAGTACAATGCAATCATATTGTTTGACGACCTGGTAATAGT
The DNA here is from genome assembly GCA_910589575.2 of Carcina quercana. Classification (NCBI taxonomy): domain Eukaryota; kingdom Metazoa; phylum Arthropoda; class Insecta; order Lepidoptera; family Depressariidae; genus Carcina; species Carcina quercana. The sequence goes on along the minus strand of OU342429.1, from coordinate 368,396 downwards.
ACCAGGGAGTCACTGGGTGCACGTTGGCAGGTACCAGCTTAGTACGGACCGGTGCAGTGGGGGAAGATAGTACTTTACGCGTTGATACCACTGAGGGCAGACGATATTAATTCAGTTGCTATGGGGGCCGACGGTACTTAAAAGTTATAGTGTTTCCAAAGGCAGAATTCGTGGGGGGCAGATGGGAATATAGGCTGATGATTATTGATGATTTTATCTATTTGAAACAAAGTTCACAGTGTGACGCGCCTGATCTAAATGTTCTTTTGTTGAAGAAGAAAACAACCATCTTTTTGACAAGATGATGCTGGCTATTGTCAGGAAACCCCATAAACAAATGGACAAACAGAACATAACAATCGCTCGACCAACTCTACGTAAACTGCACATGTGTTTCTTGTCCAACCGTGGACATTGTTGCAACCTCCGACAAAATATTTGGAGAAAGAATTACTTTTTTAAAGCCGTGATTAATTTGTCAATAGAATACATGAAGACAGTCCAATTGTAGTTTTGTTTCTTTATTGTTTACAGAACGTCCAGCTGTTGCAGCACCCAACTAATGTTTCCCTAGTGTAACTAACACACCAAACAAAAGCCCAATACACTATAATCTTAATAAATAATAAAAAGACAGTCAATTAGTAACAATTAGACAAATACTTTGTAGATAAAAAAGTGTCTTTAAAATCTGAAAAATAACAATTGAAAGTATTTATGATACCAAGGGAACAGTTTATTAGGTGATTAATGTATTAACTGTCTAGCTAATTGAACTCAGGTTCTTCTTGGTAGATCTAGGTATAAGATTGAAGGACGGAAGTGCTGAAGAAAATTGAGAAAACCATCCGATCTGATGCGTGAGAAATTAAAATGAAGGCAAGTAACAAAAATTGAAGTTACAGACCAACTTAAAACTATTCCCAATTATAAGTTTCCACCTATGGGTGTCTTTATAATCTAACGTTTACTTTTAAAAGTTGGAAGTATTTTTTGAAGCGCAATTACAGTTCTTGCTGACGTTCCAGTCACATGCATTTCCTCGCAACTGCCGGTTTATGTCCACTCGTATTTCTGTGCCAACTAAGCTGGAAGTGTGTCAATCAAGTTTGCAGGCTGGCCGTGGTGCTGGCCCTGCGTTGGCCGTCTTACTCTACGCTGACTGTGTGTGGGCCAACGCCCAACAGTTGGCTGTTGGCCGAACTCTGCAAGTTAACCCAAAATGTAAGTAGAGCGCGCGGCACCGTTTCCTACAATTGGGCACCGACGGCAGAGTTCGGAGCACAGTGAGTTGAGAACTGTGCAGAAATGTGTTCCGTGAAGCGTGACGTTCCTCAGTGGTCGCTTTTTACAGAAGCGACAAGATGAAAGCGTTCTTGTTTTAATTTCTTTATTGTAGTAAAAGTTTTTCCTTGTTAGTCTGCTATTGATGTTTTTGTACTGTACATATGTATTTGTCGTAAAACATGTAAAAGACTAAAACAATTCACTAAAAGAGTCTCGCAGTAAGAATGTTATTTCTGAGGGTGTTTAATACCAATAAAATGACCTCTAAACCCTACATAGCAAGTATCTGACTTATAAACCTCCTGCTATTAGAGCTATATGTTTGTAAGAAACAAACCGACGTAGTTTATCGAAATCCCGAGCCCGTCGTTTTTCGTAGAGACCACTGAAGCCCAGCATCCATTACACAGGGGCGGGGCGGGGCGGGGCGGGGCGCCCTGCTACCTGCTCATAGGCAGCACGAAATACCTCACGTGCCGGCCGTCAACCGACTACGAGAGAAATGGTTCTCTGTTTTACTTGTATGTGCATACATGTGCAGATATTGTGTTTTGATTTTTATTCAAATTTAATTTGGTAAGATCATGGCTCGCAGCTGTTTCCATGTACCGTTTGGTTGTTCCATGTACGCACGGTTACAGGTCAAGCTATACATTTCCAGTACAAGCTGAACTAGCACCATGCGGGGGTACATTCAGTGCGAGATCAGCTTATACTGGAAATGTATAGCTTGATGTGTAGCCGTGTGTACAGAATGACAAAAGTTTCAAATAAAAGTTTTTTTAAAGGACATGACATAAATATGTTTGTACGGGTCGTAGCCGTGAACAAACACCTCATATACAATTAATAATAATAAAATATCACCCTCTGGCTGTTTGTTACCTTTTCACAACTAAACCGATATTGATGAAATTTGGCCGCAGCGTAATATATAACAAACTTGCGGCTAAAAGCATGCCGTGCAAATAAGTATATACCTGGTACATCGTTCAATTCTTTACACCTAAATATCAATAACTCATCAAGCCACGAGGGGCATTGAAAATATATGACAAATACAATCCACCTGGTGACTTAAATGTTCTGGGTAGTTATGACAAATACGTACATCTTTCTCCGATCTCTTCGTCACACAGCAACAGCCCACAGCTGAGGTCGTGCCCGAGCCTGCAGCCCAGGCTGGTCACTCATATAATCTCGCTCGTGAATTGTCCGGGTGAAGCTGTAGTGGTCACAGGCACAACAGCACCAAGTTCATTCAAAAAAAGTTTAAGAGTATTCAAACGAAGAGAGAGAAATAGGCATCTAGGTAGACTTCGTCGCTTAACATCAGGTGAGACAGGTCAAGCGTTGAAATATCTGCAATAAGTAAAAACACATTGAGTACAACATTTATCTTATAATTATTAGCTCTTTTTGAATAAGAAATCTAATATAATCTCCTTAATTAATTGGCATACGTCTGTCTGCACCATTATCACCGTGAACAGTTACTGTATAACTAGCATGCCTACATGGGTCTAGCGCTAACGACTGCGTCTAGACATTTGATACAGATCAATCACTATAGCAAATTACACGGCCGTGCTCTCACTGGCCGGGCCCCAATGTAATCTCATGCAAATTACCGACAGAATTAAGACGTGTGTTTGTTTGGGTAGAGTCCGGCGCGGGTCCGTGCTGATTGATGGTGGAGCCAGCCATGGTCTCTTGGGCAGAGCTACCATTTTGAAATTAGATTCTGCCTATCTGGACTCATCAAAAAATATATTCCGTTTTGGGCCTCCCTTCCGCTTATCATTACACTTAACAGTGTTAGAGTAAGTGCGACATATCGACTCTCGTCCATATCGATTTTGATAGTCTTTTGTTTCGAATAATTTATAGAATCGTGTAAGCCCTTTTTAAATATTTGTACTTGCTCCTTAAAATGTGAATAAACACTAGTTAAGTTAGAGTCTGGACATAAGTTTGTTGTTACACCAATTACTAAAGATCGTGCAGATTGTCCACGCTGAGTTTGGTAAAAGAACAACAAAGGTTTCTGGCCCTACTGGCAAGCAACGAGCAACCCTGCCCGCTTCTACCTGTATAAAACAAAGCCTGGAACCAACCCCCAGCTACTGCGTCCAAATCGTTTTGTTTACCTTGTCGAGCGCACGAACTTTGTGCAACGGCAGCCTGCGACAATATCCCATGGGAGGTCATTAGATACACCTGTGACAGTTCCAAGCGAAGTATTCACCTTTTTGCTAAGGTTCTATAATACCCCGCGGCGCCCCACTGTTCAAACACAATCGCTGACCAAAATATTTACTGTCCAGTGAGCTACTGGCACCTTACCTACGCCTTTTGTCACCACCGAATGTATTGAAATACACTTGTCTCAATCAAAATTTATGACCATTCTACCCCATTTTGTACAATTGAAGAAGAATAAGTTTACCTGTTCATTGTTTTCTATGAACGACGAATTAACAAGGGCGGGCGGTGTGAAATTGAACGAGGGACACTCCATGACGTCTGAACGTTCAAAAGACAGCCGCATGGCTCAAATGTTTATTTCCTGGCCGCCAAGAGAGGCTGCACCTCTTGCAATCACTTGCTCATTGCCAATTTGTGCGATCGGGATTGGCTGTAGTATATTCAGGACTCACGGGAGAGACGATCTGTGCTGAAAAATTATGAGGATATTTTGAATTAGCGTGCGTGAATTCTGCGACGGAGGGAGTCCAATGTACTTCATAAATAATCACAGTTATTGTGCACAGTTAATGCGCGGTAATTGCTTACTCCTTGGCAACAGTTTCAGTGTTATTAAATAAATATGGACCGATATGTATTAAAAAATATATGAAACATGGCACAGTTTTTTATAAATAAATAATTACTAATATATTGTCTGAGTTACATTACTTCCTGCGATGGCTCAGTAAACCAAACTGAGTTCCTTTGGCTCTGGAGACAGACTGAGGTCTCTTTGCACAGTGCGCGCTGTCGGTCTTGGATGACCTTTTACATATGGACTCTGTACGCTTAAAATAATGAAAATTCAATAATGCTCAATGTACATGTACTAATTTCGGGGGAATATACTACGTAAAAATAAAATATTTATTATAATAAGGTGACACAAGCCCGAGCGGTTATCGTTGAAGTCTTTCCTATGTAATGTTTCGTACATGACCTGGCAGCGCAGGCGACACGCGTCTCGCAAGTAGCAATAATGGATAAAAGAAACAAGCACTTACTCGTAACTTAAAATAAATTCAATTAACATTATTTAAATTTCTTGGAGATCTGTTCATTGTTCGCAATTTATTTTGCCAATAAATGACGTATTAGACGTACTTACATAAATATAGGTAAATTGGTCAAACTGAGAGGTCAGTTGATCGGTGTGCGAGAAAATTTCATTCCGGGAACTTAAACATTGACCACGTCGCGTAACCCCTGCCCCATTACCACCTTCTAAAACACGAATACTACGATTACATTATTTCACATCTAATCCGAACTATTTTGACCTTTAATCTAAGATTAAGCTTAAGAAAATAGTATCTACACAGTAGATAATATCAAAATTATAACGATTTCATGTCGCTACCATGTAAAATGAATAAATAAACAAGTACCTTCTGATAAACGTACATACATTATATTCTGTTTATGAGACATCAACGAATAATCAGTGAGTCGCTCCGCTGTCATAGAAAATATCTGCTACTAATAATCAATTAACTATTTCCGAATGTCAATTTCACAGTAAGTTTCAGCACAAAATGTGTCTCAATTAGTCTCAAATCAAAAATTAAAAACTGTAACATGGCGCCATCTGTCTATTCATTTGAAAACCATCTTTTCAGATAATGTTACACAGCGCCCTCTAACATAAACAGTGCTAACTACGGTGTACTGTGAATGGTTGGATACTCATTACGAGTCGTAGTACCTGCTTGTCACACTAGATGGCGCTGCTTTAGTTGTATTAGTTGTTAAATGAGTACATAGAGGGCTGTATATTTAATATTTAGCACTCGTAGATTTTATAAAAATTATCTGAAGTTGTAGATTTACACATTTTACATCTACAGACATTTTAATTAAATCTCTAAAATTAAGAATAGTGTCTAACTTCCTGGTATCTTAGCATTTACTACAACGGTAATTCTAACCAGAAATAGGTGTGCACATTTGTTATTTACAATTTGACTACAATGTAACAAAAAATTGTAAGGTGAACATAAAAATAGAAAGCAAAAGATAATTTTAGGTTATTACGTCTTTTTAGGTATTGTTTTCCCTTAGTCGCCTGTTGCGATACCCACGGGAAGAGATGGGGTGGTTTCATTGTAAGCCGGAACAGAGATAAGGCATACCCTTATCTGTGGCCGGAATCACATTGCAAGGGTTCAGGGATGAGGGGGCAGCAGTCAAACCAAATACTGCTATCACCAACCCGCCAGTCAAGCGTGATAATTATGCTATGATCAGTCCTAAACATGAAGGAAGCCTATTTCCCACAGTGGACGTTTCCAGGCTGATGGCAATACGCCTGCTTAGGTAAGTCACCGCAATTCTCATTTTTAAGACACCTGTGTGACACAATCAACCCCATAGTTTGATTGATTTTAAGAAAAATCTAGTATTTATAGAGAGTGAGCTAAAATAAAATACATTTGGTCAATGTATGAACTAATTATAATCACTAAAATAAAGCAAATAGAAAAACTATTGCAAGTTCAGAGCAGTCGTGCGTGAATCACGTCTCGCATTGCTCTTGAGACGGTCGGTCCCGTGGCCAGCGCGAGCCGTCGGTCGATACAACCTCGTCCGGGAGTCGAACCAGGTCGTAGCCATGGCGACGCGCGACTAACAACACCCCGTCCTCCGGAGTACAGCCCGGGTTACATACTCACACACAAGCACACAATATCTTATACCATTTGATCGTCAACGGTTGACGTGCTGTTCATCCGTTTGGCCGAATCATTATTGTAGAGTACTTTTGGGAAGTTTGCTTTATAAGTAAAAAAATCATTAATTTTCCAATCGTAACGAAGTGTTACTGCACTTTCATCTACTTTATTTTTCGCTAAAAGCAACATAATCGAAATTATTTACCGACATGTTGAACTGTATAAAACCAAGTGCTGTCAGCGCCTCTGAGTTATTAGACCACACCCAGAAGCCTAAAGCACATCATAATATGTTAATATTGTTTATACCACGTTTGTACATTTCAGGCGCAACAACTATATTGTTGTATGTTATTGTTGGCCTCCGTTATGGATCGTCTTCAGGCTCCTGGGTACGCTTAACGTAATCCTAAAAGTGATGGCATCGATAACATAGTACTTGGAGAATATGGAAACAGCTGCAGCCGACTTGGTTTTTCAAAATTAAATATTGATGTAGTACGTCGTCGTGGTGGTTATTTATGTAAATGCTGTCCTCGAGCAGGCTGCAGGCGGTGGAACTGGGTCACAGTGGGGCTGCGGGAGGCCGACGCTCGCTCGCTCGGCAGGTATTCATTGATTTAACAGGAAACGAATGAATGAACACTCAACACCAAGGCTGATGGGGGCTGATGCGCCCGGGTACAATGTTTCAAGTTAATCTTCGACCGTCGCAGCACTGACTTACATGAAGGAATTAGCCCTAATCACCACGTTATCCTCACCAGCCTATACATGTCTCCACTGCCGTGGCACAAGCATACTCTCCTACAGAGAGTGTATGGGACATAGTCCACTTTTGAATTTCTTCTCAGGGGTTTTCAGGTTTCCTCACGATGTTTTCCTTCACCGAAAATCCAATGGTAATGATTTTTATCATTCGAACATAAATAACAAATTGGAACTCATTGGTATGAGCCAGGATCGAACCCAGACTTCGATTTTCAAGAACTGACTGAGCTACCATGACTATTACACCACGTTATAGCTCCCCTACTATAATTTTACCCCCTTTCCGTAGCAACTCGCTCGGCGTGTGTTTGGTGTGAGAAGCATGATCCCAACTCTTGTCTGATAACTGTCGTCATGGAGCCATCTATTCTTGCAAAACCATCACTTGACTTTTTTCTAATCTTCTCTCGTGTATTAAATTGTCTTCACAATTTTTTGCACATTTTTTTGCACGTTTCGTATCTTTACACACGAGTGGGTTTACTTTGCACTCGTGGCCATCAATTATCCTGTTCACTGCAATTTTGTCAGATCAACAAAAACAATTAGTAAAAACTCAACATCCGTGAACCATGGCGGGCGGCGGGCGGCGGGCGGCGGGAGCAAGGAATTATTGCGTATATTTACCAGTATTTGTCAAAAACCTATTTTGTATCAAAAATCCGTAGTCTTTCGTAGAAATTTTTTGGTAAAAGTTTCCCGAACAATCAACACGCCTCGATGTAGAAATATATCAGTGGTTAGGTTACCTATCACAAGTCAGAACATTCTTTCTCCGAATTTCATTTGACCAAAAACGTTTCGACATTTTTGGTTTGGGTTTTTGTTTGTTTGTCCGAAGCCACAAATTACATTTACGATTCGACTGTTTTCTTTACCAAGATGTTTCATTTGCTCGAATAACTATAGTACTTTAGACGGAATAAAACATGACCAAAGTGGATACAGAGCATAAAAATAATTTCACCATTAACTTATTTGCCAAATTTTCATTCCACTGAAGATGCATTTCGCATTAATACAATTTTAAAACACCATTTCAATCTGTGTATCTTTGTTTGTTACATCATGTGCATATACACATATTCAAGCACTTGATTTATTTGGGGAAAAAGTAACCTACCCATATGTAATTACCTTCATTTCGCCAGTGTTTTTAGATGCGCCGTGTTTGTTGAAATTGACTAATGTGAGCATTTTCTTAGTTTATCTTGCCTACTTGATCGAGCGGATGCGCTTTTTTTAACTACCCCTCTCATCAAAGAGAAACTTTCTGTTCCATATATATATATCTGGCGCTTCTCCGAAGCGAATAAGAAATTCGCGGTAAAAAAAGTTAGGACAGTTTGAGTGAAATTAAATATTTGATAGAACTTTCAAAACTAATGTAGCAGACAGGTATGTTTTCAGTTTAGATATGAGGTGATTGGTGTCATGATGTTGAGTTTATTTAACCGAAATAAATAGAGTCTATCAAATTTCAGCTATTTTTGATTTTTCGGTGAAATATTATATTGGTAAACTAAAAATATGTCAAATGAGTCATTTGGCAAATGAAAAAAGTTCAAAAAATACTTTGGACAATACTAAAAATTCATATTGATACTAAGTGTAACATAATTCGTTCAAAAGTTACTTCTGTCAAATAATATTTCAGTATTCTTAAACAATCAATATGTCAACAGACAAATCGGTCGAACGTTTTTGGACAGATGATATCAACCAAGTAAATTTCAGGCTCGTGATAGGTGATCAATATTGCGGCCAATAAGATATAGTTTCATGCAGCTACTTTATTTGACAGATATATTCTACGCGACTGCAGACCATAAGATACGGTGAAATACATTTAGTGACCACAGTGGTACGTACGAAAAACAATCTCCACAAACCTCGATCTAATCAGGCAAGGTAAGGTAACAAGACGGCTTGCGGCAGACTTAGGTAACATGGAGGTAGCTAGCCAGGCGGACATAGCAAATGCCCTACCACTGATCAAACGGAGCAACGATAGATCCACTGGGAATCGAACCGGACCTCAATATTGTTAATCGAAGCGTGTAGCCCTTATACCACGGACGCGGGTAAGTTCTGGAGGATTAATATTAGATTTTGGGGAGCTTAATATATATTTCAGTACGAAATATATATTTAAACTGACCATATAATTGAGTATAGCTGGCGTTTGTATAAACATCACCTGTCTTACGCTTCCAGTTACATTTACATGTTAAATAAAGAACTGACTATAGAACGAATACATAGCCTGGCAGACAAGTGCTCATATGTCATGTCACAGATCACTCGCACTGGTCATCGGTCACAGAGGTCGTGGCTAGTTTTTGTCGTCCGCCATTATAACGCAATCACAAACACTAATTTGGACATATCATGGAGGCAATTAGAAGCTTTTAAAATTGACTAAAAGTCGTTACGGCGCGCGGCAAAAACAATGACGAGGTGATCATTTGGCAATAAACGAATTGTTGCTCGTAAACAATAAATTGTAGTAATTTTCGTGTTTTTCTCGTGTTCGAAGTGAAAATAGGTTTTTCCTGTGATTAGCTAGATGTTCCTTACAGTTACAAACGCTTTTAGGGTTCCGTAGCCCAAAGAGTGTCAATGTAACCCTGTAGGGTTACTGACCGTCTTACTTTGAGTGGGGTTTAGAAATTATGCGTGCAAAATCCAGACCGTTCGTTTTTTGGCACAACTTGAAAATCATTCATAATTTGTACCATCATTGAAATGTTACATATTTTGCAGCCACTTCAACTTCTGCAGTCAGGTTTAACATCAGACCGACTGCACCTACTCGTACCAAGCTTGTCCATAATTTACATCTAAAGTGTTATTTAGCACTGTGTCATAAAAATTCATAAGCCGCTAAATAAATCAAAACGTATCATTTTTCATTACGTTGCCACAAAAATTGCACAAAAGGTTTTGTTTTAGGCAACAATAAAAACACTTTACATTCCAATAACCCTGATGAGTAAAAAAATACACCCCTAAAAAGGTGAGACGCAATCAAGGTAATTGTTAAACGAGATTTGAACATTTATAATGAAGGTACCTGAAAACAAATATTTTCGTTGAAAGTTCCATCTCAATAAAAGCTGTGACCTTTTGACGCGCAGGTCCTCGGTTTTCCTCGGGTAATGACCCGACACAGATTGAAAGTTGAGAAGATAATAAATCAAGTTCTCCCGTTTGTCTTAAACACAAAGCTTTACTCATTTTTCACGATCGGATATGAAAAACAATTAGTGACAAAACAATACACAATGTCCTGTTTATAATGTTTCTTTATTACATTGTATATGAAGAGTCGGCGTACAAAGCTTCCTTCCTTTTGATGTTCAAAATATGAGCAATTACAGTTAGAGATCACATTATCGAAACGGCAGCTTTCCGTTTAGTGATCTGCCATAATCACTGCACTTGGCAGATCTCGTTTCTGATCGCCCTTTAATATATTTTTCTTTCGCTCGCTCTTTTAACTCGCTTTTCTAATCCGGGAGCAGACGGAACATTCGAATTCCTCGTGGGGTGAGTGAGTCACCCTTTTCCCGACAAAGGTGGTTCAAATGCTTCCGGTGGCATTTGTAAGGTTTGATAAGACTCACCGTGAAGATTAAAATGATTTAAGAGTCTCTGTCCTGTCCTGTATTGTTGACGCAGTGTATAAGTGATTACTCAACATCAGTTCTCTTTTAATTAATATCTTAATGGATCAGAGTGCATAAACAATTTATAGACCTACAATATCTTACCAAAGGCTTTTAGAAGGTGTAAATACAAACAAATTTATAGATACTATTTCAATATGATATTTATGTTGTGGTCAGGACCCAGTACTGAACAGTGAAGAACAACTAAGAAGTTAGGTGAGAAGACATATATTCATCTATCTACAGTGTATTATTAATACTACAAGAACGATCTACGAGGTTTTTGAGATCAAGACGAATTCTTGTGTTGATAAGAATGATATGTGATTTTGGACTTCAGAGACCAATTCTTAAGAAAGTTTTAAGTTTGGTACTGAATAAATGTGTTTTCTTTCTAAAATATGATATTTGGACCGCATTTACCTTCCTATTCAAAATACTTAGTGATATTTCTAATATGCAGAGCATAAGGTTGTTTGTACCGGATCTTTAATACCTTTGTTTAAAATTGTTTGTAGACCACGAGGATGAAGGTGTGTGCATCGGCACAGCAGTCATTACAACTCCTGTAAGAAGTTGGTAAATATATGTTTCGTGCATTTATGTTTGAGTAGATGTAAAAGTGTATTGTACTGTATCTACTTCTTGGTGCGATCACAAATCTATTCCTCACTGCAAGGTTATCGACATGGTGACCTCAGATGGAGGCGCATGTACTAGGTACACTGTTAGTTTCAGCTAAATTGAGACTTAGAGTCTCGGTAAAAAATACGAAAGAAACGGGAATGGAAAGCGTAGAGCGGGAGAACAATAGCTTTTCACATTCGACGTAAAGGGACGCGACGCGACGTTAGTGGAACAGTTCAGACTATCTTACAAAACTAAATCTTACTAGACTTAAACACGTAAAACAAGAAATAAAGTGGACACACTCGTAGTCCCGGTGTTTAAATACAGAACAGCTCACTGCCGGAAAAGTTTTTACGTGATGGCTCCGATAATTTACAACCATTTGCCTGACAGCCTGAAAGAACTCCCAGTCCCGTGAAAAGGTAGTCCAATTCTATAATTAATAAATGTTTCTACAGTCTTGTTCATTTTTTATTTTAAATGTTTAAATTTAAAAAAAGTTTAAATGACATGTGGTATTTTACGTTTGACATTAAATTAAATATCTGAATTATATTGTAAGCCCCAAAGGCAAGTTATATTGGTACTATACATAACACTTTAATATCTATTGCAACCTGTAACTAGCACAGTACATGGTTTTGATTTGAAGGTTCAAGAAGGCTTTTACGGAGTTTTTCATAGAATATAAAACTGACATGTTCGTACCGAATATACGTAATCTGTATGAACTCACCCTGCCCGCCCCCGCCCCCGCCCCGTCCCGGCACGTCACGCGTGGTCGCTCCCGCGCCACGGTACGGTGGTATCCAACATGCTGTATTTCGGTTACACCGAGGACTCGTTCCGGACAGTTGACACATATTAAACCAGTTACTGCTACAGTTGAAAAGACTGTCTAGTCTAAAAATACCACCTTCTTTGCTCCCGCTTCATCCTGGCGAGGCTTGTATACACCACCATCTTCCGATGGTATTATAATATGTACGTGCATTTGTATATTAACTGGGAAACGTCTTCTGAAAATTTTGCCTTAAAATATGAGGTACAATACATAATCGTAACTTGAATAATAACGAAGATACAGATGTGTAAGCTGGTAACACGGGTCGCCAGCTTACACACGGTATTTCGTACGTAGATCCAACAGTTTATCAATGTGATCGTCAATTTTTTGGCTCTCATTGCTGTAATTGTCCTTTAAATGCCTGACTATAGTCTAAAGCCCTAACCTCACTGGTTTGCCTTCCTGGCATGTGTCAGCTGGAGACCCATGTCTCCAGCTGACACACTAAAAACAGCTCGCTGTAACTGAGTTATGGTTGCTGCTAAATTATGAATGCTAAAGTTTGATTGCTCCTAAATTGCCTCAAAATTTGGCATGCGTAGAATTCTCATAGCTCTATGAGGAAGCTGACGACCCACTCATATTTGACTATGCAATAAATGTGGACTACTACAACCACTTCATAACCATTAAATTTAGCTAATGACTAGCTATTTATCTTACACTTGATTCAAAGTTTTCGACTTTTTATAGAAGTTTAATGTAGGCGCCTTTTATTGGCGAACTCAATGGAAATATTTCTTTCAACCTGTTTACTTACGCGTCGTTAGCCCTTTACTTAGCTATTTACGGCTCCCATACTACCTGCTACTATTGCTGTAAACAACCAATCATCAAATTGTTTCTACAAACTCTGATCTTGTCTAAACATTTGCCTCATAAAGAGTTACGGCCATTTGCTAATTCCACAAAATGAGCACAACGTTTTGGCTGGTTCCTAACACGATGTTTTTCTGTACTATTTGAATAAGAGCTTCGTTCATGTGTGATGGATAACTTGTGACAGAATAAATGTTCCTACAGTTATTAATAGCAGATTTGTGTTTGATGCAATATAAGCAAAGCTTACCATTGCAACCAGTGACCCATGAGACTGAGGTTGGTCGTTAACATTAGATGATATCAAAAAGTACAAGGACATTATGAAAAAAGGTCCGCCAGGGACAACTTTCCAACTTATTGAGCAATGTTTCCGTATGAAGAGATATCTGAGTCCTGAAAAATATTGCATGGTCTCTATTATAGTACTCGTTCATTTATGTGTGTCTTGTGGGTACTTTAATAGGCCTGCGTCGAATGTGAAAATCATATCAACCTCGTGGCCGGCCGATCCGATCCAAGGTTAACCAACAAACTATCCTGGATCTCTTTAGGCTTCAAGCTCACTCCAGGCGCTTTGAGAAAAACTTCAAATAACCTCCGCCATTTTCGCCACGCCCCATGTCGTTAAAATAACAATGTGTCAACAATAGTCTATAGGTTCCAATACGTCTTACAAAGCACCGCTGACGAGTTTCATGCATTTAGTCCAAACTGCTTCTCGTCATAACCCAATTTTTGTCCAAGGTGCGTTTTGTCAAATCAATTACCATGTAGTAGCAACATACGCAAGTTGGTTGAAGACTGATTTATTTTCACTACATCTGTAGATATTATTAATTTATTTAATTTAGGTAGGAATTTTCATTCATTGCCCATTGCATACATGGTCTGGATCTTAGACCAGTAGTAGCGTAGCTTATAATACCTAGCTTTGTACCTGCGGGGAACTCAATCGGAAACTAGCTCTTATGACCCCTGCGACATCTTTAAGACTTTTGATATAAAAGTACAGGTCTAGTTCTACTCAAAAAATCTGGACGAATCTGTTTTGCATTAGTGCTAAAGTCAAGGCTTTCTACACTAGTTTTAGAATCGATATGTCAATCAGACTTGTTTCGCGGGCTCGGTAAAGCGTCGTCTCGCCTTAAATTGGAATCATCTGGAAGTCGGCCTCTACGTTTTGGAAACCTGTTCCGCTAACTAAACGCTTCTTCCTGATTAGAGTAGGTTTAAATTACTGTTTATGCAAATATGTAGCCGGAGTGGCTGTCGAACAGTAACAAGCATATCGAACAGTTACTTCTTTACGTTTTTTTTACTATTTAAAGCAAAATAGAAGCGTTTGAAACTACATATATAGTTTATTTTTAAATTAAAAAGTTTAATGAGTTTGAAACTGTTAGCTAAAAGAATGAAACGACGAAGAATGTAATTTTACATTTATATAAAACGTGTGGATCTGATATACTTTATGTATTTATTTATTTTATAACACAGACCCAAATCAGTCCTTCAACCAAATTGTTATTAGTCATTTAGTTTGTTGGCAGAGACAACGCCCGCGCATGTCAGCAGTTTTTGGGAAAATAAAATCACATAATAATTCATTCTATTTCTTTTAATTTCATCGAAAATATTCCTCACTACAGACGTTTATGAATGACCTGAACAATGAGGCGATAAATATGGAATGTGTAAGTACCTACCTACCTTGTGGAGGAGACTCGACTACTTTGCTTACAAACTATTACAAATCGTAATAAATGTAGACAAACCACACGCTATACGTCACAGATGTAAATAACAATCTATACAGATAAAATCTCATAAAATTTCGTCTAAATATAAAGTGAGATTATATTCATTTAACTTAAAACACAATATATACACGACACCTAAAAGAAGACTACAATTAACTGGATCAAGTTCTAGGGTACCCTGTCATTTACAAACGAAACCATCTCTATACACATGTCTATATCGAACTATTCACATTTACTTTACTACTATGTGCATTGAGTGTTGTTCCCGAGCCAGGTGTGCGACGAAGGACAGCTGGAGCGCGGCTGGTTAGACCATGATGGTGTTCCCGATGACGCTGTCCTTGCCGTCCAGCAGCTCCGAGTACCCGGACTCGTCGCTGCAGGCGCTGTCAGTGTCTCCAGACGTCTTGAACACCTCCGTTTCTGTGCTAGAGTGCAGGCTGTCTGCATCCGTCAGGTTATCTATCAGAGATTCAAACTTATTCTCGTAGCTCCCCAGGATACTGTCCACGCCCAGCGGTGGGTACGTGGACCGACGCTTGAAGGAGTTCTTCTCCCCGATGGGTACGTGATTGACCTCCTCGGATGAGACTCCGGTGATCTCGGTCCCGTCGCTCATAATATGAATAGATTTGGAATACGCTCTGTTTGAAGAATTTCGCTCGAAACTCTGTATCCTGTCTAGGACTGAGACTCTCTCCTCATCTCTCTCTTTGATCTCTTCGGGTGGGAAGTGCGAGGGGAGCGAGGTGGGCTCCGCGTCGGAGGTGACGGTGCTGGCGGTCTCGCAGCCCGAGGACACGGAGCCGTCGTCGCTGTCCGTCACGAGGAAGCTGCTGGTGTGTGTTTTCCTCTCGCCGTCATTGTCCGTCAGTTCGTTTGTTTCAGCGATCGATTCCAAAGTCAACCTTTCCAGTTTCTCATCGCTGTGACTAGTTTCGTGTTTTCTGCTCTCTTTAACGAGAATACTTATCATGTCTTCGTTGGTGCCTTCTGAGCTATCTGAATCCGTCCGGATTCTGCTCATCACACCTTCAGGACATGACATTTTTCGCGGAGATTTCATCTCCGGCCGTCGTCTATCTAATGTGTGCGACGGATATAAATCGTCGAAGGTTTCTGTCCATGTATCGCAGCCTTCTTTCGCTTGCATCTCCGCTTCCTCTTCATCCTCTTCTGAGCACATTTCTTCGATAGCTCCTAGTTTTGGCGCAGATTTAGACCGTTCCAGCGGTGGTCTGTAGTTGGTGGCGCCGACGCTCAGAAGGATCTTCCGTCTCGGCATACTGGGGTTCTCGTAAACACTGTTAGCGAGACTCAACCGAGCGTTCTGTTTGGATATTCTGTCTTTCTTGAATTCGACTAGCGCTTGTTTGAGCTTCACCTGGAGTTCTTCGGTGATCTTCTTTGATACTGATTCTTTATTGCAGAGCACGGCGTGACAGCGCAGCTCGTGCTTGAGCTTCTTGCCCTCGTGGCGGTACACCCAGCAGAACAGCTTGGGGTAGTGTGGCGGACTGGCGCAGTAGGTGATGCG
The DNA here is from genome assembly GCA_910589575.2 of Carcina quercana. Taxonomy (NCBI): domain Eukaryota; kingdom Metazoa; phylum Arthropoda; class Insecta; order Lepidoptera; family Depressariidae; genus Carcina; species Carcina quercana. The sequence continues at coordinate 352,143 of OU342429.1, read as the reverse complement.
GTGCGACCAGTACTCTGTGAGGCCGTGCTCCTTGGTGAACCCCTTCAGCCCGGAGTTGGTGACGGAGAGCTTCATCACCACGTCGGGCTTTGTCGACTGCTGGTAGTTCCGCCAGAGCGTCGCTAGTGGCTTCTCGATGCAGCTTTCACCTGAAAATAAAAAGAAAACTAATGTTAGGAATTGTAATGTAATTAGGTTTCTAGGTTATTAATATTGAAAGAGATTTTATTCTACTTTTATCCAACTTAAAAACGCTTGTAGGCGGAGTAATCGCCATTAAGTTACATGATAATGACACATCCAATCATATCCAAAAAACAATAAAGAAGTCTAGAAAAGCTGGGGACGGACTTTTTGATTAGAATAAGGAAAAAGTGTATGTCGTGCCATACTAAGAAATGGAAACGACAGCGGTAACGAGATAATTCCAACTCCATTTATGTCAGGCCAAATGGACCGACATTGAAGTGACCTCTTGTCAGCGTGGTCTAAGTAAGCCCTGCCTCGTTTCAAATGTGTTATATTACCGCTCCGGGTTGTCGACCACGTGCGCAGTGCAATGTTGCCATTAACGCGAGTGTGTACTGTTTATTGCAGCTGTACTGTGGACGCATGGGTACAGCGAGGTGAACCGCTCCCTGGTGTTATGGAGAGACTGCGCGTAATATACTGCGCATTGCATAATTGACAATTTACAATTCAATTTCTATTGGCTCACAGGCTCGCGTTGTAAACCCCCGACGCAAAAATTGGGGTGTTATAAATTTGCCGCCAATGTATGTCATGACACTTGCTCGAAATAGCTACATAGATGTGAAACTCTCCCGGCGCACATAATTTTAAAAAATGAATATTTTGCGCACTGGAATTGTCATTAATTAGTTGTTGTTGTTTTTTGGAAATAAACAGTATAATATTTTTTTATGTAACGTTCGGCATATAAAGCATGGGGCGCTGCGATTTGTCACTCACTGTCGCAGAATTGCCGTCGTATTTTACGAGCCCGTTGTATTTATTGGTCACATCTCTGTTTGTACTGTCCAAGAAAATACATGTCCTTGGAAAGACTATGTATTCTATTGCTGTTTTGTATTTTGTATACATTTTCGGGAAAAAGGTTTAAGGTATCAAATATTTTTCCATTGTTTGGTAAGATGGCAGATACTTTATTTTTCTTCACTTCGTCACACAATTTTCCACCACTTGCAGAAAGGTTTCCGTGAGAATACATAATGGCAAAAGCTCCAAAGCACTCTGAGCTTCTGTCTGTAATTCGCATATGATATGTGTGTTTAGCTTGAGTCATAAACTATTACTTTTAAAATTAGTAGGCATCATTAGAAGAGGTTTTAGAAAGATCCAGCACATGTCCAATGTCCTGTTACTATTATTATATTTTACGTATGTTTTGTTTTCTGAAAACTGTGAGTTAAGGTCTCGCTAGAAATACATAAAACAAATTATTTATTGTAAGGTATGTATTACGCAATACTAATTGCCTTAATTGTAAGCTACCGTATTACGGATTAAGCTAGATGGAGTACTCAAGTAGTTTCATAAGTAAGTTCTTATGTTGTGATCGGATGATGTTTTAAAAGAAAGATCTATTGTGCGCACCAAGCAATTGCGTGTTCGTGCGTCAGAAGTTATCGACAGCAAGGAGAACTGTATTTTGTATTGTAGCGCGCAAATAAACATAACTATTTATACAAAGTTGTAAAGTTGTGAATTGGGGGACAAAGCGGCCGCGCGGTGCGGACCCGCGCATCACGCGTGATAATTATATGTTAAATTTATACATATATAAACACACATATAAAACTGGTTGTTCATGCGTCACGGAGCGGGCTGGGGTCGGTCGCGACTCACAGATATATCGACGCTGATTGCTTCCCGCATGGCTCGAGACGTCGAGAATCAAAACTCGCTAAATATTCTTTTGTTGGATTCCGCGAAGAATATTGTCGTGTCGTGTCGGCAGGTGCCGGTTTTTAGGTTTATGGCTTACTGTGTAAACAAGATAGAACGTCAGAAAACTGACGGTATCGGCTTCATCTATTTTTATGCTAGTACATATGTTAGCTGATGTCACAGAAATGTAGTGATTCGCTCAATATAAAATAATAATAATAAATCAAAGTTAGGTCTCCTGTTTTACAAATGACGACGCAGGTTGAACGACATTCTACAGAAATTATTCACTAAAAAAAATTGATGAACTGATAAATGTGTTTTAGAATTGACTACGAAATATTAAAAAAAGTCGCACCGTGAAAACCTGTTATTGGATGTTATGTTACTACTGTTTACTAACGTTTGCCCGCGCCACCACACCTCAGGTACCGACTAAGTTAAGCCCTAGACCTCTAGTTACATCATTGACAGATTATTTGCATATTCTCTGCATGTCACATGCGTCATCCGCGTGTCTGTGCGGGAACGTCGCACTACTGAAACAAATGAAGATATTGAATTAAATCGATCCTCATCTAACGAGCCCTACTTGCCCGAGCCGGCGACAACTTAACGATTCCCTTTCACCAATGTCGTCTTGATAAAATAAGTAATAAGAAGTAAAGAAGCACGAGAGAGACCTGCTACGTCGAGTTCACTGAAACCCACGGACGAATCTTTGCTTACTCTCGTTATTATATCCTTTACATTTATTTACTTATTCTAAATAAAATCGGAGGTAAAAAGATCAATGTCAAAGATATCTCCCTGCTGCCTACTGGCTTACAACTCGCCTTTTTATTCACATTTCCCTAAAAACCGGATTACGTATAACTTATTTTTATACAGAGCAAGCCTTTCAACTTATGGAATTCTCCAGAAACTTTATCGAGACAAAAGAAAACACATCATTCATCAAAAGCGATTCAATGTTTTAGTAGAGAAAAGCCAACGAACAGATAGGGAGACATGGGTACTTAGCCAGGATGTTTTCATTGGATGATCGGAAGACATTCTGTTTCATTCGAAACTCAGAACAATAGTTCTATTAAATCTGTCGTTTGGCAGCAGATCTAAATATGGTCTGATCACCAACTAAAGTGAAATACAATATCACTTCGACAGTGTTTCACTGCAGAATTAAATACGATTTTAATCATTACAAATCTGTGCAAATGGACGTGCCTGGTCCCTTTTGATCGAGTGAAGCTAACGACCCCCCTGACCGAAGACCCGACGTCGGTCGGACGATCCACGACCGGCTCCTCGGAAAACGGTCATTCTCCTCCATCGAACCGCGACCGACGAGGGGCGGGATCTCTCGCAACCTCCTCACTTTTGTATAAACTCGCTGTTATTAACAAAGTTCCACCATGTGAGTTCCTTAGACTGGCTACATGTAACCAAGTCAAGAAAGGAACCCGCTACTTTAGTCGCTTCTGTCTATATGGTTGACGAATCATGCTACTCATACGAGTATGTAGAAATACAGCGCTGGATGCTGAAATACAGGTTTTACCTAGTTCAGCAACGGAGGCCTTTACACTTAATTTTGTCCAAATTTTTAAACATAAGTAGTTTATAAGTAAATTGAACCTAAATATTCTGGAAAATAAATACTTTTTATTATTTTTTATTAAAATGTTCACCTTTAGAGGTAAAATTATCATATTTGGTTTTTGTTGATATTCTCCAAAAGCGATAAATCGATTTTCAGAAAAAAAAGAATCATCAAAATCGATTCATAATTGTCGAAGTTATCGCGTTTAATACATACAAAAAACTGACAGTCGAATTGATATCCTCCTCCTTTTTTGAAGTCGGTTGAAAATAGTGGTAATGAATGTCGTTTAACACAGACATAAGACATATACTACAAACGAGTATTACAACTGACTGTCAATTCGACACGGGTTTTGGACTTTTTAATTGTACAAAAACCAACGTTTAATCCAAATTAAATTCAAAAGATTGTGATAAGTTTTCAAGTGAGATAATTTCACGGTGTTTCGAAAAGAATAATCAAACAAATTCTCCTAAACTCGATGTTAAATTAGTAATAGCCATTGAGGAGCTATAGTTTCAGATCTGATAGATTTTACCAAATTATTGCAATATTCACAAGTAAGTTCAATAAGACTGAAACATGTGAATTGTATAATAAGCGCCATCGTACTAGAACCTTCCGCAACGAGGCACGTTCTAAATTCAATTACGCCTACTCTGGTTGTTGAGCGTTTATCTTGGGCTATAATTAAACAACAATAACGTTTAATGTAGTCTTTCCTTCCCGCCATTGCTGCGCTGATGGCGCACATCCTCCGGCGAAGGTAATAATGTTACAAACCATCGAATTGCATCGAATTATTACAACGTAACGCAAACTAAAGCGTCTCGGGATTGACTATTGTGGTGGTGGTTGTGGCGGACCATGGGGCAGGGAAATGGAGTACTGAAACTATGGTCACCTGGTGGCAATCGAATCCGAGACCTCCGGTGTATGTCCAAGCGTGTAGCCATTAGTTCACTGAAGCGAAGGTGATTTGACCAAACTTTGACTGACTGAAAGTCAAGAAATCTTTGTGATTGTGTCTCAGTTGATCCATTGTTCATTTTAATACAAGTAACTTGGTGACCGAACTTTGCTAGGAGTTTTGGGGCAAAAGTACAATGTTCACGAAAAAAGTAAAAACTTTGTATCTGACCCAGAAACCTGTGATTGACAATCTGGCACGCAGGCCGCTTGACCACGATGCTTATGCCTGGGTGTGTGAAATAAGTGACCATATTTTGCGTGCGAGGAAAAACCACATGAAAACTCGAAAACATGCGTTTGCCAGACATAACACTAATTTAGATCGATTTTATGCGCCCGGAAACCTTGGCGGAATTGTTGGAGCCGTTTCCGAGATCGACGGTATACCTAAATATACAAGAAAGGTACTAGATTATGTATTATGATTTTACAGTGCAAACTCTAAGGATGTTATAGCAAGCCACCAACGAACCTCTCTAGTCAGAGGAGTGGTCTCTACTCTATCTGCAGTGCTCCAGTTTTCCTTGACATAGCACAGCACACGGAACCGACACATGTAACATCCACCAGCGAACGTTATATCACAGCCAATTATAATGAGGACCGGAAGCAAACAACACTCCTTGTGCAACAACATTACATTAAATATTCTAATAAATTTAGCGATAATTTGCAAACACAAACACAAGCGGTTCAGTGGGAGTTAGAATAAATAACACGCTGTGATGCAGTCAAACACCGCGCTGTGAAACTTTGAACTTTGTTTTGGGTGGAATTTGGAAAATGCAACAACAAAGCCATGTTTTATTTTTACTATAATTTTGCAGCAGCCAGCTGATCTGACCATGGATCTGATCATCGAGCCAGAGGGTGGATAGAAGAACTTTATGATGGGCACTTGACTCCCGCAAGTTTAGTCTCATTTGATTTGAGTTGATGATAAAGCCAGGAAGCAGAAAATGTAACTCTTGAAGGGATATTAGTATATCCCTCGAATTTGGGCTCATTTTGTTTGTTTTTATGAGTCTAATACATTATTACGCTTGGTGATGAGTGTCTGATGATGGAGACAGGATGTGGAGAGAGGAACTCTCTGACACAATTACTGACAAAGGCGTGTGTTTATTTTTTACAATAATTTCAATATCATGTTAAGTGTTGAAATTAATGTAATTTTTTGTTCCTGTAAGTAACTTAAGAAGCTGCAAAATAACTAGCTCGAACAACACAATTTCGTTGTGTGTTAGTCTTTGGATTTTATTATATAAGATTGATTCGAGCTAATGTAATACAAATACATAAATATATATAGCGCTAGAGACCTCTGTTAATAGATTGAATTATAAATCTCGATTAATAAATGTAAAACGTCCACCATTACAGACAGAAATAGTCTGAAGTCTCGTTCAAAAAACTGTTTCAACACATTTTCAAATAGGAATAAAGTCTTAGAGAGTACCCGGTCGACCGTTGTCTCGAGGACTACTCGTTCCCAGATTGCCAGCGACAGCTACGGTCAGCACCAGCAGCGACAGCTCAACACTCATTATTTGACTGATTTTAATTCAGTCTGTGTCTGTTTTTCTAACAGAATCTGACAATTGACTCCTAGTTGAGTTGATACATAAAAGGGCAATAGCAGGCATGTAGCTTGATTTCTTGCACATGAAGGGCAGTGTCGAAGCCTTTCTTGAATTTTGCATAAATATTTGGGGCAACCGGTGCAGTTAATTTTGATAAAGAAGCCTTTAAGAGGAAACATTTGTAAAACTACGACAAATTTTCACGTCGTCAACATCACAGTGACTCTAAACAAGTCTTCAATCACGGCACAACTGACCCAGGAATTGATGCTAAAAACAAGATTTAAGAGGGGATGAAATAAGAAAAAATTGGTTGCCTGTAAAGTCGGTATACGGGCGAAAGTTTTACGTGACAACGACTTTGAGTGGTAAAATAATTTTAATGTGAATATTCATTAACCATGCCCGAGTGGAAGGGACGCGTGCCTCACTCGCTCTCATTGTGAGCGCATAACGTGAGCGGAGCGTAACGCAGTTTCTTGAAGTGTAACCGGTAAAGTGCAAACCAATTTATAAGACGTTGTCACGTCAAAAAAACAAGTAATCATTTACTAGTAAGTTGGTTATTTTAAGTAGAAATTTGAAAAGTTGTTAGTCCGAGCGTCGGCCACCGAGTGATATTAAATGTCAGCGGTGACGTCATAGCGAGACCCAGACTACACGTGGCCCGCCGGCCTTCTGAGAATAATGGATCTCATTTATACAGTGCTTATTACATTTACACGCACTTATATTATTATTCCCTGAAAAACGTATCATCCTGTTACCGCGTGTCCAGGAACAGTATGAAGTATGGATATCTATACTAGAAGACAGTAAGAGGCGTGGTACATTGAAATTGAATCCTCAGATGTGAGATGAGAGCTGTACATCGATCTTGGCACCAATTTAGTCAGGTGCAGTGTATGTACAGAAGCTGTCAGGTAATCCCACTGTACCCTTCGTACAAGTAGATCGAGCGATATCTTTTGACAGCGGTTTATTCTACGCGAAATGTGTGTTTCCATATGAATTGGAACCCCAATAATCAATTTGGAAACAATACAAAAGAGGCGTCTGACGGTTACTTCGACGGTTATAAAGATTCAACAGATTTTAATCAACATTTTGCCCAAAAATACATGATGTATCACAGAGCTGGAGGAAAAGGGAACGAAACTGTCATGATTCTACACTTGGAGATAAAATAAACAGTACCCAAACTTGCAAACATTTTGTAGCCACATCGTTGATTGGCTAATATTGGCTGTATGAGTATTATATTACCAATACACTGAAGCAGTAATGTTGGCAATGTTACTGTGCATTTATGTATTACAACGCAATAAGTTTCATCACCTCCTCCAACGTCAATATTACCTCCTGTTGACGACTGACAGTCTCTGTTAGGTAATGGCTGTTTGTGGGTTCAAAACCCGGAAAGGGCAATCTCCACTTATGACAAACTGGTTCTTGTCGCGCTAACTTGTATATATGTATTATATTTCAATGTGCTGCAGCACTACGCTTGTCCACCATATAACTTGGTGGCAAGGGACATTGTTAGGCGGTGGTGTATGTAGAAAATATAATAGCAGGGTAGTAGTATAAAATTCATTCTATCGAGAAGCTTGGGGCTTCTAGGCGAACGCGCTTTACATCCAACGTCCTTATCGACACGGCAATCTATTTTTTAAGAAGCTCGTACTAGCAGTAGGATATTTCAGTTGACAATGAAAACTGGGATAAAACTGCAGTGTGCAAAATAATATTTAATCCACGCAGGACACTCTAGCGGCCTGTGCGTGTGTAGTTGGCTCTTACCAATTAAATTTCAAGTTTTCAAGTTGCTACAATAGTATGTAATACGTTGTTTGAAGTTAAATATGGTTTTCTACATATAACTTAAAGTGTTCATTAGGTTCTGTCTGGTTTTAAGTATTATTATAGTCAAGCTATGACATAGAAAATGGCTCTCGGCATATGACCATGATGATGATGATGATATCGGGATAGAAGCGTCGGCGGCGCAGTTGATAAGGCGCGGACTTTCAATCTAAGGGTTCTGGGTTTGAATCGATCCGTGTACCTATGAGTTATTTTTCAATTCAAGTACATTATCCGATTGCTTAACGGTGAATAATAACATCGCGAGGAAGCCTGCACACTCCTGAGAAGAAATTAAAAGGAGTGTGTGAAGTCTACCAATCTGCACTGGTCCCGCGTGGTGGACTATGGCCCATACACTCTCTGTAAGAGAGTAGGAGGGACGTATGTTAGGCTGTTGATGATGATAGGACCACAGTTCCAGTGGATTTATATTCATTCGAGTTACAGTCACTTGGTGGTATGTAAATACACATCAGCGGCAGTACAAATACAGTTTTCCCCTTACATAAATGGTGTCAATACACTCATCCGTCCGTTGGACAAATAGTTGGGCAAGAACAAGGGTGTTACGACACGTGACATGTGTGTGTAACGCAGGTAGAGTACATCAGCTTGGGTAACGCGCGATCCGCTCCTCAAGACATGCCGATCGTTTGCTCGTCGATGACTTCAACACTTATCGCGTAATACAATAAAAACAACAAGCGCAAAGTCACTCAGCGAGCAATGGAACGAGCTATGCTCGGAACTTCTCAACGTGATAAAATTTAGAATGAGGAAATGCGTAGACGAACAATGGTCACCGACGAGTTGAGCTGAAGTGAAGGACAGACCGCAACGCTCGTAGAACCGATAACCGATGGGGAATAAAAGCGTGTACCGGGCCGGCTCCCTACTAGATGGAGCGACGACCTAGTTCAGGTGGCAGGGAGTCGCTGGGTGCAACCGTTTAGGAACCGGTCAGTGTGACGTACCATGGAGGAGGTATATGTCAAGCAATTGACTTTTCCCGGCTGATGATGATGATAATGATGACGATAGCATTTAGTCAGGTCTTCTAGCAAGTCGACAGGTACATATTACGAACTACCTCCGCGGCGTAATTCCTACTAGTACCCAACACTAGTAGAAATTAACCAACAGGAAAAAAAACGTCCGTCTGGTTAGATAACCACCACTAACAGCTAATGAAATATAACATAGACATCATTTACTTGCGACTTGGGCGAGCACGCTTCCTTACCGCTGCCTTATTATCGGACTTCAGGCGAGATGAAGGCCAAGTTTACATCAATTGTAAATTAAAGTAAAAACCAAGTAATTGTGATTGTGGCAAATCTCCAATTCTTTCGTATACATTTACTTCTTCACTTGCTCCTGCCCGCGGTTTCACCTGCGTGGACTTTAGGATTTATCCCATGGGAACATTTGATCCCGATAACAGTAGTATATGTCCTTCCTTGGCCTTCCAACTATGCCTCAACAAAAAATCAAGTCATTCTAACTTTCTGCTACGTCGCGAATTTCTGAGAATTATTCTGCTATTGGTGGAGACAAATTAAAAATTAATTACGCCGTTCTTGAGTTATAATTGGTGTAACTAACCCGGCTTTGTTTTATATGTGTAGATTAATTAATAAATGAATTCTGCGACGTTTATACGTCTGACGCAGAGAAACATATTCTGTACGAATCTAATTAATAAATCATTTAATCGAATAACTCGAAATCGAATGTCTGAAGAAAGCGGAGGCCTGTCAAGTTCGCGTCTCCACACCGCGCACATACGGACACCGCACCGAGCAATGCGCATCACTCAGTCACCTCGGCAACAAGTGATCTTATCCCTGCGCCCGCGCAGCTTTCACTTTCCAATGCTTCTGTGCGTCCGAGTGTAGCAGCCGACGTCACGTAGATCGGTCAACGACCTCTCCTTGCGGCCGGACTACGCTGCACTATGTAACACAACACTCGCGACATCGCTGCAATGTCTCCAGTACGTTAACACACTAATTGTCATTTAATAATTAACAATACATAATGTTAACCTGTGTCTACATTCACAAACGTCGGGCTGGAGGTCACGTCAGATTTGTATGAAGATTTGTGCAGCGCCTCTAGCGGTACGTTTACGAAACTGTGATTTTTCATACAAATCTCACGTCAACGCAAACGCTATACTATCGGCACAGAGAACTATAATACTGATATCGGTTAAAAACTCACATACATTTACATAGTTATTACCCTACTACGCCGGAAGGAGAGTTATGTTATTCCAATGTCCAAAATGTATATTCGTTCGAGAGTGTCGTTAGATTAGTCTTAATTGTGAGAGTGACACTGAGCATATCAAATTAACAAAAAATTACACTAGCTCGATTTTTGAGCCTAAAAACTATCGTAAATTTCATTTACGCAAAAGAGCTTTTCAGGGGTGACTTATTTTAAAATTGATTAGTACCTAATATATTTTTTTATGCCTTAGTTATGCCTTACTTTTATAACGTAGAGAACAAAACAGTACAATGACGACATTTATAAACCACGCAACAAAATAGGAGTAAGTGAGGAGGAAGATTTGCGACAACGAACTGAATGTATTCATTTTCATTTCATTTCATGAGAAGTTTGCCGACTTGTGACGGCATTACATTTTCTTTGAACCAATTTTAATAAATAAAAATTCTTTTTCAAGATTTCGGATAATAGGACTCAAGGTCAAATAGGTAATGAATGCCATTTGTTAAAATTCACACCCATTTAAACCTTATACAATATACTCATGCTATCCCGATCGAATCTTACGTAAAAATTCGTGCATTATTCTAGATTTTTTCCTTTGTATGTATCTTGTTTCCCTTTTACTTTGTGATGTAAAATGCCTCTCTTTCACACGTACCAAGCGATGGATGGAAGATCTAACCTACCACCTACAACAGTCACAATAGCTGTATGTAAAGCAGCGTATATCTCGTGTAGCTATCGTGGGAACGCACAGGCATTAGGCCCAGCAGTGGGCGAAATGTGGGCTGATATTAATATACGAGATTCTAAAACAGACGACCACGTTAGCTAATCAACCGCCAGACATCATTACGCGAACAGATCGCTTCTAGATACGACGTTATATTACGAACCATCAAATTACACAAACTGCTAATCGAGTAGTTTTGGCAAACAAAAACTACTCCTGAAGCCAATTTTTCGTTACGATGAAATAACTATCAAAGTTTGCTCCGTGTGTTTGTTTGTCGAGTTTTATTTGTCATGGGAAGTTGTATATCGATGTTTGCGCTGACCTTTACAAGTGGAACCCATTAGAAGTTTCTTTCACGAATGCTACCTCAGTGAGGTTAAACACATAAGGTAAAGCTAGAGTGTTGTAGGTCGCCGCGACAAGGGCATATGTGTCCTCCGGTGTGCCTCTTTTGTATGCAGCCTCGCTTCTTCTCGACGAGACGAGACTTTACATCATAAATATGTCACAGGCTCCTCTAGCCTTCAACTGCTCGTGTTTACTTGTATATTCTTCGATGCAGAGACAATGGATTTTCTTGACAGATATTGAAATATTGATAGAAACAAATAAATGTTTTCCTTGACGCGTCGAAGTGCAACAATACATCAGTCAACTACATATCATCATGGTCCGCACAAGGTTTTCTTTATTCTTTATTATTCTGCATATTCTCACGACATCAGGGTGTATTTAACATGCGGTAGATAAACATTAACCAACGTCGTCAAAAGAGAAACCATAGACTGCCCCAGCGCACGGTTGCACGTGAGTGATTCTCTATAATCACCACGTGTGACACACAGGTTGTTGCTGGTGAAAGTGTGTTGCCAAGGTGAACCCTTCCAACGTTCGTTCCTATCGCAACGCACAACTTTCCATGAATGGCTTGCTAATTTTATTTTATTGTACAATTTTTGGGAAGACTAACAGTTTATAGTATATAAATAAATAATGTATCTTATGAGTAGCTATAAACTAATAATAAGTCTCCACATGTATAAATCTAGTTAAATTATATAAGGTCTAATAAAAATACTACAGTAGTAAATAATCTAAAAAAGAAACAGAAATATAAGTTGGGTATCGGAATACGGGTACAGATTATATATATACTAAGTACAGGTTCAAATACAGACTACTATTATTACTAACTAATTGCTTAACTGCTAATTACAGAAGGAAAGAATTCTCGGGTCAGTAGTCGCTTTAGTACATATGTACTGGTATTAAATATATCCACATCGTGTCGCTGCAGCACTTAATTATACATGAATGCCAGTGACTGCGTATATTCTTGGTAAATGCGTCTGACATCTAAAATTTCCCGTTGATCGTCTGTTAGGACATCCACGGGACATCATTGGAGAGCCGGGACCGCATGTCCCGGTATACTATGAGCGAGCGAAGACGCGACACGCTCGCTACCTCGCGTCCACACTTGCGCACGCGCACCGCATGTCGCAAGATGGCGAGTTACGCAAAAATTCGCTCTACGTAGTCGACCCCCGGCTAGCTGCTATTTGTGAAACTGTTTCGAAAGGTTCTAACTCATGTTTTAATGTCTTGAACAAGATTTTTGAAGCTGTTCCGTGATTTGCCGTGCTGGTGAACATACCCGTTAGAATAAAGCTGTAGCAGTAACTATATACTCGTATGTAGAGACTAATGGCGTAATTTTTAAATGAATCGATGCAAGAAGAGTAGTAGAGCATTGGTACGGGCTACCTCCTTTTCTAACACCGGACTTTTTGAACTGCTCCAGTTATTTACTACTCGTGCTACCGACTATAGCAATTTTTGTTTTGTTTGAATACTAATTGAGATCTACAATTGAGACCCTTATGTGGTAACCCTGATTAAATTAGACAATTATTTATTAAATTAGTGATACATCTTGCTTATCTCTGTATTGTTGAGTTTTTTAGATTCTAGTTACAATAATGGCGTCAGTGTAACGTAGCCTATGTTTCACGTTACACTCACATTATGACTTCTACCAATTCTTCGGTGACATAACACTGTTTCTTAATCGTATGTAGATGCTCGTGTAAGAGGAAATACAGAATTTTATTACTGTTACAATATGTTTCCATCATCAGGTCTGTTTCGAAATATCTAATTATAATAGGGACCGACCCTCCACTAGGTGGATCGACGACCTGGTAATGCTGTGGAGTACCATCGGAAGGAATACGTTCAGCATTGACTGAATAATGGTAGAATTGAACAACATTTTGTTCACGTTGTGTCACGGTCTCGGAAGTGTTTTGATACCGTTTTGACTATCACAGCTGGTTGTTTTTGTTATTATGTACCACAAATCAACAAAACACGAACCCTTTGAACCCGAGTCCGCGGCGCGTCTCATGCGCATACGAGCCTGCCTGTCACGCGCGCGCAGTTCCGCGTCGCTTGCGCATGCAGCACGGGTGCGCGCGCGCAAGGAAGTAATCTGTGGCCGTGTGGCTATTATTAGAGGTATATACTTTGATTAGTTTTGGATATTACTTCCTAATCGATTTCTTCTACGTTTAAGATTTATTAGTTTTCTGTTTTCTAATGTCGATGTGTTTCTTCTCTTGGAAATTAATAGCAGCAGGTTCTGATTTACTTACTGGTCACGGCAATAAAATACAACCCGGAAAATTAGTAAGGATTTAAACACTTGCCTGGCTCTGATGGCTCGTGACAACGTGTCACACATGTTCTATACTATATAATTGTATAATCAAACCTTGCATCTTTCTGACTTTATCCTACAATCGATTATCATAACAATAATCGATAACAGTTGTTGCACTACAACGTGAAGCTTCAGATCAATAATAATAAAACTTAGTAACGTAAAAAATTATAAAATATCTACTCAAAATATTATAGTAAAGTCATTCAAAAAATAATATGGAATTCACTGCATGTGCACACGAATATTCACCTGTATATACTGTTTACAAGTTCAATCAAAATCGCATTACGGGAAGTGGGTGACAACGTAAACATTGGTTTGGTATCTCATAGCTGCCTGCCTGTTAGACGACGACTTTGACCATGAAGCTTTTTCTTAAAGAAGTCCTCCTCTTAGATGCAACTAAATAGAAAAAGCCAACAATACTATGACAAAGTGTCTCAGATTTGTTTGTCGCAGGGAACTACGAGTATCGTCGGAAGCGGAGCGCGCGCGCAGGCGCGGGGGGTCAAGCCGGTGCGCGGGCGCAGCGTGGACAGGTGAGAGGTCGCGCGGAAGCTGTTTGCATTTGCTTAATTACCTGATAATTACATTGACTCGCTTCTTGGACTGAGTGGTGTAATCTGCCGTAAAATGCAAATACGGTTACGGAGTTTGTATGGATAAATATTTGTCTATTTGTGACCTTAAAATTAAACTCATTGATATTTTCATTACTAATTTTCAGAGGTGATTTGTTAGCATTAAAAATAATCTAGTATGCCTGAAATCACCGTCCATATGAAGCATATTCTGTACGTGTACCGCAAGTTGACAGTAAATGAACTTTGAACAAATAGTATTTCAAGCAAATTTCAACTGTGTCTTGTAAGTTGTAACCGAGACAGTGCGCAATGAGACAAGTCTTATACCTACTCGTATCATGATACTTTCTCGAGATTATAGACTTAGATACTATTTACAAATCACTTGTATACATCATAAAGCAATCAATCTTTTTTCATCGGAAATAGTGACTTGATAACTCATATTGTGTCCCTCTCTAACAAGTAGTTTTAAGAGTTTTATCGCGGCAAGGAACCAGAGAAAGGGACTCCACCTCTGCATCAAAGATCATTCGCTGCAACGATTAAAGAGGGTCGTGATTGTAAGGTCTTTATCGAAGTGAGCCGCAATGAGACGGTCTTGAGGCGAGTCACACTTTCACCGCCGACGTGGAGAGGTTCGTGAGAGGCTTCGCAATATATGTAAGTACTAGAGTAATGTGCACACATTATCAATGCTGTGCGGTTTCCGTTCAACGAATGAAGATTGCAACTAACTAACATACAAGCTATCTACAGCTTGCATCAAACTAGTGGACGTTCCGGTATCATACTCCTTATGAAATATGAAGTTATTTTTTAAGTTAAATTGGTCGAATTTGACGTCACATTACTCGTAATATAAGTACTCTTATTGGGCTAGAGCTGTTGCTGGAATTAAATCATTTAGTCAAGCATTTTTGTAGCGCTTCCTTTCAAAACTTAGGGTAGATTTATTTTATATCAATTATATCTTTGTAATTGGTTGATATATGTATTATGCACCTATACCTATATGAAGCGAAGTTGAGTATTTCTTCACCAACACCATATAAAGATCAACATTTGTTCCAAAACGAGCAAAGCGAACGGTTGCGAGGAAAATGTCCACCAAATCAATTGCTCGAGGCGCGTTCACAAGTTCAAAATTCTGATATGTCACTATATTTTGCATGATAGCAAGCTTAAAGTCAGCATTGCACACATGTTCTAGTCTAAGACAAAATAAAAGTTCCACGGTGTTACAATTTCTAAACCAAATTTAAGCAATAAAACTTTTAAATAATCAGTCATTTATATGATAAATAAATATTCATAAAACTGTGTTTCTAATCCAAATTTTCAGATATTATGCACATTCATAATTCGTGTCTCGGAGAATACTCCAATTTACTTGAGAAACAGGAAGGAGAAACCGAATAATGAGGAACATGATCGAGAGTTGCATCACACGCAGCTCACGGACACTGCGGCGTGACGACCACATATTCTCTACAATCACGCGTCACATGTGTCTCTGTGGGAGAACACTACAGCAGGTTTGATTTGCTATCGATCTTGTCAATCTCACATGCCACTCTCTGTCCGTAGTATACGGTGCATACTATGACAAAGGTTGCAGAGAAAACTTAGTGCTACTCGTATAGGGATGACAGACACGTACTGGTGAGGGCCTGCTGTCCGGCTGTCAGCTTAGACTGGACCGCTCCTTTCAGCTATCGTTATAAACGCCAATCACTGTACTCGTAATAGAATATCTGGGAGATTAAGCTTTGCTCGGAGTTTTATACCATTACTAAATGCACCGACGACCTGGTTAAGGTCGCGGGGAGTCGCTGGATGCAGGTGTCTCGGGACCGATCAAAGCGGCTTACCATGAAGGAGGCCCATGTCCAGCAGTGGACATTTCCCAGCTGATGATGATGATGAATCTTTAGTAAAGTGTTTGATTTAAAACATAATTATAATGACGAATTTCAAAAATCACATTGTGTGTCGCGTACAGCGGCGCCGGCGCACAATGTGCCGCGTAGAACAAAAGAAATGACTGTATGTACCCATAACTGAAACAACATATTATTAAAGTACTAAATAATGTACATGACAGGAAATGACAACATATAACGCTGCTAAATTACTGAGCACCATAAATTGTATAAAACAATGGCTGTGCCAGGTGTCGTACTCGTACGTGCGCCGTCCGATAATCCCGCTGAATCAAGCCGCTGACACGACCCGCCTCTCAGTCTGTAAAACTATTAGCAGAAGAAAGTAAATATATTATACTTCTCTGCTCGTGTATTGGTTAGGTAATTGAATGAAAGGCGAACAAATAATTTACTTAATTTCGTAACTTTTAATTTGAGTCAGAATTATACAAATTCTTACGTTATTCCGTGACCAATATTATAATTTCATAATTGCTTTAATCTATTTATTACTCAACAAGCCCTGAATATTACATAGTTTTACATAAATGTCAAGCAATATTTTACGGAAGTGACTGATATGATTCGACAAGGTACTTTACGCGTAACACAATAATAAAATTTGTAAAAGGAATGTGTGTCTAACCTCATAGCAGTAAAGCGGTGGTGCATCGCTTTATCGCTGCCTTGACATTAAACAATACCATTTTGCGATGTGACAAATATGTGACCGTCAATCATGGATCGCAAGCACCCGTACCACAGCACAAAAAAATCGCTTAAAAAATTCGCAATATTGCATCCATTACCATCTCGATTAGAGACTTGCTAGGGAAGAGTACAACGAAGCAGCAATGTAAACTGTGTAAGTTTAAAAACACAGTTCAAGAGCCTCTTTAACGGCTACATCGTTGCCTTATTCCCACTGTGCACAATGGTCCATTAGCAGCTGACTTTGGCTCAGCGCGTCGCACTGCCATCAGCCCTACTTAACTTTTTTATGTCTGCTAATGTGTAAAGTAATGGTGTTAAATTGGTGGTTGCGGGACAAAAAAATTGCAGGTAAATAATACCATGAGAAGTGAGCTTTAGGTAAAATTGAAATTGACGTGACAATTAGATTTTTTATATATGTACCGTGTTTACGCTGTTACGGCTGTCTTTTGGACGACAATGAACTCTTTAAAATCGCATTACTTTCAATGCCAACAGAAACATTTCAGCATTGTTTTGAATAGGTTTTCTTAATCACAATATCATTTGTCCATTAAAAAAATACCGAAGAGTCAGCTTTTGAATACATAGCTCGTCTAATCAACTGCTACTTTATTCAAATTCAAAGACTTTATTCGGCACAAAATAGAAATAGAAATAAACAAAACAACAACACAAACAAACTTTATGAGCAACTGGCCACATCACCACCTTTGTCGTAAGTATACATGTCAGAACAGATGAAAATACGAACGTTTGTTTTATAACACAATGTTACAAATGAAGCTGTGAATATTTTTGTCCGATATTCGATATTTGTGCAAAGTTCTCGAAGACTGAATCTCTACAATCAGCTGCACAGTCGTTCATTGCAAATTCTTCGTTTTCCTCAATACCTCATCGTCGGACAAATTAACCGGTCGGGTTAAGAACCGATCAAAACAAAAGGAACCAGTTCTTAAAAAACATTCATTAGTTAACAAAAACAGTAATAAATGACGGATGGAAAAACATTAGGGACGCAGTCGAAACCAGTTCCGAATATATCAAGCTATAATTAAATGTTCGTTAAATTTTATGGTGATTTGTTTACAATTATTCGAGAAAAAAACATTGACAGAAATCTTGCAAAAATTACGATTACAATTTTTTTGTATTTAAACGATTTTGTACAGGTTTTTACATAA
The DNA here is from genome assembly GCA_910589575.2 of Carcina quercana. Taxonomy (NCBI): domain Eukaryota; kingdom Metazoa; phylum Arthropoda; class Insecta; order Lepidoptera; family Depressariidae; genus Carcina; species Carcina quercana. The sequence goes on along the minus strand of OU342429.1, from coordinate 334,081 downwards.
AAAACTATAAATATGTAGAATCTGAGAAAAGAGACGTTAGAGTGGAGCCGTGCTTGCATGCTTTAAACTTCATCTATAAATGTAATAAAATTGTAGCGTTGTGACGTCTGTATATATCAGATATTTAAGAAAAAATATCATGACGGTTGTTTGTTAGAGCCACAGAACAAATAATACTCGAAAAATAAAAGTGTGAAACATCAATATTAAAAAATTTATCCGTCAAACGTCGCGTATGTTCTTCTCCATCCTTCTATGTACATGCCAAGTTTCATCACAATTGGCTATGCAGTTAGGACGCCGAGAGGCGACAAACGTATAAATAAAATAATAGAGTAACTTACTCTGGCATTCATAACGTTATTATGAAGGTGCTTTGAATATTTAATTTTAAAAACACACACGTGTATCATGCTCGCGGGTTTGTTTGCCCCCGCCCCGCCTAGCAAACACATTACAGTGAATTGTGAGGGCGGGCGGGTCGCAGACGCGGGCGGGCGGGGCGTTTAGATCTCCGCAGATTGATATCCGATTATATTGTTTCCTACTCTTGGTTAACCACCCGCCCGGCAGTGCGGCGGCGGGCGACGGCCTGCTGGTGTAGTAATGGATTCTTAAATGTGTTCAAACAGACCATGAATCTGTTGGATAATGTACCTAGATAAATAAAAATGTATTTCTGTGGGTCTGCTGGGCGACTAACTGAAAGATCAAAGGGTCGCCGCGTCCAACAATTTACACATAGAAAGATTATTATAAAAATAATTAATAAAAATATTTAAATAAGCACGTGCGCATCTCTATTACAAAAATTATTGATGGCACCGTCTGCCACGAGAATTTGCGTTTAGTATGCGATAATATCATTATTGTCGTCAACCTGTAAAATCAAAGCCATTTAATATTCTACGTCTATATTACTACATCATAATCGGCTAGAGAAGGTCGCGGTTGGACATGAGCCTTCCCTACAGATCTCCAAGTCGTACTTTCCATGATGATTTGTCATAATCAACAAGCTAATTAACTGACTGATTTATCCCCAAAGAAATGCGAAGACACGAAACATTTGTAAATTATAAGATATAAAACAATTCATCACTATCGCTAAAGTGGTATCTAAAACAGGCGGTGACATGATTTCCCAGTCATGTGTGCACGCAGGTCGCAGGTGTGCCTCTAAACACAATTAATTGTAGGTCATCCTGAACAACGGTCAAAGGTGTGAACAGTAATGGCGGAGACGAGCTGCGCAGTGCGGCGATCATTGCATATGTATATTGTGTAGTTGCCAACAAATATAACACTACTGTTCACTCTCTTATGTCTCAAATGTCAAGTGGCATTGAAAACTTGAGTAAGACTTGTTTTTATTTATTTTATTCAAGAAACAGTAATCGTTCAGTATGGCACACAAAAATATACTCGCGATAAGGGTTTAAGGTAGTGTCCTACGTTATAAAATTGCACATAGCTTCAAACATGTTCTATTTCACCATCAGCCGGAAAACGTCCACAACTGGACATACGGCTCCTCCATGGTACCCCACAACAACCGGTCCTAAGGTCCCAGGGAGACGGCCCGGTACGCATTTCCCGTTACGAGGTCGCCACTCGAGAACTCTTACTCCCCATCGGTTATCTGTTCTTCGAGCGATGTGGCCTGCTTAATTAAAATTATATTTAGCATCATAGTGAAGTGGGAATTGTTACATTTACAAGATACGTCCACTGCTGAACTTCGTCCCTCGTTCACAATGGGCTAGACTTCCTGTTTGCTATAATGACATTCACGTAGGTTTACCGACAGTCTCAGTTTACAACCACTCGCCGCAAGACATGGGGCGGGACTAAACCCAAGCAGACATCACATCTATTAGCAAAGTACTCATTTAGTTTATAATCAGCTATCGCTTATATAAATTATAATTAATATAATGTTATTTGAACCCAGTATTTCGTCTCAAATGCCAAATCAAATTGAGTAGGGCTTGTTTTTCTAAACTTTTTATAGATAAATAAATAGTACAAAAACAGCAGTGTTAACGAGTTAAATTGATGGAAATTTACTAAAGAACGAGAATGAATGTACTTCCGGCAAACAAGTTTACTAAAATAAATAGGAACCGGCACTTAGCAACTATACGACCGCGAGTCCTCCGATCGCTGTTTTACTGCTCATCAGGTTGATGGAAGTGGGTAGTGTCATTACAGATAGACTGCCCTAATACTGCCCTGGAGACCGGGACTGGGGTTTGATAGCATGATATTATTTTCAATACCGAAAGCGATGTTCAATATTAGAGTTAGGTTCGTAAGCTGTGAAGTACTGTACAGTGATATTATCGACTGCCAGCTGTGTGTACTTTCTTATACGTAGTTGAGTTTACAATAGTCCGGTCTTGGTAGATTTATAAACAAAGGCTCTGCCCTAGAATCCTAGCTTCACCGGTATGGACTGGATGGTTAGAATAGAACCAGCCCATGTCTCCCCATTGGTGCTTTAGGGAACGTAATAAAATAACTATAAAAGAGACAGGAAGCTGGGTCATGATTTTGACAATTACTTTGCAGTTAAACTCGTTCATCATGGCTACTATTTAATCGTCCAGTTCGTGTGGCCTGACAAATAATAAGAAAAATGTTTTTCCTGATAATGTACCCCTTCTGTATTTTCCCACGCTTGGGTTCTGGGCTCTCGGCGTAACTGTGACGAACGTGTGATGTGAAGCGATGTGACGCGCCGTTACAAATCGGTTCGTCACAAACTCACGTGTGGAGCGACAATGACAATACTGATGTCTGGTTTGATTCGTGTTACAGTAATGAGAAAAGTTCCTCCTACTTCCCGGAGAGGTAGTAATGTTATGTTTTCTGCCCGCCTACGTCGAAACCTGCGGGAGGTAACGTGGGTGTGAGGTGCCCTGTCCTTTGACAAAATTGTTGTCATTGTCAAGTAAGACAGTTTACTATGTCGGATAGAGTAAACGCTGCTCTGATCTGTACTGTTTGCAATGGAACTTATAATTTGATTTGTGCTTCCAAGTAGAAAATTAAATAATTTCTCATCTAATCCCGCCCAGACAAACTACCTATAAAAACGTGTGATTTATCAACTAGTAAAACGGTACAGCAGTATTTAAGAAGTATACGTATAACCGAGCGGCCAGAGTCCTAGTTAGTGAACCGCCACAATCGCTAATCCGCTGATTAAACACAGCATTATCTGGTATTTGATAAATGGCGCTACATTCCGGGTCACGCGCGCGCCTCTCCGATCTATGGATTATTGGAGCTTATGGCAATGCAGCGAGAACCGCAGACACGCCACTACGCGGCGCACGCGCAGGGCACGAAGAGTCACAGCACTCACTACTATTTAATTTACATCTGACAGCTGAGAGGTTCATTGACATAACAAAATATTTGGACACGAAAAGATTGCAATTATTAGGTACTCGTATGTATATAAAATCTGATTTTGTATGACACAGTAAAAGACAAGAGGAAAATAAGCCTGGAAAGTGTTGACATCATCAGAGACCATGGATAAAATAGTAGTATGCCATTATGAAAACTTTTTGTTGGCTTTTATTGAAGGTCGAAACAGGACCCAGAAAGTATATAAAGAATCTAGTTTTTTGAGGATACATTATATAGTGGTGTGTTCATAGTTTCCAAGTCTATGGAATAACGATGTGTTGTAGCCGGTCTGAAGAAGGATGTCGTTGTCATGACCGCGCGGCGGTCGCAGGAACCACGCCTCGCTATCTACTGCGGAAGTTATAGGAACATTTGCTTTTAAGAGGCTATGCTGTTGTCAAAGCGCCCATACAAACGTAGTCCAGTCATATTTTGAGTATTAAGCTATGAAAATCTATGAAATTTTCAAGACATAATCTAGAAACAAATATCTGTGTCGGTGGTGAGTCAGATTTTCGTTTAAATATATACTTGCAGAGTTACAGGGCGTCAAAGTATTGTATTTTTCGGTAATAAAAATCCCCAACTTTGAACCTGATTTACAAGAGTATGGATAAATTTAGAACAATTTGGAAAAACCACCGACATCTGTAATTTCATTAGTATACTGTATTAAAAAGATGGTTACATAATATACTGTATCCTTCAAATGATCCCTGGACTACGAAACATCCAAATAACGGGTGGATAACATCGCATAATGTATGCTGTCTCACCGTACGCGCTCGGGTAGGATAGGGCTCTGAGAGGGACAGCTACAAAACAATTTAACCTTGAAACCGACCACGTGGTCTTACCAACATAGCCTCTTAATGATAACGCGATTTTGATTATCTAGGATGGATCATCCTAGATAATCAAAATAAAGCCATGGGCTTGAAGAAAACAATACAAAGGAATGCTCTCTCTACACATAAACAAGCAGATAGAACTTCCAAGTTTAGACTTATATTTTCAGGAAATTCTTGCACAAATGATCAGCGCATCTGTCCCTTTACTACTTCACAAGCTTGCCGGCGTCAGTAGTGATCGTAGTAAGTACGTCACGAATAGTTCTTCCATCATTACCTGCCTCCAAGCATGCTTTCACGTTCAATAATAATAATGCAGTTCACATTACATAGCTACCTGACTCGCAGCCAGTTAGTTTCCACGAGCACAGCTGTGCCGACACCGACACTACGTGTAATTTAACGTAAACTATGGATTTCACAGCGATACTGTACAAGACATTGTAATATCAATCGAACAAGTGCTCGGCGCCGCCATTGTTGACATGAGTGGCAACAGCTGGTGTAAACAACCACTCCATGGATTCGATTCGGAACAAGAACAATCATAATGGCATGAAGTCATTTTTCAACGTGTACAGAAATGTACTCGTGGCATATTAATTTTGTATATTTCCAGCAATAATTCATTTCAATCGTACACTTGAGTGAAATAAATCGATGTCTCTCGATGACGTCATGCCATGGTAAATGTCAATGTACGTCTGCGTGTGTGACGTCACTAAGATCCTAGATTTCGATAAGGAAGGCCTATTCAGATTGGTATTGAGTTTGACTTCAATATAAAGTGTCGTTGAGTTGAATGTCCTTGAAACTCGTAGTTACTAAAACCACCGTCGGTATAGTAAGGTTAATTTTTCAACGACTTCAAAGAAGTATACACTACGTGAAGTAATAAAATAATTGAATTGACTTTTACAAAACAGAGCAATAATTTAGTACAAATTAAATCTCTACTTAACACATTATTATCTGCAATTAACATAATGTATTTTTTGGTTAAGTTATAATTGACGTAACAAACTATTTTAAATTTATCAAAAATTAATGAATGTTTTTATTATTTTTGTATAAATTTAATTATAAATTAAAATAAAATTAAGTTATCGGCTTCAAACATTATCCTGCGGGTTTCCTAAAAGGGGACTATTGGAAAACTTTCCAGGAGATTGGCATCAGCATCTACTCTCTTACTTCTTACTGCGATCACAACACTCATAATCGTTTTTGTTTATTTCGTTGTTTGTAGCTTCAAGAAACAATAACGTGTGCACGTTTAAGTAAAATTACATTAGTCAGTCAGTGGGAGAGCGGCCGCGGCAGAGCGGCGCGCCTCGTGCGTGATACGTTACATCCATGATCACATCACGTTACTTCCTCACCAATGATCACGCGCTCACGATCAACATCATGTCACCGTGAAAGTAGCAGATAGTAAGCACATTATATTACTAGCACTCACTACTCCTGCAAGCTTCGAGTAGTTTTGTGCTTTGTGTAAAGCTGAACCGTTTTAATACTGTCTCCGTGGCCTGGATACATACTCTTGGAGTAACAATCTGGAAGTCCCAGATTCGGATCACAGTTTATGATAATGTTAGCGCTTCATCAAATCATTTACCATCAGGTGCGTTGCAGGCCAATAGTGCAAACCCATTACACATTACAAATATCTTGATACATTGATAACCAGCAACGAGTGCGTTGTCCTGAAGGAATAATTGAGGGGTCATTGAACGGCATTCAAAAGGAAGCTTTATAAGTACGAGGTACGAAACACGTCGAAATATAAAATAAATCTTACTTACGTCCAACTTACTTACTGAAGTACATACACACAGTATACGTCTGAAGGAAACAAAGTGACGATTACCTGAAACAAAAAAGGATTCCTTATTGTATTTGTCAAATAATCCTAATAAATAGTTAACGTAAATTAAATTTAAAAAATCCGACGTATATTTTTTTGTACGCCATTTATAAAATCCTTTATTTTGATACCACGCTCGATAGGTTTGGAAGCAAAACTTTTTGAAGGTATGTATATAGGTGACGAAACTCGGCCATTTTAGCTTTTTGTAATTTTAACCCAGTGTTGCTCTCGCAATTACGAAACTTCTCAAACTAAAATCCACCCAGCCGTTTAGGATACCGAGCTTGTCAAAGAAATATACTCCTACACTCCGTCGGGTAAAAAAGTCCGGAACAAGAAGTTTTTGAGCTTATTAATCTACTATTCTAGCTTTTGCCCTTAATTCAACTGCGTGGATTTTATAAATTATCCGTCGAAAACACATTCCTGGGATAAACAGAATATACTTATATAACGTGTTACATATGTGCAGTCATAACATCCAAATGTTCACATCAAATACATTAGTGTGATATAAAATTGTGAAAGTAGAAGACAAGACATGGTTAAATAGGCACTAAAATAAGCTCTGAGTTAAGTTAAAGTATTTCTATAAACATTGTGAAACGCGAGCATCTCTGAGGACCAAGACCAAACCTTCCACCAGAAGATCAAGTACTTTGCAAGATGAGTAGACCAATTAGTCGAAGCGAGGGAGGTATGCCAGCTATTTGTTGGTAACTGTACTCTGACAGATTACGAGCCCAGTAATTGTTATAATCTTATTCTCAAGTACGCTCTAAAGGTAGCCTATATTACTTGCCTGATTGTAAGGGACACACTTCAGAGTCGACGAGGCATTGTTACATATGGACAGGATCAACTGCATGTGATAATAGCAACGCTTACTTATCGTGTTCAGGTGAAGCTTCATGTTCCGAAGGGATGCTATCTAGCACAGCTTTTGCTCGATGTATGGAGGGAACTATGTCCTAAGTTCAGTTAGACATTGTCTTAGTCTAATCAGGCTGGACTGTGACTCTTTCTAATTTGTTTCAATTATTAATTATTATTTACACAGCTTGAAGTTTTATTGATTTCGTTAAAAATTTAACGGAAACTTATACGTACTCGTATTATATTGCTCATATACTATATACATTGCTCTCAGGTTTTCATTTCAAACAACAGTTGATTGGCGTACATATTAATTTACTGACAGGGCATCGTCTCCTTGTTAGTTATTATTATTTTAGCATTACCGACATTTTAACAAGGAATAAATCAAACGATGTGAGTTGTGTCATGTTTTCCTCTAACTCTGTGTTTGTTATTTTTGTACATTTGTTAAAAACAAACCGTCAGCCGCTATGTTTATGAATAAATATAATAATTATGTACTTAAATACTTATGAATATACACAAAAGATTTTAAATTATTCATGACTAGTTTCAATGTGATAGTTAAACCTTTTCCGGCATAATATTTCCACCTGCATTTCAAGTCAAGTAAATGCTGTAACAAATTTTAAGCGCTCGTTAACATCTTTTGTTGTGCAAGTCATAATTGTTACATTGATGTCGGTCTCCGGCAGCAACAGGCGTGTTTCCATGCAGCTGCTGCGCCACATTGCAAACAACACACACTGTCCATTGAACAGGACACAGATTTAGAAGAACAACAGATAAAATCAACTTACTGATAAAAATGTTGCAGTCTAGTTTTTTCATTCGACGGATTACGTGTGCAAAAACAGGATAGATTTTATGTGAATTTAGATTTTATCTCTATCGTAGCAGGGCTTGATGTGTCCGTGTGGTCGCTGAGCTATCTCACTGAACGTCTTGTGAATGGTGTGAGACAAGTATTGTGCCCTGCTGTCTGAAGCCGCGAGTAGTCTGTCATGAAGACAATTGTTTATATATGTGTCCCCTTATTATATAGTAAAGTTGTATGCTGCTAGATCTGAGGCTATTTGAGTGGAAACTGTAACAATATTTTGAAATTCTGGACGCAAAACGGGTATATTCCACATCTCAATCGAATAGACCCGATATATTTACTTCATTTCGTTGTATTATAATTACTTAAATCTAGATGGTCGTAAGCTAGAATAGTTATTTCATGATTGGACAATATCCATCCATTGCAACTAGATTTTGATAAACATAGCTTTTACAGTCAAGTTTTCAAATTTGAGTTTTAACTTTTTTGTCTTCCTTTTATTCAATTTGTCTCATCACAAGTATTGCTTTATTTTATAACATATGGTATATGTTAGTTATTGTCCTGCGGTTCTATCAGTTGGTTCATATGAAGGACTCACAGATCTAAACAGTACATATTGAGATAAGACGATGGAGTTCTCAAGTGACGATCATGTACCGGGAAACATTTACCGGGCCCTCCCTCTATAAGATGTCTGTGAGATTGAAGGGAGCCTCTAGATGCAAGCCGCAGACGTATGTTCAGGAGTGGACGTTTCCAGGGTTATGATGAAGAAGATATGTTTGTGTAGATCGATATTTTTATACGGAAAATGAGTTCCTAAAATACCTTAAAATATACATTTAAGATATAAGCGTCTAAACAGAAACCCTTAATTATCAGTAACCTTAATGTCTGTGAGATAAGAGCGCTGGCAGCTGGGAGGAGGGAGCGAGGCGCTCATCTAGAATTCCCAAGTTAATGGAGCGAGACGAAGTTAACTGAAGCGATTTTTAACATTGTGCATGTGCCTCGTGCGTATACATACTAAACATAATAATGCCTTAAAATACTAATTCATGTTGTAATTTTTATTATTATTATTGCTATATTTTTGTGAAAAGTTTTGTATAATCCTACTAATATTAAAGTGTGAAAGTTTGGATGTTTGGATGTTAAGATGATTGGATGTTTGTGACGCTTTCACGGAAAAACTACTGAATGGATTTGAATGACACTTTACAATAATATAGCTTATACATACATCAGAATAATATATAGGCTATAACTTCTAAAGACATATTGTGTAAATTGTCCAAAATCACACTTATAATATTAGTGGGATTACATGGGCAACTTTGGCATAACAAAAACGCGTTGCCTAGCAACCGACCATAGAATATGTAATTCGTATATACAAACTTTCGCGTTTATAATATTAGTGTGAAAACTATTTGAATGTACTACGTCAGGTAATGAAATTTCTTTTGTTTCTTTAAACTATTAGCCTACGTAACAGAATAAACACTATTTTGTACCTTATGCTGGAAATGGAGATAGATGCCTTCTATGCCTATCGAACAAGTAGAATAAATCCTGAAGTACACGCGGACAAAGTCGCGGGCGGAAGCTAGTATAATATATATTTTTCTATAAGCGTAATTTAAGGGTTGCAAAAAGATATAGGTTCCCGTGTGATAATTTCTGTAGGCCACGCAAACGAGGCAGCACAATAATACAATGTAGAGAAAATATAACATAGCCCAGATAGGTATAGAAAAGTGCTTCCACACCTCCGTCCCTCAACAAAAAGGTAGTACTGTTAATTACTAGCGACACCGCGGACGTAGTCCTGCCGATGATGATGATGTTTGATATAAATACACGATTTATCACACAATAATTACACAGTGATATGCACATCATACTGCAGCAACATTGTTTCAGCGGGCGGCGCGCGCACTCAGCACACGGTTGATCTACCTTTTCCAGGATTCGACATTATTCCTGGACCCGCTGTGCATGACGCACATGTAAATATGTTTGTAGATCACGTATTTGTTTGATGCGTTCATAATGTTGTCGATTTAATTCGTTCAACGATTGATTGGAGACGGGAGATGAACGAGAAAAATCTGTGTTTGCGGTAACGCATTCCATCAGCTACACGACACTGATTAACGCGATCTTCTTCCTCTCCTAAGTCTTCTATAAGTTGATTGGACCACCAACTCGTTATATTAAATGTATATTTCGCCTCTTAAAACGAATTTCGCCGATCGCTAGCACCCACAGATGTGCGTGCAAATTAAATTAATAAATCAACAAACCGAAATTAATTCATCGCTAGATATACTTGCAAATTAACAAGATCCAATTACAACGCTTCATAAGGATGTCGTCACTCAGTGGATATTTGATGTTCTAGGTATTCCAATCAACAGAGCGGCCCGAATGGCATTAACGAAGTGGCAGCGGGCGGCAGCGATGCCTGCATACCGAAATAGGCTGTAATGGTTATGTCCACCTTCCTAAAAAGGTGACACCACGAAATAAGTTCTATCAAAAGTCAATGACTCCCCGAATAGGGAACTCAATTGTCTTTATTTGTTTTGTTTTAGGCTTTTATCGTGTTGTGTCACCTTTGTTGCGGAGTTTGTTCCTTGACGACATTGATAATCGCCTGTAATGTGATAACGAGGGCAACGGCCAAGGTGAGGATCGGAAACATGTGTGTTATGTGGGTGACACTAAGCTCACTGGTTAATTTAACAAGTGCTAATTGGAAATAAGCTGATTTGAGGGAGCAGGCCAAGAATGCTAATAATTAAAAGTGTAAATGTAGTTATGAAATCTTGCCAAAATCAACCTCTGATTACAAAGTTGTAGACCTTGATAAAGGTAGGTAGCATAATAAATTAATAACTTTTGTTTTTAACGTGGCCGATACTTACGAAAACTTAAAAGTTTTTTAAAATCTTGATGTAAACGAATTGACACTCGTAATTTTTTGGAGAGAGGACGCTTAAAATACGGTGCAGCTTTTTGTCATCAGACTGTTTTTATTTATACTATGAGATTATTTGTATAGTTAGAATCCTGAATTATGAGTCAGTTTGTATGTAGACAAGGATATTAATTAATTCACTTGAATATCCCAAACCCTAAAGTTGGGACACTAATGGACCCGGATTAAATATTACTCTACAACGTTTATTTTAACGTTTAATAAACTATATGAAATCCTTATGAAACGCAATGACAATTTATATAGACAATATTCTCAGAATATGGTTTTGACTTGATTTGATTAAAATGAAGTACCAGAGGAACATGAAGCATGTGCAGTATACAATGTCGGCTCGCAGTCGACAGTCTGCACCCTTCCCCATAAGTGTCTTTGCGGTGCGGGTGAATCATACCCACTTGCTGCCTAATTATAATTACATGCGAATCGTAACAAGGTTGCCTTAACAAATTAAAAGGTTAAACGATATTAATGGACGGGAAGCGCTAACGATGACGAAGACCCTTGAAATGTTGCTGTTTGCATTAGAAACGTGGGTCATTGTGCACGTGATTACACGTGACTTTAACATAATAGTGCTATTGCGCTGTAGGTGAGCAACGAGACAAATACATGCTGCGACGCCTCGACTCCCGCGCAACAGAAAATAACATTAAAGGCAATGTGTGAGGTCGTAAACACGAACATGCAAATGATGTACCGCGCGAGTGTCGATGAAAACATACGATGTGTTGTTGTGAGAATTGTTAACACTGATCAGCATTTACAGAAACAAAAAACACCAATGAAAATAAACTTCATCCATTTCAGTTCATGCTTTGAGATGTATTATGGATAATAATAGCGTTGACAAACATTGTCACGGTCAAGTTACTTATGTAACATTGCTACATCAAAAAGTAAATTTTGTTTAGTTATTTTATAAGGCACGTAATTCCGATCATTACTAATGAACTAGATACAGAAATTATTACTAAACAGTTACGAAAATAGAACAACAAAGAAATACAAGAACGTTGCACTCGTATAATCTGATGCAGGGATATTCTGGCACCGAATGAAAAAACTGTATATGAAGCGCACGTGCCGCATTGCATTACATAAGGTAGCCCGTGGGTGTGTCTTACTTCAGACCACATACCATTAAAATTCTTTAGTTTAATGTTCACTTTACGATCGGTACAGAGATTGCGTCAGGAATCCGTTGCGATGGTGAATCACGGAGCTATGTGATGATTGGTCAAGCTGAGCAGAGTGGGTATGGATTAACAACTGTCGCTGCGATCTGGTTGATGTTTGGCCGTGGGAATATTGTACCAGTCTTGGTTCAGTACAAGCTGCACTAGACTAGTGACATTACACAATCACACTTGAGAAGCCAATAACCTTTTTAAGTTACGAGTACGTTATATTACGAAATCAATTTTAAAGAACAATGAAATGATGAAGAAGTCTACCTAGGCAAACAATTTGTTGATCTGTCAGCAGTCGACAATTGTTAAAGATTAATTTGTTTTTATGATACACCTATATGATAATATGATGAGACACAAAGTGCAAACAGAATAATAAATACTCCAACTGAACCAAATAAAGCTATATACAGCGCTGCTGCAGTGACGGGTCGTGTCACAGCTATTGACAAGGAAAACATTATCAATAACTCAGTTACTTGCGTAAAATGACAGAAATGTTAAAACCACTGAGCAAGTCGTTTGAATGTCAAACATCCATCGGATCGGATCGCATTACATTTCGTTCATCGACGCATTATACGAGTGGCAGCATTTGCAACATGACGAGGGAGCGGGGGCGGGGGCGGGCGCGGGCGCGGCGTGACAGCCTTCGCGAGGTCGTCGAGTGCGGACTCGGACTCTGTTGGCAGGTGGCTCACAATGTAACATTTTTATACAACTAAACGGTTTGATTTGGCAATTTAAATAAGAACACACTAATAATTCTCTTGGTTTGTACTTGGCCCTCATCTCATGTGACGATTCAGCCAATTAGAGGGTAAACGTGCTCAATCAAAAATGTTTATACCATAAAACAACAGTGCTACTTATTGTTTAGGATCATGTAATATATGAGTAATCATTTTAAATTCGTATAGGTGAAAAAGAATGACTCTATTGTCTATTTACAATAACATTAGTGTGTAAAAATAACGGTCAATTTTGAATAATTGTAGAAAAATATTGTACCTAGCAAGGTTTTTAAGAACCTGTGTAAGTATTGAATTTTAATATTAAGAACAATATTTAAAACAATAAACTAAATTAAACTAAGATGCAACCAGATGATATAAAAAATAATTAAATATAAGAATAAAAGGAGAAAGAAGAAGAGTTACGGAAAACGGACTCAAAATAAAATCAATAAAAAAGTATTAAAAGAATTGCGAAGCATGTAATGGCGACTTCGAAGCACGAATATATTCAAAAAGGTAAATGACACCGAGACAAGCCTTCAAATTGTACAAATCACACAACTATGTCATACGGGCGTCCACACGTCCTCGGCCGCTCGCCCCGCGTCACGGCTTGTCACAAGAAATACAAAAGAAAGGTGTCCTCATTCACAACAATATCTGTCGAACAGCACAAGTGCCGTGTCGTGCACCTGTCATGTGCGTGCGATATCCACGCATGTACGAGTATATGCCACTAAACTATGCACAACAGTTACTACTGCGGGTGCCGTAAGCGAGGTGTTCACTGAAATATATTAGTTCTCGTCTCGAATGTTTCACGAATCCGATTTTCTCGGAGATTCTTGCGTGAAGACGGATGCTAGGTATTTATTACTGTCACATCTCGATATCGAGTATTTTCGCGTTGCATTGAGTCGTGTAGCCGACAGAAACACTGAAACCTTATATTACGATCTTCCACATGACATGTTTGGTGGAATCGGAACGTATTACTTCTCACTGGAAGACCAGCCTCTATTTTCTTGTGCCTGTCCTGTCACATTGGATATGTCGGTTATTTGATGAAAATCTTTAACCTTACTACTCGTATTGACGGCATAGAATTCTGAGTTCCTTTTTTGGCAAAATGTCAAAATGCAAACGTCAATAAATATTTGGACCCACCACAATCATGTTTTGTCTAGCTTAACGAAGACATGGCATCAGGTTGGAATGTAAAGAATTAGTTAGCCCCAACCGCCAATAATATCGGCTGTCGTCCGGTTCGTTTCTGTGTCACTAAGTCAATGAAGCAAGCGTAGTAAAGCTAAGCTAGGATGACGTTGTTTCGATCTGAATCCATTTTACACCTGTTCCTGTCAACTCATGCAACGACACGAGCACCTGTTTCTGCTGCCGGCGCCGGCGCATATTGCCCAGGTCGTCGGTCGGCGCGGCCTCGACGCTGAGACTTTCTACCGCGGCTTACTTTACGATTCGATCTACCTATTACGACATCGACGCGTCAGAGACCACAGTTTCGGCCTTTTTCTCTAGTTCTGTCTCTCTGTTAGATAATTTATGAAATGTCACTTTTGTTTATTGTTTTGTTTTGTTGAGATCGAGGCTGTTGTGTAATCATCGACCGAGATTTTTCCTTCCGATTCGAGACGAACGATGTTCGCAAATAAGTGTGATGAATTGATTTATTTATCCTTTATTTGTATTTCCCAACCTCTCTCGAGGAAGTGAAGCCGTTTCAATATTTTTGACAATACAAACTGGTATCGCACTCGACGTAGAGGTCGATCGGCTGCTCGATAGATACGTTTAATTGCAGCGCTGAGTCGTGAATGAATGTATTCAGATATTCTACTCGGCTGTCCGCGGCATGAAGGTGAGGCACGAATCTCATATTGACAACGTTTATTAACAGGTTCATATCGATTTGACAGAGCGACTAGAAAGGCCCGGAAGTCACGTGCTCGGAGACAAGATGGCGCTGTTTCCGGGCGTCGTCACGAAGCTGTCGATTTCATCCGACTGCGGTTAATCCAAAAAGAGGGTAATGACTTTGATATTAGTAAACATGTTCGTCCTAAATTCCAGCCACTGCATAAACACTAAATTCACTAACCGCTCTGGACAAATGAAGTACATATGATGTCAATAGATACCTTGGGAGTGACATTAGGAACCGCATAAACTCAATATGGACATGAACATAATGACAGAGATATCGAAATTTAACAACCGATTTGCAGAATATATTAAATATTGTATTTCATTTACACTCCAGTTACAGATGGATACTTATTTGTTCACCTTCAGTATTTGTGGTGGTCCCCCTCATACAGGAAGCGGTGTATTTCGGCACGCACGTATCAGGAAGTTGATTCTTTGTAACAGTAAGTTAAGTATGTGCGAATGAAGCAATAACGTAAACACTCGATATTTCTTTGTTTGCTTTTGATCGAATGATTACATCGCGAACTTGTTCTTGTACGATACTTGTGATATATGTACATACATACTTGTAGGTATGCAGGAGTCTTCATTACTTGAATTCATCGTCTTGGGAAACGCAAATTGAGGTCAGACCTTGGACGAATTAACGATAAGGGCGGAAACGCGAGCTGATACGCCGGGACTAGCGGGACCTTGCCTTCAATTATCTTCAGTATTGTCTTCCAGTACCTTCAGTGATGTAAACCACTTTAGCTAATAACCTATAATCTAAACTTGGTTCCACGTGTGTGTGTGTGTGATGCGACAAAGCTGAATTTGCGTTGTTTTCCAAACACAGGCGGTTAAATAAGAGAAACTTTGAAGCCCCATAATTAAAATTATATGAATTAGGAAATAAGAACACACTGTTTTCACAGTTTTCCATAATATCAAGAACAATTTTTTTCTTTTCATCGAATAAATGTTAGTTTAGAGTAGTAAAACGTTCTCCCCATTTGTATAATTTTATGTCTTAATTTAATGTCTTTTTCCATATAAGCTGAACACACACAAAATAGCCACAAGATTAGTTAACATTCACACAAAGAAACACGTGCATGGATTAGATACTTACCAAATATAAACACTAATTAATTAATCGAAGTAGAACTGGTGATTGACGTGTGGTAATGTCGCGGCCAATTAAATAATCGTCAGCAGAATCTGTCCTCGTGCGTCACGCGGCGCGGGCGCAGCGCGCCGGCGCACAGCGAGCTCCAACATTAGACAGCAAGTTACATGTAGTTTGTTTGACCACTTTCTGACTTTTGTTTATGCATTTTGCTAACGAAACAAATACCGGTGGGCCCCATTAAGAACTTGTTTGTAAACGCGTGCACATCCTAATGAAGAAAGCCACGCGATCGATCTAGTGAAGCATACTTGTAACGTCAAAAAAGATGGACAAGCTCGATTGTTTGCTAATTTGTTGGTAACTACTAAGAGCCTCAAAGTCTAGGGCATTGAGGACACGGACTACTTTTTATCAGGCAAAAATACAAGTAAAGAATGATTTATAAAATACTATTTGACTTTATGTAGAAATAGATAGATCCGCGTGAAACATGGCTTTACAATTGAATAAACTCAACCTGGTGCTAGGTGCGGTAGAACAACAAAGAAAATTCCAGCAGCTTCCTCCTGTGTACCTACTGATATTATACTGCGATCGCCGATCCGCCTGTCAAGCGCGGCGAATATATCAGTCCTTCTCATGGAAATTCGTTTTTCGTGGCAATTCATGAGGGCGGCTCATGTCCAGCAGTGGACCTATGTCTTATTATGATATAATACTTGCGCGTAGTGACAATTAGTAGATAAATTCATTGTTTATATGGAGCTCGTCCGTGTAGACAACACAAACAACTTAATAGGTTTGTTCGTGTAATGGCTTTTTTATATTTTATTGATACGCGTTGTTAATATGTAATTACTCTCAGACCAAATTCTAGATACCTCCGCACTGTGCTGGATGGATTACGGACGTCTTTATTAATTTTAGTACCTAAGCTGGTCACGGAAGATTTGGGAATTCAGTTGGTAATCTTCAGTGGTTTTTACAGACCAACATAGATCATAGCTTTTATGAGACGGTGCTACTTGTACCAGTGGAGTATGGCGAAAATAAGTGATTCGTGAAAAGTTGCAAAAAGTAAGGAAATTGCAATTCAACTGTGACATTAGTACAGTCAGCAATATATTGATAAACAGTTCCAGCTTTAATATAATATTTTGTACTAGCTATTGCCCGCGACTTCCTCC
The DNA here is from genome assembly GCA_910589575.2 of Carcina quercana. Taxonomy (NCBI): domain Eukaryota; kingdom Metazoa; phylum Arthropoda; class Insecta; order Lepidoptera; family Depressariidae; genus Carcina; species Carcina quercana. The sequence continues at coordinate 317,038 of OU342429.1, read as the reverse complement.
GCGTGAACTGCAGAAATTACCTCACGGGAAGTAGTTGTTCAATCGGAGTGAAAATAAGCCTATGTCCCTTTCCAGACCCACAACTATCCTTATACATAAAAAAAACTTACTTTTGCATTCATAATATTAGCATAGATTTCAGAACATGTCGTTTAAATAAAAATCAATTCCAAACTAAAATAAAATCATTAAGTTTCGACCTTGACCACTGACGAGCTTATAGGGGAAGCAATGTCTTAGTTGTGCTTGCTTCTCTTGCTGTTCTCGGGCTCTCTGTCTATGAGTTGTTATTGTTGACTACACAGTATACGCGTGTTGTATGTAGCCGAGGCTCGGCTATTCTCACCATCGACATCACTCCGAGGATGATCTAACATATCCACGAGACACGAGCGAGCAGGGACGCGATACGCGCGTCAGCAGTTCAAACAGTCGAGAGAACGTTCCGGCGCGCGGGTCAACAAGACCGTGTTTGCTCGTCACCCAAACACGTTCAAGTAGTTGGTTGGGACCACCTTGTCTACACTATAATACGTACTATAATAGTTTACAGAATATTTTATGTTCTTTGTTTTAATTCGCCCCCGATGAGGGGTGCTACAAGTTTGACGCCAATGTATATATATGATTGTAGCATCGTATAGCTCTCGAAAGGATGGACCGATTTTGGTGCGTTTTTTTTACGCGAAAGCAAGTTCCCTTGCGGTGCTATAGTTCTTAGCTATATTTGGTAAAAAATGATTCAGCAGTTTGAAGAATATCAGCTGATGTTTGGCATTTTCGGCATAAAAAGAAATTTTATTTCGTAAATGATTTCTGCGTAGGTCCTCATTAAAAAATTAATTTAATGTTTATCATAACTATTTGACATGAACCTCCTTCAAAAAGCGCCACGCTGGTGTCCCCATAAGGCAATATATTACAGGATTTTCCATAGTCACAACGTTTGGCGGCGGGTTGCTGATCGCAGTAAGCTTTTGCTACTTAGGTAGATGCTGCAGACCATCTGATTTTTTCTTAGTCGATTTATACAACCCCTACCTGTTGGGAAACTCTGTTGAGGTCATTGAGCATTGCGTTCAGATCCTCCAAGGATTCTGCCGTTATGACGATGTCATCGGCAAATCGGTAATCAATATAGCTACCGCGAGCTGGTGCGTGTATGCGGACGCGATGCATGCATACATCTCAGCACCAACGTCCCACCGTCACTCCTATAAACACATCGAGTGTAGGATACATTCCGATTCTTAGGAACTGGTTCTCAACTCGGCGCGCCTCTCGACCTCAGCAAACTTTGCATTTTAGATCATATGTATTAATTAATTGATGTTTTTATAATGATATATTATTGGATTGGGTTGCGTTTAATATTATTAAAACACTGCCTAAGAGTATTTTATCCTTTTTACCCTTAAGTAGACCTCCAGCAAATCTGCCAGGGTTGCAGCTTGGGACTGTATGTTGCGGTACGCCACAATGCGACTTTGTCACAGGCCACAGAACGAAAGCGTGCTCATCTAAAAGCCTCAATTGAGCCTCAATTGAGTGAGTTATCTTTACGTGGACACAACATACCACTTGCACCACTGGGAATCGATCCTGAGACCTCCAGATTGCCACTCCAAGGGTTTAAGCACTAGCCCATGCAGGCGGTTATCTTATAACAGTTATGACATAACAAAGTGTAAATGTTTTTATTTACTTTTTATCCGAGGTTGTTGTACAATAATAGCGCGATTATTATATCTTGCCTGCTGTCTTGCTGTGATGAATTGTTTCCTTATCGAGCTCTGGCTCCGTGCCTCTCCCCGCGTAGTGCGGCGTTATCACTTACAGTGACATGGTTCTAAATCACTTTACAAACCTTATCTGTTATTTACTATTTCATCGACATGATACTAATTACAATATGATTTAGGGAGCGATAACCTTCCTGGAGATAGCATTAGATATCGACAAAGGTACGAGTGCAACTGTATCCACTTCGAACTGACCCTTTCAGCTCGTGAACAGTGTTGCCAGCAGTGGCATCGATAAATCGACTGAAATAGCACATTTTCAGACGGAGATTGGGAAGCTGGTGCAGATCCGTGTAGAACGCCAGATGTTGATGTTGGCAAGCTCTCAAACGATCTTATAAATCTCACTGATGGTCGGGGCCGGACCTAGGTAGGGTCAGTCATACGGGGGTCAGGTTTTACACGGATAGACCACGATAGAAACTGGTCTCAAAATTGATTTTGCGATAGCTGCAATTATTATTTTTACCTTCTCTGTAGAGCAGTATGTTATATAGAACGCAAATCTGACAGTGACGGTGGAGACTCGAGGTCAAACATTTTACACACCAACGTATCTCGGACATGCGCATGTGAGTGTGTGCAGTTAATGCATTACAACGGAGAGGTTGTTGACCGCAGTGATATGAAAAAATATTCTGATTGTTGGTATTATTGTCTCATATCATCTGTTTAAAGATTTTATGATAATTTTTAATGAGGATGTATTTACTAAAGTAATACAATATAGTGAGTAGTAGTTAAAATAATTTCGTTTCTGAGGAACCACAATTAGACAAATAGCTTCAGTTTTTAAAAATGGATGGTGTAAAACTTATTTTTCTGAAATAGGAAACTTTATTTACTGGTTTTACTGGATTACTGTTTTCCTTAGGATTTAGTTACGCGAGAGCTATCTTAAATGACTTAATTTTATTGTATCCAATTTCGTTGCATTTAATTAAATATACTCGTTTCCACCATACTGAACTGTTGTATACTCTACCAAAGTGCACAAGGTACACGAAAACAACTACATCATAATTTTCAGCTAGCAGTAGAAAATACTATTTAAAAAAAACTCTAAAATTGAGTTGATAATGAAGGGGATTAATAAAGCTTGACAGATTTGATGGTGCTTGATGACAAATGATGCTTCAGTCGAGACATTATTGAACCTGTGTCAAATCATAAATCAATGGAACGTGATCCACGCTGAGCGCCATCTGCGCTCGCCATTATCCGGGTGAAGCTGTAGAGGTCGAAGGACCAACATCAAGTCCATTCGAAAAAAGAACGTGACCCCCTCTCCCTCACACTGCTGAATCCTCCCCTGTCTGATGACCCTCGCCGCGGCCAAGGTTAATGCAAACACACACACACTCGCTACACAGTATTTGGGAAACTCCACCTTAAATCAAGTTAATTTAGACCATACAACATGTAATGTTTGACGTCGGTTCCTGCACAGCGCAGCGCTCCAGGAACTAAGGTAATTTATTTAAACGAAAACTAAACTATTCCATTGCTACAGGGAAACATGGGTATTCAGAATTAGATATGCTAGAGAACCTGCGTTGTGGCACTATGCCTCATACATAAATTACAGTTGTGCTGAGTTTATTTGAGATTTCGTTATTATTTTTCGATATGTATCTAAATTACTAGTGATTTGATATGACACAACTCGACTTCAAGACTCCAATACAACTGTTGAAATCGCATCCAATTTCATGCAGTGGTTTTTGAGTGATTCACGTACAAACATTACATACAGAAAGATAATTGTTTGGACTTCTATTTCTTCTGTAAAGACCTCTTCTATAAATTTGTCTTAAATATCTTCTATGACACGTGCCAGTACAGTTTATGTTGCATTCAAACGGTGCTGTGTGATTATTTTACCCTAGTATACAAATTGAAATCAATTAGTGACTATATGAAAGCCAATATTACCATATACTGAGATGTATAATCAGTAACTGACGTCAATATTTCAAGTATATGTTGTGTTCAACGCCGCCCGCCCTCCAACATGTATGTATTTAGTCTATCTCATATAACCAACCATATGACGATAGATGACAGGCGTGATTTCAATGTCATACGTTTAGTCGGCGCGGGTCATGTTCTGATGCACGTTTGCCCAGAGACCATTGCATTGACGTCACGAGAATTAATTTAAAATACCAGTCACGATCTCCATGGTTGCCGCGTGCAAGAATGGATGGGTGATATGTTTATTTAAAGATAACACTATAATCATTTTCCGCCATATTCAATGGGGAAGATGCATGGAAAAATATTTTTGTCTAAATCGATACTCCATGTAAAAAGGTAAATACCTTTATCATTCACACTCTCTCACATCATATCGGAGGGGATTTACCGTAACCGCGACGCTTGTCAAGCTGATATCACGGATATATGGATGGATGCTGCAGCCAACACCCTTGAGATGACATGAAGCTGTATTTTTTATTCGCTCGACTATTCAAAATTCTACTGCCAATGCCATATCCCGGAACCACTCGTCTGCAACGAGTAGTCGCAACCACTCGTATAAATGTCCAATATCAACACTCACAATATTTTGATTGACATTAACAATTCCAATAATTCAGTTTAATGCGCTCCGTTTTCCTTGCGGTAATCACCGACTTTCGCGATTCAAGCGAGTGAACCAAAAAATAGAGATGACTTTTTACTTTTAGCTCTTATCTAGCAACATTGAAGCAGACTATTGTTGACGATTTTAAAAATATTAAATTTTGATTTAGTTGTTATAATCGCCACATTCCATTATTTTCTGTTTTAATATGTTGTCAGCGCCGGAGCGCGACTCTGACTAACAAAATACTGATAAACTGATTTATACGAGTATGCATAAAAGCTTTTATGTAGCTAGTTTCACGAGACTTGTCACATGTCACATGAGAGAGCGGTTTAAAAATAGAGCTTACGTGATGGTTTCATTTCATGTATTGTATATAATGTATTGCTTTACGACAAACCAAAATGATTTTGTGCACTGATAACCGTTTTTGCTCTACTGGTGGCAGCGTGGCCCGCCGGCGGCGGCAGTCCGCCGGTAGAGCGTCGGGAGCGGTATGCACTCCCGTTACCAACAGCTAACGGAGGCGGAGCGCGCCGCTAGGGTATCCTCACAATGAATCCAAGGGAGTAGTGGAGCCAGCGCGGTTACATACAGTTCAAGATAAAAATAGTACGAGTGTTGGTCTCACAGATTTATGTTTAAAGAATGGTTCCCATTTTGGCAAATTTCGTAATAGTAGTAATAAGTTCAACGTTTCGTTGTGGAAAGGCGCCAAAAGGAGATAGTTAATTTGTGCTATGTTCTTAAAACAAATTGCTGAGATGTTCAAGTACATAATGTGGAACACATTGATTAGTGAAGAAAGTAGAAGCGATTCCGAAAACGACAGAGAATTCAGTGACGGCGGAAAATTTGTATTACGGTATTGGTTTCAAAAATAGTATCGAGGAAATCCCAAATTAACGTGTTCCTACAATAATTTCAGGTTCGAAAATCAAAAATTATTATTCTCTGCCGCAACAACGAATCTGTGTAGGCAGAGGAACGCTTGCCTGTTTCCCAGCAAATGATTGCATTATTGGGTACCAGATATAGAAGTGGTTTAGTTTGCCGCGCACCGTGCGGGCGGACGACACTCGATACAGAACAATCCTCATACAACAACGTAATACACGAATATATCAATACGTTTACCTATAGTTGAGTACGTGTATAGTGCGGCGACAAGAGGATGCCTGGCCGCGCTCGCTTACCGGCGGACAAAGGAACCAACAATATACTCCGAAACTATAACCAGCCGCGAGCTGATGTCTGAAATGGCGATGATAAATTAGTGAATATACTAGGTATACCTATAACTACTTATAAATAATATAGTTCAGTACATTATTGTATCTCTGCTGGTAGATAATCACGTGAGCCACAAATATTCCACGGACGAATAAACCTGCGCAAACATGTCTTTGTCTGGTTATGAAAAGTTCAAAGAAACAAATAAGTACATTACTTATTTTCAGACACGGATTGTTTGTTTGTGAAAATTGTTGTTGTTATGTATATTGTACTGTACAACCGTTGTACGCCACATATCCCACCTCACCTTCGTGTACAAACTCGAAAGAAGAGATATATAAACGTTGGCATGATTTACTTAGTGTGTACTGGAAACCGCAGTGAATAGAATAGAATAATTTGCGACAGAATGTAGAGGGTAGAGGAAATTTGAAGAGGATAAGTAATATGTCCCGACGGTAACAATGCCTCAGCCAGGAATGTTTAGTGACAAGATATATGCAACGAGGAACGTTAAATATTTAATAGTCTGTTTCATGTCCAGTTCCCGCGGCTACAAACTTGTTTCACATTTAAAAAAAGGTGAAACATCCAATTGTCCGCAATAAATTATACATATCGTCGGAGATTATTATCGCAAGTTTATTTTAGAAACAACTTTGCGAAAATTTTTATTTGAATATTTTGCGATGATTTTGAATTTCATTTTTATTGTGAAAATAATTAATTCCTGAAGAAACGAATATTTTTTTATAAAAGACGTTTTAGATCAATATCTCTAGAATCGAATCCCTCCAATCCCAAGTCAAGTAAAGGATCAAATCGGAGTCCAATTGTTGTGTGAAATAATAACATTTCTATGCTTTTTATGGTTAAAGAATCTCCGACTGTCTATAAGTCCATCATTTAATTGAAAAGATACATCACAATCAAATTAGAGGAAAGACGATACATTTAGCAAACAATTAGCTTGTATAAACTATAAGTATAAGTAAGTATGCGCAGGAGTGGGTATGTGACGAGATAATACGATTACGTAGCCTGATCCACGTTGTTCAGAAAGCTCTACCGATAGATATGATTGATTTTAAACACCGTTTATATTCATGCACAGCGTCATCATATCGTACGCTAGAGTAGTTTCTGACAATCGCTTGTGGCAGTCATATCGGCCAATACCGAGCTATAAATGAAGCATTGAGTTCGGTTGAAGGCTATAAAAATTAGTTCGTTTTCGTAAAATGACTCTTCTTTCGTTAGAAATAACTCAATACTAACTTATCACCATATATTCATTCAATTACATACCATCTTCAAAAAATGGTTGATGTGAGCGTCAATCGTGACATAATTTGATTCGACAGTCGTATAGAACATGACGAAACAGTTTCACATTGAGATGCAACTTCCTGCCCGTGTCTATACAATCCTATGTTAGCTAACACGCGGAACCGTGGATGAAGTCATTCCGACACCATCATTATGAAGTAAGACCCGATATAATAGCCATCTCTAATCCATGAACAGTCCAGTAATTAGGGAGCATGAAAACTGATGTCGGAATCATTTCTAAATTATATTATTAAAGATTTATCTCATCTTCGATGGAACAGGAAATCGTTAAGCGCGACCGGTCGCTCGGCAGGTCGACATGTTCTTGGTATTTGTTTTGTCGCTGACCAGGTTTTTGTAGGAATTGTATTTGATTTGGAGTTGTTTTGGCCTATGAAGTGCAGTGGAGAATGACCGGAAACGAGGATTAACTCGGCGCAGTTAAAATTACTCGTCCGAAGATAAAAACACCGTGGTTAATCCAATCGAGGATACGACGGATGAATCTGAGATTCTTTTACAGGAAACTCCGCCACTTCCGAAACTTCCGGTTGACGGAACACTCGAGTTAGGTCCGGTACAATCCTCCACGAAAGAATACTTGAATACATCCAAGAATGAAATAATGAGGGTCGTATGAAACTTTCAACTTTTCTGTTCAAACTTATTACAAGAGACGACTATTACAAATAAATAGTACATAATAGGTAATATATCGTATTGACGAACGCATATTTACTAGTAGAAGCACACATATCAAAAAACCGACACCACAGTAGATATATCGTTGCGGACATTGCAAAAAGTTTGTTCATGTTAAATGCTGGTGTGTTGCAGTGTATGTGCGCACCCAGGAAACAAAACAAAGAATGAAACCTGTCGATAGTAATATTTAGAAGTAATTAAGCAACGTGGTCTGCTATTTTATTATGATTTGCAAATAACTTGCACTTACGATACATCTATTTGGATTCATCTTGCTCTATCTGAAGAATCAAGTCATTGAGACACTGGCTGATGGCTATGATATCTCATTATCGAACTACAATTGCATGTCAGCATCACTCCAGTACCACACAGAGATGTGCAAACAGTCTTAAACCCCACCTCCATGTCAGAACAGACACAGAAACACACATTCCGCTGGAGCTGGACGAGATACAGACGAAACTAGTTTGTTGGGACCAGTTTGTTCCCCGCGCGAGGACCGGCGGCGGGCGCGGGCGCGGGCGGCGGGCTGCGCGCGCGCAGGTAAAGTTCAAGACCGCGCACAAACCACAACTTTTTGTTAATTAATGGTACACAGTTCAGTAATGCTAATTAACGTTAAACTTAGAGACATTCGCTTTACTTCATAACGGTTGATCAATTTTATTCGGAGTTGGTTTTTGTTGAACCCACACGGAATATTCCGACAATGATTTTAGCTTTTTTTTTAATGAAAGTGTTCAACACGCTGACTACGTGGGGTGGTGCGGGAGCACAACATGGGCGGGAGACAGCTAGGACACGCAGGCAGAGGAAATGTGCTTTATTACCTACCTACCAAACTTTAGCGCTCTATTTTTGGTTCGATCGTGTGACATAGTACCGTCGCATAAAAATAGGTTTTTCCATATTTTTTAATCATTTGTCTCCCGTATTGGCAATATAATTCAAAATTAATTGATAAAACCAATTATTGGGGCATATGAATCGTAACGTAAAAGCAAAGCACTCACTCAGCACGGTAGCAGCTGTCCGTGCCCATCGATGTCGTATAAATGTTCGACGGTGACGTTTTGTCTATCGCTCGCCTCCAGGAACGAGAGTCGAACGAAAATGGCGCGTCAAATGAATTAAAACAGAGCTCCAAGTACCGATGTGTACGTACGTACCTCCCTCTGCTTGTCATCATACCCGACTCCTCAGGATTCTCAGACTGTCAGACTTCACACTTCTTGAAGATCATAGTGTGCATAAAGTATGCATTGTGTATACACGTTTCATTATATGTTACTGAATCATTGCTGTTAGACGAACGTCATTGAGTAACGAACGATTGTGTTCCATTTCAATTAACAATTTGCATGCAATGAATATGCACCGCATCGGTTGGACACTAACCTAATTTTCCGCCGACTACGATTGAATCGCAACTTTGATTGCAGCTGTGGGTCGATATTTGAGATATTGTGAGAACATCACGCGGGACATTACATTTACATACAATGCCCAGCTACCCACAGCTGGTGGATCATGGACGGCAGTGAAATACTCTTTCATTATTACCGTTTTTACGTTTATTGCTTTCTTATCCATAAATGGTAGACCGCAACCTGCGCCGTAAGTTCGAACTTATGTAGATATGTGTGTTACTCATTCCCTAACCAACGACGTCACAATGGATGCCGGTGTGCTGTGTGACGTCAACAAAACCACAACATTTGGAAAGAAAACAACAACTAGGCCCGGTGGTGCTAGCGGCAGTACATCAAACATTTACGTAAAAAGTCCTTACTACAGATATATTAAAGTCTGATAACTAATATAACCCTTGACCTTGTGTGGTGCGTGTGAGTGTAATGCTCGGACAACCGTGCCAGGCGGCCGTAACACTATCGAGTGCGACCGACTGTCATTGGACAGAACCATCCCAAAGATGACAACAATACTCCATGCAGGATCGGACTTAGGCTTGTTATAAGGCTCTCCAGCAATCTCCATCTTATCGTGTAGGTTGTAAGGTCGATGTATAACCTCACAGACCCCTAGTGTCAGAGTTGTTTAGCCGCCATTGTCCTATGACATGGCTCATATAACTGCTACGTCGTAGGTAGTAACCGGGAGCAGCGGATTACCGTTAAACTGGGGACCATCTCACTAAGAGATGTCGATCGATTCTGGAATTGAACCCGGGACCTGCCGCGTGTTTTGCGCGTCTCAGTCTACAGAGGATTCTTATATTCTATAGGATGCTGTTGTTTACATAAATATATTGTTAAATTTTCCTCTGGACTTGTGAGAATCCTTGCTGGTTCACTAACTCTAGATATCATTCATAAAGCAGTAGACCATCAAACGCCCACGCTTTCTGCCAGCAAAAGGATATTAGATTAGGCTTAATACAGTTTACTTGGAACTGCGATATTAACTTTTATATAAGGCAGAAGTTTCTAGAAACTGTTCGTCTATATGTAGCTTGCATCTTGTACCTAGTGCTGTGCTGTACAACTGTACCTAGAATGTAATATCCTAGGCGAGGCATCGACCGCTCCTTGACTGACAGTTTTCATGAATGGAATGCTATTGTACTGTCGCTTCCGAAGTGCCCGTGTAAGGATAGCAGTAGTTTGGGACAGGGCTTTCAAGTTGAGATGTGTAGGTATTATACCCAAATATCCTTTATTGTAATGACTATATATATAGAAAGTTATTGCGGTGACATATTTGAAATGGGACTCAAGGGCACTACGAAAGAGGAATACAGCATCTTTGTTAGTCTAATAATTCCATTCGTTAGACATGTTGCAAAGTTTGGACAACGTGAAACAGTAGAAAAGGGTTCGAAACTCAACTCTTGGGTCACTCCATGAGGTGTTGCTGCCAGTCTGCTGGACTCCCTGCCAAGATATCGAGATTCCGACCATGTGTTCTCTGTCTAGTAGGTAAATTGCCTCTGTCTCCTTTGTTAATGATATCATTTATCATTAACTATCCACTAATTATGGAACACCAAACAGGTTGTATGTTTGCGTGTTAGACTGTATTCTTCCACGGCATTGCCCAACATTATGACAAGTGAACCCGAGAACAAAAATGTGTAGGTACTCACTTTAGCACCATGTCACATTCACCCATTCTTACTCCCGTGCAGTCTGCCGCTAATGTCGATTATTGAAGGTAAATATGACATGGTACAAAAATGGGTACATACTTTTGTACCCGAGTGTACAATGCTTTCTAATCTCAAACTACGAACAATAAATGCGTAGGTAATCTGTTATCACGTGCTATTGATATGCAAATAGCGAGTAAATGAACACAGATAAGTTGAAAAACCGAATTGCTAACATTACCCGGTGGTACAACTTTGAGTAACTTCTATAAGCTCCAGCCGAAGTAGATAAATATTTTCTCAACAACAATGATTTAATTCTACAAATTCAATCTAAAGTATTTCTAGCAGCCTCGCGCTTCATTGTCGAATGTTCTCCGGTGCCCGGTGCTCCCGGGACAATTTCAGTAAAGCCGACGTCATTTGCAAAAACTTGTTAATCGTGTTTGAGTTCTAAACCTTTAACTTTTGCGCCTCAAGTTTTATTAAATTTGATTCGATCAAGTCTCTGCTTTTGGAGCGAATACTTTGAAGACCAAACGAGTAGAATATTTACAATTTAAGTTTTCATTTGAATTGGTGACATCTTGACAGTCTCATCAACGTCTCTAAAATAAGATAAGTACCACGGCGACCACGTCCTCCGCGCGGTCCGCCGGGCGACCCGGACCGAGGCGCGCGACGTCGCCGGTTCCACACAATTGGCTCGCGAATGCAATAGTTAACGTTTTCCGTTCTGTTTCATTTACGAATCGGGGACGGATTAGGCAATCTGAACGATGTTCGTAAAGGCTGCCTGCGCATAATGGTTGTTTATAAATCAGCGGTGCGCGGCGGGCGGCGCGCGCGCAGGTATGTGTGCCGACGACCGGCGCAAGGACGCCCGCGCCCGCTGCGTGCGCGCACCGCGGACGAGGACTTTCTACTGTACTGTACTATACTCTATACTCCTTGCATTATATGATTAATAATTGAATTAAAATAAACCTATCTGGAGTCAAAATAACAATGATAAAATCTCTGGTCTGATACACCGATTCAGATGTTACAAAATGGCGTAGATACTTGTATATACTTGTACATACTTTTTATACGGCAAACCACCTGTCGTGTGGTCGCAATACACTACTGATAGGAACGACTGGAGAGAAGAGGTACTTGCTCAATAATAAAGGGTAACAAATAGGGAAGATGCAACCAAATTAGATTTGGTTGAATTGTATTTTATAGCATAACGGAAATTAAAAGAAATCCCACCAAAATAAAAAATACGTAATTTGAATTTTGCAAGGACTAAATATCCCAAAAATTTCGTTCCTCGAATAGTAAAATACTTATTAGATTTAGTTTTCTCATTGCATTTTGAACATTTTATTGTATGGGTATATAACACATAAAACCATTATTTTACGAGATAACTCAAACTATCGAACAAGCTCCATACATTTTAACGCTCTAAAACACGTGTGACGTCACAAATGACACCCGATTTATATGGAGCGTTTTAGCACCGCGCGACTAGAATCATTTTTTGGCGGGTTGTACTAAAAAGTATTAGTCGTATCGAGAAAAAAAATTAGAGCTATTTACCTTTTTATATGGACTATAGATTTACGCAAAAATATTTTTCCATGCATTTAACTCAATATGAAAAAAATACATATGTTTGTTAGTTGTCTCATAGCTTCTACCAACATTCTTACAAAGTTGATTGTTGATGATATCAAACGTTTGTGATAGTTTTCGTGACAGTCACGCTGTGTCTCGCAGCCGACATGCCAGCGCGCGCCGCGGCTGACGGACGACTGCTTCGTCATATGAACTCCTTCTGACCTTTAACTTAATTTTAGTTAATTTAAAACAAGGTCAGCTTAATTTTGAATTCCGTGTTAAGTGTATACAGCTTGATAAGTAAATATCGTTGCAATTATATCGTTGCCTCAATAAAGGTAACAAGTGCGTCACCTCCCAGATTGCAGGAAGCGGAACTCGCCGCCTCTCGGAGCGTCTCCCACATCGCGTATCGATTTTATATTTTTAGAATGAATTCCTCATTGAATACCCGTCTCTTTGATGTGGGTCCGTTTTCCGGTTTATCAAAAGTGACAATACACCGCCGACACACATCATACTCCACTCTGTGTCCAGACAGAGATGAATCTCGCTCATATATCGTCAAGTCAGACTTTTTAAAGGGAATTTATCATAATCATTAACCGCTTAGTGATCACAATGAATATGTTGTTGTTACGTAGGTAGATGATGTGCCCGTCTCCGTCAATTTTTTTCACTTAGTCGCTTTTTACGACACACGGTATTGACCACCGACGCACAAGGTGCATCTCATCCAGCTCTACAATACAAAGCCACCTGTGTATCACTCGGCCGCTGGTGCCCAAGCGTGGTGATTACGACAAATCACCACAAGGAAAACAGTTCTTTGTAGCATGTGAGACTCATGTTCCGCCGTGTGCCTCCCCTGCCAGTTGACATGACAGAGACGAAGATACAGCTAACAGGGAGACGCCTCGCTGGTGCCTGGTCACTAGATACTCCGTAGCGTAGCACATAATTTTTCATTCATCAACAGCCTATATACGTCCGCACTGCAGGGGCCCAGGCCTACTCTCCTATAGAGCCATAGTCCACCACGCGGGCCCAGTGCGGATTGGCGGACTTCACATGCCTGTTTAAGACATGCAGGTTTCCTCACGATGTTTTCCTTCACCGTTAAGCAATCGGATAATGTACTTGAATTGAATAACAACTCATAGGTACACGGCTGGATTCGAACCCGGAACCCTCAGATTGAGAGTCCACGCCACCGATGCTTTACATAATTTTTACTCATTTAAAAATGTGAAACGTTTTTTTCTCTCATCAAAATTAGCATTAGTTTAATTTATTTTTTATAGTCATACAAAACTAGTTTGCCTGACATATTAAATATTGTTAATAGGTGATCAGCCTGACATATACTATATTTTTATTATGTGTTTATAGATTGATGTTATATAACGCTAAAAAGACCCCTGGCCGCCAGCGACCCCTATTGTTTCGGAGACTCTAGTCCATGTGGACCGCGCCTCGCTGTGAATCGACCTAACTTTAGAAGGGAAACAGAGAGGTGTCAATCTGAAAGGTTTAATCTAACAATGGATCCAACTGGATAATGGTGATAAGTGTTATTTAAAATAATGTGCCATAATTCAATTAGCTTCGTCATCAATTATGCGCACCGCAAATTTGTTGCGGCTGCTAATTCCCAAGGGGTCTATACTCGGCACTTGAAGGTACTTAATGAGCAAGCCGCTGCTTGGCAAACCTATACCATCGTCCTCGCAGACGAGATTGTCATCGGTTGCAAGTTTAATTGTCTACCGCTCATTTCGAAACATATAGGAGAAATATTGTTTGTGCACGAGAGCAAACTAAGCTGCCTCTGTCAACCTGGAGAGGTCACGAAAACTGTCAACATTATAACTGTAAGTCGTTGTCCTCGCACACAATGTAATGTGGAGTCGAACCTCCTAAACGTATAAAAATAACGACGGCATTAGCATCATGATTTAGACCGTCACCAGTTTAGGGTCAATAAATTAAGATCGTAGGTAGTAAACATCAACGTCGGGCCGGGACGTGATCAAGCAGAGGAGGCGTAATCTAAAATTCAAAATGCACCAAAACGAGACCGACACCCGCGCGACCGGTTCCCAGGAGCTCGGGGAGTTCATACACAGCGGACGGACGCACCAAAAACAAGGAGAACCGGCCAGCGGCGAACTAATTAGGAATTTGAGAATTTTCTGTTTTAGAGGGGCAGTGACCCATGCCTTGAGTCACTAACTATCGTCCATTATATAAAAATAACAATATTTTAAAATAAATGACAATTAGTTTGTCGTGAAGGGACCATATGTCCGCAGTCAAATTTCGTTTCATTTTATAAAATTGTGCCTGAGCTCGAGTTATTTTTTCGGCAAATTTACAGAAAGATATGATTCCTACTACAAACTGGGACCATCCTTATCATGTTAATGTTGCTAGATAATAATAAAACCCCGCCTGAACGATGATAACACGCAGTAATTGGCCCTGGCCAAGGTGAGGATCCCATAAAACAAGCGCACCCACTGTTGAACCTTGCGACTACAATACGCACCGTGCGCGGCCCCCGGGAGATGTTGATTGGAACGTTAATTGGATCGAACGTGAGCCCTTCAAGATCCTCAAGAACATGTTGAGCGGGAAACCGCACTGAGCGTGTATAACGACCGCACTAAGGGAAGCGCACGAGTGAAATACGAGCGGATCTAAGAGTTCATGTTATTGTAAGCTGGTGTGTGTGTTAGGGCACTGTCTGTCCGCCTGGCTAGTGACTCTACTCTAAATCTAAAGTTTCCTATACATATTATTATTAATAGATTGCTTTGTATGTGTATGCCCATAAAGAGTTCATCGACAGTATGTTCGCAGATGGTTCTGGAGCAGCTAATGTTCAAACGGTCGGTTTTTTCATCTGCTGTGCGCCAGCGCCGAGGCGCCTCGCCCTGCCACCGCGGCGACAACAATATCACGCTTTTTCGTTCGTTGTGTAAAATTTCCATATTGTTCATCGGACACGCGGGATCTGCCCGCAGAAAACAGACGCCTCTCGCGAGAGACATAAAGTTCAACTTGACGTGTACAACCGTCACTACGTCACCGTACTGGCTTGCCATAGCATACTAATGAAGTGGAAAATACGTGTTTACAATTGAATTTTTCTAGACGAAAGAATGAATGGAGAATTTAATTTGATGTACATAATTATAACTAGCTGAATATTCTATAGCATACTTCATATCATGTAGAAACACAATTTACATACATATTTAATATGTGCGACAAGAGGCCTTTGTTCGTGCCCAGAAGAAAAGAGGCTCTTACGTAGTACTCGTAGCTAGTAGTATGTACGTACGTACCGAGTCCCTGTGTCCCTCGCACGACTGCGACACGGTCGATGTTCCCGACAATTGATTTTCAAACACATTTTTATTCAACACTATTCTAATAGTTGAGTTTACATACCCTATAACTATGTCGTAAATAACGTAATTACTGTAGGCCGAATAAACAAGCTCAAAGTCACTCAGCGAGCAATGGAACGAGCTATGCTCGGAATTTCTCTACGTGATAAGGTCCAGAATGAGGAAATCCGTAGACGATTTAAGGTCACCGACATAGCTCGACGAGTCAGTGAGCTGAAGTGGCAATGGGCAGGCCACATCGCTCGAAGAACCGATAACCGGTGGGGAGTCCGGTACCACCCGCAGAAAATGAATTTAAGCTCAAGACATCTAAATCTAAGATACTCTCACGGGGCTTGTTTATTATCTTTGGTTGAGGAGCAATTAAATGCGGACTTTTCCTAAACAATGTTCCTAGTATAGTGTGAAGGACGTCGGCGAAAGAGGAAGTATCCGTAACTCAGGACGGTGTTATATTATAAATGGATTGAAAAGTTTCGGGATTCCGGGACTTTGTGCACGCAACATCATCAATGTTTTACAAGTTTACAAATTGCTGTTCCAATTATAAAGTAACAACATTTGTTATTTAATTATGTTCAGCGCTCAAATTGGTTTTCAAGTTCAGTTTCGTATTACATAATAACAATCTTATATCGAGAGCATATATTCAGCCAGAGAGTTACATACAAATCCGGTCAGTTAACGCGTGATGCAGTCACAGTCATATAATTTACCATTTATATATTATATATATTACAACATTAGCAGGATAATCACAAAAACAACCTAATTATGGTATAGACATATATAGCTAAAAGTTTAATTGGTAATATTACACAGGGAAAAAGTTATGTGGTCCCTTTGATAATTTAATGTAATGTACCGTCCAGAATTCCTCGACAGACCATCTCTAAAATCTTTCAAATCCCACCTGTAGAACACACAGTGGTAAACAATCTCCTTTAGTCAGGATTTGTACAGAATACAATGAGCTACGTAAGGACATTTTCTAACAAATTTGGGTAAATTTAAGCGGACTTTAAACACGCATCTTGTGTTATATTAATAACTTTCTGTGAATTTCAATTTTATATTTAATTCTATTTAATTTAATCTCTATTTTATCTTGTTTTTAATATGTAACTTAGTACAATAATGTTGTGTGTATCAGATTAATAACTGTTTAATGTATAAATTTAGAGATTCATTACGAGAGACTGTTGATGCTCCTTATTTAATAAAATAAATAATAAAAATGACAGTACTAAGTCATGATTTTCCGAAATTCCAATCTATAGGAATGAAAAGTATTACAAACTTTTTATATGCAAACACCTGAAAAGTTTGAAAGAAATATCGATCGAAAAATAAATCAATGATGAGAAATCTTTGATGAGAGTATTTAAACGCGAAAAAGTCGCTGACAAAAACATGACAGCTGATGAACTAAACAGTACGGTGGAAAATATATCAGGATATAACGAAGATTACGTACCAGACAAATGTATAAATACATATGTAAATGAGCTATTGAACTGTGTAACATCACACTATCTGCACTACAAGGATCTCAGGGTATCGCCCGCGAGGATACCTGCTCAGAGCAATTAGAATTTAATACACAACATGTTTATGTTAATGATATGTTTAGTGAGAACTAATGCATACAATCGCGGACCGCATTTCGCACGACTCCAGCTACGGCTCTAGGCACTTAGTCGTCCATGAGAACGTAGGAGATAAACAACTTACATGCTTTGCCTCTTTTAAAAAAAGATTGTATTACAATCTCCATGGTGTGACCAAAGACGGTACTGACGCAGGCTGGAATTTTGTAGAAAAACAACATTCTTTGTTTAAACTCAGCGCACAGATTAGGTAATGATGCACGACCGTGCAATGACTGCTCCATAGATTTACCTCTGACGTGAGGGCTAGGTGGGCTGAGGTGGGGGCAGCGTAGTAATTTAACGTCATTTTACCTGAGCTGCATTTTTTCGTTCGTTTGTTAATCAATTAATGACATATTGTGTAATAACGAAGTATAAATATAGTAAGATATATTTACAGACGCATAGGTTAGGTTTATGCTACGTAAGATTGTATATATAGCGGAGCAGAGTTCTTTAGTATTATATACGTTTTAAAATGAATCATTTTCTTGTAGTGGTCAAGAAGCGACCTTCACGGTGTGTTTATCAACTGCACTCGACACTTTCTCGCTGCGTCCCGCGCGGGGCGTGTTCACATTAGCTATGGCGATGCCGTAGAAAGCGCATGGAGAGGTCTTTCTTCGGGCTGTATGTGGAACTAATTTCGGAGTAGAACAAATTTCGTCTGTTAATTCCGCATTTGCACCGATTATATAAAATAATTGTACGATCGAAAACTGAATGCAACCGTCATCTCTCTTGGTTTTCTTAATAGCGCATTGGCGCACTTACTAAACGTACGAGTAACAAAACTGTGTACGTAACTATCAAACATGCTAGTCTAACACACTGCCCCGATAATTGTATTGGACTAGATATAAATAAAGCGGCTTAAAATTCATCTCAGTGTCATGACTGTAACTAGTCTACGGGACGTCACAATAAATTCAACGTTACTGACTCTGTCCGCCATCTTGCATCAGCAGTGAAGACTTGGAGAGTAAATCTACTAGTTCGACGACGCGGGCGAGGTAGCCAGAAATAAATCTCATAAACAATCGGATGAAGCGAAAACAAAACGTTTAAAATGAGGATCGTTAAAACCCCGGTTTAATGATGAGCATGATCTCCGATCTCCCGAACAATGAGTGCGCAGCATCCGAGGGGGGTGGCGGCGGTCGCTTCACACAGACTGTAAACAGGTTTATTACGCTCACCCGTATCAAACTAATGCTTCCCTTTAATTAAACACAATTGATAATATTACAATACCACTGAGGTACTAGATACTTACTGAGCTCGATCCTAAAATAATAACAATGCTAGGAAAAACGGTAATACATTACGAATAAATACAACAAGAAGAATATAAAACAGTCGCCCTTTGTTTTACATTTGGGCTATTATTAACAGTTGTTACTATCTAGTTTTTCATAAAATTGTTAGTACACACAACTGCAAACTAAAGTTTATATACATCGAACTACATGAAGATAGAATTAGCATTTATACTTGTATTTACTCTCTATTGCATATCGATAATGAACGGTAACGATGAGAAAGAAGTAGTAGTATAAAAACAGACAAAATTAGCAAGAACCGAATGAAATAACATATACTAGGGAATGATACCAGCCAACGTTTACGTAACAATAACGAAGCCTACACAATAACCAGGACACACTGAAGCAACAAAGAAAACAATAATTAATCAAATTTCAAAACAGAATAAAACGTGACATCCAAACCCGAGCATGGGCAGTGGACCAGAAAAGTGAAATCTAAGTGATTGTACCAGAAACACGAATGTTAGTGCTGAGACACGGGTGTTGATACAGCCGGTGCGGTGGAGGCGCGGCGAGCGAGCTCCACGGCGGGTATTTAGGTTAACAACCTGCAGGGCGCCACCAACCGCTACGTGCCGCTCGCGGTGATCGTGGCATCCAACCAACGGACCCAAGTGTGTGGCGATGGTGAGCATGGTCTACACAGTATTGATGATAGAGTGGTAACTATTACACACGTAGGAGCATTCAGCGATCTGGGAACGTGCAAAGTCGAAGCATACTACACACACCTATTACTCAGTTTCCTCATTTATTATAGCATATACGATTTACTAGATGTTGTCACGAAACCATAAAGAATAAGTCTAGGCACTTGAAAACTAATTCCTCGAAATGATTTATAACCGTATGGTGTTTCGCATAGAAAGAAAAAAACAATGGAGTCAAATTGTATATGTAGGTATCGTAAGACCTGCGAGTGTACCTGCCGCGCACTTTTCTGATTAGCATGTTACAGGATGTAAATAATACATTTTCTTAAGATAATCGTCTCTAGTCTTAAATACTCGCGCTTCATTGAAATCCCCTGCAAGTCTAACGGCACCTCCATCGTGGAGCACATGCACATTATGCCATATCGGCACGCTACGTGAATGCTGACCGTCAATTGAAAAGCCTTGGTACTTTTATTTGACCGCTAGTCCGCCAAGTATGAAACTCTATGACATATGACTGTTGAGTCTGGTGACTAGATTTAGAGCTTGATATAAGATCAAAAGTAGAGAGCATAAATACTACATCATGTAATGAGATGGCCGTGTCTAGGAACAATGTAGATTATAGTTCAAATGGAGAAGACGATACAAATGACAAAACAAGTAGAAATGAAATGGTTGAATGAAACCGAACATTGGACTGCTGAGATATGACTGTGGTTTTTACTGCTCAGAAAATTAGCATGTGGTTTTAACAAATGACTGTTAAGTAATATTTTCTTTGTTGTCCAAGAAAACACGGTGCATTTATTAGCGAGTGTCGTTTTAGAATAAGACAATATAAAAATGTAAATACATTCATTAGACATATTGTTGGCCTTCGTTGGCGTAACCGATTAAGAGGAACTATTAAAAATTAGCTAGAATGTTCTTTTTATGCTCGTGAGATAATGAGAATGACTAAGAACTTTGGACACGGCTAATTAATTAATAAACTCGTATGATAAGAAAAACTATAACTTATACAGAGTTTAAGATAGAAAATACACAGTAACTTGGAGAGCGGCTTTGACGAATAGCACAGAACCAAACCTGTGACAAACTTATATCTAAATTGCTAAAAGCAACTTTGAACTCTTATCAAAGGCGATAAAGTCGGTATCATGTGAATGACAGGCCGCTAGTGGCACGGTAGACGCCGCCGACCGTGTCTGTGGGAGCAAACAACAATGAAGTTAGGAATGCGATACAAAAAAAACGTTCGAGCGATCGTGGAGCGAGGACACTGATCGCCGAGCGCGCTTCCTGTGGAAGTTGTAGCCCGAGGGGCTAGAAGGGGACTCGGGGCTTAGAAGCCGTACAAACACAGGTGGAGGTACAAACAAGGCTCCGTTGTCGACGACTTCAGTAAGATGTGTATTTACTTTATGCGTTAAAACTTTCATTTCCCATTAGCTACGTAGCTTATTGTTTGCAGAACTTCATCGGCAAGCGGGAGAAAGTAATGCTGGAGATTTCAGTATCGGTGAACATTTGAACGATGCAATTCAGATATCCGTAAAATATCAAGTGATTAATCACTCACACTTTTACCTTAAACGTTGTGCGTTCGTTGATGCAGATAATCCACAAGTAAAGGGTCATATTAACGAGGTTTGTTTTCGGCTTATAGCGCTTTAAGTTATTAGCAGCACGCACGTCACAGATGTCAAGTGATCCGCAAACGTGATTAGCTGCTTCTGCTCAACCTTGATCTTAGCATTCCAATCTGTTTACTGCATCAGCCTTATCTGTAGGTATTCAATCTACGTAATAAATCTAACAGATATCTAGCACAGCTATTCACAGTGTGTCATCGACCTGTTTGCATTCCAATATGCACTTAGCTCCACCATGAGCATATTGGAAGAGGGCTTTCCGCTTAGCCGGTAAGTCTGTAAGCTCATAACACGGCTTTATGCCATTTGCGCAATACAAGACAAAAACTGTGTCTATATGTTGTTTGTGGTTAGATTGAACTGGTGACCTCACTCACGTCGGGGAGCTCGCTCACGCCGCACCCGCTCAACAATGCACTCACTGATATAAGAAGTAAGTAAAAGTAAAGGATTCCATCACAGAAACTGACTTTCACTATCGCAATGACGGACACGACTGACCCCATCTTGACATCGATTGAGAACGAGTGCCATATTATCAGTGATGACCACTTGCGGTCAATGCGATATTAATATGTACTGCAGTTTGTGCACCGCCTAATTGAAACATGTTGAGATGGAAGTTGAAGTGATTGAAAACTTTGGGAAAATTTGGAACGCTCCTAATTATGAAACAAGAATACGAGTAAATACAGTTACAAGTTTAGAAACAAGAACTAAAGACAAAGTAAAGAAATTGCTGTCGGATGTCAGCAAATTAACAACTGTCTAAGACACAAATACATTATTGATATATGTACTAATTGTCACATAATTATGTAAGAGAAATACTTAACCGGCCGACAGGAAGATTGACCGTCGGAGTAAATGTAAAGACCTCCTTCAATAGATGACGTCATTCTGAGTAATGAGACAGCACTGCACAGCGATGATAGCACTGAAGTTATTACTGAAATTTAATACTGAGTTAATTGTTGGGCTGATGCGACTCCGTAGTGAGCATAGTGGCACGCACAATAACTAACGTTCTCATAATTCCAAGCAAAAAGTAAATAAAATAGGATTTCTATTGCTGTCATCTTCACACTTGCTTTCTCCGCATTCGTAATTATCGTCTTAGACACATTCGTTCTCTTCAACGCCAGTCACTTTCCGATATACGTTCGTTTTGCTCCCGAATGATATTTTGTGAATTTGCTCAGTTACGCAGATATATAGATTCTAGGAACGTGATGCTCATGCCAGTGTGCCGCGCTCGAGAGAGCACACGAAAGTTTTATATCTTTAGGAATTCTTCTTGTACGTTACGCTCTATATTTTTCACAAATAACTTTTACATTCGTTTCAATATAATCATTTGTACGTTCCCACAATTCAAAACGAATCTGTATTATATTCTCATCTAACAAATTTATAGAGAGACATTTAGGTATTTTGTCTAGGTTATTTACCACAAAAAGTTGTTCATACCTTCGAGTCGATTTCAAGGTGATTTATTTGTTATTTAATGTGCTATTAGCATTACACTACACAGCTCTCTCAACACATTTTTTTATTCGTGAAGTATTTGTGCACCCAGCGAGTTCACGTGTACTCACCGATCAATCAATTTTAGAGTTGGTTCGTTTATTTTACGGAATTCTGACGCTGATTGGTTTTTTCTCAGCGAGCAATTGTAGTCGTTGAATGTCAAATGATTTCTCGGTCTACTTCTAATTGCTAGAATTTGGATATCGGGTGTTTTGCCCCAATGATTCACCTTGAACTAGTTACTGGGATTGTGAGCAATATTCTAATATCTGTGCAAACGTTATTATTCATGTTTACTGCATAATCCACAATTAAATATCACAGGTTTACTTTACATGCATTACTCAATGTTGATTGTGTCCACGACAATGAATCAATACTAGCTTTTGGATGACCTGGTTTATATAATTCTACTGAAAAGCCTGCCGTGTTTCATCATTTATCAGATTATATTTATATGCATTAAACGTTTTAACTCCATCAAACCCTTTTAGTATGGATAAGCAATTTAAAATATTGCAAACAAGGTAATGAAATCTTGCAATCCTATAAGATACAGGATTCCAATAAGAATACAACAATATATAAAACTATATTATGTATCTGCGCGTATCGTAATCTTGTATAATCAATACATTATCTACTGCTAATAAGGAAACTAGGTAGGCTCACCTCTAGCCCAGCCGGTGAGGACGTTGCCGAGATAGGCCACCTTGTAGACCGGATCAGGCTCGCTGATGCGGACACTGTTTGTACGCCGGAGCAGCTTGCCCAGGCCCTTGGACAGGCGGCCGATGGCACGTGCTGTGAAGTCCTTGCCAGAGGCCGCGTCGGCCAAGCACACTTCATGCGGCAGTATGGATCTCGCCGGACCATTCTCCTGCGCCTTGTGGCTCATCAGCCGCGGTATTGTCAGAGGGATCGACTTCCTTCTTTCTGCAGTCAGCGTTTTTGCTTGGTTCACGCTGTAGACATTGCAATTCTTCTTGAAACTCTGTCCGTTCGCATCTTTGGTTTGATCTGTTCTGTGCTCAGTCTTATCGGGCTTATCGAACTCGCCGTTCTTGAGCATCGATATACGTCCGTTGAGGTTCTCGTTGGAGGAGTTGTTGTTGAGGTTATCGGAATCGCTGAAGCGACGATCCGCACTCGAGCGTCTCTTCAGTAACGACGGGTTCCTCAAAAGGATGCTCGTTTCACTCGAGCTCCTGTTCTTCAGGATGTGTATCTTCTTCACGTGAGAGACCGCACAGTCTATCTCATCGGTGCTCACCGTCCTCTCCGTCTTTCCTTCCTCGTCCAAGAATCGAACTCTAAGGCCGTTCGACTTGGAATCGCCATTGAAAGTTTTTTCCGCGTCTCGGAGACGGTCCGGTTGGTTTTTTGTTCCTGCATTAAAGCAGTGGCGTTCGTTTTCACTCAACGCTCCGAGAGCCATTTTCCTCTCGTATTGACGTCGCTTGTCGAATACACTCTATTACATTATGGCTAGAGTTCCAAACGGCGGATAATTTTCGCACGGTTTAAGTCAGCGGCTTTCCGGGCTGCTAGAATCAGTTCGCGGAAGCCAGCGGCGGACCACGGCACCAGTCACTAGCCGCGGCAACTAAACACACACAGAGTAGTAAACACCTCGTCCATTAAAGAACGACACCGGTTTGGAATGTAGCCTTCTCCACACTCACTGAATGCACTCGTCCCGAAGAGAAAACGTTCACAGTCGGCGCAGTAATCAAAATTCCGTTCGGTTCACTCGATTATGATACGATTAGTGACTGCGGGAGTTAATTATACTAGTGCTGAGAAATCACCGTGAGGCGCGGTATCGGCGCGGACAGTGCGGCACTGGCGCGACGACGCGGGCGTCGCTCGCGGCGGGCGGCGGAGGAGTGCTGTCGCGCGGCCGGCGCGGCGTGCGCGGGCGCAGGCGGACGCTGCCTGTGATTCCAAAGAGGCAACTCGGTGAAGCGCCAACGTAATGCGAGTCGTTCGCCGCACGCTCTCCAACCACCTGCAAGGGAAAACAGACTTTAGGGGGAGGAGTGAGTACTGCTCTTGCGTGTTATTCTATTACTGACGTTAGTCTTTGTAACGGTCCCAACTTACCCTAGCAAAATATTACATTTATCGAAATACAGATCATGATTACATATAATCTCTTTAAAATAAATTAATGCAAACTATTTGGAGGAATTGCCCGAAAACACTGGCAATGACGTTTGAGTTGAGAATAGATAATTTTAGGTTTTGAAAAGGGACTAGAAAAGAAAATGTCAGAAAGAAAAGTCACGAAATTTATTGAAATTATTTTAATTATAATATTTTGATAAAAGATTTGGAGAAAATAATTGAAACGATATTGCGCATGGTGTAATAGTGGTGGCCACCATACGAGCAGTGAGCGGCGCTTTGAACGAGCGATAGAATGGCCAACTCTGTCCTGGAACAATGTCTGATGATGAAGATGAGAGATGACCTTGGCAAACTGGATAATGGCTGGGAAGTGCTTTTGATTTCTATTACCACACGACAGACTAAATCGACTAGACAGTTGTTTGTATTGAGTAGATGGTTATCTGGTACGGAAAGGTCCGTCCGTCCGTCCGTCCGTATTTATCTGATGGTTTCACGCGCGCGGCGTATTCGGATTAAATTCCAATACGACAAATTTCATAGAAAGATTTGGTACAAAAATAAGGGTTGCTACACACGGGCGATTTTGGGAAGAAATATTTTATTGGGAACAAAGTTGCAACTTTGATATAAATAACTGTTAAACCGTTTTAAATGCTCTACATTGTTTATAAAGGGGGAAAAACAACCTAAATAAATATAAATAAAATTATTGATGTCAAAAAATAATTCTTTATTAGAAATTGTTGATACAACAACGCTTCTAATGCTTCTTTACCTATTGGCCGTCGATCTACAAGCAAACTAGTTATGTCAGAACCTTAAACCCAAGAAGTAGTTTTAGTAGTTTTAACTTATTGTTAGTAGTTTGTTGCATATTGAGTTGGATGCTTGATAATGACTCGTCGAAGGTACTAATTTGATGAATTTGAACATTAGTTGATCTTCTTATTTAATTTATTTGTGTACTAATTATGAAGAAAATAATGTTTTCCTTAATTTTACTTGAACAATGTTATAAAACTGATCTAATACTTTAACTTGCCGATGTTTGATTCGAATAAACATGACTCAATGCAGTTTCTGGTTCTTATAATTTATAAATAATTACTAAGGATTATAAACTAATTGAGGCTTTGTTTATATCTCACGCTCCATCTACAGAACTATTCCTTTAATCATCCTCACGTTCATCTTCACCCCCTTTTGGCTTTCACTACCGGTATGGTTCGGACGTAGGAAACAAGCCCCTAAATACGTTGCTCTTTTGCTATGTGTAACATATTTTAAGAGCATCGAGAATCTTCACGTTTGAATTGATTTAATTCAGTTCAACCTTTATTCACTGATGTCGTCATTCTATCCTGCTGTTTACAGAAACAATTATATTGGGCATTCCGATACATACCCTGTCTCTTTGCTAAAGCGGGCTGGTTTAGGTAGTCTATGGATGAACCAGACGAGGAAAGCTTGGTTCCTTGTCCCTTCTCCCTTTTGAAAGACCTTCTGTCTTTATTAGAGTCACGCGCCGGGTGTTTTGAGAACACAAAGCTCTGGAACTGCTGAGTTACGCACCTTGCACTTTTTCCTTGGGTCTAAGACCGCCAAAGAAGTGTAGTGACATGGAGGTACCGTTTTGGCATCAAGTTCTGGAGGCGATCGTTTTAGCTTCAAATTTAAAAGCAGGACGAAACCGTCCAATGCCCCCTTTAAGATTAGGAAGGGAAAGAGATAATGCGCTGGGTAGAGCGGAGGCGGAGCTCTGTTCCTGTATCCCCTCAAAATAACACTTAGATATGAATAAAATCCTTGTTTTCCTTGTTTTATGTAAATTTAGCGTTCAAGTTTTATATTATTGTTTTATTACCTCTTGTTGCGATTGTTTTAGCGAATGACCTTCAACTAGTTGTTACCTAGCATTAATGTTCAGTATGTATTGTATTTTGAACTCTAATTTCTATCTCCTTAGGTATTCTGTAATCACTAAACTTCTAGAAAACTTGTTCTTCTCTTAAAAGAATCTGGAATGGTTACTACGCTGGGTCCTAATAAACTACTAGACATCACGAGCCAATAATATTCAAACTTTCAAATATTTACAAAATCACATAATAATCTTTAGAGCTTCTTTAACGTCGGTTTGAGACAATGTCTAAAATGATGATTTTAAGCGTTTTATTACGTTTACGGGTCGGATCGTTACAATTTGGTGCCTTAGCCCAGGATCAGAATTATGTGGATAGCAAAAGGTGTTTGAATGAAAGTTTGAAGAGTAAGTAGGGAAGTAGGCCAATGGCCTACAATTTGTTGCCGTGGAATGGAAAGAGATCAAGTTTTAGAAGGAGAAGTTGGCTGGGTACACGATTTAAAAACTGTATGGTTAAACAAAGTTAATAAATTCCATATAATAATAACGTTTTGCTTTTCACGACCAAAATAGAAGCATAATAAAAATGATAATTGAAGATAATGCTTAAGCTAAACGGATTAAATATTTTAACTTAACACAGTTTGGTTCTGGCACTCGCTGGTCGTTACCGCGGCACACTCACTTGCCCAATTTATGTATCTTTATCATATGAGTATAAAGGTTCTGGCTTATGTAAAGTTACAAGCAATGAAATAATGAAGTCAAATAGCCTCGATATAGTGAGAAATACTTTTGACTGCGGTTTTGACTACGTTTTTGCCGGGACTTTCCATTTGATACCAAACACGAGGTATTTGTTGTTAGACCGTGCGTCGCCTACAAACCACCATGTGTTGAATTTTATGTGACGTCATATAGATTGAAGACTGCATAGGAGCACGAGGTTTCCAGTGATTTCTCATTTATCAAGATACAACGAGTGGTTTGAGAGATAATGACCACCTCCGTGATTACATACTTGGATACAGTCGGGAGGTTCAAGATTCGATTATCCATGGCATTACTAGCCAACGGCCTTATCGTCACATGTTACAGGACAGATGAACGTCAAGTGCAAATGCAGTAACAAAAAAAAAGGGTGACATGTAAACGTATACAATACATATTCGTACGTGTGTAGGGCGCCTTATTTGTATCATTGAACGAAAACAAAACAGTCTGACACATAAAAGTACTATCGAGGAACAATTTACTTCAACAAAAAAAATTTATTATGTCATTACGGTATGATGGTATAGTATGATGATAAGGAAATATATCATTTATTTTTAAAAACAGAAGATGTTTCACATTTTCGCCGTGTTCGTCGTGTGCGTCGTGTTCATCGTGGTGTGTCGTGAGCGTCGTGTGCGCCGTGTTCATCATGTGCGTCGTGTTCTTCGTGGTGCGTCGTGAGCGTCGTGTGCGCCGTGTTCGTCATGTGCGTCGTGTTTTTCGTGGTGCGTCGTGAGCGTCGTGTGCGCCGTGTTCGTCGTGTGCGCCGTGTACGTCGTGTGCGCCGTGTTCGCCGTGCCCGTCGTGTTCGTCGTGTCCGTCGTGTACGCCGTGTTCGTCGTGGCGCGTCGTGTGCGTCGAATACTCCGAAAGCGACAATGCTCGGAATGCTCAGTATGCTCGGAATGCAGTGTACATCATTGTTCAGCATTGTGCAGCATTGTTCAGCAGTGTGCAGCCGTGTACAGCCGTGTACCGAAGTGTACAGAAGAGTACGGAAGGGTATGGGAGAGTACCGAAGTGTACGGGGGTGCACGGAAATGTAACGGAGTGTACCGATTATTAGCGAAGTCCAACGAAGTCCATCGAAGTCCGTCGAAGTCCGTCGAAGTCCGTCGAAGTTTATCCAAGTTTATCCAAGTTTATCCAAGTTTATCCAAGTTTATCCAAGTTTATCCAAGTTTATCCAAGTTTATCCAAGTTTATCCAAGTTTATCCAAGTTTATCCAAGTTTATCCAAGTTTATCCAAGTTTATCCAAGTTTATCCAAGTTTATCCAAGTTTATCCAAGTTTATCCAAGTTTATCCAAGTTTATCCAAGTTTATCCAAGTTTATCCAAGTTTATCCAAGTTTATCCAAATTTATCCAAGTTTATCCAAGTTTATCCAAGTTTATCCAAGTTTATCCAAGTTTATCCAAGTTTATCCAAGTTTATCCAAGTTTATCCAAGTTTATCCAAGTTTATCCAAGTTTATCCAAGTTTATCCAAGTTTATCCAAGCCTATCCAAGTCTATCCAAGTCTATCCAAGTCTATCCAAGTCTATCCAAGTCTATCCAAGTCTATCCAAGTCTACGCAAGTCTACGCAAGTCTACGCAAGTCTACGCAAGTCTACGCAAGTCTACGCAAGTCTACGCAAGTCTACGCAAGTCTACGCAAGTCTACGCAAGTCTACCCAAGTCTATCCAAGTCTATCCAAGTCTACCCAAGTCTACCCAAGTCTACCCAAGTCTACCCAAGTCTACCCAAGTCTACCCAAGTCTACCCAAGTCTACCCAAGTCTACCCAAGTCTACCCAAGTCTACCCAAGTCTACCCAAGTCTACCCAAGTCTACCCAAGTCTACCCAAGTCTTTTCAAGTCTTTTCATGTCTATCCTAGTCTCTTCGAAGATTATTTAAGTTTATTGAGATGGTTTGTGATGGATCGAAGTTGAGTTACCTCAAGCGGTACTCAAACAGTTATGCTTATATAAACAACCGACTGCTATTTACGTGTATAAGTGAGAAATTGGAACTTGGATCTACAATAGGAGGGATTCTGTTGGGTCAGCAGTTACATGAGAGAAGAATATTTTACTTAAAAATTCTGATCGAAAGGGATCATCAAGGTGTCTGTTATATGGATTATGATACATCTGAGATACCGGAGGATTGTTCTATAGGGACAATAATTCCTGAAAGGAACAATGGGGTCTACAGAGACTTAAATAATGTTAGCCAGTGAGAGAAAATTACCAAAACTAATTCTTAGAAAAATCAAATAAACAGATAATAAACTTGATCGGAAAGGAAGTAATTTAAATTAACTGAAGTTGAGTTAGTTAAATTAGAGTCAGCGTTTGAAGACGTCGGTTTATATGCAAAGATGTTAGTGGACTAGTGGCATCATGTGTGTCAGTAGTCACGAGCCTGTGTCAGCGACGTCAAAGGACTCTGTGAGTGGGGGGACCCTGATCAGTACTCTGTGTGGACAGGGAAGCAAACTGTCAAGGAGGTTGCGATGTTGGCTTTTTCTCTGGTCAATATACTCTTGAGTTTGAACGTTTATTTCTTTCAATCCTGTGACTTCAACTTGATGCAATACAATGGAATATTGGAGTTTATGTGATACGTCTGCTTCATGACAAACTAGACGGATTCGGATTCCTTTTGCAGTTTTGAATTAGGAAGAGTCGATAAGGTGTTTCGAAGAATAAGAATCGTGGGGGTGGGAAGAAGAGTTGGAGTTTTACGTTACAGCAGGGTTGCTTGACTACTGCAGAACTTTTCAATTTATGAATAAATTGGGTTAATCCATATGGAGACCTAGATGGTTTCAGAAGGCAAAGCGCTCCTAAAGGATCCTAGAGTTGTAGATGATTTGGGTTGAACTAAGGTTCAATAAATAACGGTGATTATGGGATATACTCGTACTAATATTCTGAAGGCGTATAAATATTTAAAAGAAATGGATATTTAGTTACTTATATTGTTAACGCTGGCGATACTTAACTTACTAAAGTTATAAATGAACGCTTGGGTTGAAGAAAGAAGTGCAAGCAGCATTGAAAGATTTTAGAAGAAACATTTAGTTTATTCAACTAAATGAGAGCGTATTTTAGTAATTTTCTTTATGTGATAAGATTGCATAAAAACTAATCACGATATTAAAAGGTACCGGTTGCTAATAATAACTATTCGGATGGAGGTAATTTTGTTGCGGTTTTATATTTCGATAAAGTGGAACTTTTGCTAATAATTTATTAAATTTTAATGGTAATTAGATAAATTTTTATTCCATTGCAATATATAAAAATTTAGGGGGTGATTGTAACGGTCCCAACTTACCCTAGCAAAATATTACATTTATCGAAATACAGATCATGATTACATATAATCTCTTTAAAATAAATTAATGCAAACTATTTGGAGGAATTGCCCGAAAACACTGGCAATGACGTTTGAGTTGAGAATAGATAATTTTAGGTTTTGAAAAGGGACTAGAAAAGAAAATGTCAGAAAGAAAAGTCACGAAATTTATTGAAATTATTTTAATTATAATATTTTGATAAAAGATTTGGAGAAAATAATTGAAACGATATTGCGCATGGTGTAATAGTGGTGGCCACCATACGAGCAGTGAGCGGCGCTTTGAACGAGCGATAGAATGGCCAACTCTGTCCTGGAACAATGTCTGATGATGAAGATGAGAGATGACCTTGGCAAACTGGATAATGGCTGGGAAGTGCTTTTGATTTCTATTACCACACGACAGACTAAATCGACTAGACAGTTGTTTGTATTGAGTAGATGGTTATCTGGTACGGAAAGGTCCGTCCGTCCGTCCGTCCGTATTTATCTGATGGTTTCACGCGCGCGGCGTATTCGGATTAAATTCCAATACGACAAATTTCATAGAAAGATTTGGTACAAAAATAAGGGTTGCTACACACGGGCGATTTTGGGAAGAAATATTTTATTGGGAACAAAGTTGCAACTTTGATATAAATAACTGTTAAACCGTTTTAAATGCTCTACATTGTTTATAAAGGGGGAAAAACAACCTAAATAAATATAAATAAAATTATTGATGTCAAAAAAATAATTCTTTATTAGAAATTGTTGATACAACAACGCTTCTAATGCTTCTTTACCTATTGGCCGTCGATCTACAAGCAAACTAGTTATGTCAGAACCTTAAACCCAAGAAGTAGTTTTAGTAGTTTTAACTTATTGTTAGTAGTTTGTTGCATATTGAGTTGGATGCTTGATAATGACTCGTCGAAGGTACTAATTTGATGAATTTGAACATTAGTTGATCTTCTTATTTAATTTATTTGTGTACTAATTATGAAGAAAATAATGTTTTCCTTAATTTTACTTGAACAATGTTATAAAACTGATCTAATACTTTAACTTGCCGATGTTTGATTCGAATAAACATGACTCAATGCAGTTTCTGGTTCTTATAATTTATAAATAATTACTAAGGATTATAAACTAATTGAGGCTTTGTTTATATCTCACGCTCCATCTACAGAACTATTCCTTTAATCATCCTCACGTTCATCTTCACCCCCTTTTGGCTTTCACTACCGGTATGGTTCGGACGTAGGAAACAAGCCCCTAAATACGTTGCTCTTTTGCTATGTGTAACATATTTTAAGAGCATCGAGAATCTTCACGTTTGAATTGATTTAATTCAGTTCAACCTTTATTCACTGATGTCGTCATTCTATCCTGCTGTTTACAGAAACAATTATATTGGGCATTCCGATACATACCCTGTCTCTTTGCTAAAGCGGGCTGGTTTAGGTAGTCTATGGATGAACCAGACGAGGAAAGCTTGGTTCCTTGTCCCTTCTCCCTTTTGAAAGACCTTCTGTCTTTATTAGAGTCACGCGCCGGGTGTTTTGAGAACACAAAGCTCTGGAACTGCTGAGTTACGCACCTTGCACTTTTTCCTTGGGTCTAAGACCGCCAAAGAAGTGTAGTGACATGGAGGTACCGTTTTGGCATCAAGTTCTGGAGGCGATCGTTTTAGCTTCAAATTTAAAAGCAGGACGAAACCGTCCAATGCCCCCTTTAAGATTAGGAAGGGAAAGAGATAATGCGCTGGGTAGAGCGGAGGCGGAGCTCTGTTCCTGTATCCCCTCAAAATAACACTTAGATATGAATAAAATCCTTGTTTTCCTTGTTTTATGTAAATTTAGCGTTCAAGTTTTATATTATTGTTTTATTACCTCTTGTTGCGATTGTTTTAGCGAATGACCTTCAACTAGTTGTTACCTAGCATTAATGTTCAGTATGTATTGTATTTTGAACTCTAATTTCTATCTCCTTAGGTATTCTGTAATCACTAAACTTCTAGAAAACTTGTTCTTCTCTTAAAAGAATCTGGAATGGTTACTACGCTGGGTCCTAATAAACTACTAGACATCACGAGCCAATAATATTCAAACTTTCAAATATTTACAAAATCACATAATAATCTTTAGAGCTTCTTTAACGTCGGTTTGAGACAATGTCTAAAATGATGATTTTAAGCGTTTTATTACGTTTACGGGTCGGATCGTTACATCTTGAAACTTACATTCCTCAAGAAAGAATACAGAACTTAGATAAATCAACAACGATAGACATGTCGATCAATACACAGAGCTGTTTATTATTAAAATACTTTACTATAATATAAACAACATAACACGGCAAAAATGTTTTCATTACATACAAATATGAACACAAGAAAAACTATCTGCTGAAATAAACACTCAATTCCTATTTGTATTTTGTACGTCTCATGTTTCCTGTCGACTGTCACTAAAAAGCACAGAGTAATAATAATACCTACAAATAACAATACAAGTAACTTTCAAAGACAACGTCGTTAAAATTAATTTTTATTTCGTGTCAAATGTCTCCACAACTTCCTTTCTCTACAAAGACTAATCTTTTATCCGTCATCTTGCAAAAAAACTGGTCTTTTTGATGGATTTTCCTCTACGAACTTGTTTATCATTATCAACAACAAAATACAATAATTATGATGTTCGCTGTTTCCTTTTCCATGGCATTTATATATTATTTTATTATTTGTTAGATTATATCGTGCCGTACTAGAGCACCAGCATTAGAACCGCCTAGACCAGTTGCAATGTTAAATAGTGTATATTTTAGCGAATTATTGGAATTACGATGAGGATCGCAATGTTAATTACCCGTAGCTAGAAGATGCTCCGAAGGGGAATAATCATCGTTGAACACATAAAACGAACATTTTTACGGCAATAAAAATCCCATTGACCTGCCAGGTATTGGCATCCCAGCCCTGTATATTTCGATTTCGTTTTCCCTTAATCTTATTTGTACCTGAAAGTGTATTATTTATGCTTACCCACATAATGCCAACTTGATATTCAAACTGTTGTTGCTGTTTTGTTTTTAC
Organism: Carcina quercana; assembly: GCA_910589575.2. Classification (NCBI taxonomy): domain Eukaryota; kingdom Metazoa; phylum Arthropoda; class Insecta; order Lepidoptera; family Depressariidae; genus Carcina; species Carcina quercana. The sequence goes on along the minus strand of OU342429.1, from coordinate 283,201 downwards.
CTTATTCTAAGTTCAGTAAATTATTACAGAATTGTAAACTATCTTCTATATATTTAAATTTCATTCAATTCCCGCTTTAATAGATTTGTATTATTACTCATCATTATTACTTGTTATGTATCGAACACTGTTTATAATTCGTATGAGATACGTCGTGATCAAGAGAACTAAGTCGTTATTGAACAGTTAAACTACTGATATTATATTAAGAACCAATACAATACTATGTTTATTTCTTAAATTGCAATAGTTGAATGTTTGCCTCACTTTGTAAGACATGATTAAACAATTATGCGCTAATTGTTACTATTAGCGACAAATCGCTGTCAACTATTGTCACATATACAATGCGCTCCAGGAAATTATAATTGTAATACTCCGTTAATGTAGTGATTGTTAATGTAAATATTGCAAGGATATGCCTGCGCTATTGCTTTATAAATTAATTGTATTGTATTTTTATTGGCACGCATTTATGTTTGAATTTAATTTTAATTTCATTGCTAGCTTTTAGGGGATTCAAACTCTGGATTTGTAACCTGTAATTGTCAATCATACGCATTCACCGCTCGATCACGATGCTTCTGCCCGAGCGTGCGATATTAGTGACCATATTTTGGTTGCGAAAGAAAACTGCACGAAAACACGAAAACTCGTGTTCTCCAAGACAAAAGTCTAAACCCATTTTTCAATATATCAATCTAATCTATTCCATCTATTTCTTCAGCTTAACAACTCTGGAACTGTTAGATTATGTTCACAATTTATTTTTGCAGTGTTATTCTTTATACACGGAAGATGTTCCCTTCTGCCAGGCCAATACTGGTCAATACTGGTCACCTGGACTAATGACGATATTTGAAGAAGAAAAAAGTTTAGTTTTAACATCATTACATTTTGCATTCAACTTTCTTGTCGTCCTTGACAGCTTTCCTGCAACTCTTTGAGGAAAGGCAAATGCAAAAAAATCTTAAATATCAATTCAACAGTGACGTCACGAATCTAAACGTCATCATGCTTTGTAGAGAAATGCGAATATTACCAGCAGACTTTCCATTGGCCATATCTCTAGTGACTGACATCTACCTGGTCGACCCGAGTACGCAGGTGCTCATAACAATACAACACAAGTTGGCACGAGGCGCGGCGCGGGCGCAGCCGTGGTGTGAATACATAACTCCAGCTCTGCAAACAATGACGATGTCCGGCGCGGAGGGTATTGCGCGCAAATTCACGATTCTCTCTTACGAACCGTACGAAAACAAAGGGTATCGGAATATTTACGCCCTCGTGTTTGCAATGCAGCGTTCATCATCATCGGCTCGCAGTGTTACCTTTTTGAACGTAGCGATAAACAATAGCAATCAACAGTTCGAAGCTTAACCACATACCTATGAACAATATTGGCTTACCAATTCGAGGCCTTTGTTCTGCAGTTTCCCCCTAATGGTAACTTTAATGGTGATTCAATTTGTCTATATTTAACCATTGACGATGGGATCGACAGGCAACAGTTGAATTGATATCTAGTAATATCATGTTACGGATAATGAGTTTGCACCTGGTCTTAACCTCACATGATGGTAACTGATGATAATGTAGTCGGATGAAAGCGTTCTCGCTCAGAAGCCTCAAGTTAATGAGGCGGTGGTTCTGCTACGTTTGATACTAGAACACAACAGTGCTATTTAAACTTAGGTAACATGGTAGTAGAGATACAGACATTGATATTGCCCTAACATCAACCAAAGGCGGAGTCCAAGTGTTTCCAGCAGGTCACGAAGGCGGAGTGCTGAATGATGTGTTCATTAGAATCATGAATATGAACGAACGCGATATACAATTAAATTAATTTAAATTTGTAACAATGTAGCGATGTATGCCAGGGATGACGCATTCATTAAGTCTTAAGTTCATTATTAGTAATTGTACAGTAACAGTACATGTGAAACTCAACCAAATCACGTATTTGTTGTATACTATCGACTTTGTTTTACAACACGTTATGTGTGATGCCTTAAAACCGAAGGCATTTTATTATTCAGTCTGAGACTCTTGTGTCGTCACTAAGGCATCAAAATACCTCACGACAAATCTATTACGTTATGTTTAAATTTTCAAACTTATGGTGCAGTTGCTGAAATCCACTGGTATAGGTGAATCAGTCATAGACCGCAGCTTCTAACGAACTTTCGACAGAGTGAGTTGGTGATCGCAATTGATGGCCACCATGCCAGTATACGCGGGTGGACTCTACTAGTCCATAAGTTTCCCTCACTTAGTCGCCTAACACGACATCCGATGTGGATATCTCTGCTAGACCTCGGGTGCGTGCAGCATGTCTCACTACACATTCTAGTGCAATCCGCAGCCTTCCTGTCACCTGTGCGCAGACAATGGAGAACGACGCGCATGCGCACCGCCTGCGGACAAGGTGTTCGCGGAACTCACGCGCAAACGAGAATTCGGAATTGGAACCGTGGATGAATTCCACATGAAGCCGTGCCCTGGCCTGGCTGTCTACATAGAAGTGCATAAGCAACTGCACACAACTATTGAATATATGCGATTGAACATATCGTTCAGTACTCGTAATTTATTTGAATGCGCAATAAGATTAAATGTAGAACTGCGGTGTATGAAAGACTTGTCATATGATGTTATTGTATGGTTTACAATAAGAGAACTGCCGAGAATCTGTCTTGATCGTAAATTGCGTGATTGGGCGTTAGAAAAACGTTTCTATTCAGTTGAAAAATTCCTGAGAGCAGATAGCATATAAAAATAAAAACAATTTAATTCATTCAGTGTTCAAGTAATATGCACAGTTCTGTAAACAGTCTCACAGATAAAAATCATGTTGCCTCTGAAGGTGCAACATGAGACACTTCTCGCTGTCATCACATATCTACCATGTTCAATGCAAATATACTCATTTTTATTAGCATGGAAAAGGACAGCAGCCTACATTTTATTTGTGATACTTTCCACACAGGCTAAGTCACGGGCAAAACACTAGTTTCTATATAAATGTCCCTTTCAGTGACAATTACAACTGTAGCTGTTACTCACTGAACTACTTCAATGCTGGACGCGGCATTGAGTGCTCAAGCTCATATTATTTTTAACGTATTTTCCTTTTGATCACAATAATAGCATTGTTCGTTTAGGGTCATTGTGACAATAATAATACCTTTAGCAATATATTCAATAATTATACAGTTGATAAATAATAATTGTAGAGTTGCAGAGACCTTGCTCGGGGACTGCCAACTCTAACACCCGCCGTAATTGACATTCAGTGTACCGTATGCTTTATTTCTGTTGTTTTTCTAATTTAATTGTATCAGTATTGCTTTGGTAATACTACAATCTTCAATTTCCACCGAGATGAGTAGTAATCGACCTCTTTTTTCAGTATTTGTATTCGTTCATTTAATTGTATTTCAACAACCAATTACAATAACAAACGATAATTACTTACGTTATTAATCAACTTTACCACAAACATACAAACGATAAAGTTGTATATGATATGACGGCCGTGAGGTTTTTTCTTTAGGATCGACTCATATCATCCCGAGGGTGTCATAAAAGGCAACTAAGGAAAAATTTCAATAGGATGTGCACCAGCTTCCTACGGAAACAACATCTTACTGCGATCACCAAGTCAATTCGATGTTTGCTGTCTATAGTAAAGGGTCGTGTCCAACAGTGGACAATTCACCTCATGATGAATGACATGTTCAATCAGCCGCAGAATTTGATTGAATTAATAATTATAAATTCTTTATTTCAGATATACATCCACCTATAAAAAATAAAAAACTACTCTAAAATAAGAGAAGCATATAATGCTAATCTTTCTTATTGTCATTGTTGTATTATCAAACCGATCATACATTTTTAAAATACTTTTTCGTCTCGTTTTAACAACAGCGGTGTTTAAGTCTTTTATTTTGTCATTGAAAACACGTAAATGTACGCTGAGTACAATACGATATACCCTCATTGATGAAGTTGCGATTGTGAAACAGTTTTGGCAATGGTGTATACTGCATGACATCATGCATCAGGCTTCGCTTTACGTTCAACATTACAATTCATAAACCGTGATGAATGAATAATTATTTTTTGGCAAATTCTTATAATTCTGCCGGAACTCGTAAGGGATGAAATATCCACCACGTGTGTCCATACAGAAGCTTACCACGAGGCACGCCACAATGACCCGAGCCTTGTTCGAGGATCGTCCTGCTAAATGTTTCTCGGTGCGTGGTCGCGAGAGTCCTGTAGGGCCATCGGTGACTGCTGTTATTAGTTTCTCAAGTGACTCGCCGAGCTATGTCGGTCTTCTACGGATTTCCTCATCCCGGGTTTGGTCACGTAGGGAACCTCTGCATAATTGTCTATCTATACACATTCTACCTCACGTTTGTATGTTTCAAGCAAATTTGGAAATGACTGGACCGATATTGATATAGTTTTCATGACTTTATTTATAGTTTATCTAAATAAAATTGATTAGATGTATGCAAAGTGGCCGCGCCAGCTCGTGTATCCATCCATACTAATATTATGAATGCGATAGTGAATTTTTTGTCCTTCCCAGAATTACTTAATTTTATCCTAGGATAGTATTTCCTGTTTTTATTGATTGTCATTTGCCGAGTTCGTGTGTCCTTGTTCAGCGCGCGCAGGTTGCACCGTATCGAGATGGTGCGCTATAATAAGTGAATCGGGTGCGCGTGCGCGGTCGAGTCCGTCAGCAACAACGCGTCGAGAGTATTCGTTCCTGCCTGCACTGTATGTATGTACTTCTATACATGTATGAGTTACACAAATATACATTAAACAAAGCTCGCACAATGTGATCCGTGATTGCGATCTATATACATTTGCTAATTAATTAGCGGTCGGCGGCGCACGTCCGCACTCACCGCGCGTGCCGTTGCTACGACCCGCTACGTACGACTGTTGACCGACGTGCGTGTGTGTGTGAGTGCGGGGGTGTGTGTGTTACATAGTGTTAGGGTTATTATATGACGTCAGCAAGGGGGATGAAAGCCTCTTGTAGATGCAGGTATATGCCGTGTGATACCGCCTTTGTAATACGATGGTGCCATGAAGGAACACATCGTGAGGAAACTAGCACACTCCTGAGAAGAAATTAAAAGGTGTGTGTGAAGTCTACCAAGCCGCAGTGGGCCCGCGTGGTAGACTACGGCCCACACATTCTCTGTAGGAGCGAAGGCCTGAGCCCCTGCAGTGGTGAATATGGCTGTTGATGACAAACACCCACGCACGCACGCTTGGCAGGCGACCAGCTCATTAGTTGCTGACTCCCCAGAGCCTGCAGTAACTGCACTGCACTGTACATGGTCAGCGGGCATGTGTGTGGTTCTGCACTAAACAGGAGGGCACGTAACACCCCCGGGACAATCATTTGTGTCTCCAATATTGATTGGTTTGACGTAATTGACATTACGATGCAGTAAGTCCATGTCCAGCATCGTAATGACCCGCGGCGAGTACACTCGCGGACAGCAAACACGAGAACTACGTGTCCACTGTGCATTAGTGTATAATATATCAACTAATGCGTCTATGAGTGAGACATGGTGGGAGCTGCGCCGCGGGGACATCTTTATTCTTACCAGTTCTACTTTTATTACTTCCACGAGAATGAGTTCTTCCTTGTGTCAGTAAATATAATAACCTATTGAATGACTTTGTCTCCACTGTTGCTCCTGGATCGCCATGTCAGAATGTTAATGCTGTTGTAGATGTCATTGACACTCTGACATTGAAATTTAGCATACCAACCCATAGAGACACGAGACAGCGTGTGTATAATATACCGCATACACTACAAACGGGATGACTTGGGGCCAACCTGTCACACAGCTGATACTGAAATAAACCTCAAAAACCATCTCGAGTGTTATTCTGAGATATGACGTAAAGTATGTAATCTGATGAGGTTGAGCCCATGTGTGCTGACTCACCGCAGCCCGCATCTGTGTATAAAGATTCGACATTATATATAACGAGGAGGTAAACTCCACATTACCGCCTCTTATGTCATTAATTATGTATTTATATTTGTGTAGCACGCGGTTATAATTACTCCCCGCTTAGTTTTAATTAGCTTCTAACTGCAAGCTGGATGTGCATTCTTACGCACGACGCGACGGCGCCGGCGCCGGCAATTTCTAAAGTTTTAATTCACTTCTGTTTTATAAATTTATAAATTTAGTCAAACCGTTATAAAGCGGCGGTTGGTGACGCGGACGTTGGAAGCTTCCAAATGGACGTTTAAAAAATTTCTTTGTTACGAAAACGTTTAAAAAGACATACATACAATTTGATAAAATGGCTCCCAAAAGAACGAAAATAATTCGGTAATCTGCCGCCTAAAATCAGTTCTGTATATGTCAATACACATTACACATATCAAGTTGACATGAAGAAGATATGTTCAAGTCTCAATGTAGGGGACGAAACGTTTCAAACGAATGTCTGTCATTTTTGTCGTCAAGTGTCCGGTGCATGTCTCGTCCATCAGTTGCACGCTTGCACATCAGCCGGTGACGTCATGCTCGACGCTAGCGGAATATGAATCGAGTCGATTTCTGGAACTGCGCCACAGCTGCGCCTGCGTCGATCCCCGGTCCTCGATAGGCTTGTGTTACGGCACATTTATATGTCCATGTTTCACACTTTTGACCTACTTCAAAAAAGGAGGAGGTTCTTAATTCGACGCGTATGTTTTTTGTGTGTGTTACGCGATAACTCCGTCAATAGTCAACCGATATTGATATTTGTTTGTTTGCGGATCCATATAAATTTTATCGAAATCGATGGATCGCTCTTTCGAGAAAATCAACAAAAACCAAATTTTTAAGGCAATTGAAGTCGATTTTTAGTTCTTTTTGAACGCGTTAATTATTGTGTCGAAGGTCTCGACCTCAGTGAGTAAGTGTGCCAGGTCAAGGTACGGCATGCTGCGACCTCCGGCCCAACACACTTTATCAACTTGAAACCGTCCCCCTTGTGGAACTGGAGCACCACTGAAGCGATCGATGTGTCGCGCGAACAGAGCCGCGGGCCGGCGACTAGCTGTCACTAACTTAAAAGTATGTACAGCTTCAATGGGATATTGATTGTCAACTATAAACGGTTCTGTGCATACTGCGTCGGTAGTAATTTCTTGATCCATTGTTAGACAACATTTATTAATACAACAACAACCGTTACGATACCACGCACTGGAAAACGTGTACGGGACCGTCCCTCTACTATAGGCGCGACCTGGCCAAGGTCGCGGGGAGCTGCTGGATGCGAGCGGCTCGGACCGGTTCGTTATTGTGTCACACTCGTACCACGGGGGAGCCCATCCCAGCTAATGATGATGAAATACCTCAAATGAAAAAAAATGATACTCACCTAACATACTCGTATAGATAGGTATACACGAAGAATATTTTTTCCAATTTGTTTCCTTATCGAAGATAGAAGTAGGTAAATTCATATCACAGTTAAGTTCTTTCCTTAAGGAAAAGTCAGCCGACGCACTCGTTTAGACATGTCTATTTGTAAGGTGTGGCTCTCGCAGCGGACCACCTGCGTCGGTGGTAGGTAGGATGTTGGTGGTAGACACTTGCACTGATTATGTCACGTTTCAGATGCATAAGTTCACCGTTTACAGTTAGTGACTTACAGGAAAATGCTGGAAGACATACGGTGGCTGTATTGTGAGTCCAAACCTCACGATATATCACTCGAGACAGATTTAAATGAAATGTATTAATTACGAATTTTTTCATATTATTGTTTGTGAGAGTTATGATCTTAAAAGTGAATCCTAGGTTACGATTAGACCGTTAGTGTGAATTATTGTGAGTACCAAAACACCAGATGTCGAGGGAATCCCCGAGAACAACTTCCACGTGCCATACAATAAAAATAAACTAATACCCTCGATGTATCTGCATGGCTGGACGCGATGGGCTTCCCTGATCGTTTTCCTCGATCTGCACACAGAATAACATCTCCGATATTTTACTATTAAAGTGATAACCGAGTATTGACGAGGAGGTCAGTTACTCGCTGTTTATTTGATATAGCGAGTGTTATGTCGACGAACGGACTGTACAAACAGTCTGCGAACACAACACTACAACAATAGCTTGATTAACTATATCGACTGTATTACATAACTGATATTTCTCGCACAATGGAAGAGCTCAGTTCTGAAGACGGTTGGAGTCTATTGTCCTAGGTACGACGACGTAGAATGAGTCCGCTTGGTTTTCATTATAAAATATAGACGTTGAGATCGACCGTGCTTGAGCATGGTCCTTAGACTTAACGCAGAAGTTCAATAGATAGATATTTATGTCAATTGAAAAATCTAATACTTATGTTGAATACCTTGTTGTGGAGTCGACTGAGATAAGATCAAACTTCAAATAATAACAACAAATACATATAACATTTGAATGTTTTAGGTTGTTAATAAAAGAAAGAACAGAGTAGAGGTAGGTGATTTTGTAAACTGATATTGTTTGTCTCTTTTCAATGTCGAGTTGAAGGCATGTCGATTTTTCAACAAAACTATTTTATTTCTGAAAAGTTTAATGTTTCAAAGCGAGCGTTGGAACACGAGCTGCTGGGAGCGGGGACTCAGGAGCCGGCGCAGTTGGTGCAATTTCTTTGACCGTTATTTATTGACCCGGGGAACAGAGGTGCGTCGCTGCGCACATAGTTCTCGTTACATGGACACTGGAGCCCTCTTAGAGAGCAACGCCCACGCACGGGTACCGGAGCCCTCCGACACGAATCCGTGCTCGACGCTCGATTTCCCGCGTGTCCTATAGTTTATATTAACTGGAGACATGTCAGTAATAATTCTATTTATTTATGTTAAAAAGTATTGTACAGACCAATCTCATCTGATTGATGCGAACGGTGCTCGTTGACCTAATAGGTTCTTTGAAGACGCCTTGATTGAATTTGCAGCGAACACACAAAAAGGCTTTACGAAGGAAACGATACCTTAAAGCTATAGCAATGCCAACTATGTCAGTCATGTAACTATGTATCAAAACATTAATTTATGTAGCACTAAAGTTTCCTCGATGCTATTTTCTTTCAGACGACGATACCTCGCCCTAAATCAAACCCGCCATGACGGATCGTCATTCGTCATCAGACACTGATTAGATAGAGAGGGGACACTCTGTCCGACTCGACACAATCGGACACGCGCGCGCGGCTATCGGACGCGACCCGGCTGACGTGACGTATCGGACATACACCTGCGTTGTTTACTTGGTCACGTACGAATCACTCGTGACCCACATCTAAAACAGCAGATATGTCGGTGGCAGGCGGTCGGGCGGGCGGAAAGGTGTTCCTTGATAAGACTTGCGTTTGACACAGGCCCACGCGGGCAGGACGGTACCCGCGTATTCAGAAATATCCTAAATATATAGCTTATTTAAAGAGTGAAATGATTTGTGACGGGCGGTATTATGCTCTCGTACGAAGAATTAAAGATATCATAATAGCATTACCGGTATATCTCATTATTTATGCGTCAGTGCGGCCATCCTTCCCGACACCATTCTTGTAGTCAAGTAACATCGAGTGAGATGGAGGCTGAGGACACCCAGGGTGAACTTGGCAGTAATTTGTTGCGCAGTGAACTGGAAAGCTTAATATTATCTATTAATAGAGAGTTGTTTGTCAATAGTTTGCAAGTCAATCTGCGCGCTCTGCCGCAGGCCTCGTCGTTGTCCTGGCAACGTGACGGAAGTAATGGAATTGTGAACTTTATCGAAAGCAACACTACAGTATACATATAGAACTGTACCGTTTAGTAGAAACATCACAAGTATTTACAGATATTCGCATTTCGTATTACGATAAGAAAAACCACTGCGATGCTTAGATTACCTTGCAGATATTGTATTATATATACAGAAGTTGCAAGTCCCTCGACTGGCACGTAGCTCCAGGCCGGCCCCGCGCGCCCCTCCCACTCCTGGTACTTTGATGGAAGAGTTTTATTGACTTTGAAACTACGAGTACCTCCCGCAACAGAAAGTTGAGCACTCGACTTGTATGTAGAAAAACTCGTCTAGATACTACGCAGGCACTAACGGTAATGGTAGTACATAGATACAGACGGTGTTATAGATAGTCAGTGTCTTACATTAATAAACTACGCTCCCCTGAGCGATAGATAAAAGCTCATTTGGCATTAACCTGCATCTGTCAGTCTATCCTGCTCGCACACTAAATATGCGGAGTCTAAAAGAAGAGTGCTGCATTTTATTAGTACGTCGATGTATACCTGATTTCTAGACAAAATTCAGGTAACATGATTACAGTACGCGTCCTATCATGTCATACTATAATCTAAGGTTATATAGCATAAGTTCACTGCTGAACATAAGATCTGATCTGACCTAGACCTGACGTGTCTATACATGGGTATGTGTATAACCAATTAAGAGATATTTATCATTTACCTTCGTCAAGCAATACGAGGAATGGATAAGTTTTGCCTGCTTAAAGCTACTCGTACCAATATGCATTAACAAGTCAATGCATTCAAAAAGAACTGGAAACCGACTTCAACTGCCCTAACAGTCTACTTTTACTAAGGCACATTTAAGATTTATATAGTTTTAGAACAAGACCAAATTGAAGTGGGACCACACGAAAAGCACCACTTTTCAAATAAAAAATCATCCAAATCGGTTCACCCAGTCAAAAGTTCTGAGGTAACAAACATATATTTTAAAAAACATACCCGTCGAATTGTTAACCTTCTCCTTTTTTGAAGTCGGTAAACAAGTTGAATAAGTTTGAAAATAAGGACATAAAGAAAAGCCAATTCGTGTTAAATGCTGAAAATATACTGTAACTAGTTCGCCAACAGAGACCTTCACTATTCGTGTGGTGCATCTTTTTGAGGTTCGCCTTGGAATCCTCTTCAACCGTAATAATGAGGACCATCAGGTACTCCAGAGAAGTACTTGATCTCGGTGCGAGTGACGTGTGGCGCGGTGGATGCGCGCGCCGAGCGAGACAACAATATGTCGTCCACCTGGCGCAGGATCTCTTTATGTAGCCGCTGTCTGTCCAGCTTGAACACGGACACGAAGCTTGCCAGCTGGGGGGGCCACGTGGTGGGGTGAGGGGGGGCACTCGCACCCGGGGAGGAGGAAGGCTCCTGTCGCATCACAACTCTATGTAGGAGGTGCTGATGTGGTCGGTGAAATGGTTCTGAGGCAGTTTTGAAAGTTTAGGGCCTTTAATATACTATGAATTGAATTGAAGGTTTCGTCTGAGAGTATCCAAAACTTTCGGGCACAATACATTAGCAAACCAAAATAACCAATTTTGTAATGAGGAGGCACTTGAAGAGACAGAAGTGTTAAGGAAATAACAAAATTAATTATTTATATATTTAATACCCCATCAATCCCCCATGTACAGATATACAGGCACTAGTATACGGAGGTTGTGTTTTGGACGCGGTAGAAGACCCGTCGCTGGGGCCCGAGCACTTTGACCAGTTTATCGAGCGGGCTGTCGCGCGCGCCGCCGCACACTGTGCACTGAAAGAGATCCTTCATCACCACGATGATGCAACCCTTCTACCGAAGTGGGATATGAACATACATATGTACACGTTATCTCTAATTGGATTGTATTCTCGAGAGATTTTCTGAACTCTTTCATCATCAATTGCTGTGATTATTACATGAGCAGCGCTTCCCGATATAAGCGCCATTACAACGGCCTGTTTATTGTTAATTTACTTATACTATAGATAATTATGTCACAGTGAAATTACTTGATAAGTTTATTGAAGTAACTTACACAGTTGACGACGATAATGATCATGTTAACAAGCAGCAAGTTATATAACACCTGACCGAGGAACTTCATGATTCACAGCTCGGATGGCTGAAAATGATGCCCCCCAGTTCCCCTAACAAATAATCCCAAACGAATGAAAATATTGAAATGAATTCACGCGCGGATATCAGATTCGATTACGAAAGCTATTTGAGTTTATTGCTTTGTTTTCGTTACGCTTTATTAAAATGAACCGTCATATAGATTTTTCAATGGGTTGCATAGCTTTCACCCAGTTATTCATGGAACGTGTTTCTGTATTGCCTCGTTTTGTTTAAATTCACCAACCCAACCACATTGGAATTGGAAATAGATGATATTTAAGGAGAGAGGAGAGAGAATGCATCCTCTCTTCCACAGCGGCAAAACCACTTCAAAATGAAATGATCTACACTAGTTTCGAAACTCTAAAACCGTCTGGATTTGTTTTATTATAATGCGATATTTAAATAATCTGGAATTATATATTTGTTAACAAATGTCAAACATTAATTCTAGCAGCTGTATCTTTAGCGGGCTCGTTTAAACAAATGCTTTACTTTCGTTCCAACGTCTTCAACTCTTTTAATTTTCTTCTGAACGAGGGCCTAAAAGAAGCTGTATCAGCTGTCGTTCATGAGTGGCTCCTTCTGAACGCACCACTGATGCCACCACGCTCAGTGCTAGCTTCTCAGTTCTAACGCTATCTGTCGTACAGCTGTCGATCTGATATAACATTCTTATTTATTTGCTTTTCACTCTTCATTTAATCGTTTGTGAGGTTTTGTATGTTCATACTGTACATAGATCGACGCTTGTCCACGATCTCACCTGTTGGTGAGCGACGATGTGGCCTACGATGGTGCGCGTTGATCTAGAAGTGCCTGCGACTATGTTCGACTAACCTCACGAGATGCTGACGATGAGGGTGAACAATGAAGATTATCTAGAAATAGTTCCTGAAGCTATGAAGAACAAATTCGTAGCGCTTTGTAGAGACAGCAAAAAAATCTATGGCTGCTAGAGTTTGATTAATTAATTTTATCAAAATATCCCGCCTTGAATACACGTAGGGTTATTGTTTCATTGGACTCGTACAAAAACATTGAATGTTTTTCCGTAACTCTGATAATGCTTCCAGAATTATTCATCAATATGACACGGTTATTGTAATTTGTCGCTGCCTTACGTGATACCGATATTCTTTACAAACTCAGTATGATTAATACCGAAGGGCGTTACGTGAGAACAAATAAAGGAGAGTGTGTAGTGATTGAATGAAACTAAACTACTCCATCACTGTATTTTATTGCATTTAGCACAACCAGGTTTTTTAGTGGAAGTGTGGAAGATTCTCTTGAGTTGTCTCAGGAAGTCCTTGTCCTCGACGAGATGTTCAGACCTGATCTGTCGCAACACCTCCACGATCTGAGGCGCAAGGGTGGTCTTGAGGTGGCGAGGCTTGTCGCCTACCACCAGATTTAAGTTGACGTTATCGTGCGAGCGGTGCCCCTGTCAATACAACTGGCGATCATTCGAGGTACTATGAAGTCTAAACGGCCCGAGCTAGTGGTTTGATGGTTGAAGTTGATGAAGGAGATTGAGTTGTGAGTCAAGGGATGCGATGCTGATGAGTGAACAGCCAGGCCACGCGGGATTCATTGTGTACGAATGCACGGACCGGCATGTAAACTTGAGGGACTGGATCATCGTCTTCAGGGGTTGGAAACACGATCCCGCGGTATTGGTGAAACATTGCAGAACAACCGTTAGAGTTCTCCGCGTATGGATTTAATTGTGATGTTTCATGATAGCCCAATTTACATCGGCCATGCCAACACCTGCTATTCGGATCGTGACCGGCGGGCGGCGGCGGGCGCTGCTCTACAGTGTGAAGAGAAGAGAACAGAAGAGAAGAGGCGACTGAGATAGAATTCTCATTTCGAATGAATGAAGTGTGATATAACATGTGATACTCACTGCCGATCCACACTAAAATATTATAAGTACGAGTAAAGTAAAACTAAATTAAACTTAACGGAAACTTATGTAAATGACTCTACAAAATTAGTAGATGTAGATAAATGGTGCTAACAGAATCCTTGAGTTGATGGGGAACTAGCTATACTGTATGTTCTGCTTGTGATAAGGGATATAACCACAAATGGCCGCCGGCCATGGGGTGATCGAGGTCAACTTATGGTAAGTATATGTATGGTGTTAGCACATATATAGGTTTCTACCTCGTCTGTGTTAGAACAGTTCCTACCACCAATCAGTAAAGTAAAACAAGTGCTTGACCACTATTTTACTGAAGACGGGACTCTATGAGATTGATTTATTATAATCATATCTCATGGAACATATGGCGCGTCATGACCGAACGAATGGCCAAATGAGTTCAAATATCAAGTAAACATAGAATCTCTACGAAGTGTGTTTGTTGGCACTAATCCTTGCGTATACAACTGAAAGCTAGATTGTTCAGGACTGAACAGGTATCTCCGAAACTAAAGTAAACCGTCTTTGACCACATTGAGACCAACCGTGAGGAGTTAGACAGTGGTCACGCGTCGACCTCTTGTAATTTCATACAGGAGAAAGTTTGTACCGCAGTATTCGAGTCAGTCATTTTCTCAAGATACCTTGTACTAGCAAGTGATTCGATATGAATGAATAAATAAAGATATTAATTGTTTGCCAGCAGTGTGATAGAGCGTGAAAGAGATGAAAAAGAAACTTACAGCGAAGACCAAGTAGAAGAGGATCGTTGCAATGAGGAAGACAACGACGACCGAATGATACAGAAACGACATGGTTGTGAGGTCGCAAACGTCCACTGTAGCTCGGCGGGAGTCACGAAGAAACACAGCGATAAGGTTTTACGGCTTACGCTTTTTGTTGCCTGACTGTAAAATTTACACAATATTTCCAAAGCATTTTGGCTTCAGATTAGGCTATAAAATGTATTCAACATTCAATTCTACGTAAAACTATGACGTACAAACTGATATCTGCAGTCTACTACAGTAAATCAAGCGCGACTAGAAGCATATAATAATGTATACCGAAACTCTTTTATATTGTATCTTTCACGTGGTTTTATTGTGACTGAAAGATATAGTAGTGTCTACAGCATGCGCTCCCATCACTATTTCCCGCTGAACTATCTATGTGTATGTATGGCTGCACTCCTGCGCATGCTCGAAGACCATGGTACTACGTAGTCGAAAATATTGTATTAAATATTTGTAAGTAAAAACCTGCGTGTAAATGTGCTTTGTTCGCG
The DNA here is from genome assembly GCA_910589575.2 of Carcina quercana. Lineage (NCBI taxonomy): Eukaryota > Metazoa > Arthropoda > Insecta > Lepidoptera > Depressariidae > Carcina > Carcina quercana. The sequence continues at coordinate 267,993 of OU342429.1, read as the reverse complement.
TCTCCCGCACTTCTGGGAAGAGATCGGCTGCCTAGATAAGCTGGCTCCACTTCCTCTCACCCACAATGGATAAAACATGGCTGAGTGCGGAAACCGACCAGACAACAACAACAAAAATGCGCTTGTGGTCGCTACACTGTGTTGCATATCAGGCATCGCTGTTCTTCATCAGGGTTCGAGCGAAAACGAAACAAAAATATAAGAGTTTCATTCAATTGAAATTGTACTATTGTCGATCGTATGTTTCCGTACAGGATATGAGTAATTAACATACGAAAAATCATATTTTTCCCGATTGAATAGTAAAAAAGCTTTTAAAAACCCGGCCAAGCGCGAGAGTATAGAAAATTATAAATAAAAGGCGAGACGAGGTCACCTACAGATGCTCTAGCGGAAATTTAAATTAGATTGAATCGAAACAACGACTGTAATTTAATATATAATAAGCATTATACTTCTCAGATGTATTACTACACTACTCGAATTATTATTGTTGCCACATTTCATGATTCTAGGCCCGCGCGAAGGACCCTATAGGTGTTCATTCCTCGGTGTGAGGGCAATCGTCACAATATGCGACATAAACAGACGTAGCTTTTCAACCCACTTCAAAAAGGAGGAGTTTCTCAATTCAACGGGTATGTTTTTTAGCCTTGTTACCTCAGAACTTTCGACTGGGTGAACCGATTTTGATGATTTTTTTTAATTTGAAAGCTGCTGCTTCCAGCTTCCATTTTGGTCCAGCTCTGACAATGGCATTCGTCTAAATTTGCTGTAGACTTCTAGGGTAGTTGAAGTCGGTTTCTGGTTCTTTTTATTATTTCGTTGATTTAGAACTTTAAGTTTTTTTACAGATTCCAGGCACTGCACACTTAAGTATTTAATACTAATTTCCACTGAGTACTCAAGGTACTCAGTGGAAATTAAGGCGTTCCTGAGAAAAAGGGTATTTACAGACAGACAGACGGTAGCTCCTACAAGGATACCCTTTTTACTTTTGAAATACGAAACCCTAAAACATGAATAATGTTATTATCACTTGTCATTCTAGTATAACACTCCTACTTCCTAGAGCAACGACAATTTCAGAAATATAAAAAAACGTTTCGTTTAAAATACAGGATAGTTTTCCATGGGCCGTCGGAAACAAGTCAACTTCCAAAAATACTAGAAAAACATACGTTTACTACTCACCACAAGCTGCAGTCCGAGGTAACTTAGATCGCGGTAAGCACGAGTGAGCTCCGATGTTCCGCCCAGCGTAGCGCGTGAGCTAGGGCGGGCGGGACGCACCACTGCCGGTCCGCGACTGAAGCTTAACTTGGTGAGCTTGCGTGTCCTCGGCGCAGCGGACAGTCTTCCACGCAGCTAACACGTTAGTACACTAGCTACACGCACTTTAGCTCGCAAATAACTGAAAATTCATTCATCAAGTTTGATTTGTTTAAGTATTGATTGATTTAATGTAATTGTCCTTTAAACACAAATATAGAACACATTATCATTCCATTTATCGTCCATTCATTCCAAAAGTAACAACTAAATTAAGACGATAGATAAAGCTGCAGTGGTTGCAAAATTATGTTTCTAAGTTTTTGTCTCTCGGTCTATGGAACGGCAATCTTATACATGCATTTTTTTCGTTGCTCATTTGAACAAAACAACGACACTTATATATAATTTACCGTAGATATGTAATTAAATTTTTCATTGTATGTAATTAGTAAAGAAAACCCCCGGGAACGTTTTGTCCGAGACTTTTTGTGTCGCAAACTACTTTTTGCGATTTCATATTGTTAATTACTGTACAATCTTTTTGTAGATTCTTATTCTTCAACTGTCTACTGCGAGTATCTCGAGGTAAGGAGAGAACGGTTTCTTCCGCGTGGGAAGCGAATATGTCGTCTGTGCGTTCCACGGTGCGTGCAGTTATGTAAAACAGCTGAGCGATGTGGAGCGGTTTTTCATGATAACTGAACCTGAACACGCGGAATCGAATTAACGTTTTGCATTCATCAATACATCGGTCAATGGGTAGAGTGTTTGTATATCAGCGTGGAATGAAACTTTGGATTGTATTTGCTCTAAAATTAGTCTCACGTAGGTCTGTACAGTACAGCATAAAAATAATAACGCCGTCCAAAATAGAAAGTACTCGTAGTTCGTCACACTTAACGAACAGTGTGACTCGTTGAAAACATGAGTTAAAACTTAAGTAAACTTAAAGTTTAAGTAAAAACAAATATATTAAGTTCCCCTGCCTTGAATTGATTAGGATCACATGCTTTCTTATTTTCTTTCCTTCAACACACTACATACTAAGCTACATAGGATCAAGCAAGAGTGAATGTGACATGGTACAAAAGTTGATACATATTTTTGTGCTCGAGTGTACAAGTAAAATATTTGATTAAATCATAACTTAATAGTTGGGGTAAATGTTTGTGTTATGTAGCCAGCCAGCCAGCCAGCCAGCCAGCCAGCCAGCCAGCCAGCCAGCCAGCCGGTCGTGGCGTTGTGAACACTGTATGTGTATATGTAGTAGCTTGTGACGGAAACACATTATATGAAACTAAAGTACATAGTAATAAGTATTCTAAAGTACAGGAAAACTGATAAAACTATAACTGTTGCTATCCCTTCTCCCTCCCACCTATGTTTTAAAATATTTGATGGACAGTCCTCGATCGATGTGATCAAGTGTGACCATAGCAGCTATTGTTAAATATAAATACAGCAGTAAGTTTAATGGGTATGATTTAAATGGCCAGCTAAATATTGAGGTTTTGATCAGCTCCAGAATGCTCCAAATTTTAGCGATCTTTCCGAATTGATTGTTTCAAGGTGAATTACATATACTCGTAGCTACAGCAAATCAGGAGTTCGTTTTAGCAAAATTTTGTACGCTGTATTTAATTTTAGTTAATTATATATATATATATATATATAATTAACTAAATAAATATATATATATATTATACCTTTACATGTAGTTATCGTACTACAATGTCGGACAAACCTCAACCATAGACAGAGATACCAACACTACGGCTGTGTCGACCTCTGTGACAGGTCATTGTTGCCAACACATATTGTGATGTGAAAATTTAATGAAAATCGATTTTATTAGCCCTTTACTGCGACGTACAGCTTTACTGCCTGAGGGAGGTCATCGCTCCCTCCCTTTCCTTCAAATCGAAGATAGAACGAGAGGGATATGTAGTAAATTTCCATATTAAGAGTCCCATGCATATACGACTTGACAGCAATGTAAATCACTATCGTTTTTGAGAGAAAATGTTGCTTTTTAGGGTTCCATAGCCAAAGGATAACCAACGGGACCCTATTACTGAGACTCCGCTGTCCGTCCGTCCGTGCGAGCAAGCTCTGTACAAACAAACATTGTACTAATGTTCCAAATTTACAGGTCTAACGCATAACTCAGTCTTCGTGAGGTATAGGAGCGGTGCGGGAGGAGGGTGCGTTCGAGAATTTACACATGAATGCATGATACATGCACCCTGTAGTTACTCTGATTTTCAGCTGACGCGGTTTGTACAGATTACAAAGTGCCAGCCGAATGTTATCAAACGATATCAAGTATTAATTTGGAACCATACGTAATTAAAGGAGCACTTTTTTAAATAAGATTTATCGAATTTATCGATACGTGAAGTCAGTAACTATTGACACTGTTATTTTTTCAATGAACAAAAAAACATTATTTATCGTAACAAACTAGTTGAACCACTGACCTTGGCTACCCACCTGTCAAAAGAAGTTAGTATGCAGGAACCGAGTGTTAATGATAGCAGTGTTCAGTAATTAAGATATATAACATCTAGGTATATATAACTACAGTAACTGATAACATCGTGGGAACCGTGAGTTTTTCATCTAGCTCCAAATATAATTAATTCGCTCCGCAAAAACAGTTTACCATAACTGTTTGAACCATGACATCACTTGCATCATAATTATATCAGAGAGCATTGTCTGTCATAGCACATCTCATCATTTATAGCTTCAATGAATAAATATCAATTCGCGAATGTATTGAAAGAGTATCACTCGACTCGCTTGACTTAACGCTCACTTAGTTACATAAATATAATATTGTATAGTTTATAAAAATTTGTCCAACTCACACACTGCAGTACGATGTATAAGTTTGACTGTATCGTTTTCTGTGTTTGTTAGTAAATAAGCCGTCTTATTGTTATTAGCCCCTTTATGCTAACGGAAGAGCGGAAACCTCTACTACAAACTTCAAAGCTTCAAATAGATTTTCGGCCTCCACTACTGATTAATTTTTTGTCTATAAAACATAAACAAAAACTATTTTTATTTTATAACGGATCCAACGGGAAAACGAAGCCGGGGCGGATCACTAGTTTTATATAAATTAAACCATTAGGTTTCCAGGAAGGATACCATGACGGGAGCCTCATTGAAAACTTGATGATTCCAGAATCATCAAACTTCTGTTATATAAATTGTATACGGTTTGAAGAGGAGTCTGCTTGAATGAACAGGTAGGTCACAGGGCTGCTGTCCAGCAGTGGAGTTGTGATAACATTTTGCCGCTATCGGTCGTTTTACCTCGACATGGAAGCGCACCTCGCCTCGTGTCGCCGCACACGAGCGGGGTCGTGTGTCAGGCGCTGGGTGTCCGGTGTCAGGAGTCAGGCTGCAGCTGCGGTCGCGGGGTCGCCGCCCACACCGTGGAGGGACGCGTGACTTGAAGACAGACTGAGACTATCGCATTTTATTATGTTTATGTTAGCAGTTTCGCTATTGCCTTATGTATCAAATAATATAAATTATTTGATACATAAGTATATAAGTGCGGATCGGCGGACTTCACATGCCTGTTCAAGACATGCAGGTTTCCTCACGATGTTTTCCTTCACCGTTAAGCAATCGGATAATGTACTTGAATTGAATAGCAACTTATAGGTACACGGTTAGATTCGAACCCGGAACTCTCAGATTGAAAGTCCGCGCCTTATCCACTGCGCCACCGACGCTTAGATTTACTTCTTGCGCTTGACATTTATAAACTTGCATTTATAAAAGTAGTTGAAAAGTAGGTCATATAAACCACACCATGGGGAGTATATACGAGTACATAAACGAGGCAGAATTACATCTCGTTATGTGGGAGCTGTAGATAATTTATAGGTCACAGTAAAGTGTCGCTTACAACAGTTTACACGACACGCGGGACACCATCGAACTGCAGCACTGCCAGTAACTGTAGCACGCGAGAGAAGCGCTCAACGATGAGATGTGGCGACGTGGCGTCCATTAGCACAGCCAGACACTTCACGTTCCGCTTGTTATCCAGACTTCGTATCCGTCGACACGACAATTGCTAGCGACGTGGAAGAGTCCAGAAGCGACCACACGCCGCGTGGCTAGAGGGTCCGACAGCCGCGTGCGCGTGCGCCGGCGCGCTACACGCCAGTAGCGTTACTCCCGCGCATATTGCAATCTCAAACCGCATCAGGAATTTCGATCACGAGACGAGTGAAGGCGTGAGAAAGTGAGATATATGTCTAATCGTACGTATGATGTTGAAATATTCCTCTTGCGCCAATCCAGCTGGTCAATGTCCCTTGATCCGTGACTCACAGGTGGTGTCTCCCACGCGACGGTTATTTACGTATGACCTGGTTCATTTATAGAATACCTGGTGTTCTGCCGTCACTTGAGGACAGCGAAGAGTGGGAAGACCTGACGCTAGACCACGACGACGGTCCCGCAGACCGACCAGCTCGTCGCTTTATATTCCTCATCAAAGATGGAGTTGAAGTTGATGATAATTTGTTTGGAAAAGGGGCAGTTTTTTGAAAAGAATAATGTGTTTGCTTATGACCTTAATTTTACCTAACGGTCTTTTAAACCTTTTGTTTGTTTGTGAAGTTTTGCGGCACTATCTCTGTGAGCTTTCCTGCTGTGCTAAAAAAAGCACTGTTGTGTTCTGTTAACCAACTGTTTTCCTTTCTTTTTTGTCTTCGTGTAAATTAGTTATGATTTACTTCCTTTAATAAGTTTGCTTCTGGGATAAGAAGACCTTGCACAGTATGTATGCGGTATTGTACTGTTTTAAAACTGTGTGAGGGAGCCACTAGGCTGCGCAGGCGACTCAAAGGGTGTTGTGTGAGTGTGAACATGCTTGTGTGATTCTCTATATTAGTGACAACCATGGATTTTGAGACATGAGGTGACATTAGATTCGTTACAGTACTGAATGCCATTGCACAAATCTATTGACGTCATTTCCTATTGTCTTTTGACATTCGAGTTGCTTTTCTTGTTTCTTTAAAATATCAGCTTGTTGTTTTTACAAGAGCCGTCAGCTATTCTTTGTTCGTAGTTATTTTGGTTACTAGTTGAAATACCTTGTTGAGTTATAAGAATTCTCTTCTTGATTTAAATGAAGATGAGAGCAACATCTTGGTATCCATGACTACTGGGGGAAATGTTTACTGCGAACAACAAAGCAATTATGTTTATTACATTTTACTTCATAAAAATATTTTCCTTGATTTATAAATTGCTTGGAATGACTTTGTATAAGGCGGTATACAGTCGTATGTGATAGGGTACTCAGACGCAGGCCTGCCGCAGTCAACTAGATCATAATGTTACACATGTATTATTCTTATCCTTATTTATGTAACAGTGAACCCTGGCGAAACAACAAACACATGTTGTTCAATCCTAAGACTGCGGGTTCGATTATCTGCGGTGTCTCTGATACTCAATTTAGTTGGTGCCAAGCAATTTTCCTGTGTCCAAATGTCGCTTGCCAAATTTCATCAAGATAGTGTCATCTGTGTAGTTGTGATGATGTAACAAACGGAGCGGGCCGGCAGCGGCGCGTGTCGCACGGCTCTATACTGGTGTAAAATTGAAAACACAATTTTCCTACACTGTAGTACGAAGGCGCGCTTTAATGTTAACAAGAAACGTAAAAATTATATAGTTAAAATGTAATCCCAAATAGATGAAAGAGAGTGCGCTGAGAATACATTGTAAAAAATTTTAATTACATCACAGGCTGATTACAATCGTTAACGATAGTAAAACCATAGTAAAAGCTACGTACGAATACCGACTCCCGCGCAATACAATATCAAGAGTTGACCTGAATTAACACGAGTTGATATAAAAATACATTAATGTATACATGCGAATAAATCTGGCATTGACTGCAAATAGCAAGGAGGGGGACTGCGCCCAACATAGAGCAGGATATCATCACTTGCTGTCGGTGAGGCGGAGGAGGGAAGGTGCGCGTGCGACGCATTGCCGACGCAGTCCACGAACATTATACAACTAGGGGGCGGGCGGGGGAGGGAGCTTTTCGTAGTTCGTAGCATTGATAGCAGTTACGAGATGGTGAGGTACTACGAAATAGTTAAAGTGCTACGACGCGCTTTCTTGATCGTAAATAACACGTGCAACTGCTAGTTTTCGACAGCTACGAGTAGTTCGTATACGTCAGAAATTATCTCCCGCCTCTCTGACAGGCGGGTCATTTAGACATCGTTGTTTTTCTCCAATTAACCTGATACTTGATGATGACTCCTACGACTATAACAATTCCACACAAACAACTTTTCGGCCGCGGAGGGCGTTCAGTCTGTTGACTTATGGAACTGATTAAAATGACATGGCCGCGGTACGTGTAACAGTGGCGACGATCCAGACAACAAGTAAATGCGTTCAAAAAGAACTGGAAACCGACATTAATTGCCCTAAAAGTCTACTTTTTAAGATCGGCAAATTTAAGATTTATTTATATATTTTAGATTAAGATATGATTTATTTATTTTTATAATTATTTATTTATTTATTTTCGGAATACGCCAAGATGCAATTTTCAGAACTTGATCAAATTGAAATGGGACCACACGAGAAGCACCGGCTTTCAAATAAAAGAAGAATCATCCAAATCGGTTCACCCAGGCAAAAGTTCTGAAGTAACAAACATATATATTTCAAAAAAACATACTCGAGCCTCTTCATTTTTTGAAGTCGGTTAAAAATGAATTTTGCTTATTATTCTTTACCAACTTCACAATCACTTGACCACCAGTCTAGAGCGAAATATAAAAATGCTACCATACTTAAATATTCATACTGACAAGAACCATCACACGTATATCACGCACGTGTTGTGATGTGCAGTGCGCGCACCGGTGCGTCAGTCGTCATCACGCATGCCAGACATAACAATCACTGAACACACTGTCGGACTAACCTGAGGTCAGGGCGACAAACAGGTACCGCGTTATTATTGCCCTTGAACATTAACTGAGACAAGATTATTTAATACAGGTTCATAAAACCCGTGAAGCTAAAAAATACTATGGACGTATTCGAAATGCTCGTCATGTATGTACATATCGACATACACGCATAACCCACATTTCCTCTGCAAGGAAATCACACATATTTATCACACGAATGAAATATCTACTTCTTGTCTGTTGTATAGCTGATACCTACGAGTATGTCTTGTATGCTCGACTATTAGTATTCTCTTTGTTGTCCTGTTTATGTTATTATTATTTGTAATTTTCTTGGATGCTATTATTTATTTATATACATATATATTGACTTTAGTTTAAATATTATTTAGGAATTTATGTTACTTATTAGTAAGTATATATAATTGTGAACTTATAGCTGATAAAAAAGCCATATGTGGAGGCTTGTCAATGGCTGTTCGTCATTAATTTTAAGCCACCCTAATAAAAAAAAATAAAAAAAAAATATAGCCGATGTCTTTTCCCGGCCCTCCAACTATCCCTATACAACTCCGTTACAGCAAAAGGACAAACAAACTCACTTTCGCATTTATAATATAAGCATGGTTTTATATTATTATTGATCTTGACCTCTACCGCATACGCGTAACCCTACCTACCTACAGTGCAGGCGCATGGCAGCGCGTGCGGCGACACCTCTAATCCATACTTCCACACTACATACGATACTAAATTGTGTTTTTTCCCTTCCTTTTACGTGGTAACGGAAAGTCAGAATGATTGATGTTTTGTATAGGAATAGTTGAAGGGCCGTTAAAGGACATAGGATACAGTTTCGAAGTTTACGCGGACGAAGTTGTGTGCAAAACGCTAGTTGAGAATAAGTCGCAAATGTCATGCATCAAGCGACCAGTAGTGAGTGCAACCTCCTACGCACCTTACCACTAATGATGCTGACTCACAGGAAGACAACACTTTACTGGCGTGCTCGATCGCGAGGGCTGCACACTCACACGCTCTCTGTGTTAACCGAGCCGCTACTTCACATATAATAACGATCGACTGTTTGTAGTCTCAGGAAGACCAGAAGTTTAGAAGATTGGCTCGTAGACCTGTGGTACCAGTGAACTACGAAACTTGAGACCCGTGTTTCCTTCTATCCCGAGCCCCTCCAGCTCGCAACAGTAGTATGGAAGTGTGTCTTATTGGCTTTAGAATAGAACCACCACATGTCATCCCGCGGATGTCAAGAGGCGACCAAGGTAACACTATTCATTAGATGGGCAGCGGCATCTACCTATGTAACAATAATAACTTACAACCAATCCGCCCGTCAAGCGCGGTGATTACGGCAAATCACTTCATAGGAACATGTGCAACAGTAGACACGATTTGTAGTACGAGCTTCTATCTTCGTAACTGCCCCCGTGGCATAGTGGATACATAGCTGCTCTCTCAGTCTGTAGGTTGCGGGTTATCTCTGATACTCGGTTTGTTTGGTGGCAGAATCGTTCTAAGTCCGCCTCGCTACCTTACACCATGTTACCTAAATCTCCCGACAAACTAGTGGTTATAATTATAGCACCGCTGTGTTCCAGAGCTTCGTTAACTTGACTTCAGAGAGCGCAGTCCATCGAGGTTGTGGTCGAGCGTTTATTTATTTTAAACTGTGACCCGGGTGACTTACTCGTCCTAGCAAGTAAATGAATATAAATAAAACGTCAATTACTATGCAACTGTTTACACACGGCGCGGTCGTGCACGGTGCACGCACGGGTGGCCACGTGACCGACGCGCACACGTGATCCAATAATAACGCGGGAGAGATACAATTATTGACCTCCGCACCGCGCTGCGATCCCTGCGGGGCATGTATTTACATACTGGCTTGCAATTTGCACAGCTTCATGTCCGACTCTCTCACTCTGCCATACAGCGTCATGGGCAAGTCATAGATAAAGTCTACCAAGTATCAGCTAGTAGGGAACAGACTAACAGTGTGTGAGTGAGGAGAGACAGTCGTTCGCGTCTTAGGACTTGACAGTTTCTCTGTGGCCCCCTAGCCAGCTGGTTGAGCTTACGTGATTTACTTAGTACCTACTCTCGCAATATTAAAACCGCAAGACTTCAATGACTTCACATTTATCACACAGCTTTTCGTGTAACAAAAAATAGCTGTGAATTCAACTTTAATTATAACGAGAATAATGAGTCTTTCCACAAAAGTAGGTACGAATATATGAGCATATTTGTAAATGGTTGTACATTTGTCCTAAAGTGGAGTACAGCCTCTTTGCAGTCAATGATGAATGACTGATGAATGAAATGATCATCAGTAGATACCTACATATATATAGCGATTGATGATCATCTGATCTGATTTTAAAGGTTTGTTATTGATTGAAAGCTCGAAAAAATGTAGATTAATGTAGTAATAATTATTAAACGAATTACCACTTTCATTATATTAATATTATTTTAACATCAGTTGAAATGGAGGTGTTGAATAAAGCTCTATAACTCGTTTTGTCCCCTTATGTGCACTAGATTCACAGATTATAAGTTCACTTCTATAACGAAGACCTAATTGACTTCTTGGACAACGAAAGAATCGGCTGGGCGGCGGGCGGCGGGCGGCGGACGGCAGGTGCCGGCGGCGGGTGCCGCGCCGCGGTGCCAGCTCGATGCATGTATTATATCGAGTGCATGCACACCACACCGCAATCAATACCTTGACAACTGGGTATCCATGTCACGGCTACTGATCCGTTTCACCCCACCCGGAGAAAATGTATTGTCTACCAGCACCGTGTCTCACGTAGAAAGTATACCAGCAACTACCTACGTACTAACGATCATTACATTATTCAGTTGTATTCATAGCTCGCCCCGTTCGCCCTCGTTTGAATACTGTAAGCCAGTGTTGGGAAGATATGTACATGTGCCATTTACTGCATCATTTATCCAGTACTTCTAGTATTAGCTAGCGAGCCTCACTAGCTGACACCGACGACGCCTTATGACATCTCTAACTGCCTCATCCTAGTGACTAACGTTGGTCTCAGAAACCAGTTACATTACCAATGATAGGTTTAAGTTCAGTTATATTTAAGTAGTTTGGATAAATAAAGCAGAATTCCGTTAGACCCTTCTTACGACACCCACCGGAGGACATGGGGTGATCAATCATCATCACAAGATTAACTGCAATGTACAGATGACTTTATTTTGATATTAACATGGGGAAACGAGTATCGAAGTCGCTACCACTTTTGCATTCCTTACATATCTACTGCATAGGAACAGTCAGTATGTGATATGTAAAAGTTGGTACACATTTATACTCAAATGTACCTATTCCCATAAACATATGAATTATATAATTAATAGTGTTAGTGCAGCATGTAAATGCAATCTCTGGGTCACCACGGCGCGGGCGTGCAGCGTGCGCCGTGGTGCAGGCACGCTTGTCAAAGTCAATGTAATTCCATGTGATCTTGAACGAGCGAGTAAATAACATAACGATGCATTGTGCGGCAAATTTTAACCATATAACGACCGCACGAGTAGTGGAAAATTCCTCACGTGACACCACCGGCCCGCGCAGTCGATTTTCTTGAGTTTTTCAGTATACATTATGTGTGAAGCGTGACGGTTACTTGATGGTTATGTTATTGTGGTTTAAACATATAATGAGTAGGTACTTAGAGAGCAGTAGGTACCTACCTACGTGTGTATACAACGTGGACAATGTATTCATAGTCCGCTCGGCACACTCCGCCTCTATCAAAGGAGGTTGTGTTTGTGACTGTGGCGACTGCTGCATGCATATAATGTTTAATTGCATGCTGCGTCACGTGTACACACTTTTGTTGATTAAATCACTTGTATTATTTATAACATTCCGTGCCTCTTGAAGAATTCCACTTTCCACTCATTATCATCATCAGCCGGGAAACGTCCACTACTGGGCATAGGCCTTCTTCATGGTACGCCACCACATCGACCGGTCCCGAGCCACCTGCATCCAGCGACTGCCTGCGACTCTTAACCAGCTCGTCGGTCCATCTTCTAGTAGGGGGACGGCCTGGTAGACGTTTCCTGGTACGTGGTCGCCACTCGAGAACCTTTACTCCCCACCGGCTACGGTTTTTCGAGCGATGTGGCCTGCCCATTGTCACTTCAGCTCACTGACTCGTCGAGCTATGTCGGTGACCTTCGTTCGTCTACGGATTTCCTCATTTTCCCACTTTCTACTACATGGACCCAAATTCCAAGGGTTTACAGTAACAGTTGATGAGTTCCTCTATCCGTCATCCGAATAACATACAATCGCAAAACTTCCATTCGATACGAGCCAGAAGTAGGTTGAAATTGAATTGCTAGATTTGTTTACATACACAGCGATTGACTGACTTACATAGTTATATGTGTAGTTAGTTACATACAAGTTGTGCAAGCACGGACGGATGGGTTCCACAGAAACTAGCGTAGACTTCCAGTGAACCATTTATTTGGTTTTCTGTTGTGTCAGGCTATGTAGTAGTTGAGCCCAGCTGTGCGTATTGGTGCATCGATTGTAAACAGTGCAACCCATATGTGAGGCAACAGTTCGTCCAACTGTAACAATAACTAGTGATCATCACGAGCCGGTGATCAACTGCGCAACGCAAGCGGACGCCAGCAAGTGGACAATTACTGTCCTCCACCAACGACGCGGCGTACAAACATCCTGCCCTGCCTGCATGCCACTGACGGAGTGAACACTGCGTACCTACAACCCACATAAAGAGACAGAGAATTCTAGATATCTACAATTTGGCATTTTCAGATAAGTATGTCAATTTATTTATAAAAGGTTTTAATAAATTGCGTGGAAGAGGTAGAAATTAATGTCATAAAACTTTGTCAAACTTATTTTCACAGCAGTTATGCACGACAATGCTAGGGCTCACACCGCGAGCGTCGTACGAGATTATGTCACCGAAGTCGGAATCTCCATTATGGCATGGCCAGCAGCAAGAAGCCCGGACATGAATCCAATTGAACATCTATGGGATGAATAATAATCAAAGAGACGAATTCATGCAAGAGACCCTGCCCCAGAAACACTTAGCCAGCTGCAAAATGCAATCCAAGAGGAATGGAATGGACTCTCATCCGAACCGTATCGAAGCAGTAATAAGAGCTCGAGGAGGGAATACAAGCACAATTTATTAAATAAACGTTTCTTAGCTTTTTTCCATTTACGTGTTGTTTTAATTTCCTTCATACTCCATACAGGGTAAAAAATGACTTGTTAAACAATATACGAAACCTATGAAAATTTAAGTTGAATTTAGAACTTTAACATTAGGATTTGAAAACCTTATATTATTCACTGTTAAACGACATTTGACATATATTCCTAAATATACACATTTTTCTGATAATCCTTACAAAACGTAAACTTGCAAGGTGTTTCGATTTTTCTGATGAGAAGTGTATTGTCATACAAAAAGTTTAAAAATTTCAATGTGATATCGACACCCAAGTAATTTTAATATCTTATAATCTAGACTAGGTATTTGTATAACAATATAGTTCTGCTAGGTTTACGCCTTATTTGATGCTTTTCCTTAATTCCATTTAAATTAAATCACTTTGAACTCTGTTACCCACCTCCGACCTACAGTACACCTCCGAGTTACAATAGCTACTAATGGTGTTTTTAATTGAAACAACACAATGTGATTTTTTTGCAGATTTTTTATATTTTTAAGCTTAATAATAACAGGAGGTTCTTAAATCCTGGACGGATACAGCATCTGTAAAAAGAGATAATGTCCTTTAATGGTGTGCATCATGCATTAAGAGACCTACAACTGTCAACAACAAAATAACCATTTTCTGGAATTGGTTAGACCTATAAATTTAGCAGAACACTATTGGCATAATGACTACAAACTTTGTCTATTTTGGTACTCACTATGAAAAGTAAAAAGTTAGTTTTATGAGTAAATAACTTTGGATTGAATAAGTTATTGCTATTTGGCTGCAGACTTAGATAACATGGTGGTAGCTAGCCAGCCGGACATATAAAATGCTCTACAACCAACCAAACCGAGCACCGACAGGTTCCACCACTGGCAATCAAAAACAGAACCTCCGGATTGTGAATCCAACATTTAGCCATTGGGGAACGGAGGAGTCAGTTTAACAGATCCACCCTAGAGTGTCACATTGGACTTTCTATTTATTCATTGGATTTGCCATAACCACCACACTTGGCAGGCAGATTGATGATCAACGTAATGCAGTCATGATGATGTATCAGTAAATATTAATTCAGACTAGAACCAGGAAAAATCGAACTGACCACTCGTATCCTGTGTCCCATGGCTTGTGCAGGCAGGTTAGACTTGAACCGTGCACGTACTCCACCGGCATTGCCGTGGGAGCGGGTCACCTTGCCCCAGATTGCACGCAGCTTGGTCTTCTTGCCACGTGGACCTCCAGCGATGGGGGTCCTCTTCTTAGCACGGTATACATACACACAACGCTTGCCAATGTAGAACTTGGCATCCTCACCATTCCTTGTGCCCTCAATCTGAAATAATATTTCATAAATAATGAGAAACAGTAACGATTATTACAAGAGTGATGTTGTTTGTAGTTTTCTATCAGTAACAGTTTATCCACATAGTGGTTCAGGTTTCAAATGTCAAAAGCATCATTTTGAAATTGGAATACATAAATACTTCATATATATCTATTCAATTATATCACATATATCAAAAATATATGTTGAGATTAAGTTCAGTTATTTTGTGAACTCCAACCCCCACTTAATTTCAGGGACAAGATTATCATAGCAGATGCAGAAAGACTATTTTGATTAAACCCCAATCTTTAACCTCACACACCTTGAGGAGAGCTGTGTTCTCGTGCTGGTTGCGCAGACCACGCTTGTATCCTGTGAACACCGCCTTAGCGTAGAGGCGGCCGTGACGCGGCTTCGACGACACCTTGCGGGGAACCTTCGCAGGCTCCGCGGGCGCCGCAGGAGCGACCTTGGCGGCTTTCTCCTTGGGAGCCTTAGTTTTAGGCGCTTTGGCCTTTGGCGCTGTCGACGGAGCGTCAGCCATTCCTAAAAAATATCACTTGATTCAAATCTAGAACTCTTGCACTTGTAGGTTATGTTGACATCCAATATAAATCAATCCGAGTGAATCGCTTCGGTAAACATTAATCTAGGTTTTCTACATTCAGTGGATAATTTATTAATTATATAGTATCACAAAACCTTCATTATTTTAAAGTAAAACAGTAAATTTTAGGAAAATAATAAAATTTGGCACACTAACCGGAAAACTTGAAATTGAAAGAACGGAATAGTGTTACCAATAAATAAATAAAATAGGCTCCTGAGTATTTTGCCCGATTACGATGAACCCAAAAGGAGGATTACTTGCACTAGTATTCACAACGCGGTTTATCCTACTTTGAACAAAACTTGTTTCTCGAAAAATCAAATGAGACATTAAATGATCTTTAAATTAACTTTTTATGTATGCTGGATTTGCACATGGCCTTCATCACCTGATGGTGGGTGACGATAAGTCCGTTGTATAGTATGTGTGCGCATCCAGAAGCCTCAATCTAATCAAGCGCTTGCCATGCTACCTTTCATACCAGAACATAACAGTGGTATTAACACCGCTGTTTGACGGTATACTTAGGTAACATGGTGGTAGCTAGCCAAGCGGACACAGATATTACCCTATCAGCCTACCACCCACACCGAGTACCGAAAGTACCCTCTATATACATATACATAAACTTACAATATTCGCTCTCTGTCTATTAGTCTAAATAGAATAAAACAAAATAAGCGTGATTCCTCATAAGAGGGGAAAAAATCTTTATTGGCAACTTTTAAAGGAAAACTTTCGTTCAAAAACATATTTGTCATTATTTTGTGATAAAAATAAATTATTGTTGCTAGAAAAATAATAACTATAAAAGCATATAGTAAAAGAGTGTAGTTTGGATATGATATAAATTATTTGTAGTATTAATAAACAAATGTTCTATGACTTTATTAAATTAAAAATTATAACCAGCAATACTTTGCTTCGCGCTGTCATTTTAGTGTCTGATTTGGACCAATGAGAGAAAACCACGAAAAGAGACGAAGGAAAAATGGATTGTGGCTTTGTCAAATAATTAGTTTGTATTGTAGAAATTGATTGTAATTAACAAGACTGCTGTAAATAAATTATTATTATTATAATGGACTACCTAACGAATATCAACTGGAACAAAGTCACGCCATGCCTTGTTTTATTAGTGCTAGAAGTAGTGTTAGAATGTAAGTGCAAGTTGACCGCTATCTGGTTTCTGGAGTATTGTAGTATTTAGAGTAACGAAGGGTGTAGTTTCAGAGTGTGCGACCCCGGCAGAGGTGAACAAGCACCTGGAGCTGGGGCGGGACTTCCTGGCGCGCGGACAGCTCTCTGACGCGCTAACGCACTACCACGCCGCCGTCGGTGAGTCTCAACGCTCCAGCGAGCTTCACGTGCGACCAGAGACTTCAGCCAAGGTCAAGGTCACGGGCTACAGATGCAGATCACTGCCCATGCTCACTTGTATCTTGACGGAGAGAAGATTTTTTTAAAAACTTGGTTCAACAATTTATAATTTGATGGTGTTCTAATTACAGAGGGAGACCCCAACAACTACCTCACATACTTCAAACGCGGCACTGTTTATTATGCACTCGGTAAAGCTAAATTTGCTCTACAGGATTTCAGTAAGGTGAGATCTTATTTAGATTTTGTACATTCTAAACCAATCATGAATTACAGTTTGAATTTAAAGTAATTTTTCACCGTTCGTCTATTTCAGGCTGTACAAAGTGCCTGCATGCAATCATAGCACCCCTTTCGTACACCACAACTGATATGAGTAGTGAATTTTGTGTTTCAATACAAAACAATTTTTTTTAATTTTACCTCAATTTTGTGTAACTAATGAGTACTAATTGCCATTCATATATGTAATGGTGAATTGCATCAATTGTACAGAAAAATGTTAAGTTTTCTATATAGAACTCTAGAAACCTTTGACCACAATCTCAACCTGATGTAGTCAATACCAATTCATAGAGTGTAATTTCAATGAAGTGTGGATGTAATACTGTCATTGTTCTAGTTGAGGGGTTAGGGTAGAATTAGATTGTGTGATGTGCCCACATATTCCTTGATAAGCGGTGTTATTGATAAGCTGTTGTAACAAAATCTTAAATAATGTCAAAGTAGTTATGATGCTGGTGGTGTTTTCTTGTTATGAATGAAGGGTGTGTATGTTACGCAGGTGCTGGAGCTGAAGGCAGACTTCACTGCAGCCAGAATGCACCGAGCCAATGTGTACCTCAAACTAGCACAATATCTAGATGCCAAAGAGGACTATCTACAGATTGTGAGTATCATTACTTCCCAATCACTCTGTAATTGTATCTATTATAAGGGTGAAGATATTTTTATCTATCTATAATTTGCATATGTGTATTACCATAGGCTGGACGCTTCTGTTGTGACATCATTTCCTATTCACATACATGATGATATTTGTATACATGCGCATGTGTCAGTGAATTTGCGCGCGACATATTACTGATCCAAATATTATTGTTTATAGTGTGCCGATACAGATTGTAAGACTGCACTCACACATTATAATGTCCTAGGAGTGTGGAGTGCAGGTTCCCTCACAAATGTTTTCATTCATACTTGTGACAAATAACTAAATTGAACTCATGGGCTTGTATGAGCCAGGCTCAAACACAGGAGTTGACTGTATGAAGATTATCAAGATACAACTGAGGATTGAGTGTTAGCCACTTTCAAATGTATGACAAGAAATCACACATTCGATATCTGAATAATTGTGAACAGTGAACATACAACAATCAGTTCCAATCATTGTTGTGTTGTCCACATTGCATTAAGATAAAATTAATTGCATTAAACCTTGAATAATTTATGGAATGAAACATGTGCCCCGAGAACAAATTCCAGTTTTTAGTAAAATATAATTATTATTAATTAAAAAATAAATTCAATTCAGTTAGACTGTTAATGATGTACTGTTATCAGTAGAATTATCTTTATTGTTTTGATAATGTAATACTGTGTCACTATCAGGCGGCAGATGTGGCTTTTGTGTTGGTATTGCAAGACATGTTTTTAAATTATTTCATGTTGAAATGGATATTTGATAAACAACCACTTTCCAAACTTACGCAATACCTGGTTTTTAGTTGTAATCAAGACTGCCTTATAAGTAATATCACTTCATTGGTTTGAGAAAGTAATTCTCAGCAATGTAAGGACTGATGCAATTTCGTATGATTGTATGTTCCAGTTTGGTGAAAGATTTTGTTGTGTTTACATACGCACACGTGAGCGTGAATAATTCACTCTTTAAATGTTTATAGTGGTGTTCTGCTGTACGTAGTATTGGCAATGTGACATACTTTTATTGCAATTGAACTTTACTCATTTTGTATGTCTTTATATTTCATAAACAGTTGCAGCCTGAATGTATGTAACTAGTAGTGGATGAATCAAATTAATTGTTATCATTATTAAGCCACTATGTGAC
The DNA here is from genome assembly GCA_910589575.2 of Carcina quercana. Classification (NCBI taxonomy): domain Eukaryota; kingdom Metazoa; phylum Arthropoda; class Insecta; order Lepidoptera; family Depressariidae; genus Carcina; species Carcina quercana. The sequence continues at coordinate 249,061 of OU342429.1, read as the reverse complement.
CAATCAGATATTATTCACTGTTGCATTATGGATTGAAGTTCAACATCATTTTATACTGTTGAAAGATTGAAGTGGATGCATGAAACCATTTAGAACAACCCCTGTGAAATGTAAATGTCCAGTTGCCATGAGCGACCCTATCACGTGGAAACAGAATCCATTACAATGCCACCAAGAAAACTGGCTTGTACAAGAAATCCACTGTCATAATATGTACCATGTTGATGCAAATAAATTTACCTTTATCTAGGAATGGGTTAAATCAGCTCGCGTTTGCCAAAGGTGCAATGAGTATTACTCATTCCACTGGTTATCATATGGGTTTGGTTTATATTTAAAAATGATTATCTAAAAAAATTAAATCAGTTTTTTACAAAAAATGTTTGTGTGTGAGTAACACTGATCAACCAACGACAACTCATGAGATCACTGGGTTCTTTATTTCTATCACAATTCATGAACAATAATCATGAGGTGTCCAGGCCATGGGGAATAGAATGGACAATGGTTGGCCAGATCCATTAAAAAAATTACACAGGAAAAATATGTAGAAACACAAAATACAGACAGAAATATGTCTCGTATTTCTATCAGAAATTTCTAACAGTAGTTCTGTTTCAAGAGATAAATAATGAAGGGAGGGAGCAGTCGTGTACATTTAATATAAATATAATATAACATAAATACTAGATACAAAATATTTATATATGTCAACAGTAATACATGGAGGTTATTCGAGTATTTTACGTGGTCGGGCGGGACTAAGGTGTAAAAGTATTATTTGAAAGTTTTGTCTTCACTAGACCCTATGTAACATGAGAAGGACATAGAGCAGGCTTTTTATCCCAGCCAATAAAGTGTAATATTTTGGAAAGTCCTCGTAAATTAAGTCATTAATCAATTTGTGTATGGTTCCTCTGTCGTGAGCGGTATACCTACACCTTGTTGTGTTCAGACGTCCGTGGACCCGTACAACGAGGAGGCGCGCGCGCAGCTCTACAACCTGGAGCAGTACTCAGAGGACCTGCGCCTGGTGGAGGCGTTCTACCGCGGCCAGGACCACCGCGCCGTAGCAGACCTGGCCACGAGACTCCTGGAGGTGTCCCCGTGGTCCGCGCGGCTCAGACAGATGCGGGCGCAGAGCTACATAGCGCTCGTGAGTACATGTACATGAGCCTCCCACAGATCAATACACCCCGTGGAAAAATTTGCTACAGTACCCAAACCCTTTAGCATCCTGGTGATCGCAGTAAGACAAGTATTTGCAACATGGCTGCCGCACGCCTTAGAAACTTTTTCCGATTTCCGTCCTTTTACACCGAGCACATAGTTTAAATACGATACAGAATGAACTCATTTTAGTTTGGTGGGGAATGGGTACAACACTGTATCTTTAGGGCAGTCACCGAAGCACCGTGGTTATCAAAAACTGACGAAATCCACCATCTCTTCTATCTATGAAAGTCTTTTCTCATCTGTCTTTCTGTCGAATCGCGTGTTGCAAAGAGTTCAGAGCGCATGCGAGTGCCCGTCGCCGCCTCGGACTGTTAAATGCAATCAGCGACGGATATAGGCTCCTTACGAAGGAATATCCCATTAAACCGATATAGATATCTGCTTGTAATCAGGCAAAATGATGGCAAATTACTGAAGGAATACAAGTTACATGCCGAAGTTCTATAGCAATGTTAGTAGTGTGCTAGAGGTTGTTGCTATGTTGGTTGAGAGGAGCTCATGTGTGTTGTGTGCAGGAGGACCTGTTCTCTGCGGTGTCCGACCTGCGCGCAGTGAACCGGCTCCAGCAGGACTCCACGGAGGGGTACTACCGGCTCGCAGAGCTGCTATACCAGCTGGGACACGTCAGCGACGCGCTCAAGGTAACGTCGATACAGTGCACGCAGAAATAATCAGGCTCTCATTGCACGTAATAATCAAATAATCAAGAATTTTCGATAAATATTCATGGTACACAACCCGTCGAAACCCTTCTGGTGATGTACCTGTAAATCTTATGTCGATGAATTAGTACGAGTCGATATTGTTTGAATTAGTGAGAAAACACTTTATGTGAACAGATTCGCATGTCATGTGTATATCACAGCATTCATCCATTAAATAAGTCCACGGTTATGTACTGGTTACTCATAAATTTCCACACCGATGAGGTGATACTGTAGCAATGAGATCACACATACGGCGATCTGAGCGGGGCGACATTAGGATGTTGATGTAACGCCGAGCGTCGTGTCAGTTGATGACGTTTAGTAACGTTACCGCAGGAGATCCGCGAGTGCCTCAAGCTGGATCCGGAGCACAAGAAGTGCTTCCCGCTATACAAGAAGATAAAGAAGGTGGACAAGCTGCTGCTGGACTGTGAGACGCTGAGCGAGGCGCGGGACTTCGCGGGCTGCCTGCAGAGCGCGGGCAAGGTGCTCAAGATAGAGGATGATGTGACGCTGGTGGTGTTTGAGGCGCGCAAGTGGCTCTGCAGCTGTTCTGTCAAGGTGAGTGGTCACGGTACTGCTGCACGGTCTGTGAGACCACGGACAAGGTACGCTTTAAATACATTTTCATGTTAATTAACTACAATCCGACCTGATGGTGCGTGGAAATGGAGTCGGCAATGTACGCTTCAATCTAGCATATCTGTATCTTAATTTGATATCCTACAGAGATTAGACTAATAGAATACATTCACTGTCATTGCTAATCAAATATATTTTCTTTTCGTTTACATACCAAAGGAATTAACTGTGTTCAAAACAGTGGCAAATGTCTGTTGCGAATGTAATGAACAGTAGAGACCCTAACAAGCACCCTTGTGGCACTCCAGATGTAATTGGCGTTTATGAAGATGGGAAACCGTTAATTACAACTGGCTGCGAGAGATTTGTAATATAGGACGTAAGCCATCGGAATAGGTTGCCATTATAGCATGTGATGTCAACTTTTTCAAGTAATATGAGGTGATTGATTCTATAAAAAACTTTTGGAAAATCCGTACGTAATATCTGTTCCTTTGCCAGATTGTTTATTGAAAGTTATGTAGTCAGCTATTAATGGATTGGATACTGTGGATATTCTTTTATGTATGTAAAATATAATAGGTAAATGAAATGGTATATAAAGTATACTTTCAAATATCTTTGTATAATGCTTAGTTTATAAATGTAGTGTTAGTGATATGTATCACCGGTGCGGTGTTCGCAGGAGGAGCTGTACACGGAGGCGCTGGTGGAGTGCGCGGGGGCGCTGGCGCTGCAGCGCGACGCGCGCGTGCTGTGCGACAAGGCGGACGCGCTCGTGGGGCTCGACATGTTCGACGACGGTCAGTCAGTCACACAATAACAGATTGTCTGAGTGATTTGTAGGGTTTGTAATGTCCTACGAAAAACTAAACCCTTGTAATTTCACTCTGGTGTATGTCTGTCACAGCTGATTATGTCAGCAAACACTAATGGTATCGACTTGACTCCGTCAAGTGGCGTATCTGTCATATGAAAGAGCTTTGTGTACATTATAAAACAGGTTTTTATTAATTTCTTTGCAGCATAGGTTTTGACAAAACTTTTGAAAAAATCTAAGTTACGCATTTGGTAAATAAACCTTAGTTGAATAATATCTGTACGTTTTGTTTTCATGATTCGGGACCGGTTTTTCAATCTACATAGTATTACTACTGACGTCGGTATTCCACTGACACCATGTTACGTAGCTGCTCTGTCATGACCCCTGCCCCGTGCCCCCGTGCCCCCGTGTGTGACACGTGACCGTTGTGTGTGCAGCTATACACACGTACAAGGAGGCGCTCGAGGCGGAGGAGGGCCTGCAGCGCGCCAAGGAGGGACTGGCGCGTGCACAGAAGCTGCAGAAGCAGTCGGAGCAGAGGGACTACTACAAGATACTGGGGGTCAAGAGGTGAGTCACGCTAAACAAACACCTGTTTGCACTCGTGTAAAATAACTTTGAACTTGCCATGTCGCTGATGTCATTTTGTCTAAGGTGACATCGATGGCAGCTCCTCGTTCTGTCATTGATCAATTGTGTGACGTACTGTACATGTACAGGACTGCGAACAAGCAGGAGATCATCAAGGCGTACCGCAAGGCTGCGCAGAAGTGGCACCCGGACAACTTCCACGGAGACGAGAAGAAACTAGCAGAGAAGAAGTTCATAGACGTGGCAGCAGCGAAGGAGGTTCGTTATATATAGAGACAGGGGGTGTTCACGCGTGGACTACATCTCACTTGATGGGAGGTGACGATAACTGTTGAGGGTAGTGCCGAAACAGTAGTGCGGTATTTGACGTTCGACTTGGATACCATCGTGGTGGTAGCCAGCCACAACCACCAACCAGACCAATATAACCTGTACCTCCCAGATCCTATCACTACAAAGCACTAAGCCGAGGGCGAACTTAGGCCAATTACAAGTTATAGAAAAAGGGTCGTCCGTGTAAGTTGTTGGTTGAGTGGTGCGACTCCGCGACGGACGGTCACTGTGTCTGTTACAGGTGTCAGCTGTGCCGAAGCTTGTTATTACGTGTGTCATTGTGTTGTGCAGGTGCTGACGGACCCCGAGAAGCGCGCGCAGTTCGACCAGGGCGTGGACCCTCTCGACCCCGACACGCAGAAGGCGGGCGGGGGACCCTTCAACAACCCCTTCCACCACTTCCAGCACGGCAGCCCCTTCCAGTTCAAGTTCCACTTCAACTAGAGCTACATCACACCCTCCTACACGTCACACCCGCCTCCGCAGATCTTTCCTCCACCTACAAGTAATGTATACTGACGTTTTGGAAGCGCGATGTATTCTGTCATTTATTTCTGAAATTGTTTTACGAAAACCTATGACTGGTGGACGTGGGTGTAAAGAACGTTGTGTATGGAGGTAGTTGGATTTATCTGGACCCCGAGCTCGCGCGGTCCCCGGGGTCCACTACCATAGAAAGAATTTGTTATTGTGATCATCGAAACAATTATGTATTTATTGAGAAGTTCATTCTCATCCCAACGACCGCCCCACGTCGCTGTACTTACAGTTCTGTATGCCTGGTGACGCGGGACAGTGAAGGAACAACCCCCGCTCGTCCAGCGAATCATTTATTAATTATAATTTATTTGCGTTCGATCTCTTGAGACACCTGAATTGGTTTTAGATTGTACATTATATAGTGATTTGAGATTGCATTTTACATTTTACTGAAATCTAACTCCGAGCGCGTTGAAGTACAAACGTCTTGAAGTCGTCTATTGAACCTGCCGGCCGCGCCGCGCACTGCACGTTGTTCCGGCACGCCGCCGGCCCGCTCGCCGCCCCCCACCCCGCACACGCCCCGGTGCTGGACACTTTACTTGATGCAACTAGTCTGCAAACCGTTTAGTTTATAGTTTCCATATCTTATGCCTTTTTAATATGATCTATTTTGATTTGGTCTGATATCAGTTCCTCTCCTTAAATGGTGAATTATAGGTTTAATATTGAAGTCTACATTGTTATAAAGGCATAAGGTCTGTATTTTCTACGATATTTCGTCTTCTCGTCGGTCATCCATAACTATTCCGGAATGAATGTAATTTTGGAAATTTTTAATTGATGGTTTCTACCGGCCATGGTACGAAATAATGTAAAATACTTAACGAATAATTATGTAGAGTTATCTGACAGCGCACGCTCCTAATGGTGTGTTCGTGACAGTTAAATGTTCACAAATAAGAGTTTATATATTTGTGTTCCGTATATTGTTAACAAATTCCTGTGTTCATGTTCACTGATGTAGTTTTATAACTGAAACATACTATAGGGCGAGTGCGCCGGCGCGTCGTCTGCAGCGAGCGGGCGCGTGCGCACGCGCCTCTACTGTCGACGAAATTCTATTTATATTTATTTTAATATAAGTTATTTTGTTGTGATCCACTTTGTAAATATTATACATAGAATAATAAGGTATTACAAAGTATCTTTCTTTGGTTTTCTTCTCCCCTCCGATCCCCCCAGACCTTCTCTGCATTACCAATCGTTATTTAGGATTAAAATTTCTACAGTACGTTCCCCAGAGAAGGCGGGCTGAAATAAAGTCCACTGCTATCCCTAACAAATAATATAAAAGTTGACACACAAGTAAGTCAGGAAAGTATGAAGGAATAATAAAACACTAGTGTAGTAAACATCTTTGTATTAAAGCTGCAATAGGTAAGTGCATCAGTCTTGACATAACATTAATAATTACGTTAAAATAAATATTGTAGACGCCGCTCACTCACTCACAAGACCATTCAAACATCAGTTTGAAAAGATCTTTTATAATGTTTGAACCAGGAGACCGTAGCATAGACGTGTCCACGGTAAGGCAGTGGACTCTGGCTCAAAAAACATTGCAAAACTTCCATAAATTAAATTATTGCATTGCTCCATCCTAGGTTAAATTCGAATATTTCCCCCCTGGGCAATAACTTGATGCTTTCGTGGACTGATGATCAATCCCGTTGGTCCTGTAGATCCTGGTGCTCCCCCCGCAGCCCCCTCGCCCGCCGGACTCCTTCCGCCACGTCACCCAGGTGTCGAGCCACGCGCTCGATCTCATTGCTCAGCTTGCCCTTATCTTCTTCCAACTCGCACACGAACCTGTGTCTGAGCGCGCAGTCCTGGCCCCTGCACAGATCACACATACACACAACTGAGTACAAAAACATTATCCCACTTTTGTACTTTGTCACATTCTCCCTTGCTTGTTACATAGACAGTGTGTTGAGAGAAATGACAGTTAAAGTTAAAGGGGGTAAGTACAGTATATTTGAAACGAAAACGAGTAAGGTGTCTTGCTGGGGAATGAACCCGTGACCTCCAAATTATGAGTCAAGTTAGACAGCTACATGCAGATACTACCTACACCAACCTATCCAGAGACATAATACAGGGCGAGAACTCTTCCTGTAAATAGACAATATCAGACCAACTCGTCTTATACACTTCGGTTCCGGGCACTTACGACACGGCTACAATTTAGAGGGGCTCACAAGCGTGCATTCCCTTCCCCCCCCGCACACCTCGTTACTGTCACTTACTTGATGTTTATATGAGACATAATTTACCTGAACACGTATGTGTTGAGTGCGGGGTCGTGCACCAGCGCCAGGCACCGCCCCTCCCCCACCACGGTGACGGTGTCGTTGCCGGTGGTGCTGTTGTCAATGAGGGGGCGCGCAGAGTGCGACCAGATCCACAGCAGGCCGGGGTTCAAGCCACCCGTCCACACGTCCGTCCCTGCATCACACACAACACACGTCACAGTCGCATCTCACACGTGCAGAGTGCGACCAGATACACATTCGACAAGTATACTGAATGAGTGAGTGTGAGGCGCCACGCCCGGTCGCCGATGGGTACCTCTGATCCGCTTGTCTCCGAGCATGGCCGCGATGAACTGTCTCCTCTCGGTCGTGGAGTCCAGCTCCAGGAGGCTGGCGCGCAGCTTGCGACACTGCAGGTTGGCACTCTTCCAGTCCGCCGTGTCCGCGCTGAAGTGGTAGCAGCCGGAGCCCACGCGGGAGAAGTTGGCAACGCACGGCTCTGAGGGCATCAAGTCAGTCTGTCAAGGCGTTTATCTCACTTGATGGTAAGTAAGGTAAGGCTGTGTATGCTTTTATTATCTGGACAGTAGAAAAGCATCTTAGATACTTACCAATCATATTTCATAGCCAGCACAATACTTGTACGACGAGTTCTTTATTTCAAAATAGAAGTTCTGAATAATTTTGAAGACAATAAATTGTTAAAAAGGCATAAGGTGAACTGACATTTCTTAGTCGTCCTCTCTTTGCGAACAGGTCATGGATCGTCTGATACTCGTAGGTTTATTGCGACTTTCGCGAGACTTCATTGTTCGTGGAGCTGCGTGTGCTTTCAGTAAGTTTCGTTGACGATTTAAATTAGGTATGTCTATGGATGTGTCCGTCTTTGTGGTGGGCAGACCTCGGAACAGATATGTTGTCAGATGCTAGTGTGTTAAATAATCGCGGCGATGTATACACGTATGTATGTACCTGGCTTTGGGTCTGCGCCCACGACGAGGTAGTGCATGTTCTCCTCCATCCTGCGTAGGCGCTTCTCCATGAGGTCCACGCGGTACACTAGCTTCTCTATGGCGGTGAGCAGGTACAGGTCGGTCTCGGTGACCTGCTTGCGCGGCGGCTCGTCCAGGCGGTCCACCGGCACCGGAGCTGCACCACCACCGGGACGCTGCACCGGGGGCTGCACACAAACGGTCCATTATAACCAACCAGTGCCAAACACACATGATTCTAAACAGCAGTTCATTTAGTAACTGGGTCACACTAAGAGAATAGTTTTCTAAAACATCCCAAAATTAATCGGACAAATATGTAAAAAGATACAAATGAACAATATTCCGATTCCCCAGACGGAGATTTTCAAACACAGCGGTCATGTCCAACCTTGGTCTTATGCAGCTGTCAAGATCAGCTGACACTGAAGGCCCTGTCGTGGCCCTGTCCGATTGGGGCGATGTCAATCTTGTCAGTTTCAATGCGTCGAAGACACAGGCGTGTCTGTTCACAGCGAAGCGGAGTCCATTCCATCTTGCTCCATCTTTCCAAAATGTATCCATACCGATAACTTAGGGCCTAAGTCCTATTACCGTTGGATTTCCCATCCAATGACAACATATGTATGTGTAACATCACTACCGTCCACCAATCAACACGCGACGCAATAAAGGTAAATGTGCGCATGCGCTATACTCACGTAGCTCGGCTTGAACTTGTCTTTGTTAGGTTTGTTCACGATCTTGCTGCCAGCTGGCGGTGGGGTCTGAGACCATTCTTCATATGGATGCGGCCCTGGCGGGGGCTGGTTGTAGGACGGTGGGCCCTGGTGGTGGGGCGGAGGGGGGCCCGGGTGATAGGGGGGAGGGGACCCGTGATGGTGTGGAGGGGGGCCACGGTGATGAGGTGGAGGGTGGTCGATGCGGTCGGTGACGTAGTAGCCCTGTGCGGGGGGCAACGCCATGATGCGGCCTGGGGACAAGAGAATGTACAGTACTGGTACCACCGGCTAAGTCTCTAGATACTGGAGTCTTGGGTGGTTTGGTGGCTTGAAAACAGTAATCAGCTCCTGACTGCCGGTGCTGTCTACAGTCTACCACTAAACTAAACACAAACAGCGCATGGCTGTTACTGAGCATGGATTCATGACAGCTTTTTACAAGCAGAAGTCCTCCACGGCTGGATCCGTCCTCGGGGCACGTTGACGTTGGGAGCGTTTGTATTCGGAGATGAGTGAAATATTCATCAAAGACCGCGCGCGATGCTGTTGAACTTAGAACTGAGCTCGGCGTTGCTCCTGTCACTAACTAACACAGGTGGTGAAGATCGTTAGCGGTGTGTGTGAGGGTAGAGGCAGAGGCTCAGGCGTGGGTCGTACCGTGTCGATGGTGTGTGGCGGGACATGTGGCCCAGGCCACCAGTTGAGTGCCCCACACGCCCTCATCTCCAGAGAAGTTGCAGCTGTCCTCGCTTGACTGGATGTCCAGGGCGTCCTGGCCACGCGCTGGGCCCAGCAGAGCCAGGCTGAGCGCGAGGAACGAGATCACTGCCATCTAGAACACAGGGAAGATTCATGGTCACTTCTACAAATGTGACTTATACCAGCTCATGAGATTCAGTAACAGCGACTTGCGCGGACATAGCGCAATGATCATTTTTAGATGATTACTAGATATTACTATGATTACAAAAACGCTGTACAATAATATTAGTACGTCCATGTCACACACACACATCATCCTAACAACACACACACACCCTCACTTCTTCACACCTGCATCCCCAAATATACATAATCTTAAGAGGGTATGCTGTTGTCAAAGCGCCCATACAAACGTAGTCCAGTCATATTTTGAGTATTAAGCTATGAAAATCTATGAAATTTTCAAGACACAATCTAGAAACAAATATCTGTGTCGGTGGTGAGTCAGATTTTCGTTTAAATATATACTTCCAGAGTTACAGGGCGTCAAAGTATTGTATTTTTCGGTAGTAAAAAGCCCCAACTTTGAACCTGATTTACAGGAGTATGAATCAATTTAGAACAATTTGGAAAAACCACCGACATCTGAAATTTCATTAGCATACTGTATTAAAAAAATGGTTACATAATATACTGTATCCTTCAAATGATTCCTGGACTACGAAACATCCAAATAACGGGTGGATAACATCGCGTAATGTATGCTGTCTCACCGTACGCGCTCGGGTAGGATAGGGCTCGGAGAGGGACAGCTACAAAACAATGCAACCTTGAAACCGACCACGTGGTCTTACCAACATAGCCTCTTAAGAACTAGCAAACTAATATTGTACACCTACAATTGAGCTAGTAGATATGTCCAGCAATGTATGATTGTCATGAACTTGAATAAATAATCCATGTCTAATGCGGAGGAGCGTTTTCTGCTCGTACTACAGTTATTTATATACTTATCAGGAAGCTCCGGGGTAACGTATATAAATATATTTTCATTTTTCAATATAGGTACTATAATAATAGTCCGTGTAGTAAGTATATTGTGAGTCCTATATCCTTCATCAATAATACGAACGAAAACAGAAACGTATTAGGTTGGTTCTCACCGGCGATTGCGAAACCATCGCCATTCATGCTGCGAAGTGTTTCTAAATTAATCCACGATTTCTATTTACGTTTCACTGTTCTGACCAGCAGCTCTTCTAATGGATTGTTTTGCAACAAGTTATATTGTAATAGAACACATCGTTCCATCCGTCCCGGAACTGGGGGATCGCGTTCATCAATCATCCACACTCCGGCGCACTCGGGTCGCGATCGAGTGTTACCTAACCAACACACCCGCCCCTGCCCCCGCTCTCTTCGTTGTGTTCATAACACATAACACATCCTTCATGACAGCGCTGTGACCCGGTTACAAGTTAGCGTGTTTACCTGATTCGTATTCCCCGGGCGACGCTGCCGGAGGTCATCGTGGGGTTATGTAACGAGGCGGCGAGGCGTGCGCGGGCGCAGGAGAAAGTCGCGCTCGTGTAAACAACATGGGTGACAAGGACGCGTGGGACGATATGATAGGGCACATCGCCTCGACTGCCGATAAAATCAGATCGCTTCCTAGACAGGCTCAGCCTGTGACAACTATGTCGAATAAATGAAGTTATAAACTGTAAAGATAGTCTTTACGTGCTGTACAGAATTCTAATTCATTTGGGGAGCTATTATAAACAGTAAGTACATAAAATTGAGCATACGCAAATCATATCATTAACGTTCAAAAATAACTAGAAACCGACTTCAACTGCTTTAAAAGAATACAGCATTCATCTCCTAAAATTTAAGGTAGAGTTATCGCGGTTTGGTTTTTGTTGATATTCTGATAAAGCGCTGAATCAATTTGGCTACAATTTATATTGATAACAAAAGCAGTATCTATGTTACAGGAAAATAGAGAACGGCTTGGCTAAGTCAGTCATGGTATGCGGTGTTATTTAGAAGTCATCCCTTTATTTGTTTCGATATTCTCGTCCGTCACCCTCTACCACTGCACATCCACGTCCGGGTTAATGATCAGCACATTAGAATTGGCACCGCTAATGACAACATTACAGAATATAATTATTAATATTATATATATATATATATTAATAATTGAGTCACAAATATATGAACTCACGAGGCACGGCAGCAGGCACCATGCAGTGCACCACGACACTCTCAACACATTCATCTCACTCAATGCCACTGACTATATACGAGTGTTTTACTTCCCTGTTCACTGTTGCCGCGGCGCTCAGCGAGTTATCTATAATCCAATGTCGTGTTTTATCAGCTATCAACCAGATTAACTGGACAATGACGCGACATGTCTCCAGTTTATGCGTTTTAATTTTATAAATTGGCTTTTGTTTATAAAATGGTTCGTAATAAGAGGAACAATCTGCTTTTTTAAATAAGTATCTAATTTATGTATTTTAATCACCTCCTTTGGATTGAGAATCCAGGGTTGGATTCCTAGTGGGGATACCTGTCAAAACTCGATTTGGTTAGTGGTAGGACATTTTCTATGTCCGCCTGGCTAGCTACCACCAACACCACAAACAGCAGTGTACGAGCCAACGCACTAATGTGCATCGACAGCCGTCCGCCGTCTGCACGCGCCGGCAATAACCAATGTTAGCTAGCATTTCTTATAATACAATCAGTGTTCTATTACCAAGCTAACGGATCGGGTTCATTTACCTCTCTACATACAAAAAAATAACACTCACAGCATCTAACTCAGCATTACTCTAGCGCGAGTGTAGACCCTACATTCTTTGATTCGGCTCGAAGGAGGATTGTTAAAATATTTTAGGCATTGTAAATACTAATTAGAGTATCAAATAAAATTAAAACGTTTTGATACTGACGCGAAACTAAATAAATTATGTATATCACTGTATGTTTATAATGTAAAATTTGAATAATAATGTTGCATAAATATTTCTATTTAACAAATGCAGAGTATGTATGAGTAGTGCAGAAACTAAGAATAAATAACAAATTTCGTCAACTCTAGATCACTGACTGAGTAGATGGGTTCACTAGGATTATACCTCGTATAAACCTGGAAATATGTTCACTATGGATAAAATGGCAAACAATACAACGAATCCTTGATTGTCTGAAATACTCTGAAATCTGCAACTACCGGTGTGACATGGTACTTATCTACCTGTAATACTGTATGTGCACTGCACTTACCTCTCGCGGCACCGTCGTCACAGTCGACAGTCACTTGCGGCGTGGTAATAATAACTTATGTGATGGAGCGATCACTCAGTCTATATCACTTTTACCGTCACTTTGTAGCGTGCTGCGTCGCTGTAGCGAGTGTTGACCGTCAGTGTCGCGCGTCTACTGTGGCGGCAGCTCACGAGCGACGGTCGCTGTGTGGTGCACTGGTGGTGGGTGGGGGTGTGTGGGGTGTGTGGGGTGTGTGAGGTGTGCCGGCGAGTACTTACAATTTATGAATAACACCAGGATATACACTACTCGCACACCAAGTTTGCCGCTCTGAAGTTAGCTCTCCGCAATTTCAAACATGTACAGACGGAATGTGTCTGTATTATTTTCGATAATAATAATAAGTTTTAATTTCCTCTCGCCACAACATCATGTTATATCAAGTTACACAATATTTAAAACAGGTAATGTAATAGTTGTGGGAGAGCTGGTTCCCATGCTGAGCTCGAGGCCTGTGTTATGGGTAACCAAGTCTCCCCGCACGGGATTCTTGTCTGAGACAACAAGCTAATGTTACTACGTTACGAGTAAGACAGGGTTTTCTCGATCAGCACCAACTCCGATCAACTTCCCGTTGGGGTAGTGAATACCCCTTTGTCTCCTGCTGAAAGTAAGGGAGTGTGGTCGCGATGGGTGGAAGTGGGTGGTTGTGGGTGTCAAAAATGTGAAAAAATATATATCTATCCTTGTTTAACTAATGTGAACTTCACATGAGTGAAGAAGTTCACAAGAGAACTTATGGAAAGTTCTGAAAATTTCTGTAATGATCTAGAAAGATTACATTTACTCTACGTGTATGCCAGTACTAATAAGAAATGAATGCTGTCGGATGCTGGAGATAATGTACCATATAACATTCTGGAACACATCGTCAATTCACATCAGGTGAGATGGTCGACAAACGAGAGACTATCAAATCGCGCACCCACTGGCGCGGGAAGGGCGGGGTCGGGGCCGGGGTGCGCGCGCGCATTGTGCAAGAACCACTTTCGTTACAAGGTTAACTGTCGACACATTCTCGAAGATATCATCTCGGCGGCCGGAGTTTCTCCTCGCGCAGCATCCGGCCGGCGCCGCACGTCACTCACCGACACAATCAAACCAGCGCTCGTAAACAAAACGGTTTTATTAACAGATCAATAATACAATACTATCAAGTATTCAATACAATAACTTAGTTACTAATAAATTGTAAAATTTATTTCAAAACAATACAATAAAATTCGAAGTCACGGACGGAATATTTACTTAACCTAAATATGTAGAATGAACATTACAATTATCTACAAAATTTATAGTAAATACCTATTTACAATTTTACATTTATGTATTTTAATTTTTTAATCTCGTCGCTAATTCTAACGATTTATTATTAAATCATCTTATTACTACTTGTACGCAAATATAAATACAAACAGTTACATATAGTTTTGGTTGTTGGTAAACTGTGTATGTCCATTGTCCATGCCCGATGCAGCCGCAGCTGGCCCGCGCCCGCGCTGCGCGGCGCTGGGGAGCATGTTCCTCGGACTCTCGAAATCATGTATCACTTATGTCCTTCTAATCACTTAACGTCGAAACCCGTAAAAATGTTCGTAGAAAAGTTATAAAAAGTAGAAAATATTTGGCTGAAGAGTCTTAGTCACTCCGAGTTGTAGTCTGGACCCGTGGAGAGGTGCGGGGAGCCATGGGGACGCTCACTCAGCCACGGAGGAAGTGGGTTGAGGTCTGCTGCGTCCCGTGCCCGACAACTTGGTGCGGTCCTTCGAACTCAACCTGACCAGAAAACAAAACGTCAAGCTGTTATACTGTTTTCTATAAACAACGGTCTTGTGTGCTTCCTCTCACCGATAGTAAGTGATCATTATCATCAGTATTATTGCAGAGAGCTCACTCAGACCTGCAGCTAATGAGGAACGCTCTGTCGGAGCACAAGAGCGACACTGCTGACTTAGATAACGCCGGGGTGAACCAGGCTGGCGTGCCGGCGGACATAGAAACATCGAAGTGCGGTTACAAGGTTTGTACAAAATTTACCTCTGTGTCTCGGTGCGTGGTGCTCTCCGGAAGATGGGTCGCAAGTACCGCGCCCGCAGCTTCCGTGGGTCGATGGTGGCGTACTCAGGCGGGGGACCGGCGGCGCGGGTCAGCAGCGCCGCCAGGGGGTCCACCAGGGACAGCCGGGGCGCCGACGCGGGCAGGGTCTTGGTGGGGTTGGACAGGATCGACATGGGGTGGATGATGCTCACTTGTGGAGGATTCTTGTTCTTTGTGTTGTGTTTGTGTATTGAACGGTGTATGGCCACTATTTGGCTTGTGTTCGGTAATGCGTAGTTAGCGGAGAAAGGAAAAGACATGTTTGGAATGTAGTGTATCGCGTATGGAGTGGGGTGCAGCGGCAAGGTAGCGGTGCGCGCTGGGGACGGGGGGCGGGGAGGTGGGGTGGCGGTCGGGTCGGGGTGGGGGGTCAAAAGTATACGGTGAGGTTGAGGTGGTCCTGCAGCGAGCTGTTGGTGGCGTCGTGCACTGCGCCCGCGCTGCCCTGAGAATGTCCTTCTGTTGTACTAACTCTGACGCAGGGTGCAGGGGGGAGTTACTAGTACAATGTGTTTCTACATTGAATTATTGTATTATACGGTGTAGATTTACACTCATCTCACGTGATGGTAACTGACAGAAAGACCGAATGGTAAAGGCGTGCATACCCAGAATTCTCAAGTTATTGAGGCACTCGCTATCTCATCTTTCATTGCAATAGTGTATCACAACATACTGTTTGGCGGCAGACTTAGGTAACATGGTTTTAGCTAGCCAGGCGGACATAGAAATTGCTCTTCCAACAACCGAAACGAGTATCAGAGATACCTTGCACTGGGAATCGTACCCGCTACCTTCAGCTTGAAAGTCCAACTGTGTTGCCACAAAGGAGATTAAAGCTGGTTAGCATAAAAAACTATCGAGTCTATTCGAGGCGGGCCTGGGTTACTCTCACCAGCTCAACTAACAAAGGCAGTTGTTGTTTGCGCGTGAGTGTGGAGCGAGGTACCTTGTGGTCCTCCTGCTGCGTGTCCCAGCTGAGCTTTTTGACGCGCGCTGGGATGGTGGCGCTGGGCCACGCAACGCCCGAGCGGCCTGCACCACGACCCAGGTGGTCGCTCATCAGCGCTACATCACCACCGCTGGGACCACTCGAGCCCACCGTGCTGTCCGGGACCGGCGGGGCCGGCGCTATCTTACTTTTAGTAGGGAAGCGCTGGGACTGACGACCCACTGTGGCACCTGACAAATATAAAGCAACAATATGCGCAAAGAAAAGAAAAAATTGACATGCTACAGGAAGAGAGCATACGTTTACATTTTCTGTAAGACATTTGACATTCAGGAAAGTGTGGACAATAATTTTTATGTTTCTATATCCAAATAAAGAAAGAAAATCAAATTTATTTATCGAGGGAGAACAACAGCACAAAATAATATATTTATATACAAGAAAAAAATACAAGTGGCCAATAATGTGAGAATATTATCTGTATTCGTGAATAGGTAGCCCTGCTGCAGGCTTGACCTATTGCGGCTGCTACAGCTACACAATCCCGGTCTTTCAACCGACTTCAAAAGAGGAGAAGGTTCTCAATTTGACGGGTATATTTTTTTTAAATGTTTGTTACCTCGGAACTTTTGACTGTTTTTTTTATATTTGAAAGCTGGTGCTTTCCGTGTGGTCCCATTTCAATTTGATCCAGTTCTGACAATGCCATCCATGAGAAAACCAAATAAGTCTTAAATTTGCTGTAGACTATTAGGTCAGTTGAGGTCGGTTTCTAGTTCTTTTTGAACGCGTTAACTTCATTTTGGTCCGATTTAACTAATTTTGGTGTACGTACTTTGTGACGAAATTTTTCATTTTACACTTGTACCCCATGTAATTCCGTAGTGTGCGTGCTATTGCTACCAGAGTGTGCGTGTGTTACGTGTGAACGACTAACTTCTGGTGGTAGGGTGGTCGCGCGAGGCGGGCAGCGTGTCGCCGCGCAGGTCCAAGCTGCTGGAGGAGTTGGCGAGGATGGTGCTGGCGCCGGCGCTCACGCTCACCAGCGAGCCCGAGCTGCCGCTCAGCGGGTGCGGAGCGATGGGTGCGGGGGGTGCGCGGGGCGCGGGGGGCTTCTCCAGCGGCGTCAGTGCTGGCGGCTTGCTGGCCGGCGCGGCTGTGGGCGAAGGCGGCTTCCGACGACGCTTGCTGCACTCGAGATAACTCACGATTAATACTTGAGGGTTTAAAATTGTATTTTTCATTACTGGCGACACATGCATGTGAGCACCAACAGCGCCAGCGCGCCCACTAACACGCCCAGCACGGCCCCGCGCGCGGACTTCCTACATTTCTACTTACTGTCGACAGATGTACGTGAGCAACACGAGCACCAACAGCGCCAGCAGCGCCAGCGCGCCCGCGAACACGCCCAGCACGGCCCCGCGCGCCGAGGTCACGCCGCGCGCCCCCATCAGCCGCCCCGACACGTGCACCAGCACCGGGACCGATGTCTGCAGCACGCACACATATTACGTGTTATACAACAAACTCAGTTGAGGCTCGGGTTCGATCCTGGCTCGTACCATGGATCCATGCTCATACAGATGAGTTCAAATTTCTTATTTGAAGTTGTCATGTATATCAAAATGGAATGGAGACCTTGGGAAGAAAAAAGTCCCCGAGGCAGACCACAGTTGCGTTGGAAAGACGACGTTAGGAAGGTTCCGGGGAACAACTGGATGGAAGTGGCGCGGGACCGGGATGGATGGCGCAATCTGAAGGAGGCCTACACCAAACTGGTAGAGAATGGCTAGGAAGATGAAGAGAGATGGATTCTATCACATTTGGTTTTAAACCAGTTATATTTGATCAGTTACAGAGAGGGAAAAGCCAAAGTTGCATGTTCTATAGATGGCTATAGCATATGCTGGTCACCTGTCGCGGAGGCACGCCGGAGTCCACGGCGGTGGCGACCACGTGCAGCGTCGAGGAGTTGAGCGTCGCCAGGGACTCCTCGCGCAGGAACATCTCACCGGCGGCGTTCATGTAGAACATGCTGAAAACCACAAACAAATAACAATCAGTAAAACCTAGAAAACTATTTATGGAGCGAATGGTATGTTTGATTATGAATATATTTGTATTGTTTTGTGGTGAGCGGGCTATATGACTGCCAAAGTGTCAACATTGAAGGTACAAGCGTACGTGACGTTACCTTGCGTCTGCGCCGCGCAGCGTGAGCGTGACGCTGTCAGCCTTGTCTCCGTCGTGCACGTCGAGCGTGCCCACGCGCAGCAGCCCCGCTCCCGCACCTGCCTCCGTTCCCCCGCCCTCGTCCACACGGAACTCATACTGCGGGTATCGGAAGCGCGGCTCCCATTCGTTCACGTTCGACACGCTGATGTTCAGCGTTGCAGTGTCGTTCTGGAACGAGTGTCATGTGTCGAGCTTTTATTGCAATCCCTTCCTTCAACTCCTGGCAGTAAAGGTCCCATCTTGGGGACGGGCAAGGACAACCGGGGCAATCATTTGATCCCTTCATTATATCACAGTCTTCGCGGGACTATTAGACCAGTCTATAAAAAGGGTATGATTTTGGTTTACCGTAAACGTTTGAATAATATATAGAAATCCAATTACAATTATATTTACTTGATTTATGTGGTCCTAGATTTTTGCTCCCATTATCATCTCGTGGGTATCACTAAGGGGAATTTTTAGGACTTCGGTAGCAGCGTCCAAGCCTTTTTGGCATGTATCTCTAATATGTCAAATAACAGACTTGTATATAATTTATGGCGGCCGTCGTTATACTCGTAGTATTACTAGAGACTTCGATAGCTTAGAAGTGAGCATCGTCATCTATCGTCCGCTGTCGAGGACTGAGGGGCGCTCACCGCGAGTCCGTCGGTGACCATGACCTGGTAGTAGTACTGGTCCTGCAGCTCGTAGTCTAGCGTGCGCCGCAGCACCACCTCGCCCGCGCTGTTGATCGCAAACTTGTCCAGGAAGCTGCGCTCCGACACGTAAAACTGCAGCGGGGCCTGCGGAACCACAAGTTTGTTTACCCTCCTCTCATAATACTACTGAATCATGTCATCATCAATCAGCACTGCCAAGGTTATTGTTTTATGCTGCTATTTATCTGCTATAACAACAGTTCCTCTACATAGATACCCTAGTTTCTGGATTAAACAATGCATTACAATAGTGTATTTGTACAGTGCGTGTGACCTGTGGCAGTGCTCGGGTCTCCGTGTTGAGGGTGGTGAGCACTGCGCCGGGGGGCGTGTCCTCGGGGACGGCGGCGTGGAAGGCTCGCCGCGAGAACCGCACCGGGGGTGCGACGCCCAGCGCGGCCGAGCGACGACTCACGGTGAGTGTGGCGAGCGCGTACCGGTCCGGGTTGTCCACCTGCGTCGCCTGACAACACAACACACATTTACCACGGCCACTTTTACCACCACCAAATACACTAAGCTCAAAACAATTTTTTTACAACAAAGTTGTTTTAATATTATATCCTCATAAATCAACAGCTATAGTTGATACCTAGCAATAATTGACGTCTCAGCGAATAAGTTTTTGGCGTCCACCAGTACCATTCCGCTCCCGGAACCCGTCAGAAAATGGTGCCGTTATGGCGGGTACCTTTATGACGAGCGTGACGGGAAGTTCTGTGCGCAGCAGCTCGGCGGTTACGGACAGCCGGCCTGTGTCGTCCACGAGCGCCAGCCCGCGCCCGGAGCCGGTCAGCGAGTACTGCAGCGGCGCATTGATGCCCAGGTCCTGGTCGTGCGCAGAGACTGGGCCCGGCTGCGTCTCCAGGATGCTACCCTGGAGTAATCAAGGATTTTTATTTGTGAGGAGTCTCACTCAATATTAAGTGATGATGTATAAGGTATCGTAGTTAAGGTGAGGAACACGCACCTCGTGCGCGTCCGGGGGCAGCGTGGCGGTGTAGTGGTCCGCCGAGAATCGCGGGTTCTGGTCGTCTGCGTCCAACACCTCCACATACAGCTGCGTGTCGTTGTGTAGCGGGGGCACGCCCTGGTCTGCGGCGCGAAGTGTCACCGTGAAGTTGCGAAGGGTCTCGTAGTCCAGAGCTTTTTTCACCACCAGCACGCTGTCCAGCTCGTTCAGGAACCCAAAGTACTCCTGGGGACGGTGCGAGGCAGGTTTATTTGCATGGTTTATGGAGTTCAGATTTCAAAAGATCATAATTGGGCATTATTGTTGATGCAGAGTAAGTCGACATCGTTGTGTAGAGCTGTACGTACGCTGTGGGGTCCGGGCAGCACGGAGTACCGCACAGTTGCGTGTGGTCCGGGCTGGTCTGCGTCGGTTGCTCGTATAGAGGCGAGCACGCGGGACCCCAGCGCAGTGAGCTCGGACACGCGCACGCGGTACGGCGCGCCCTGCCACACGGGCGCGTTGTCATTCACGTCCCACACCCGCACCGACACCGGTATGATGAAGCTCTGAGACACACAACATCACACGCGTGAACTGACGGCACCCGCACCTGATCCGATCAGTCGTACTGAACGTGGCACACAGGATCGTAAACAAAAAGGATCATTGTTTTTCAATTGATTCATCATTTGATCTGATTTGATTTGAATTGATCAAATTTGATCAAAATCAATTTTTACTTTTAATATTTTGTAATATTTTTGACCTCAAGGAATTTACTGTGAATATATCTAGTCTTTCGGAAAAGAAGAGAGTGTACAGCTATCGCTATCGACATTGGGAAGAGACCGAGATCAACATTTGAGCTTGATCCAGACATGTAAGAGTATGTTGTAGGACTGATGGGATTTTGTAGAAAAGGTCTGAGAGCTGGGCTACTCTTTCAAGTCTGGTGGGTCGAATGTAGTAATTCCTACGGAAAATCGGGCCACTTTGGGACAATATGAAATAGTTTTTATAATTGTATAAAGAGCATGAGTTGAGAGCAAGATGGATCAGCACAACATGCTGCTGCGACGTGCGCCTGAACGGTCAGATGTTGTTCGGTGTCTCGCCAGGAGGAAGGTCAGGCTGGTCTACTGGGTCCAACTGACCGGGTCGGTGGTGCGTCGCCGGTCGCAGCGCACATTGACGTACACGTTGGAGGGCCCGCGCCGCTCCTCGCGGTCCAGGGCGCGCAGCAGCGTCACGTTCCTGGAGCCGGGAGCGATGCCGACCGCTGCGTTCTTCTCCTGCAGCGTGAGCGTGATGTCCCCGTCCGGCACGCTCGGCGAGCCGTTCACGCTCAGCGTGCCTGAGACAACACACACGCACAATATAGGCTCCTACACATGCAGGTAACAGTTTATCTACATCAGATTCGCTCGTGGCTTTTGTCTCATCATATGTTCAGTAAGTAACATGTGTCTGAAGTTAATGATGTGCCGTCTGCTCGCGGGCAGCTGGTCAGACCGGTATACATGCTATCCGCCTATCAGTGCATCGACTGTGCACTGGTGTACTGTTCTCGAGGTACTGACCGATGACGCTGCCGACGGGCGTGTCCTCGCTGATGTAGAAGCTCTCGACGGCGCCGCCATGCTGCAGGTAGCACCGGCTGTCCTGGATCGCTACAACACGACACAACATTAGCCTCGTTTCCCGACACAAAGGCGGCAATTATTAGAATAGACTAAATAAGGTCAAATCGATATCTATAAACCTACCCCAAGCATTCAATGATACAATCGAATTATCGCCATACATGAGTACACGCGCGCCTGCTATTGTCATAATGGACTTCATTCAGACGAGGGCAACAACACAGTGTGTACACACGCCTGAGACGGTGGAAGGATGAGCTGTCGTATGTCTTTGTAAAGCACGGAGTCAGGCACAACAACGAAAGTGACAGTAGAAATTCTAGTCTTGGTGCAGTACGACACGAATAACTATGTTGCCATAAGTACGAGTATATGTCGTTCTCTATACCTATATATATATTGCACCCATTAAAGTGCCTTGTACGTTAGTTTCCATTGTTGACCGTGTTCTGTCTACGTATATATCCAAGTCTGAAGTAATGGGGGGTCAATATGTGTAAGCGGGTCATTGACGGGGTCGTGGCGGGGGCGGGGGTGAGTCCGCGCTATCTACACGTATCAATCAAACGGGGCCATTTCCTGGCACCCCCGCCCGTGCGCCCCGCGGGCCCGGGCTGGCCCCAGAGATTTGTCACCGCCACTTGCCGCTGTGCCTCAATGCTTTACCAACTTACATACAAATTAAACACTAAGGGAGAAAATTAAGTAAAAAGCGACACGAAACGACACATTTCCAGGCTTTACGTTATACTTTTACATGTTTGATACCAACCTGTCGACAGCGCTACGACTAGCCTACGAACAAATAAAATGTGGCATTCTAGAAGCTTTTGTAATAGCTCCACGATGGCTGGATTGCTTCGTAACAACTTGACTTCGTTGAGAACCGTTGATAGCGTACCCCTTACTTCGGTCTATACTATTGTGCAGACATCAAAATACGTAATGGTGCAAAAAGTATGATTTACGTGTGCGCATGCGTCGGAGCGTGACGCGGCGCCGCACCTGCCCACAGTCTAGTCTAGGCATACAAGGAGGCATATTGTGAGGTCCTAGCTTGTATCTACTCGTATTACTGCGCTCAAACGCACAATATGATAACAATCTATCTTACTCGTACAATACCAACCTTACGATGCGTGATGAACATATTGTGACAATCTCAATAACTTATAATCGATCGACATCTTGCTGTATGTACGTGAAATGATTTACATCCTGACCACAGTAATGTATACCGTCCAGTATTTCGGCGCAATTTCTCACGCGCCGCGGAGAGAGTCGCAATGCGGAGTGACCCGCAGGTCGCATCACCATCATTATAACTAAGTAAAACGTACAATTTGTGCAGTAACCTATCACGTGCAGTGCTGGAGAGGCTCATGTTCGTGTGTAGCCGGCATCATGCCCACCGCGGGGGGAAAGTTCACAGAGTGACGGACGCTGTGGGAACTGGGCGACACCCTCGACAACTGCAAAACTGTGAATGCAGACGATCTGCGTCCGGAAAACAAGACTGCAGCTCGGATGCGGTTTGTTAGCAGTTGGGGCCGCTCATTGGCAGTTACCTGTCTTGCAGTCAGCCAAACTGTTTTATCAGACGGCTAGTGGTGCGGATGCAGACCGTCAGTGGACACTCAAAGAGTGTTGTCGAGAAAGAAAACTGACAGGGTTGAGTGAGGCTTTCGCCAAGGCGTAGTCAGCCGAGTCGCGGAAGAATCGCATGTTCCTGGGACTTGGCAGACAATGGTGAGAGGGGACACCGCAGGGGTGTGAGCTGATGGAAATACAGCGGAATTCTGCGTCTTTCTCAGAAGCGTCGTAAAAAAGGCTTTCGCCCAGCACTGGGACATAGTATTGGGGAAATTTATGTTTTACAATCTTGAGGATACTGACCTTCTGGAATTTTCTTCATGAAAGACTCCCTATAGAGTTCCACCTTTAAATGCAAGCTAGAACCACCCTATATTCTTTTTATTTATACTGACTTAATGCTTCACTTCGAAACGACGCCATGTTTTCTAATTTTTAACAAATTGCCGGGCGTCGACAGAAATAGGTCACGAGGAGGTGGTAATTGTATGAAACAGCCGGCTACATACTTTTTCCGTTCGTTGCTGACTCGGACGAAGCGACTCGGCACTCGAACCGCCTTTCGAATATAAATCTCAAACAACACGGGGAAATATTGAATTGCAAATTAAACTGTGCAGGCGATAATATAATACCGTGTACCAAACCAAACATGCGACGAAACTAACCAACGAATACATTCCTACATCTACTTATGTACTAAATGTTTACAGGACGCTCGCAGCGTGCTCCAGGAGTCACCAGGAACTGACTACAGCATGCAACTGCGTCTGCTGGTGTACCATCACTAATGTATCTACGTGTACCGTCTACACTAGGTCCTACTGAGTGGTGGTGGTGGCAGATGGCACTCACCACGCGACCTGATCGACAGCGCGATGGCAGCGATGGTGGGCTGCGGGGAGGGCCCTCCCGCGCGGCCGCCCACACCTGCCGTCGGGAAAACAAACGCATCCCCTGGTAAATGATGACGTCACAACAAACAAATGGATGGGAACTCATATTATTAGGATCGGAATAATGACAGGTATAATTTTCAATTATAGACGACTTAAATGATAATGATCCATGGTCCCGGCGACTCCCAACCGCTGGTCGATGTCACCTACCCATCGTTGCTTCGATCTATAAAGGTTTTCTCCCAGCCGCTTACATCACCTGCTCGGACCATGAAGATGACCATGTCTGACAGCGTGTTTGAATCAAATGACGTAGGTGCGGGCGACAAAGTTACAATACCCACTAGCCCGTGGCCGTGGCCGTGGCTCACCTCGATAATTGAAGCTATAAGACCTACTATTAAATCGCACCAATTCATATCATCATCAATTCTGCGCACAGACATAGCAGTTTTATTTCTGGAAACTATATGCATTTCTGCAAGTATATATATGAGTACTCGAACACCGGTCAAGTGGAGCAGGTCAGGCAGGTCAGGCGGTGCTCCGCGCGCAAAGACAGTCCGGGCGCCGCGCCGGAAGTGCTGCGATAAATCCCGCTACTTCCGGCGTACACGCGGGGTTTATTCAAAATGGCCGCCGCAGACGTACACTATGCTGCCGACACTTTCATTTTCATAGCACTTGCATTACATAAGATGTTGGTGAAATAATTATTCTCTTATTTTATTATTACACGCTTTACTTTGAATCACATCCGTTGATACAGCAGCTCTGGTGCGCGGAGAGGCTATCTAGTATGTTAGTTATATCTCGCGGCGCCGCTCGCACATGCGTTACCTAGAGTACGCAGCACTGACTCATGCAGGCCGCATTAACGTATGCACCCTCGATGGGTGGGCGGGTGCCGGGCGATTTCCGATAAACAAACACGACAGAACGAGCCGGGCGCACGGTTTAGGCTTTAAAATATAATCAGATCACTGCGTGACAACACGGCGGGGCGGGGCGGGGTAGCGATCAACCAATGCAAGAGAAGCAGAGGATACTGTCCTTAGCCGTGGGTGACACACGTGTGATTCTCCCGTGTGAAGTGTCGGGTCGTGCCAAGCAAGCGGGGAGGACGGCCAGGCGGGCAGTGACACAGAAGGGATGGACCGAACCTGCAGTTATCTTACTTTTTCTAAATCATTCGTTAATTACAATATAATATACATAACTAATATTTACGTTACTATTGACATTATTTTATTAATTAACATAAATATGGATTATATCTGAAATGAATAAATAATAATAATAATAAGTAATTTTAATGTTACTTTAACTTCTAAAGATAATTATTTCTAAGTCATCAGTCCATTGACTGTTCTTAGTCTATAATTAAAGCGAATAAACTTTGTCCGTATGTTCTTTCACTACATCACTATAACTCTATTTTTAATTCACCAATTACAAAAAGCTTGTGCTTATGAGTTATCCTGTATGAAAGCATCACATTGTGACCACATCAGCAGTGTTGTCGCAGAGGTATCAATGAGTGTCTAATAGTTTTGTTAAATGTTGTGAACAGATTGTACAGTACTCATGTTTTAAATCTGGATGGAGGATCACTGCAGCTTTGTGAATCATTTACGTTTTGTTTCCATTTGTATTTGCAGGCATTATACAGCACCAACATTCCATGATATGTGTCCGCATAGAAAGGCGTCGCGACGCGGTGTCCGTTCATCTCGCGGTCAGCCGGCGGCGGGCGCTGGGCGCCGCAGCGCTCCGGCCGGAGACGCCGACGCAAACACCATTATTATGATATCGAGTTAACTCTCACTGACGAGATAACGATCACTTATCGAATGTGGTGTAATGCTTTTACTTTATTGAAACAGCTGTTACGATTTTTAAAACGAAATGCATGATTGGACATGACGCGCAAACCTATGTAAAAGACATCAACGCGACGTTAATACGAAGTATTCATTGTCCTGTGTTAGTGTTTCTGTAGATTGGCCGGTGTAGGAGGTACTCGTTTCAGTCTGTCAAATAAAACCCGTTATTTTCAAAGAAACAATGGTGACGTCACTAAGTCTGTGTTGTGCACAGTCACCGGCTCGGATAGGTGGATCTGGAGTGTTCGACTTGATTAGATTCTTGGTGTAGGTAGTGTCAAGGTGGAGAGAGAGGGCTATCGGTACATGTACATGTACCGCTGCCTCCCCGCCCGCACCCCACGGCGTCTTCAGTGTAGGTACCTACACTGAAGACGCCGCGGGGTGCGGGCGGGGAGGTGCGCGTGCGCAGGAAACACGCGCGGCCGCGCCGGCGACCTCCCGCGCGACGCGGAGCCTCTACGTACTGACTCATTAACGTCTTCGTCGTCACGATCGTACGCGATTGAAGACTGTGTATTACTGATCTAAGAAATTAATTTGTAATAAATTATCGCTTTTACGATTTCAAACTGTTGATGCTTGTCGTTATGTTTTGAATGTTGACCACTGCTCGTTGGTTTCCTCAAGCGCTTATATTATTTATTCATTTTATTTATTCGATAAGAAACAGATTTTCAGTATGTTAATTATTCATATTCTGTGCGGAACCCTCGGCGCGCGAGTGGGACTCGCACTTGGCGGGTTTTTATACTTATTTGGAGCAAAAACATACGTTCCTATCTGTCAGCGTGCTGTGCGGTTCTTAAAATAATAAGTGCATACATTACATAAGAGCCCTCGATCTCTTCATCTTGCCAAAACAACACCTCTTACTTTCGATAAGGTTTTAAAAGTGAACGTGGACCATGTCCGGACACAGCGGAACACGCTTACACTCGTGGTGGTTGTTTGTTTATGACGTCACACCACCGCCGTCACCAGGCCGGCACCAGGCCGCCGTCCTCGTGCGAACGTCGTGAATCTCACGCAAATTAAATCTTCTATTTGTTAAAAAATTTTGTCGATGTTTTTGCTCATTTTCTGCTCCAGATGCCTCGGATGATGAGCCGTGTCGCGGAGCCCCGGACGAGCGCGGCGGAGGGGGCGCGGGCGCGGGCGGGCGCCTGCTCGACTGACCCGACCGCCGGCCGGAGCGGGCGCGGGCGGTGAGAGTGTGACCAAAATTAGTGTAAACTCATTACGCGGTCATCAGAGAGTCAGATAAACAGTGGACGGCAAAAGATAAAGTTCACTCTCCATTGATTCACATTTGTGCACAACTAAATGTGATCCCTACAATGTGGGAGCGCTAGTTGCAGTTGAATCGGTGGTTGCAGGTAGATGTTGGTGGTACACGGGTGGACGGTACGCTGACCTGACCTCACTTTAAATAATTAAAATATCGCTTTTTCAATACTTTCCGAACGAAAAAAATGTGTACAGTATTACAGTACTGTACACGTTAAATGACTATTAGTACATTGACGCGCTCTCTCCAGACATCTCTTGATCAATCGATTCGGCCCTTTCGCTTCGATTACACAACAAGGAAACATCAATCTAAATTATGATTCTTCGGAACCGAGATTAATTTAAAAATCAATTATATGGCGCGGGGTCGGCCACGGTGGTGGCGAAAAACGTTTATGATTTCCTGAATCGAGCGATGCTGCAACACAAGCGAGGTGCTGGCAAAGATCCACAGCTGCGCGCCGACTGCAATTACTCTGTCTCTATTAACACCATTGTGTTTTGAATAACTACAGACGTCCGGAGAGTATTGTAACATTACGTGGTCCCGGTCGGAGCGAGGCGCTTCCGACACACGGTAACGGGGAAGTGAAGGGCGAAGGACGGGGCGCCGCTCCGAGGACGGCAGGGCTTCCGTCCGGCTACCGTGTACGCACAGTGATCAGTGGACCGACACTCTAGCGGGAGCTTGCTGCAGGCTCTGACCTTGCTGTGTGGACGGTTTCCCAAATGTTTGCCGCGTGTTTGGTTCATGCAAACCATCCTGGTTTCCTGAGGTAGGCCGCCGGTTGCAAAGCGTGTTTATCCAGAAGCCTTAATACAATGAAGCGTCGTCTGTGACACCTATCATATCAGAGCACCACACTGCCTTTTAGCGGCATATTTAGGTTACAGGTGTTAGTTAACCAGGTGGAAATAGAAAATGCCTAACCACCCGCTAGAGATCCAGCCCGGGACTTTCCACTGGGTCACGGAGGCTGTAAGTATTTGTGTTATGGTGGGACAGATCGGTGGTGTCGAGGCCGTGGGGGGACGGGGAGGGGTCTCCAAGTGTTCACCGGGCAGTGTGAATGGGAGGAAGTGTCGGTGCCGCGCCGACGGACACAATGGCGGGCGGCGGGCCGGCTTCTGCGCCGGTGCTGACTCGCCTCACGTCACCTCACGACTGACGATAGCTCAACAAACATTCGCACCACACCATGCTCCCAGGGCACACGTTATCATGCCTGCCCTGCCCCATAGATCATCACCAGACTTTACATGAAAGGTTTTGACATTTCCGCACTCTTGTTAGGTAGATTAGTTACCGCAGTAAGATCCTACTGCTGATCACCTTGTTATATAGTCGCTTTCTACGACACCCTCGGGATGAGATGCAGTGCTCCATGAAGTCAACAACGTCTGAGGCGAGTGATGCTCAGGAATGTTTGTAAATATTACATTGCGTCGATAATTGATCTATTACCGACTCTCCATGATTGGTGCGTGCGCAGGATGTTGATGGAAGTAACAACACGTACTGCAGACAAACGATGTCTTCCTGCCGCACGCACGCTCACCAGCCACAGCGGGACACGCAACCACAGGAATATCATCATCATCTGAAGCACCACGAAGGAAATACCGCACACAAACTGTCTCGTGTGTTACTGTGTTGGTTTGATAAATATCCGTGTCTAAATGCCAATCAAGGAGTGACACGAGAGCCATTGTCGAGTGTCAGCTTGAAGCTAGTAACAAATACTCAGTGAATGCTGCGCCAGTGAGCGAACTGATAGTCAAATGTAAAGTCCTAGCTAAACAGTGACACCAAATGAAAGTATACAATGATGGTGATGTCGGTGCGGCGGGATGCGGCGTGTTTCCACAGACCCAGCGCACACGTGTGTGCTGGCGGGTACGTATGTAACAACGAGGTATTGCACAAATGCAAATGACATGGCATGGTGCACCGCCCGCCGCCCGCCGCCCGCCGCCCGCCGCCCGCACTACATGCGGCTAGGACCCGCCGGGGTCACTCGTCCAGCGCATTACAGACTTTAATACGAACGACGACGGTGCCGTGATAGAACACGCAATCCGCGGGCTAACGGTCGTTGGACAAATGACCTCCGAAGACAGAAAGTAGCACGACCGTGTAAGTATATGGAAAGTTTGACGTTATTGAAACATTACAATAATACGATGACAGCGCACGCGCATGCGCGGCGTGTCTCCCAACGCCGATACACATCACATGCAGCCTCCGTGCTCCAGCGGCGATACGGTCGTACTGAGATCTGAGACTGGTCGGTTACATGACCACCCAGTGTTCTTATACATGTCCGCCAGCCCGGGGTACAAGTGTTTTCTGAAGTCCATGATTAAAATATAACATACTCGTAGTCAAGTGTTACTTGAACTGAATACATCTGGGTAACAGGATTTAACTCATCATAGACAATTTTCAAACGATTCCAATAAAGGTGGAAGCTATCAATTCGACTAAATATTTCTTTGTGTGTATGATACAGATTTTTAAGACTATTTTTAACCACCGACGCAAAAAGAGGGGTGTTATAATTTTGACGCCAATGTCTGTGTGTGGCATCGTAGCTCTCGTTTTTAGGGTTTCGTACCCAAAGGGTAAAAATGGAACCCTATTACTAAGACTCTGTTGTCAGTCCGACCGTCTGTCTGTCCGTCTGTCACCAGACTGCATTTCATGAACCGTGATAGTTGGACAGTTGAAATTTTCACAGATGATATATTTCTTTTTCCGCTATAACAACAAATACTAAAACGCAGAGTAAAACAAATATTTCCCATAAAACAAGCGTTATTTTTTGCCGTTTTTATATAGGTACGGAACTCTTCGTGCGCGAGTCTGACTCACACTTGGCCGGTTTGTTACGTGCAAGCAAGTTTCCTTGCGGTGGTTCTTAGCTATATGGGAAAATCGATTTAGCAGTTTGAAGAGTATCAGCTGATGTTAGGCATTGTCGGCATAAAATGTTTTTTTTTTTCGTTTGGATATTTTTGCGAGGGGGATTTTTAGTAGCCTCGTAAAAATTCTTACAAAATATTACATGTGTAAAAGTACTACTTCACCCACTGCCACTATCACTACAGTATTAATATCTAATCTATGACGTCGTGGACAAATGGAGTGCGAGCTTCTCAATGTTTTTAAAAGGATGTGACCTCAAGGACGTTGTGCACCGAGTATATCTGATTGCGGGCCCGCGTTACGGAACGAGGTGACGCAACACTTTCTTCAACAGGAAATTAAACGGGAGCTGCCGTAACCCAGGCGAGGGGCGGGGGCCGGGGCGGCGGACCGGCTCCTGCGTGAGTGCAGCTACAGTTGAGTGACAGCTTGCATGACGGTAATAGCGGGCTGAATGGATATTATCACTTGCTGTTTCGCAGATATGGAGCAGGGCAGAGCATGTCGTGCGCAGGCGCCGCGCGCACTGCTGTACGGTGCGGCGCGCGCGCACGCGACCCGACCCGCGCTATGTGGAGCGTGCAACACTATCCAATCATTTAATTACACCTCTCTAGTTTAATTGACACTTCGATTGAGCACGCGACATGTGTTTGTGAAATATGTCGTTAAAACGCAAGTGTTTCTGTCACGCAGCGCTCCGTCGCTCGTGTCGCGGTCTTGTTACTGCAGGCTAAAGGGACATTCCGATCAGAGAGCTCCGAGTGTAGGGCTGTACGACCACGCCATGCACCGTATCAACAAACGCAATGTGTCCGTGACACCATATCTATACCTACAAAAACATGTTATTTAGCAGATTCCCTTATAAAATGAGATCCTCGATCAGACGCCCTTTGAATGAGATTGCGTTTCATCGAGAACTATCACTGTTGTAACCGGCTAGCAGTTAGCTGATCCAGGAATCGCGAGAAGTAAACAATATGACAGGGCCCGTCTCTAAAAAGCAAGAAAGGGTAGTTTGAAAGTGTGAGTCTCACGCAGGCTCGGCGGCGGAGCAGGGGTATGTGGGGGATAACTTCTTTCAGAATAGCAATCTAGTCCAACAATCATGGCGTAAATGTAAGGATATAGGCTCGCGTGTTGCTGGTGCATACACTGACCTTGTGTGCGGGCAGTGCGCGTCGCAGCCAGCACCAGCAGCGCCAGGCACAGGGGCAGCGCGGCGGCGGCGGGCATGGCGCCGGCGCCGCTACCGCTTGGGACGCATGCCGCTACACGCCCGCTGCGAGCGATCCTCTGCCACAACCTGGCAAACATACAGGAGTGATGGTCAATGATTCACCGTTATCCGTGTAATGCTTATAGTCACACGAAACACACCAGACATGTGCCAGCCCGGGGACAGTATTCAGCAGCGCCCGCTGCACCGGAGTGACCTGCCTCGCCGCGCGCGCTCACAGAGAGTACACGTGAGAGTGTACATCCGAGCACAAGTTTGTTTATTTAGATTTTTTCAAAAGTAATACGGTGCCATATGTATATTGTATATATACTCGGTGCACTAATGGGTAAACCTGTAATAGCCACGGCTTACACTCATCGTTGATAGTTTAGTTGAGTCTTGTTTATTTCATTAGGTTTATTATGATTTTTGTATAATAATTATTGTATAGTAACATAGATACGGAACTTTAATTTGTTAATTCGTTATGAACGCTTCGGTTGCTATTCTTTCATACACTAAATTCATTGCAAAGGAGTTAGTTATCCAGGCAGACGTCCGTACCCTCCAGATAGTCCTGGCTAACGATCCACCAACTCCACAGTCCGGCACATCTGTTACCCCATGAAGCTAAAAAGATGTTACTGTGCCGGGCGATAATCTTTTTACCTTCATCTGTTACCCATAGTCCTCGTGTGTACCTCACCGGAGTTGTCTCTGAGCGTGTCTCGCTGTCGATACGTTCACAGTGAATCCAGGACAGGGGCGTCCTGTCTCTATATGATACATATTGTATCTGTATCCTTGTGCAAGACTACCAAAGGACCGGACACGTCTGGGAAAAGAGTGACCTCCTTGAAATTGGGAAATTCATCCTATTTCATCACAAGCAGGTTTGGACCCGTGCGACACTGGAAAAGTTTTCGCTACGATCAATCTTCTGAGAACGATACAGTTTGGACAAAGCTGTCGATACTGGAAGTAAACAGTAGTATTTTCTATAGACCTGAGATAAACATCGGTCTATTTGTGAAGAGAGAGAGAAAGAGGTGAAACTTGCGATAATGCGCACGCGCCGACGTTTAGCACATTAAAACAGCGTGACGTTTGTGTGTCGCACGATCCCTCGTCTCCACCGTGGACTGCACTAGCTCTGAACCTGACTGACTGTACCAGACAACGAACTCATGTTCTCGTTTCTCATATCAGGAATATCCGATTTCTTACAATGATCGTGAGCTGCTCGGATAATTATACTTGTTTTTCGGGAACTTGTATGTTTGACAATTTCACGTCGACATTACGTCGAATATTTTATATCAAATCAACAACAATATTATTCATTTCAAACTTCAGGGATATCCAGATACGTTTCTGAGCGGTACGCGTAGCGAGCGCGTGGATAGTACAGTAGGTACCCACATGTCGGATTTTCTCCAGATGGTAATGAGTGAAGTTGTAACTAGCTATCTAATCCAATTAACGGCTCACACTTGACGTACCCCGCGATCCGGCCAAACCTCCGCCGGGGGTTAGAAAGCGTAAAAAAAGCATCAAAATCGCACCACGGTACCTGCGCGCGCGCCGCCCGCTGCCCGCCGCCCGCGGGCCGAAGAAAGCGAAATGAACGATACTCATTTACATGCAGGCATTGTTCCTAAATGTACCATAACATCATGGAGCGACTGCTGAGGGTTGCATCACTGATGCTGGTGAGGGAACTATCATCAAGTACACGATGAATTTGTTTTATAATCTTTGCAAGATAAAAAGGGGGACTAATATAATAGGAGTGAGTGACTCTGCCCGGGCTAGAAAAAGATTATGGAGTGTAAACATTAGCGATGGATGAAAAACGTGTGTTCTCAAGACCAAGCACCTAGGAGTTCCATTATTGTTTCCTGCCCGAGGGCGGCAAACAAAATATAAAATAATTGTCATGTGTCGAGTTAAGAAATCTCGACGGCGACGACAGAAATGTCGTGACTTCGTGAGAAAATAATATATTCCTTCAGCGCAGGTAAGGTTTCTGTCACATTCAGTAAGGCAGGGAGGGGCGGGTAGCATTTCGCCCTGAAGTGTCGTCAGGTTTACATGTAAGCCCTTACTTTGTGGTTATCGGTTACGTTAGCTGTGTTCGTCTACAAGCATCCTGACACTATAGTGCTATGTTCTAGAAGATACAAAAAGAACAATTTACCGTCACTGTGTTTCATGATTCATACGTATATCCATATTCCATAGCCTATATATATCCAAGCCTAAAGGTACAGCAATCAAGCGTGATGATTGAGAGTGTCATGACATGAATAAGAGGTACTCATCAGCTTTAGTTTATGCTGAACCATTCGAGAGCATGTTTGTACCTGTCGCTAGAGAGTGATTCTATCTGACGGGTGCGCGACGGACGGACCTCAATACTTGTGATACGTGTGATAGCGCCGATTAGCTGAGCAGACAGTCCCACTTGGAGCAGCAGTCGTTAGCGGCACGTTACTATGTATGTATGTGTATAATGATACAGACTGTGCTGTTCACCGGCGGCGGGCGACTGCTCCAAGGGACGGAGCTTGACGCGTGTGTTACAGAGAGTAGCGCAGTGACGTCGTAAGTAACGGTAAACAGTTGTATATTCTTAATGAGAGACGGCGTCCGTATACAGTTTTAGACATAATATTTCTTATTTGTAAAAGGGAAAGGTTTATATGTATTATGTTTGTAGCGGCGTCGCCCCTCGGCCCGCGCCAGCCCCTCGCGACGGGAAGTGTAACCTGTCCTTGTGTCTCACACATGAGTGCGCGTGATCGGGTGTCGATGCCGGTGGGGGCCGGTCACGCACGGTGCGCGGGCGCACGCGGTCACCACAGTGCACCGACTACGACTGCAACTCCCGGGGACCATCACAATTTTTCCCAGTAATGATTTGACCGCCAATTTAAACACGGGGCAGATGATAATTATTTGGTAAGGTATGAAAATGATGTAGCTACTCGTATATATTGGGAACTTAAGCCCTACTGCTTCCCCTTCCCACATAGTTTTTCTAGTATAGAAATAACATTGACATAGTTTACAATTTATAGAACAGTTGATCACATTAGGAGCATATAAAGTAATTTAAAGGAACGGTTCTGCAATCTCCGAACCGAGTAACTTGTTACTTTCTACGCTCATGTGATGCACGGCGCGACGCCGCAGCCGCCAGCGCGCGCGCAGCTAGCGAGCACACGAGCAATGGTTCCAGGAAACAAATACAATTGATGTTTACGAAACCGACCGACAAGATGTTTCACAGACTTCAGCAGCGTGCGTTTCCCGGATGATGATGGTTATACACGTGTACTGCTGCAGGGTACGTCGAGTCTCACAGACTAAATACAGCCTTCTTATCGCTAATGCAGTCATAAATCGCATAGTAAGCTTTCTTAATTAGATTACATTTAACAGTTTTTTAAATTTACTTCTACATGTATTACTGTGGTCTATTTTTTATTTAATGTTTGATATCTTGAAAGTGTATATTCCAAATTTTGCTTTAGTAATACATAAGATGTCTGACAATGAGGGCACCGACACTCAATTTGCATCAACGAAAAATTTTAAAATACTAAAATATATAGGCTGCAACTGGCAGCAGTACACCGGGCCCGTCTCAGCCTGCGTTTACCGGTTGACAACTATATTAGCTCCTTAAATACGAGTATATTAGAGCGCCTCGGTCCGCTAGCAGCACCACGAACCGCTCACAGCGCTCCTCAACTTTAGGCTGTGCGCTCGTCGTGACCGAGTTGTGTGGTCGCGCGCCGCCGCCCTGCGCCCGCTCGCTCGGAACCACTGTTACCTGCGCACGCGCACCCCCCTGCCTGCACCGACATCGACCAGCACAGTAGATAGAACATCTCATGATATTGATATGAACTCTTTTATAGACATTAGTGTATATTACCTATGTTATCATCAACGTGCGAGCGATCCACTGAGCAGTGCATCTACCATGAGTTTACGCAGGCGATAACGTATATCGCTAACTATCGCTTTGTCCTTGTCACCCGCATTTCGACTGAGCAGCATTTCCGATAGCATTATTTATCCATGCCGATAGTATACGATATACGTTACCGGCTGCGTAAACTCATGGTAGACGCACAGGGCACCAGTAGCGTATTCACACAAGCACGCGCGCGCGCATATGAGTAGTCGTAATAACCGTATCTTTCGTATTACTTTGAAGGGGCTCTCTTGCTTCCGGGGTGTGTGCGACGGTCGCTAATGAGCACGTGAACTTGATTTCATCGACCGAGTGAGAGACGCGAACAAAGGTCTTCCTCTAGACTACTGCGGCTAAAAGCTACATTCTGTGTGTTTGTATGTTTTCCTCTATTTGGTCGCATTTCTCATCCTTCGAAAGGGGTACTTCCTCTATATAAATAAAAGATATATATCTTTAAGTCGTATGTTAATGATTGTTGTAATAAAATTAATAGCTCCTACTCAACAGATCTTCCTCTGTGAGCAATATTAGATTATCGGCATATGATACCCGATTTGGATCACGTTTATTAATATTACAAGTTTAGTCGAAGTATTTGTCTAGCCGCCTGGTGGAGGCCACAGGTGATGGGAGAGCTGGTGGCTACCTCCGACAGAGGCCTAGCTATCCAGCGAGGTACCGCCGCCAGCATCCTGGGCACTGCCCAACGGAGCGGGACTGGATGACGTTTACATTTTATAGACTAGGTTTAATTTAGGTAATTTGTAATTGGTTATTGTAATGCATATGTTGATGGAGTAGAGACAAACTAAAAAAAATGTTGAAAAAGTCGAAAGGATCGAAAATTAACTAAGAGGAATAAAACCTAATAATATGGTGGGGTGGTATTAATTTCTAGGTGGCGCAAATACAGCATAGCGATAAATCTGTACTGGGTGTTATTTATGCCTTAATTTCATCGACAATATAAAGAACTGACTGCTCTGTGGGAGTATGTGCTCGCGAGGTCTGCAGCTCACAGAGACAGTGGCAGTGAACGGAAACGATAGTGATATTTGTATCGCCACTGCAACCGTAAAAGGCTAGCAGCACGGTGGACGTATCGTGTTGCAGGCAGCAGTGAGAGGTGCAGGTGTTGCTGTAACCGTGCGTGCGGCCAGCCTCGGTACAACTGTTACAACACTGACTACTAGGCGACAACTCACAATATAATACAGACAGTTTATTGTATCAGGTATACTGTATGCAGTGCTCCACCCTGTGACAGCACGTCCACGGTCCGGTCATACACCGCTGCACTACTCGCTCCCCCAGCGCGCCCTCAACTGGAAACGTTCGTTATTGTGACCCCTGCTTCCGATATACATGACCAGTGAAGCATCCCCTGTACTGTGTCTTGTCTCGCTCATTGCAAGCGATACCGTATGATAATGCAACATACAGCAACTTGTATGTTACTTCAAATCTCGCAACGAGAGCACCCTCAGTACACTTAAGTTTGTGCTCTAGAAACTGTGATTAATGATCTATAGAAAATTTCACAAACTTATGAAAGGCTGCACGAATTTATACAAGTGTGATATATAGCAGAATATAATAACTTTGAAGTGTTGCCGTATGTAAATCGTCTCCTCGTGAATGCACATGGTAATTACCCACCGAGCTGCAACTCCGGGCGGTGACCCTTACAACTTTTCGTAACTTCTTCAGGGAACAAAACTCCTGCACAACACCAGAACAATTTCAAGGAATGAAGCTGTCAGGCGTCTCACGACAGATTTGAATTCAAACGTATACGAGTTGAGGTCTCGTCGAACGCGCGCGTGCGAGCGGGGTCGGAGCGCGCTGTGCTCGGACGACTCGCGCCGGGCGGTGACAGGTACTGACTGACGGGCCGGGGCGGGCGGGACGAGCCGCGCGCCGGGCGGCGGGCGTGGGGGCGAGGGGTAACACACGTGGGTGATACTAGGACGTGTGCTCCCAGCTTTATAATATGACCACACCAAGTCATCCTACGGGTCGGAAAACTTGACTATAAGGTAATATGAAAAATATTCAGGAGACGGATAACAGCATCTGACTATGTAACAATTACTTCTTACTGCGATCGACAAACCAATGCAAGTGTGATGATTATTTATAATCTCCTCATGGATAGTTTGACGACGTGGCGGTCTCTGCGGAAGCGACGTGCCCAACAGTGGACCTATGCAGTCAAATATGATGGTTATTATTATTAATTATTCTTCACATTATAGTTGTCGTCACATACAGTTTTTGTGACACTCCTTTTAAGTTTTAAAAAAAACTTGTATTAGGAGGCCCCGCTCTTCCGCTAGTTATTTAAGTTATACAAATACTATTTTTATTTATATCATAGGTGCTACTTACAATTAATGTGTGTGTGTGTGCGTGTGTGTGTGTGTGTGTGATAACTATGATACTACCTCTAAAAGAGCTTCGGTTTGTTGGTATGTTTTTGCTTTAATCCATTTGGTTAACATTTTCTTAAATTCATAATTATGTTTATTGTGTAAATTAAGGTTCCTGTTGAGTCTATTGTATAAGAAAGCTGATAGTGTATTGTATTGGTTTCTGCCAAATCTAGTTTGTCACTGGCTCTGTCTGGATCACATTAGTTGTCCGCCTTCCAGCAGTGGCATTACACCTTGCAGTTGCAATTATATAAAGAAGAATGGGCACTTTTGGGCGCATGGCGGCCACTGATAAATTTATTATCAGATGAAAGTACTGTTATTAACGAACACTTTTACAGCAGTCGTTACTCTGTATTACAATTTCAGAAAAAGATATAAACTGTCATATTTTAAAGCAATATTGCATAAAAAAATACATTATAATTATTATATCCTCGGTTTTTATTATATCATGACTACTATAACATTGTATATTATTTTATGATAATGCATAATAACTATTTTATTAATGTATTACTTTATATTTAACATTAGTCAAGTTATTAAAAATATTTTATCTTTCAAAAATCATTCTACTAAAGCGACCCAAGCACCGCGAAGCAATCGGTCCTAGCTCATTTTAGTACCTGCTTACGCAGAGGACCAATAGGCGTCTTTGTTCGTCAAGGACAAAAGGTGTCGGCGTTGTGTGACGCGTGCGATGCCATCCCTCTGCGCAGTCCTTCGTTTGCGCTTGCGTCGTTGTGTACTGTGCGATTTTATGCGTTTTGATAAACATTTTGACCCGTTTCTGCTTCCCGGACTTTGTGATCAGCTAACTCGACAACTGGATACGTTCATGGACTTCGTTTTGTGCTTTGTGATCTGGATTTTGTTGAATATGGCTGAAAATCGACCTGTTTGTGTTTTGTGCAATCGGTCGGTGGTGAACAGAAGAAGATTCGAGATAACACATGCATTTTTCGAAGAAAATCCCGCGAATGCGCAATATATTATTGACGCTATTGCGCCACGACAAGTAAGTACTTGTTTTTAATGTTCGACAACTATCTCGTGAGCATAACTAGACTTAAAATATATCTATCGCTAGGGATATGATTATACGACGCCTAATATCTATCTTACTGTGACATGATATATTTCTTCACATTCACAAGTCAGTATGTTTTTTTGTTCCAGATTGAATATAATGGCCACGAATACGTTTGTCGACCATGTTGGCAACGAGTGCAACGTGCTGTACAGCCTGCTCCAAACCGTGATCGTGAGGCACCCCATGTGTGTACGCTTCAGATTGAAGAATATTCTCGAGTGCCTAACAATGCAGCGCGCTGTATGTTTGACAGATGTCGGAACACCACACGTCATAGGATTCCAGAAAATATCCGAATTTCCCTTTTGGTGGAATCAAACTTGTATTTACCCAGTGAAGCCAGAATTTGTGAAACACACTTAAGATCCAACGACTGGGATGAGATTATTGACAGTCCAAATCTTAGACATGATTTTAATAGTACTCATTTTTTACATATGATGAGTCTTATGAAAGAAGCTGTATCAAGGAGCGTTGTACTTGATTTCAACAATATAGACGATATGGATCCTAATGAGATACACATTAGACTGGGTCGTAGCCGAGAAGAATTTCACCAAATCTTAGAACAAACGCCTTCCCTATCTGGGCCGAACAACAAAAACTCTCTTGCCATTTACCTTATGAAACTAAGGAGTGGTGAGAGCAACGAAAGGTTGGCTACTCTCTTTCAAATGAGTAGAAGAACTCTTGAAAGGCATCTAAATAAAGCAAGAGATTGTTTAGATCGAGACTTCAGGCCCAGGCACCTGGGATTAGATCACACTAATCGAAGATTGATAGCTCAACGCAATCTTTACGTGCCCAACGCATTATTTGGAAATCCCAGCTCATCTGAAGAAGAACGGAAAGCTATCATAGTAATGGATGGAACATACATCTACATTCAAAAGAGCTCGAACTTTTCGTTCCAACGAGAGACATACAGTCTACATAAATTCAGCAACCTACTGAAACCATTCATAATTATAAGCTGTGATGGGTATATTATTGATGTTTGTGGACCATATGCAGCTACTGACTCAGATGCTAATATCTTGAAAAGAATGCTGAACGATGAAGATGGAGCATTTCATTGGTTCTTCCGTGCTGACGATATTTTTATCTTGGATCGAGGCTTTCGAGATGCTCTTCCCGATCTGGAAGCATATGGTTATTCAGCTTATATGCCTGAAACAAAAGACCGCAATGCAGATCAACTGACCACAGAACAAGCGAATAGGACAAGATTAGTAACAATAAGTCGCTGGATGGTTGAAGTGGTCAATGGAAGATTCAAGCGCGACTTCAAGCTATTCCGACAAGATTTTTTTAACAGAGCCCTAAGTCACATGTTTAAAGATTTTCAGATTGCAGCTGCATTACTTAATGCGTTTCATACAACAATATCGGATAGCATCCATGCAGCCTCGTTTGTGGAGATCATAAACGCACGCATGAATTTAGAAAACCATTTGGCAGACTATGTTGTTCGCAACAATATGAACAGGCAACGAGCAGTATTCGAGAGCATCACAGCTGACCAGCCTTTTTTCGACGATTTCCCAAATCTTACCGAAGATGACCTTATTCTGTTTGCTCTCGGTACATATCAAATAAAACTAGCCCGCAGCTATTATGCCGAGCACCTTGTACAGGGCTTGTATAATATTGAGGTATACCGAGAGCAACAGATAAGAAATCTAAGCCAATATATCGAAGAAGAAGACATTTGGTTATTACGTGTCCGCATACAATCAAGACATGTGAGGTCAAGAATGTATTATTCTTACATTATAATTGACCGACAAAGAGTCGGTCGGGAAGCTATCACGCATTATTACTGCTCCTGCTTAAGTGGAAGACGTACAGTCGGATGCTGCGCACATATTATGTGCACCGTATGGTACCTAGGATGGGCTAAAAACCAACCCGAAGAGATTAGGTTACCAGCAGGGGAACTCAGTGCTATTGTAGACCGGGAGTAGATTTTATTGCATATTTTCTAATAAACGTTATTTTTGAGAAGATCTTTTTTTTTATTATTATTTCCCTTTTCCTTTGTATTATTGCATTAGGCGGTAAAAAAACTTAGTAAAACTATTAAAAACTCGTTTGAGAAGTAAAAAAACGTAGTAAAACTATTTAAAACTCTTAAAAAAGGCTAAAATATAAAATGTATTTCATCACTATATAAGAATCTAGCGGCAGTGAAACTTTACACCAGTAATAGTCGGACTTAAGTACATCATTAAACAACAAAATCATGTGTGGCCGCGGACCGCCCACGCTCCATACAAAAGTGCCCATTCTCATTTGTCTTACTGATGGGACATCACTTAGATTATATCGTTCGGTGGTTGAGAATTTATAGGGTTTGAAAAAAATGACTTTAAGATGGGCTCGTTGAGCTTTCTCTAGTTCTAGGAATTTAGTTTTAGAGGCTCCTCCCCAGGCAGGGATACAGTACTGTATAATAGATTGACCGAGAGCAATATATACCTTTTTAAGGAGCTCAGCTGTACCGACGTGTCTTAGGGTTTTGAAGATCCAGATGAGCTTCCTTGTCCTGCCCGCGATTTGCTCCAGATGTGTATGCCAGTTTAGTCTTATAACAATTAAAACTTTTCCAAAGCTTCGTGCGTTGATGTCTTTTATACGCAGCTGGATCTCTACTGGACCACAGCTTCGCCTCCGAGGAAATCTGGAGTCATATCAAAGACATCAACGCACGGAACTTTAGGAAAGTTTTGTTGTAGTATAGAAGTTGTAATGTGAAAAAAGTTATGGAATAATGTGTTACATGTATAACTACGAGTATATTTTTTATTTATTAATTTAACATAATTTACACAAACATTTTATTTTTTGAACACGCAAACTTCCGACTTCTGAACACAGACCGCCTCCGCATGGCTACACGCTTGGAGGTCCCGCGTTCGATTCCCAGCGGGGGTATCTCTCGGCACTCGGTTTGGTTGGTTGTAAGTCCGCATGTTACCTAAGTCTTCCGACAAACAGCAGTGTTAATTGCCCTGCTGTGTTCCTCATGTACAACTCCTCCCTCACCCCTCTGAAGCGACGACGTACGCCACCTACATATACGAACTTTTGCACCCCCGACGCAAGAAGTGGGGTGTTATAAGTTTGACGCCAATGTCTGTGAAACTGTCTGTCTGTCTGTGGCATCGCAGCTCTCGAACGCATGGGCCGATTTTAAGGAAGCAACTTTCCTTGCGGTGGTTCTAAGCTTATTTTTTATGTATGATGGGTTTCTATTTGGCCTTTATCTCACCTGATGGTAAGTGACGATAAGGCCGTCCGATGGTAAGCCTCGACCTAACGAGGCGCTAGCTATTATAATTTTCATGCCGGAACTCAACAGTGCTGATTTGGCGGCAGACTTTGGTAAGGTCATCATCATCATCAACAGCTTATATACGACCCCACTGCAGAGGCTCAGGTCTACTCTCCTACAGAGAGTGTATGGGCCGTGGACACCACGCGGGACCAGAGCGGATTGGCGGACTTCACATGCCTGTTTAAGACATGCAGGTTTCCTATCAATTTTTTCCTTCACCGTTAAACAATCAGATAATGTATTTGAATTGAAAAACAACTGATACGTACACGGCTGGATTCGAACCCGGAACCCTCAGATTGAGAGTCCGCGCCTTACCCACTGCGCCACCGACGCTTAGGTAGGTAAGGTAACATGGTTGTATTGCAGCTAGTCAGGCGGACCGAGTACCGACAGGTTCCGCCACTGGGAATCGAACCCGGGACCTCTGGATTGTGAAACCAACATTTAGCCATTTAGTTCGAAGGGTAATATTTTTATGTATATTCGTTTAATGATTGCTTAGGGTTTACTTTTTAATTTAATTTACTTATAAAAAATTTGCGTTTTACACAGACAATCATCTGCATTGTCATTATTATAATAATTTAAATCTGTACTGTTGAATCCAATGAACTTTAACAAAACCGGTCAAGTTTGGCTTAAGTGCGAGTCGGACTCGCGCATCGAGAGCTCCGTACAGAATATGAATATTACACAAACTGAAAATCATAAATAATAGGTACGGTAATATGCACCCAACAATTCTCTACCGAAAATATTGAAAAACCAATTTAACTTCTTCTAGGCTTCTACAAAGTTAAGTTTGTAAACGCAAAACAGCAATTTTTTCCTATGGTTTTATTGTAAGACCTTGCTACTTTCTAAATTTCAGGATTCTAGGTCAACGGGAAGTACCCTCCCGTAAGATTTGGTTCCCTTGCATTTTATATAGAAATGGTCTAAAATACAGCTATATCTTTTTATTGCGTTGACCTAGAAGTTTGATGTTTTCACAGATCCAACGGATTGCAGATTTAAGTATTCGATATTAATTTCAACATGATATCTCCACGCGTTCCTGAGAAAAAGGGTTTTGACAGACAGACGGACAACAACGGGATCCTGTAAGGAATGTAAAAGCAAACTAAATGATCAGCCTAGAGCGAGTGGTATCACATATGGAGTGCTCAGAATTTATGTTTAGACCAAATAAATAATATATAAATATAAACAATTTTCTAAATTAACATTTAAAATACATATTTATAGCCGATTAAAAATATAAAGAAATGTATAGACAGAATTTCCTTTGCCATAAAACGAGTATTGCTTTCGATGCTCTTGTCAAACGTCGTGTTTAGTTATTTCAATTTTAGCGTCATATATTTTT
The DNA here is from genome assembly GCA_910589575.2 of Carcina quercana. Classification (NCBI taxonomy): domain Eukaryota; kingdom Metazoa; phylum Arthropoda; class Insecta; order Lepidoptera; family Depressariidae; genus Carcina; species Carcina quercana. The sequence continues at coordinate 205,585 of OU342429.1, read as the reverse complement.
CAAACACAGTTTTTTCATTACAAAATAAATTATTTATTATTCCTTTTATTATTTATAGGCATTTCTTACGTTATCAACATAATTTTTTTACTCAAATCATATTGTTTCTAATTTATAAAATACTCAATAAAAATAACACGTTAGTTAGCGCTAAAATAATGAGGCATACATTCTGAAGCGCGTCGGATGTCATGTCATCCAATTTCTTGCTTTGTTTTTCTTTGATTTCGCATTCTTATTCGTGACTGTTTTAAAACATATTAATTGCGGTAATGCCCTGTGCTTATATGAGAATGCATGATAAGTGTACGTAGGTGGCGTGGCGGTGGTCGTTACGGTCGAGATGGCCACTGCGGGTGCAATGAACTCTGGGAGCCCTCAGGGCGAGCTGGAGGATGAAGGGAAGGATATCAAGCAGGAGGAGGAGGTGACGGTGAAGCCGGAGCCGCGCGAGTGTGCTGTTTGCGCGGCGCGCTGCCTCGCTGGCTCCGAGCTATGCGGGGCGCGCACGCAACACGGCACGCCGCTCACAGAGTTCCTGGGCAAGTTCACAAACATTGACTTGCTCGCCGGGGCCTCCAACCACGTCTGCAAGAACTGCCACGACATCATCGACGTGCTCGAGAGTGCTGAGATAGAATACTACAAGTTAAAGGAAGCATTCGAGGCCATCATTAGCAAAAACCCACTGTTCGACAACTCCGCGTCGGGTCTGGTCCCAGACAAAACCGTCAAGAAAGAGGCGCGCGAAGACGACGAGTGTGGCAACCATGGTGATTCGGAGGATGAGCCACTTGCTATCACCAAGAAGAAACGTCAGGTTAAAAGGAAAAAAAAGATTTACACCACAGCAAAACGTAAGGCTCGAGTCAAGACTGCGAGTAAAGACAGGTAACTGACCCAATGTGTATCACCTGTGGAAGTGTACTGTTGGACATTCACCACCACATTAGTCGTGTTCCACAAGGAGATTTGTCTTAATCACTACACTTGACAAGAGGATTGGGATGATTGCAGTATAGTTTTTATGTAGGTAAATGCTGCAGCACATCTGAATTTTTTTCCTTAGTGGACATATATGACAGACCTGCAGGATGACATGGGATCATCAATCTGAAGCTGAGACCACACAGAACTGATTTTTTCATTTAATTGTATCCAATGCTCTTGATAAATTTTATAGTTAGTTGCCTCTAATATTTCTTTATTATGGTATAGTTACTTAATTCTTCTTCTGTTTTTAAGTAAATCTTTGTGGCCTAATTAAAACAAATAGTTCAATTGATTTTGAACACATGTTTAATACTTATTTGAATATGTTTAAAATTAAAATCAGATTTTGTAGAAGGCTTTATACCTTATAGAGTTTTGTATAAGGTTTTTAGTTGTCGCAATAAATTATTAGAGTGGAGCTGCCATGCCAGGACAGTGCAATCCATATTATTATTATTATTATTTGGTTGATACACTAGCAGCTCTTCGAGCTGATGCGTGTATATCACTGCACTTGTTTTAATGTTTGTAAATGTTTGTCTAGTCTGTTTTTGAAACAATTCACTGAAGTAGCACTTATAACACTTTCAGGCAGAGCGTTCCAAGAATGCACTACACGGTTAGGCAAGGCAATATTAATGTTATAAATGTAAAGTAAGTTTGTTTATCCTTTTTTACATCATAATACAGAGTCACAATGACTTGAACTTTTGTATAGGGAAAGTTGAAAGGCTAGAAAGGGATACAGGCTTTTTATCCCAATTAAACAAGTAGTTCCCCTGGGATAATTTCTGACGTCCATGCGGACAAAGTGGCCTGCAAAAGCTAGTAAGTAATATTTTTTGATACTGTGTTTCAGCTGTCATGGTGACAGGGGAGGCGTCGGGGTTGAGGAGCGGGTCGCGCGAGCAGCTCTGCCCCCGCTGCTGCCAGACGTCAAGAAGGAGGACTCTGTAGATGGGTTTGTTGTACCGTGATGAACATTACATTCTTCTTTACTAGCTGGCCTATGTACACTTGTATGTACATTTCTTGGCTGATGATGATACTGATGGTTCTGTTCAAACTGTTTACTGTTTTCTCTAATTATAATTTTGAATGATAAGACTTAAGACATGCTATATTACTCTTTGTCTTCTTTTATCTTAAATTGGGAACGCATACAGATCTAGTGTAGGCCCCAGTCTCCCACATACATATGTGTTTTGCAATCATTTTGAGCATCTGTTTTGAACAAAATGTTAAGAAAATAGTTTATTTATTTTATGTTTATATATATTTTAACTATTTAAAAAAGTTACATAGTTACCAGCCCAGCAAAACATTTGGTATTGTAACATTGCTCGTGACCTTCCTTCCAGTGTGGAGAGCGACTTCCCCATGGGCGTGGACGGGGCTGTGCTGAAGATAGAAGTGGACGAGGACGCGATGATAGACTTCGGAGAGGGTGATGACGACGACGATGATGACTCGAGCTTCGTGCCGGAGGGGATCAACGGTCACGGTCCCGGGGCGCGGGGGGCTCTCAGAGAGCAAAGGAAGGCGCGCCTACACACACCCAAGACAAGGAAGAAGCGGGAGCCAAAAGTGATGCACCAGTGCGACCAGTGCGACGCCAAGTACTCCTCCATCAGTGAGTATCGATACTTGATCAAACATTTTCTTAAAAACGATTCATATATAAAATAGGAACAAAATTTAAAAAACTTATGTTCACCTGCGTACTATGCAGTTCTACGAGGTTCTATGGGGTTCTACCGAAATTTCCGCGCCATAATTTTTCATACAAGAGTGAAGCACCTAGCCAGGCGACAACATATCGCCTAGCCACGACGACACAGGACAACCGACATATTACATATGAGCAGCTTCGGGATACTTTAGGGATTGGCATGACTGTGATTCAAACTGTTTTACATGATAATCTGGGTGTGAGAAAGCTAGTTTCCCGCTGGGTGCCACATAATTTGTCCGAAGAGCAAAAGGCGGCTCGTGTCAATTGGTGCCGGTCTACTCTGCAACGCTTCAACGGAGGAAAGTCAAAAGCTGTTTATAACATTGTCTCTGGTGATGAATCATGGATCTATTCGTACGAGCCAGAAAGAAAGCATCAGCCATGGTCTTCGCAGGTGAGGTCAAGCCAACAAAAGTTGTCCGCTCTCGCAGCGTATTGGAGAAAATGGTCGCTTCGTTTGTCGCGAAAACAGGACATGTAGTCACAGTTCCCTTAGAGGAACGGAGAACGGTGATTGGTATACAACGGTTTGTTTGCCACAGATGATATCCGAATTCCGTAGAGGTAACCCGAAATGACGCATAATCCTCCATCATGATAATGCGAGCTCTCACGCCGCTCAGACAACAAGTGAGTTTTTGAAGCAGGAAAACGTTGAATTAATGGACCATCCTCCATACAGTCCTGATCTGAGCGCCAATGATTACTTCACATTCCCTAGAATCAAAGATTTATTGCGTGGTCAGCGGTTTCAAGGCCCAGAAGAAGCAACCGAAGCATACAAATATACCATTTTGACGATGTCGACTTCAGACTGGAATTTCTGCTACAATAATTGGTTTGAACGAATGCAAAAGTATTAGCTGTAACGGAGAATACTTTAAAAAGCAATAAAAATAATTTTAGCTATTTCCTGTATGTAGTTTTTGTATATACATTTTATTGATTCAACATTATGTATTTGCACAGGTGTGTCGTAGAGATCTATGTTGACCTCATCGTGAAACAATTGTTGCTAACTACCACTAGCTGCCGAGTTAGGTCTTATATTACATAAAATTCACATGAATTCACAACCCAGAGGTCCTGGATTCGATTCCCAGTATCTGTCAGTACTCAGTTTGGTTCGATGTAGGAGGGCATTTTCTATGTCTGCCTGGTTAGCTACCACCATGTTACCTAAGTCTGCCGCCAAACAGCAGTGCATTCCGGTATGAAAGGTAGCAGAGCCAGCCCCTAATTAGGTTGAGGCTTCTGGGTGTGCATGCTTGTGCATCAGGTGACATTAAGGCCAAGTGCAAATCAACAAAAAAAATTCCACGCAAGTAACCATATTAATTTCATGTGTTATTTCACATGCACCCATATAGTTGTCTGGCAGGTGTAGTATGTATGTTGTGTTGTGCCAGAGCGTCTGGAGCTGCACCGCGACAAGCACTCGGCGGGCAAGCCCCCGTACATCTGCGAGGTGTGCGGCGCGCGGTACAAGCACAAGCGGGCGTGCGACGTGCACGTGGCCCTGCACCGCGGCATCAGCGACTGGAAGTGCGTCGAGTGCGACAAGCTGTTCCCCTCGAAGGGCGCCTTGCAGCGGCACAACAACATACACACCGGCAAGCTCAACTACCAGTGCGACCTGTGCGGCAAGTCCTTCATACACACCTCCTCCTTCAAGATGCACAAGCTGTCGCACTCGGGGCTCAAGCCGCACTCGTGCTCCGTGTGCGGGCTGGCGCTCATGACGCGCTCACACCTCAAGCGGCACGAGCGGATACACTCCGGGGAGAAGCGGCACGAGTGCGCAGTCTGCGGGAAGAGGTTCTCAGAGAGGTACGTACAGACGAGTCCTGTGAGGACTGATGGTTCCTCGCTGCTCGGCGCGCAGCAGTCGCCCTCTACAGCGATGCATACTACAATTATTGTTCTTAAGTAAATGAAGCTTTGATATTTTTCTGAAACTAAATATTCAATGATTTCTGTATATATAATGTGTGGTGTGGTGCGCAGATACGAGACGGTCACACTATTTTCTGTCCTGTAAGATTTAAGGAATCGTCATTTAGGGGATGTTTCACTTACACTGCATCTAAAATCTGGTCTTACACTACCTTTAAGAATGATTAAAACCAAAGCTACATTCAGTAAACGAGGCATTGATGGACGAACGTGTAAATGTGGGCCGAGTCGAAGACGAGGACATCTAGTTAGCGAAGAGGAGCCAATAAAAGTATTTTTATATTTTAGGTACAACCTGGCCGCGCACGCCAAGTCCCACGAGAGCGCGGGCGCGGCGCCCTCCGAGCCGCGGCGGCGCCTGTTCCGGTGCGCCTTCTGCCAGGAGCGCTTCGAGCGAAGGTACGTGTGTACCCTGAGTGTGGCGAGCGATGGAGACGGCGGTATCCCTTACAAATAGAGAGTTTCGTTGTAGTTGTTTACGTACGTTTAAATTACAGGTTTTATGTTGGTTGGTTTTTAAGTTTTGCGGTGCCTTTTTTTTGATCTGAGACGGCCAGTTTGATTTTTTCGATATTTATGCAATTCAGTAAAACATAATTGCGCGGCTAAACTTAGGGCTTCCACGACTTTAAGTTAGGTTTCTAGATATATCAGTATTGAGTTTGAAAAAGAGCGTCGGTCGTGTCTATACGTACTCGCGCTGCAGGTACATGCTGGAGCGCCACACGTCCGTGGCGCACGGGTGCACGCTGGAGCGCGCGCCCCCCACCCCCCGCAACACCATGAGCAAGCTGCTCAAGGCGCAGGCGCAGGCGCGAGCTCCGTCCGCGCCCGCAGACCGTGAGAACCATACACTACACACACCACACACCACCCGATACTGTACTACACTGTCATTGCTCAAAGAACTATGAAAGCTGGAGCAAATGTCCCCCATATTTGTAATATTCGCTTCTCTAATATTTGATCAAATACTTTTGGCGTGTCAAGATCTATGAAACGAACATCTAAGTTAAATAAACTTACCACAAATCGTTGTCATTTAGAGATTTACAAAAATCATCATCATCATCAACAGCCTATATAAGTCCCCACTGGAGGGGCTCAGGCCTACTCTCCTACTGAGAGTATGTACAAAAATAAATATAACTAATTATTGTTGCGTAATTTGCTAGCCTACCCCAGGGCTACTGATATTTTATAGCAGTACAAAGCCATCTATTAACAAAGTCATAAGCATTATTGAGAATGCCATCTATCGTCCACTGCGACTAACTCAACTATCTTGTCACTAAAAATGAAAGTATCTCATTAACTACTACTGACACTATAACGTTATCCCTCTCCGAATGCTTCCATACTATATTTCTGTTGCCATAATCTTTTAAAATAGAAAAACTGGCTTTGATAAGTAATTACCTAAAAATAGGAGACGAAATTATAGAGTCGCGAAATAAATATTATTAATTTACAAGCGCTTTAAACAATAATAGAAAAAAAAGTGTTTAAAATGAAATCATCATCACATCTGATGTCCTGTTTTTTAAAGATTATGGCATCAGTTTAGTAGTAGTATGAAACTTTGAAGGAGGTGGATCGCCTTGAAGTGGAGTCACCGAGGGCAGTGGGTATCATATAAAACTACTCCATATGTACTTTCTGAACCCCTCTTGCTCTGAATCTCTGAAGGGAACGAACTTGAATAATTATAGTATACAGGGATGTGTGTGAATATCACAGAAAGTCATTTGAAGAGCAGTGTCCGGTGTGGTCAGGAAAATGATCATTTCATTAATTTCACGTTTCTCTACTGCGGTCCGGAACCCTTGGTATGCGAGTAAGACTCGCACTTGGCCGGTTTTTTATTATCTTTAGAGTTCAGTTTGCCATAGTTGGTATGTGTGTGTTCTCAGTGTCGGACAGCAAGGGGGATCGCAGCCCGGAGCCGCGGTCTGCGCCCGCGCCGACCTCACACAAGCTGACGCTGGGTGAGTGACGGAGACAGACAGTCTGTAGCTCCCTGTCAGGGCTACATCGTGTACAACACCGCTCTCAACACAGCCAACGTCACATCGACGAGGGGGCACTGCTCTAATATAATACATGCGAAAGCTATTTTGTTTGTTTGTTTACTACTACTTGGAATGTGATAGAATTTGTGGTGCTTACTAGTAAGTAAAGCACTGTTATTCTATTCCGGGACATCGTCGGCACCGTGTCAGAATATATGAACTACGCGAAGAAGTAGCGGGCAATAGCACTTGTATGATAAGTTACACGAGGCGGGTGAGTGACCGCAGTAAATGATGGTGTGTGTGTGTGTCAGGGGGCGCGGGGGGCGGCGCCATCACGGCGGGCTCGTGGTCGGGCGCGTTCGCCGCGGAGTTCGGGCTGCGGGCCGAGTACCCCCACTGACCGCCGCGGCACGCCGAGGCCGCGCTCCTCTCTACGTAGCGACATGTCCCGCCCGACGCACCGCGCGTGCGACCACAACAACAAACTATACATCATCTTATACTAAATCGGTTTCGTGATTTAAAAATAGAATCATGTCTGCATTCTGTCTTTCATAAGTACATACCTGATAATAGGACGTCGAATCACCCCCAGAAATGTTCTAGATAAACTCTGACAACTGTTCTATAGACCTTAACCACTAGATGGCGCTGTTATGAACGATTATAAATTATAAATTTCGATTTCGTCCAATTTGGAGTTGCACATTACCTTCCCGGGGCCGTGATGTGACGTTCTATTGTATACAAGCACTGAACTGTCCTATTTGAAATGATTATGATGTGAAAGTAACTTATTTTGTATCGCCTGCGTCGTTGACTAACGCTCTGTCCTTGTCACGCGCATCTCTACTGAGCAGCATTTCCGATAGTGTCCGACACGTTATCGTCTGCGTGATCTCATGGTAGACGCACTGGAACGGAGTTGCAGCAGTGCTTTGTAATATGGACAAATAATTCGTTCTATTTCGCAACCAACACGTGCAGACAATGTTGGGAACGTGTTGTGTTGCCGCGGTGTTTTAAGTTTTGATGTTGAACGACTGATACTCGGTGTGTTTTATCTACAATTGAACAATTTAACAGGAGAAGTATTAAACCATGAGAACCGTAAACGTAATAATCTCGTAGTAATGTATGGTAGGACGTGTGCTGTGTGTGGTGACGTCACACAGTCACTACGCCCGCGACACTCATTAAAGACAGTTGTTCATCTGTAACTCCGTTACAGCCTCTTGTGAATGGCGAGGGCATGAACAATCACACTCTGCAATCATTAGCAGGAGCCCGAGGGCGGAGCGCTGCGGGCCGCAGGGCGCGGGGCCCGGGGCGCGACTATGTTTATGGTTTCCTCACAGAAATTATATTTTTATACTTAGTTTAGACACTGTACATAATTATTTTACTTATAGCTGATACGAATGTTAATAGAGATTATGTTATAAAATTGTTTGTATGATTTTGTGCTATCTGTTATGTATGTGTAAATATTTAATGTTTGAGGTTATTGAGGTCTTGTACACGTGAACACTGGCCAGCTGCGCCGGCGCCGCCCGACATGTGCATCGCGAGTCGACTGATATACAATAATGAACGAAGTTGCGAGTTCACCTTTATATTTATTTTCTAATTTTATTGTAATATACTAGATAAAAATTATAGTAAACGTAATTCAAACAGATGTTTTATTTTTCCATAAAACTTTGTTATGTTGTCTCATGATGCGGCGTGTTCCCATCCCAACCCGAGGGAGACACACGGAGAACTATTGGTTGCGGTGTCTGCCTTCTTGGATGTCTGTACCTGTATTGTAAGAGACACACTTCTTGTTGTGTCCCAAAGTCGTAACGCAAAAGGGATGTCCATACATGTAAAAGTGACAAAAGAAATGTATTTCCCCAGGCTTGAGTCGTGTATTTATTTATTTGTTATGTAAATAGTGTAATATACTTGTATAAATAGATAAATAAGACTATAACGTACCCAATGCAAGTATTTGCTTGCTAACCTAAAATAAACCAGAATTCTGCAGTTGCTCGGCAAACATGCTCCTGCGTGTCAATGTATCAATGGCGTCTCTTCTGTATGGATTGTGGTATGGATTAATGACAAAATTGGAAAACTGGAGACCTTTGCTGGAGACAACATTGAGTTCCTATGCATGCAGAGCGAACTATTCATGTGAGTTTTAATTTTCACGGTGGCTTCGAGCATGAGTTTCATTATAGTCTAGTTCTACCTAAGTACTACTTTCAATAACACCCGATAGATGGCGTACTGTGGCACAACAACGCCATCTAGTGTCACGGTCAAAATGTATTGTTTGTTTGTCTAAGGAACCCTGACAATCAGCTGTAACTGACAAACACATGTCAACTTGTTTTGATAATAGGATAGATAGATAATGATATTGTCATCTTAGAATAAATTCAAAGTATGATTCTGTAATTACGACAAAAATGTCCAAAAAATACAGCGAAAATGAAATTACGATACGCCCGGCTAAAAAAGAAGACATGTCGGCCGTGGCCAAGATGATTCAAGTAAGTTGTGCAAACTTTCGAACATAGTACAATAAGATGCTAAGCCGGGTATTCAGAAGAATATTTATTCTTAGATTCCTGGAAGAATTAAAAACAATTTATTATCATGCATGTTAGGTTATCAGTTGTAATTATACCAACTGCTTGCCCGTACTGTCTTGCAACAATAATAATGTAAACTAATAAATGCCTCCTAACCTCAATTTCAGGAGCTCGCTGATTTCGAGAATATGCCTAATGGCCCCAGGCTGACTGTGGAAGGTTCGTACCAACATTAGGTTTGGATGTAAGTACTTGGGGAACACTTGGTATCATACCAATATGATTTTATCTTTGTGAAATCGGTCAACTAGAACACTGAGATATCCAGAATGACCCCTCACTTTATTTAATTACTTAAGTAACAAGACATTTTACAAAAGTAACATTAGAGTAATTGCTATTAATTTATTTATTTTAGTAATTAAGAAAGATCATAATTAATGTTTTGCATTTAATATTAATATTTGACTTGAATATTTGTACGTCGTAGATGAGGAATAGCTGTGCACTAATTATAAAACAACACTTATTTGTAAAAATAACTACACTGGAGATATAGATGAATGTAGTTTAAATTAGTTTCACACAATATGTATTTTGCCTAATTAGTAATGGACTACCTATTAGAGTATTTAATTATATAAATGGTTGTTGTGTGATCAGACCTTGAGCGGGACGGGTTCTGTAGCACGCCGCCTCTGTTCCTGAGCGTGGTAGCGGAGGTGTCTGGGGGCGTGGTGGGGTACGCCATGTACTTCCACATATACTCCACGTGGCAGGGGCGCGCCATGATGCTTGAGGACTTGTACGTGAGGCAGACGATGCGAGGGCAGGGCGTCGGACGAAGGCTGTTCAACGCAGTAGCCAAGGTGACTGGCCCTCACACGTCCTACAACATGTCATACATAATGATTCCATTCATCCCCTTCTGCAATTCCTCAACCTGAAGAACAGCACGATTCCACTTCCACCCTTACTGTGAGCACAGAGTACTGTAATACCTTTGAGATGATTTTCCGGACCGGTTTCCGGTTCCGCAAACTGCTTACGAGTATCACGTTTTTTTGTTGATTTCGCAAAAACTATACTAGATAGAGATATCGCTTAGGTTTTCCTGTAATTATGAACCCCTGTGTACGATTTCGGTCGGGCGCTGCGCTGGTGTTTACATCACGATTGTGAACCTCAACACGCGTGCACGTGGATAGAGCAGGCATAGATAGTGATTCCATGCAGTGCCGATAGATGTCGTGTTTCCGTACAGCGTCGTTAGGTGTCGTGCTTCCATACGGTATTGCTAGATGTCGTGCTTTCATTACGTTGGTTGCCACTAGATGTCGCTACGATATTCGATGGGGTTACATAGTTTATTGCGACTTTAATTTTTTATTCATTTACTTATCTATTTTGGAGCTTATTTACAAACATGAGTGTATACCAGCTCTATTGTACCCTAACCTATAGATTCAATAGTATCATTCGAACCTTGTCCATTACCACCATCTTCGCAACTCACTAGCGACACCATTAGTTAGTAACTATTTGGTACTAAAGGGGCTAAACTGGTAATATCGTTTAAAAACAAATAAAGGAAATGTTAAAAGAATTCTCACAGTCAACATCCAGCACGCCACTGGTGAGGTGCGGATGTACACTGTTTGCACTGTCCTCTCATGTGTGTGTGTGTGTCAGGCCGCGCTGCAGGAGGGGTGCGCGCGTTTGGACTTCCACGTGCTGGAGTGGAACCCCGCGCGACGGTTCTACGAGGGCCTGGGTGCCGACAACCTGACCAGCGACCAGCAGTGGTGCTACTACCGGCTGGCGGGATCCGCGCTGACCCGAGCTGCCGCCGACACGGACGTGCCGCCCTCACCCCCACCCCCGACCACAGAGCACGTGCACGCATGACACTGTGCTCACACGAGACACGGGGGCCTGAGCTCGCCCGACCCAATGAAACGCCATCTCATGATCGATCAAATATTTATTTAATATATTTTGTACATTATCTCTGTACCTAAATTAATTATTTATTGAAAATTGAATACTGCGATATGATCCGTGCATGCGCCGATACAAAGTAAACAGTTTTATATAATATCTAATCTACATTTTATTTATTCCATTTGTTCTCATTTACACTATTGTACTGGGACCTACTTATTCACAAGTATTAGTTTAAATGCGTGACGCTTATTTCTAAGTAATATCATAGCACGCACGCGCACGAGAGGCACTGCGCGCGCGCAGGCGAAGACACGCGCTATGTCATAAGTACATTAGATATGTTATATATATGTATACTATACGATATATACACACCTCCCCGCCCGGCCCGCCTCGCTCCGCGGCCAGACTTTAGCCTGCTACAGAGTATGTAAGTATTTTATATGCAGCTAAGAGCACAATTCTCTAGTGGAGGTATAATGCGTCCGCGCAGCTGCGGCGCCGGCTCTTCACTTGATACAGTATCAACAAGATTCAACGTATAAATTCTATTCGCGACATGAGATTCTAATTGTAAGACAAATCTGCCTACACTACAATGCGTTTTACAAGCACCTTACACGGGATGCACGGGACAATAGGAGCGGCCAATTTTGTATCATCAAAGTGTACCATGTAGGGTCTCCGTCACACACGAGATTGGCGCGAAATGTTTAGTAAATATGAAGCCTGGTCTGTAAAGGGGAACTACTGGTATACAATGACAATAATCAAATTTGTGGCTACAGTGGGCCGTGCATAGATTTAGGAAAACCAAGCGGAGGGGAGCGTAGTTCCTTAATCTATGGGCCAGGGTCATTGGTTTAGTGAGAATTTATCGGACATGGCGGCATCTCTTACAAACCTGGGTCAGGCTTTAAAATTACATGTACATACGAGTACTTTGTAAACTTCACGACAAGGCTTCATTTTATTAATAAGAGCAAGCGTTACAGGTCGGCAGATCTTCATTCTTACATATACTTACTAAATACAGTGCATTACACAGCAAGGATGAATTCAGTCTAGAGAGACATAGGTACTTTAGTATTTACATTAAAACTACTAGACTTGTGGACGCGGGCCGCGGGTCGCGTCGCATGCAGTACACCAGTCACAGTGCACCATTCCATAGTAAAGTGTCCGTTGTGTCACAGAGTGTTCGATGCACTGGGTGTCATAGCGTGGTGGGGCCGTCGGGCCGCGCGCCGTGTGACCCGTGAGGACGGTCCCAGCTGTTCCCGGCGCCAGGCAGCAGGCACGTGCGCGGGGGCCCGCCGACCTGCTGCTACGTGGACGCCATGAGCTTGGCGTGCGCCGTCACGTTGCGCTGGTGCAGGAACCCGCTGCCCTCCTCCTCCTCACCTCCCGCCAGACCGTACTGCTGCAACAAAATGACACTGGCTCAACACACAGCGATATGCATATTGGAAGTTAAGCTGGTCTCGCTCTTGATATGTGTAGGAGGGTAGATCTGTAATTACTTGCAGTGCGTGCAGGTAGTAGTGCTGCGCGGGGTAGTGCGGGTAGTCGAGCGGCGCGCTGGGCTCGCTCTTGATATGTGTAGGAGGGTAGATGTGTAATTACCTGCAGTGCGTGCAGGTAGTAGTGCTGCGCGGGGTAGTGCGGGTAGTCGAGCGGCGCGCTGGGCTCGCTCTTGATATGTGTAGGAGGGTAGATGTGTAATTACCTGCAGTGCGTGCAGGTAGTAGTGCTGCGCGGGGTAGTGCGGGTAGTCGAGCGGCGCGCTGGGCTCGCTCTTGATATGTGTAGGAGGGTAGATCTGTAATTACTTGCAGTGCGTGCAGGTAGTAGTGCTGCGCGGGGTAGTGCGGGTAGTCGAGCGGCGCGCTGGGCTCGCTCTTGATATGTGTAGGAGGGTAGATGTGTAATTACCTGCAGTGCGTGCAGGTAGTGGTGCTGCGCGGGGTAGTGCGGGTAGTCGAGCGGCGCGCTGGGCTCGCTCTTGATATGTGTAGGAGGGTAGATGTGTAATTACCTGCAGTGCGTGCAGGTAGTGGTGCTGCGCGGGGTAGTGCGGGTAGTCGAGCGGCGCGCTGGGCTCGCTCTTGATATGTGTAGGAGGGTAGATGTGTAATTACCTGCAGTGCGTGCAGGTAGTGGTGCTGCGCGGGGTAGTGCGGGTAGTCGAGCGGCGCGCTGGGCTCGCTCTTGATATGTGTAGGAGGGTAGATGTGTAATTACCTGCAGTGCGTGCAGGTAGTGGTGCTGCGCGGGGTAGTGCGGGTAGTCGAGCGGTGCGCTGGGCTCGCTCTTGATGTTGAACAGCGTCGGCGCCGGCAGGAAGGGTGCGCCGTACTGCGCCTGCCCCGGGGGCTCCGGCGTGCGCGCCCCTGCTCCCCCCGCAGTCCCCATCCCGGAGCCTCCCCCGCTGCGCGCGCAGCCCGCCAGTGACACCTCTGACATGCTGGACTTACTCTCTGCAATATAAGTACACTGCTGTACACCTGCTCGATGTGCGATGTGGCCTGCACATTGTCACTTTAGCGCACTGGCTCGTCGAGCTTTGTAGGTGACCTTAGTTTGTCTATGGTTTTCTTAATTCCGGATTTTATAAATTTTTATTCGGCCAACAGTAAAGGACCACGTTTCGGTTCCCTTTGTCATCACTGGCAACACGCAGTGATTCCGGACGAATGAACTTCCCGAAAGCCGAGTTGGATTATTCGGTTGACTTCTTTGTCAAAGAAGGTCTAAACTAAACTTTGTTGAGGTCATTGAGCATTGCATTCAGATCCTGCAAGGATTCTGCCGTTATGACTATGTCATCGGAAAATCGAAGGTGAGTGATGTAGTCGCAGTTCTTTCCATTTTAGAAGTTTGAAAACATCTTCCAATGCAGTGGTGAAGAGTTTTGGGGATACAACGTCACCCTGTCTTACAGCTTATTGCACCTGGACCGGGTTGGTGCATTCATCCTGTACTCGGATGGATATAGTGGCTTTATTGGATTTATAGATTGTCAATGGGGCACCTTCGACGATGCTCAATCACTTAGAAGTCTCTATTGAATCGAATGCCTGCGAAGTAAATGTACTGCCTACTGTTCTCCTGGAAGTATATTGTTGAATCTTGTGACATTACAGCCGACGTCGCTTAACGCTGAGGCTGTGGTCACACGGAAGCCCGTCTAATGATTTAAAAACAAGTATTGATTGTAGTTCACAAACGCCGATAATAGTGACCGATGTAATTATGTGGTCTGCGGTGCTGAAGCCTTTTCGGAAACCGGCTTGTTCGGGAGGTTGGAAGTCGTTCAAACCTGCGTGCTAGTCGGTTCGTAATGACTCTCGATAACAACTTATAAACATTAACATATGTATATTGAGAAGGTAATTATTTATTTAGGGCATTATCGCCTGTGATGGGGGCAAGCGTCGGGGGATCGGTCGTTATGCCTTACGGCTAGTGGCATAGTGCACCCATTGGTTATCCACGACATTTTCACTTTTGATTGAAATTTTCCTGAACACACTGCGTAGGAACAAGTAGGTAAGTACTCGTATTAATGTGAGATGGTATAAAAGTGGGATTTCGATTGTACCAATATGGGGGAACCCCATGCTCAGCAGTGAACGTTAAGAAATTTAGAAAATGTTAATTTCCCGCTTGTCTTGCTGCTACCACACTCTCTACTACCTACTGAATATTGACCCTAATTGTTTGCATTAAACCTTCAACTTGAATAGTACAGTTATGGTCGGTTTGTGCTAAATACTTCGCATTATATATTTTTAATTAGATACGGAATCCATTAAACTGTCTCTGCTGCTGGGTGGCGTCAGTACACGCCTCTCTCTCTCCGCGACCGCTACTTCATTAATGTATTAGACACGGACATCCGCAAGTCGTCGTCAGAACCTGTCCGACGCACACACACTCACCGTCGGCGCCGGGCCCCGGCGAGCACAGGCCATCCTTCTTGGGCTGGTCTCCGGCCGGCTTGGTGCCGCTCTTCTTCGGCTTCCGTTTCCTCGTCTGGATGCCATCTTTCCTCATCGCCAAGGGCCTGCAAGGGATCGATGCACTCGCTATAGTTAACATTTACAAACATTACAATAGTAAATCGTATTATTCCGGCGCAGGTCTAGTGCGCCTGTCAAAGAAGTGGCGAAACTGATAATGACGAGTGAGTTGTTACCTGTTGATGCCGTGCAGCTTGTAGTAGAGCCCGCACGCGTTGCAGACCGGCTCGCCGTCGTTGTTGCGTCGCCAGAGCGTCGTGTTGCGGGAGCCGCAGTTGGTGCAGCACTGGCCGTGACGGCGCGCTGCCGACTGCGGGAGACGTGCGTTACTGCGGTGTCGCGGGGCATAGCGAGCACGAGCAAACACTATACAGGCAAGTACACCAAGGGCATGCACTGTCTACAACTACGCAACGTCCTGCATCCATCACCGATCCAACGAGGCCCGGCATACCCGTCACGCGAACATAACGACCACGGACAATGCGGGAGGAGGAGACGTTAGTTATGCGCTCCGTTAACTATAATGCGTTGCTATTGTCCAATGATGGATAGAGGGGAGCGAGCGCGCGGAGGGCGGGCGGGGACGCGCGCCATTGGCCGGCCTGCGCCCGCGCCGCGCCGCGCCGCGGACACTGACCGAGAGATCGTATCTCTCGCAGACACGCGGCCCCCGCACCGCGCCCCCTGCTGCGCGTGATGCGGCTGCTTGATTGATTGAACTACTACCGCGAGGTCTGAGAGTATACTACATACTACTATAGCGCGTTGCTAGACAGAACGGGTCAGGCGCATTGCCCTGGCCGCGCCCCCCGCGCGTCGTGTCGGAAGGAGTGGACCTCTAGCTATGGACACGATGTTATTGTTCGCCGGCTGGCTGTGTTAGTTGAGACCTCCACCATGTGATGATACCGGACCGGCGCCTGCGTTGGATCGTGATGCATGCGGAAGCAGTGCCGCGGTCCGCGGGGAGGGATCTATCAGCACGTGGGAGCGGTAGCGTGTAGTCGTCCTAGCACTCACCGAAGCAGAGATAGAGGGGGACAGAGAGAGGGGGAGGGTGCGTGCGCGAGAGAAATAGAACAGTTGAGGGGTCATGCATGCACTAGTCTACACGCCACCGACTCACCTTCTTCATGCCCCGGGCCATGCCTTCGACACTCATCCACCTCTGCATGGATCCCTCCTTATAGAAGCGGGTGAGCAGGTCCGCGTCGGCACCTGTCACAACACACGTGTTACTGCCCGCCTGCCTGCTCTCACACTCACCAGCCGCTTGCTGGGCTTCACCAGCGGCCGGTTCACGCCGTTGATCTTGTGGTACAGCCCGCACGCGTTGCACAGGTAGTGTCCGGTGGCGTCGCGCCGCCACAGCGGGGTATTGCTGGCGCCGCAGTTGACGCACTCCCGGCCCTCCTCGTAGGTCTCCAGCACGCCATCTGACACACCAGCCACCGGCCACCACGACCACAGCTCGTTACAACACAACACGTGGTAGGCAGGCAGGGACAGTGTGCTCCCAGGCGCCCGACACCTCCTCGGTGGACACGTAGAAAGTCGTCTTACACTAATCTTGTGAAATTTGCTAATCGAATAACTGTTCCGAATGTTTAACATTATGTTCCATTAACATTCTAATCGGAAGCAGTGGCTAACGTTCACTTGGAACGGATGGGTCATAAAGCTGTAGAAGCTATTAGACGAGCTCATCAATATTCGTGGACATAATTTTTGGATTAATTAATACGTTGAAATAATTTATTAGAAACTTTGTTTTCCGAACAAGTAACATGTGTCTATGGTTTGATCGCTTCATGTTGGCTTCAGTAACCGTCTAACTGGTACGTCGGAGGGCGTCCGCGCGTTGCACACGTCTGCACTCTAGCTGCACCAAACATAAACAGTTCCAGTAACAATTACTTTACGTATGTAAGGAGATACTGCGAGTGTCCGCTGCCCGCACCCCGGGCGCAGCGTGGCCATCACGTGCCGCGTCTACTGTCTACTACAGCGTTGTAGGTGCTAGTGACAAGTGTAGGATGTAACAGTAGCTCACCAAGAGTGTGAGCACGCTGGCTAGCGAGGGGCGAAGCTTCTACCTCCTGCTGCCTGGTGTCTGGTGTCCGCGGCTCGATCAACGGGTAACCACAGTTTACGGTTTGTTGTTATAAACGGAGACATTGTTTTATATTGCAAATACTGTAACGTCACGTTGGGCCTGTCTGCTCAGCACGTCTCTACTCCGACGTGACGCGCTGCGCGTGCGCGTGATCAACTATTATAGTGTGTGTGTGTGTGTGTGTGTGTGTGTGTGTGTGTGTGTGTGTCGCGGTGCGTGTTACTACGTGTGTAATTCTTGTATTTAGAATTATTAATGATTTTTTAATGTTTTACTTTTTGTGCAAATGTTGCAATTGTATAATGTCACTCATCATCTACAACCTATACTATATGTTCCCACTGCAGGGGCTCAGGCCTACTTCCATAGAGAACGTACAGTGCGGATTGGTAGACTTCACAATTCCACATACACCTTTGAATTTTTCCTGAAGAGTGTGTAAGTTTCCTTCACCTAAAAGCCAAATTGTGATTTTTATCATTCGTACAGAAATTGCAAATAACAAATTGTAACTCACTGGTAAGTACGAGCTAGGATCGAACCCAGACCTCGGTTGTTCAAGGACTGACGCTCTACACAACTGAGTTAACATGTACCAATGTCGTGGAGTTTAGTGACTATCAAGCCCACAGTCACCGTCATAGCAGCGTCTACAACGGCCGGTCGCACCGTAGATACATTAAATGGTGAACACAAAGAAACGCGCATGCTCATGTACTAGTACAGAACGACGCTCGATGCTGGCGTGCGCGTGCGCATGCGTCACCCGTCGATATCGAGCTGATTCACTGATTTCATCGGAACACGCTTTGTTTGTAGAATTTGGTGTTTGTGTTGTGTCGACCACAAGTGTGATGTCGTGGTGGTACAATACAAGCATCGTCGACGGTAATACACAATTACTGAACAAATATGTTGATGTGTTGGTAAGCACCAGGGGCTCTATTTTTGATTCGCTCGTGTGACATAGCTTCGTCGCACACGACTTAAGTCATGATCGACTACAAGTCGAATGAAAACAGGTTTGACCGTATTTTTGAATCATTCGCCTCAGGTGTTGCCGATATAACTTTAAATGTTTAATTTTATCCGTTTTAGGCAGAAAAATAAAACCGGTAATTCATGCAAGTAAAACGGAATGCAAAGTACATAGAAGTTCAATGTCAATAAGTGGTAATGTCAGTGTTCGACGATGGCGTTTACTCTATCGCTCGCCTCCGCAAAGAGTGGTCCCGACCACTCGTTGCAGAAGAGCGATTCAAAAATACCAAATTTTGTAAGTCGAACGAAAATCAGTAGAAAACGAGCGCTCGCGGCGCGTAGAGCGAATCAAAAATAGAGCCCCTGAGCTGCAAGTGAGGTTGTGGTGACGGTGTGATGGTACACGTCACACGTCCGCCTGCCGAGCTACCTGTTACATAATTCTGACGACAAACAACAGTGTATATAGCACAGTTGTACACAATCGGCACGTTTGTATCGTCCGCCGTCATTAGCAGATGAGATGGAGGACGGTACGTGAGAGATAACAGATTTGTAAGTTGATCTCGACCGGTCCCGTGCCTGGAGACAGGCAACGTATATAAAATTGATTGGATATATATTAATACCTACATATGTATGTATGTATGCCTATGCAGTACCGATCTGTTCTCAACACGACCACACCGTGCCGTCCATATAATAACACTGGCTTTACCCCCGGTGTAACACGGGCCTTGTATACCTCGAGTCTAATCAGTTACTTTATCAAAATGGCGTTTTAGGTTATTCCGGGCTAGTTTCTATTTGATTTTTTCCCCTTTATACGTGTACGGATTTATTAATATAATATTGTGATCAACCCGAATTATCTTGGTTTTGTTTGACCCGCCTCCCGGTGCTTACCAAGGAAACGGTCAGAGTTAATCATGTACATACTACTGAGCTATCTGAGGCACTGCACAACACTACGTAACATTGTTGAATGGTTCAACAGCACCCAACTGTTTATTTATTTCAAAACACCACAACCCTAACGTCAGTTATGGCGTCTGTCAGTCTGGATAACTACCATTGTTTCAAAGCCGATAAATAACTAATGTACCATGACATATTATAGCCCACTACTCATTAACTCGATACTGCCAGATGAGCACGCTTCCATCTTCCCGCCTTTTAATCATGTGTCTACTGGGGAATAAGAACTTCCAGTGAAGTATCTGTGTCAGGATAAACTGAGAGGTTGGCATTGAGAAATTAGTGGTTGTTGTTGCCGGTCACTGGGGGCAGGCACTCACCGTACGCGGGGGGTCTCTGCAGGGCGTCGTAGGGGGCGCACCACGAGCCCATCACCATGTTCTGTCCGTACAGAGCGCCGCCCACCGCGCCCACACTACCCACGCCCCCCACGGAGCCCACGCCGCCTCCACCTGGGGACAACACTATACATCAGCATACTGTACACCTGGCCGTGCTGTCCGGGGCCCTGGGGGACGCGACGTCGACCGGCGCGCGCGCACCTCCAATACATACACGCACCATTCAATAGAAGACAACCAGCATGATTGTATCAGTTGGCAGACCTCCGAAGCAGCCCGCCAGGGATACGCGGTCAGAGTTAGAGGAATAGATACCGCAGTTTAGATAAGAGAGTAGCTAAAGTTATTTTAAGTCACGTTCAAAGACGGTGTAAATGAATACGTCCTCGGTGCAGGTACTAGATGATGTTTGTGTAACTGACCTGCGAGCAGGGCCGCGCGGTGCAGCCAGCTGTGGGGGTACGCGTCCATGTGTGAGTCTGTCGCGCCGTGTGTCTGTGCGGGACACGACTCCGCGGTCAGAGGTCAGGGCGCGCACTGGCGCGGGCGCAGACCGACCGCTCCACGCGTTATCTAGCCACACTGACTCACCGACACTGCGGGCCGCGGCGCGAGGCGCGCGCCGCGCCGGGAGGTGATGGCTGACGTCCCCGATAACACCATCAAGTGACAGAAGGAACGTCTCCAACGCAAAAACCAATAGTTTTTGACTGGGTAAGTGTAATTGTTGTGAGAGTCTCGTGAATGACTTCAATATGTGTAACTATAATTGGATAAGACCTAATATCCGTGGCTACGTGCCCACGCCCGGGGCAGCGGGGAGCAGGGGCGGGCGGTGCGGGGGGTACGTCATGTTACACACAGCACGTACCGTATATGTAACTATAGGTAAAGTATCTACAGATGATTATGCTTGGTCTGTACCCTGACATCGTTCTCGTCTATGACTTGCACCGTCAAGATATAAATGTTGCTAAATCATCCTGGACGATACAAAAACAGTTATTTGTCCTGTTGGAGGGGAAATCTAGGTGTCGTGACGCTCGCAGCGCTGAGTCAGTCTGAGGAGGTGGGGCGGGGTGCGGAGGACAGGGATGAACGCGCGAGGGTCACCGCGCAGCTGCAACTGTTTATTCCTGCTGTTTATATATGTACAGAAGATGCGCCAGTGGGCAGAAACTACGGAGAGCGAGATCATTGACACATTTTGTCTCTCTTACTACCTATCATGGCCACATCGCTCAAACAACCGATGCCCTATGCCTAGTAAGAGTTTTCGAGTGGCAACCACGTACCGAGAAATGTGTACCGTCCCGTCCCCCTGTTGTACGGACTGACGATCTGGGGATGGTCGCGGGGGCCCCTGCGTGCACGCGACTTATGCGAGAGAGAAAACTATGTTCAGCAGTGGACATATACCGGAAGATGATATGTTATCTCAAATCTCACCTGGTCGCAGGGGGCGACCCTACTGTTTACATAACTATCTCTGATCATCATCATCAACAGCCTATATACGTCCCCACTGCAAGGGCTCAGGCCCCCGCTCCTACAGAGAGTGCAGCTCTAATAGTCACAGCGACATATGCGCAGAGTTGATGTACTCGTACGTAGGACACGCGAGAAAATGATCATTCTGTTGCGTTGAAGAAGTGAATGTTGTGTATATGTAGAGGTATATATACTAGGGGTAATGTTTGATGTGCGTGCAGCTCTGTGAATAATGTTTATTTATTGTTCCTGCGCGTTACGTAGGGTGATTGTGTAATGTATAGAGAATAGGTATATCACCCGACGACGGAGATGAGTGCAGAAGAACATGCATTGATACATATGCTAGTGTCGGGGGGTAGAGGGGGTAGAGGGGTGCACGGTGCTGCGTCACTGGTTCTCAATATAACACAGCACGTTTACAAGTAACACACAGTTTCCTTATTATTGACTATGTTTTTGCAACAACAGGATAACACAACTGTCGGTGACGACACAGGCCGGCCGGCTGGAGCGGTGTGCGTGTGTGTGTGTGTGTGTCGCGCACTCACCGTACGAGTCGTGGTGGGCGGCGTGGTGGTGCCACACGTTCTGGTGCGGCGCGAAGTGCGCGTGCGCGTACTGGCGGCCCGCCACGTAGCCCAGGCCGTAGCCTCCGTCGCCGCACTCGCCGCCGTACGCGCTGCCGCCGTGCGCACCGTGCGAGCCATGCGCACCGTGCGCGCCGTGCGTGCCGTGCGAGCTGCCGGACCCGAACATCGCGGTAACCACGTAGACAGCGGCGCTGCGCTCACTGCCGCATCACGCCCGCCCTCTGAGGAAGATCAAACACAACAATCAGTGCTGGAGAGTGGAGACTACACCTCACAATGCGGAAGTTAGTTGTTTGTCCTGATTGGTGTCAGACCCGTTGTACAACAGCAGTAACGTACGCTGTCACGGCGGGGCGAGCATTCAGGAGAACCGTCAACCGACTGGGACACGACATGGCCTTAGCTGCGAATTAGACTATGACGTCACTGGCACTATGCTAGTGTCACTGTCAGTGTTTTGTAGATGTCCAGGGAGACAACCTGCGCGTGCGCCGCACCGGCCGTGGATGTGTCTACTATAGTATAGTGTGCGGGGAGGTGGGTGCGGGGGCGCGGGTTGCGCGGGAGATACGGCACGTGCGTGCGTGCTGCGCTGCGCCCGCGCCGGTGTCCTCACAGCGCGGCTATCGCAGAGTTGCGCGCGCGGTGTGTCAAGTTCACACCGCTGCGATTAAACTGTATGTGTAACAGTGGTATGACCTCGGAGGCGGTGGTATCGACGATTGCAGACAACGTTGCGTGGAGGTCGCCCGCCC
This sequence comes from Carcina quercana, assembly GCA_910589575.2. Lineage (NCBI taxonomy): Eukaryota > Metazoa > Arthropoda > Insecta > Lepidoptera > Depressariidae > Carcina > Carcina quercana. The sequence continues at coordinate 183,071 of OU342429.1, read as the reverse complement.
GGCGTGCGCCCGCGCAGCGTGCTCACACACATACACTGATAACGAAGCTCAATAATATGTACCGTTGAGGAAACCTCGCGCATTTAGCCAGCTATCAGTAATGGATTATTTTGTTCCAGAAATCGTGTGGTCATTAGAGCGCGACGTCCTGTTTCCTTGAATCTTGTTCATCACAACACATGCGGGCTGACGTCAGCGGCGCGCGCGCACCGCCCGCCGCCCCGCGACCGTCACACCCATGTTACATTATACCTGTGACCTTTAACATATTTACAAACAAATCTTCTCATTCACTACAGCAGATTCATCATCCTATCGAAATGCACACGATCAAAACCTGGCGTCCGTCTTTCGTTGTGCCGAGGGAGGGGACACCCCCTCAGGTCTTGCTGCTGGGTGTCACGCGACATGCGCAGCGCACGGCCACCGGAGGGGTTTAGTAGGTAAAAATCCTACATAACCCGTCTCTTCCCCTAAAGAGACGGAAATCTTTTGAAGATTCCCCTCCGTAAAAAAAGTACACTGGCTCTACCCGCGGCGTGCGCGGGACCGGCGCCAACAACGCACGACACTGCACGCTAATAAGATGAATAAGTACTTTTCTCAAATGTCGTTTATAATGTTATAATTAAAAGCAAAATGCTACGAGTATATTAAACGTTGTGTAATGTAGTGTGTACTAGCTCCTCGAGTGACGCGGCGTGCGGGATCCCTGTTCGCAGGTGGACACTGGACAGTTCAATGAAACTAGACATTGTAATAACAGTATGTACGTGACGCGTGCGTTCGTATTGTTGTAGGGTACTGTAACGATCCGACCCGTAAACGTAATAAAACGCTTAAAATCATAATTTTAGACACTGTCTCAAACCGACGTTAAAGAAGCTCTAAAGATCATTATGTGATTTTGTAAATACTTGAAAGTTTGAATATTATTGGCTCGTGATGTCTAGTAGTTCATTAGGACCCAGCGTAGTAACCATTCCAGATTCTTTTAAGAGAATGCAAGTTTTCTAGGAGAAGTTTAGTGATTACAGAATACCTAAGGAAATAGAAACTAGAGTTCAAAATACAATACATACTGAACATTAATGCTAGGTAACAACTAGTTGAAGGTCATTCGCTAAAACAATCGGAACAAGAGGTAATAGAACAATAATATAAAACTTGAACGCTAAATTTACATAAAACAAGGAAAACAAAGATTTTATTCATATCTAAGTGTTATTTTGAGGGGACACAGGAACAGAGCTCCGCCCCCGCTCTACTCAGCGCATTATCTCTTTCCCTTCCTAATCTTAAAGGGGGCTTAGACGGTTTCGTCGTGCATTTAAATTTGAAGCTAAAACGATCGCCTCCAGAACTTGATGCCAAAACGGTACCTCCATGTCACTACACTTCTTTGGCGGTCTTAGACCCAAGGAAAAAGTGCAAGGTGCGTAACTCAGCAGTTCCAGAGCTTTGTGTTCTCAAAACACCCGGCGCATGACTCTAATAAAGACAGAAGGTCTTTCAAAAGGGAGAAGGGACAAGGAACCAAGCTTTCCTCGTCTGGTTCGTCCATAGACTACCTAAACCAGCCCGCTTTAGCAAAGAGACAGGGTATGTATCGGAATGCCCAATATAATTGTTTCGTCAAAATACGTTGTGTTTGAACATTTTACATATGAGAATTCGTATACCAAATATAATAAGAGTCAAAATACGAGTAATTACAACTAACTCGGTAGGATCGTACGTTAGACACAATAAAAATAACTATAGAACACATCCCCTCGATCCTCGCGGCGGAGCGGGCGCCGGCCCCGCACGGACGAGACCTGACACGCGGTACTACATTTCTCTGAAATAATTCATTTGTATTCTGATAGGTTTATTACTTATCTTCTCAGTTACGAATACCCATTTGTCTGCGAATGAGATACGGCCGTCAGTGAATCATTTCACAGCTATTTATACTTCGCGCCGTATATTTTTTTACCTTTTGACACATGTCGGTGCATGCGGGACTTGAAATTTGTAGCCATTAGTGGCGTCGCTAAAACGCACAATTTATGAGCAGAAGCAAAAAATGTATAACGGTGATGTGTGAAGGCGGGCGGGCGGGGCGCGGCGCGGCTGGTGGCAGCGCGCCGCATCTGTCGCATAACGTAGCGTCCAGCGGCCGCGCGGCGTGACCGCGCCGAGGGTGGACTGTCGTGCCCCATCACCGGGATGGTCTCGTTGACAGTTATGGAGATATATTGCCAACTTCACGCCCGTCACCCTGACGTGTAGGTGCGGACAGGAATACCAGATCGCTACACGTGGAGTTAACTGGATGCTTGTAAATCATGTCGTCAGGGAGCGACGCCCCCGCCCCGCCCGCATTCCTGACCGCACCTGGCCCTCGGCACATCTGACTGATGTCTCCACGGACATACGCAGGCGTGTCCGGGATCAGTCCCCGCGGCAGGTACTTACACTCCTGAGGTCAACCTGAGGCACGAACATACGTTCAGCTACTAGTACACCTGTAAGTACACATGTAACCAGGCCACGGGGGCGGACACACAGCTAATGCAGCGGCAGAAGTGCAGTGCACACGAACTGTGTGGATATTGTTAATGTAAGGGTCGAGTGTATGACCTAGGGCAACGCGTCGGGCGCCGGCGCCGCGTCGGCGGAGCTGCGAGCGCGCCGGTCGCGGCACACATTTAGAACCACTTGAGATATCTGCGTTGTGTCAGAGAGTGTGCGCCCACGCTGGATGGCGGTGCGAGCCGCGAGCACATGGCGCTGCACTTGTCACTACTCATGTATTAATGAATTTAACGAAATATGAGTCAACGACATGTCGTATAAAGAGAAGAGGTATAGAGATGGCTCTTTGGGCAGATTTAAAAAGATTACTATCCCTGGCTGGTCTTCCGGGACATCATATCTGTTAGTAGTGACAATGGTGTCGACGCGGTGGAGTAGTGGAGCCTCCGAGGTGTGTTGTCTGCCCGCCGCCTGCGCCCGCGCCGGTGCGCACCCCGCCCGCGCCTGGTCCGGGGTACCGCGGTCGATAACAATCCATCACTGTTCCCTCTGAGACGTAGATACCGCGTCTATAGGTATTCTACTGTCTATACACCATTACATCTGACTCGTGCTCAATTAGATATGAATATCTTAATGCAAAGTGTGTAATGGGCCTGGGATTAGATTATAGATGTCGGAGGATACCGTGCGCACGCGCCGCGCGGCGGCCGGCTCCCTCAGTGTTCCGGCCGCGGCCTCGTCCTCTACTAACGTTCTATCTTCAAATAACGAGCGTTACGATTGTAATGCGTGCAGCTTCCAGTGAGAGCAGTACATGATCATGCAGTGATGTTCCTTGCCGAGAGCACAACATACTATATAAGTCGACAAACACCGACATACTGTAAATATTAAATATAAATAAAATACATTTCCCAGTGTCAGTATTCCATCCAAACTGGCATAGTTAACATGTGACTGTAATCAGTCGTGTTCGTATATTTTGTCGTATAATTTATTTAAATAAAACACGTTATTGCGAGTGTGGCTGGGGCGGTTTTGACACTACTATTTTTTCGTATACATTCACTTTGAATTTGCTTGAAGGGCAGAGTGAAGACAGTTCCCACACAAAAACCCATGATCCGCGGGGGGCGGGGGCCGGGGGCGGGCGGCGCATGTGTCGTGGAGTGCGTCGACGCAGGTGGATGCACTCGACGCTGGTGATGCACAAAAACAGTCCGCCGCGTGAACCACTCGGCGACTCCGCTCCGAGCGCGGGTAGACACTTTTATATTGCTTGCACTGCTTCCATAGAGCCTAATAGTGACACTGAAAAGTCAGATGTCGGAAAAATGCCGTCTGAAACTCCTCCCGGAGTGATCGGTCCCGAGCCGCGTGCTTCCAAAAGCACCTCGCTGCTATGTGTGCTTCAGCGCGTATTGACTTCACGATAACTCTTCCAGATTGGTGAACCGTCCTTCCAGTGAAGTGGCCTCATCACCAGCTCACGCTTACTGAACCTTTGAGCTTTGTCGCATTGATTTTATCGCATAAAGATATTCGTGGTTCGCTCGCTGTATGGAATGAAGACTTGCACACAGCATGCTACGGGTCTGGTATAGGTACATGGCTAGACTACCTCTATAGTCGGGATCCGTGCACAACAATACTTTGGCAACATGTCTGTGTATCGATCCAACACGCCGCACGAAGCACACACGATATGGATCTTGTTGGGGACCCTAGTTTTTCTTAAACCATTTCTGTGGTCCCAACAACTACTGCTGGCCTAGATTTATTTACAATGAACGTTTGACATATTCGTCTTGAACTATACGTTGATGTTAAGACCTACCCGTGGGGAAACTTTGTTGAGATCATGTAACACTTCAGGGGCGCAATTCACTGAGTATAATTTAATACGTGTTTGCTGACGTGATTCGGTATAGATCATCCTTATCAAACTAGCGATACCCGCGTCGGGTGCTGGTGCTGGTGGGGAGCGTCAGTGCACGTCAGCACGTCAGTGACTGCAGTACGTGACGAGGTCATGTAAGACGAGCGACCGATGTCTGGGGGCCCGCGGGGGCCCGCCGGCCGCAGGGACGTTGTCTCCTCGCTATCTGCGTTATCTGGTGCACAGACGGCTGTGATGGGTTCATTAAATGTTGATAGATAGTGAGATAACCGCGGCGCGCGCGTGCGCATCACCTCGGTGACGTCACGAGAACTCTCTGCAGTATGCGCTCACTCGACAGATGTGTAAATATTTACGTCATACAATTATTCGAGTAAACTCGAAAGCACTTAATAATAGTTCCTCAGTGCCGCCGGCGCCGCGCGCTTCTAATAAATACAATTAATTTACTTTTTTGTATATTTATGTATCGTCTCACGCGCGCGCGCGGGCGGCGGGCGGCGGGGCGGCGCGGCGCGGCGCGGGGCGGGCGGCTCACTAACTAACCATTAACGCGAACTATTATTATTATTTATTACGTTTATGTTTTCGTAAGCCGAGTGTTTCCTCGCTGGCTGGGGCGCGTCGTTGTCGACCCTAGCTCACACAGTTAGGGTCCAGTTTGCTACGGCACCCTCCGCTCGGCGTCCGACACGTCTCATTACCGATTTCGGCCGCGGTGTTAACTCACGTTAATTGCTTTCGTTTTGTTTTTTATTTTTATGTAATTGCGATGTTCGGCCCTTCGCCGGTCGCTTCCGCGTCCCCCCGCTCACCGCGGCGCTCCAGCTGCCCCCACCAGCTCGCACCACCATCGTCCCGGACACCTGGACGCACCGTCGCCGTGGGGGGCCGACACTACACGATCTATCATATCACGTCATAATTAAACAATTAAAGTTTTATGTCCGCGAGCCTGAGCGCGCCGTTGCCTGCCAGCGCCGGCGGCCCGAGCAGCGCCGCGGACTAGACGTTACATCCGTATAAATAACTGAGAAAAGTAGATATAATTGTAGTGTATGTATGTATGTATGTGACTGTAGCGGCGCGGGCCGGCCGCGGCACACACACGCGGCCCCCGCTAATGAGCACCACTGCGTGCGCCCGCTCCACGATACACTCACTAATTAGCTGACATCATTACGCATTATTTATTTGTTCATTCTCACACACTTGTGTATGTTATGGTGTCTGTGATGGCGGCTGGTGTGCGTGTGTGATGGTCTCAGCTTGACGGGGTGTGGTCGTGGCACACCACGGGCACGACCTGGACAATCCAGGATCTCTGCCGGAGGCGCGCAGACCTGGCTGGACCAGCCGGCTCCTCTCACACCCACGAACAATGGACAAAACATGTCTTAAGGATGGAACTGGCCAAGACAAAAAATAAAAAAATACAAGGTTGCATGCTTCAACAAAAAACAAACGACATAAAACTACTCCAGCAGAAATTTAAAATGATTCAATTAGAAATATCGACGATCACACAATCATCAACAGCCCATCATTGCAGGGGCTCAGGCCTACTCTCCTACAGAGAGTGTATGGGCCGTAGTCCACCACGCGGGACCAGTGCGGATTGGCGGCCTTCACATGCCTGTTCAAGACATGCAGGTTTCCTCACGATGTTTTCTTCACCGTTTTAAGCAATCGGATAATGTACTTGAATTGAAAAACAACTCATAGGTACACGGCTGGATTCGAACCTGGAACCCTCAGATTGAGAGTCCCGCGCCCTATCCATCGCGCCACCGACCCTTATCACACAATATTTACTATGAATCCACGCGCCAAAAAAACGGTCCTTCTCAGGACCAGAACGACCAGCGCTGTGTTGGAAAACCCCTAAAAAACATTATGTCAATTATTAAAAAGAAAAGACCGAACGACAAATAAATAAATCGAAGATGAATGAGATTGTAAACATAACACGATCTTGAAATTGAGAACATTTGTCAATAGTTAGATAGATAAAATCCTTTATTACTACAAAACTTAATCTGTGGAAGATGACGCTGACTCAGCATAACGCTGTGAGCTCTGTTCAGTAACCGAACCGAACAAGCAGACTGCGGTACCCTGCCAGCTAGTGCAGGTTAGGTTAGTACGCGATAATTATTTTAAATTCGACAGACGATACGAATGCGATGCGTGCGTTTAAATTGCTGAATGTGTAATTAGACATCCGCTCGCTGCGGGCACGCGGGCACGTAGGCGGGCACGTAGGCACGCGAGCTGGCCTTGCACATGACGTGCGCCGTCACCAGCGTGCAGACGCTGTGCCTTGTGGGGCCGGCGCTGCTGCGTCGCCCGGTGCCGCCGGCGTGGCGTTACCTAGCGCTGCACTTATTCTTCACTAGCGCTGGCCCGCGGCTTGGTGCGCGTGCACTCCAGAAATGATTGCACGCATCCCTCACAATATACACAGTAGTTTACATTGCCTACACCCCACAGACCCGACAACTACCCACATAACAAAATTAAAGTCTCCATTACGATGTTAAGCAAGGACACATAAATAGACATGGAAACTTATTCGCATTTAGAACAACTATGTTATTATAAGTAAAGATGTACCGTCCAGGAACTTTAAATATAGGTACCGGGCGCGGTGTGCTCTGCACGTGATACGATACGAACTGTATGCATATTTGCAAAAGCAAAAATAATAATGAGGGGAATGTGTCCAGCCTGCGGCAGTCCACTGCTGGACATACTCCTCTCACACGGTGCCGTTCTCAAATCCCCCAAAATACGAATATAATCAATTAAATTCCAGGACTAATTGCACTGTGGAAAAACTCCGGCCGCCTCCGTGGCCTAGCTGCTAAATGGTGTACTAACAATCCCGAGGTCCCGGGTTCTATTCCCTGTCGGTACTCGGGTTGGTTGGTGGTAGGGCATTTTCTATGTCCGCTTGTCTAAGTCTGCCGACAAATGGTATGTAAAGTACCTCAGCCAGCGCCGCGTGAGCTTGCGGCTCCCGGGTGCGCGCGCTTACGAGTCAAAGCCCGACATAAATAAGTAAATAATAATTTTGACATTAAATTTATTGTGCCCCACTTGATACTTTTACATTTGTATGCGCATAGTTGAATACTGTGAAACCAATGTTGTACGTACGTAGCGAGTGAACGGGTCCACTGTAGGCTCACCAACGTGGGTCCGAGTCACCAACCGAGTCTGATAGAACCATTCACGTATAGAGAACACATGTGAATGTGTAAAGATCACAACTTTCTTAATTTTGCTATTTTACATAACAGCGTTTGTTCTTTGATGAAATTATATGAATATAAAACACCGATAGCACTCCGGGAGTGCCGGCAGAAGTGAAAACTTTAGTATTAACGTTGTGTTTAATTATAAGTACAAAAATACTATCATTTATGAGGTAGAATACAATGTTTATTTATTGCGCTATCGTACACAAATATGACAATTTACATGTTATTATTCATAATATTATATCGTTATTTATTTATATATTACATTAATTTTTATCTCTTAGAAAAATCAACTTTCATCCATAATTTCGACGACTTTTTCACCATCGTTATTACCAGAATCATCATCGCAAATTTCTAAAATTGATACAATCGGTTTATGATAGCTGAAGTAAGAAACAAACAGTTTTGATTCGAATCTATTTAAGTGTCTAATAAAGACATAAACACTGTGTACATAAACACAGACGGACATTCGCGCAAGCGCCCTGTGCCGCCTAAGCGGAGCAGCACACTCAGGCACGGTAGAAAGAGTGGGAGATACTAGTTCCTCTCCCTTCCCCTCGATCTTACGCTTTTTCGATCAACATCACGTGACCCTGACGCGAGTTTGGAAGTTTTTACCCATCCAACAAAAAGTGCTCAGCGCCGCTAAAGAAGTTTTCACTTCAATAATATTTATTTATTATTTATTTTAGGAACACCATCAGCACAAATATAAAAATAGATAACTTACAATGAACTCGGAGGCTAGTACGAGTACCTACAGGGTGTCGCCGGCAGCCGGCGCGCGCGCAGACCGCGGTGATGTGATGTCATGTTGTTAACGTATCTTGGCCCCCGAAGCAAAGAGAGGCGTGTTATAAGTTTGACGACAATGTCTGTCCGTCTGTGGCATCGCAGCTCTCGAACAGATGGGCCGATTTTGAAGTGGGCTTTTTACGTGGAAGCAAGTTTCCTTGCGGTGGTTCTTAGCTATGTTTGGTAAAAAACGATTCATCAGTTTCAAGAGTATCAGCTGATGTTTGGCATTTTCTGCATAAAATGGAATATTTTTCGTTTTCACAGTTGGTGATGTGTCGCGGAGGCGCGTCCATCAATAGGTACACGTCATATAGTCTCAAATACACACAATATGGACGCGAGTCGATGCTATATTGATATAATATCGGTCGGTAGTAGACACGTGGCGCGCGGTGCGTTGCCCCTGCACGCACGCACCGCGCGCCCGCACTTGCACGCACGGCCCCGCCCTGCGCGCTGGCCCCGCCCACCGAGCGCACCCTCCCCTCGTCTCCCCACAAGCAATCTTGTCAAATAATTATAGTGCGTTGAATTGAATCCATCGGAGTGCCCCGTCCTCCCCGCTCGCCTCGCTCGGCGGGCGGCGGACGGCCTCAAAGGAGGATAATTTATGTCGAGGGGCGCGGGCCGGCGGCGGGGCGCGGGCCGAGGGGCGCCACTGGACGACGTCCACACATTTTACCATTAATTTATGTATTCGTCCGTCGACAGATTTTATCCTTTCACGTAATTGATCAGCGGGCGCCTCGCCCTCCCTCCCTTCGTAGCCAGAGCGCGCCTCGGCCCGCCCGCTGCACCGACAGAATATAATTTCGTATGTAGGCCTGACAACTGCTGCCACAAACTTGAACTCATCATCAAACTTTATAATGTCCGCGTCTCCACCCCGGCAACACTACCTACACAGAAAACCACAACTACTTTACAATGTTTCGTTGGAAGCACACGCGAGCCAGCATGGTAGGCCGAGCTATGAATCTCAAGTAATGGGAATGTGTACTCGTAGTTTCGGAAAGGCTTCATTGTTCATTTGAAATCTGCGAGCAAAAGCTCTGTTTGCACGCTAGCGTGGAAAGAGTTTTTGAAATTCGATCATGACGATGATGAACCCAACTTGTCTTTTTCTTTCGATAAAAGATGTGGTTGTTCAAAACTTTATCCCATAGGGGCAGGCTAAGGACAATGAGCCATACAGCCTAATCTGTTGATTAAAGAGTTTTGAACGACGTTTGCAAAAAAATTACATAAATAGTAAAATTATTATTGCGTTCGGGTTAGCATAGAAAACATAGCCTAAGTAACGTTTCTGGGTGAGCACGCTTTGATCTATCGGCTTTTCATTACTTAAAATCGTATGAAATGAAGATAAGAGTACCAGGACTACATGCCTAAAGTGAAGTCTAACCACAAAAATTCAGAGAGAAAAATAGAAATAGAGATATAATAAAGCATTAATATATTAAAAACATACATTTTAATGTCCCGCGTTTCTATTTCAACAATCTTCGAATTAAAGTCAATCCGCTGGGAACATGTCAATGCAGCAAAAAGTATGTAATACTACAGACGCAAGATCTTTGTTCAACCTTCTGCGGTTTTTGATAGCCTGGTACCTACTCCAAAATATTTTTCAGAATTTAATTCGGAATAAGTGGGTAACCCTGCGCATCCTGATTCCTGCGCTAAAGAAATGATATTGCACGCTCTCTTATACTTATGTCAACCTGGTAGTCTGTTATTGAGATGGTGGCCAAGAGTGTGTTGCAAGTACTGCCCAGTGAATAGACAAAAACACTAGTAATGATTTCCGAAGGTTTTACATGAAAAACAAAACACTAGTGCTTTCAACTGTTTTCCTTTAATCTGCTATTTTCCTCGCTGTAGTGAGATGAAAAGTTGTGTGTTTCGCTCGGCAGCATAGTTATTTTGCGTCTCGTTCCTTGAAAGCCTCGCTACGCTCATGATTCTATTTTATCTTATAATGATTCACTAGCTCGGGTTTCAATATGAGAGCTCGCGCCAAACAACAACTTCGCAGCCTTGCATAACAAATAACTAGTTTTCATCAAACCCATACGTGTGGGGTATCTATAGATAGGTCTTCAAAAATGATATTGAGGTTTCTAATATATATTTTTTCTAAACTGAATAGTTTGCACGAGAGACACTTCCAAAGTGGTAAAATATGTCCCCCCCTTTCCCCCTCCCCCTGTAACTTCTAAAATAAAAAAATGATAAAACAATAATCAATTGTTACAGTCAATGGAACTGATTCCACAAAGAAAAATAATAATATAGGAGTACCTCAAGGGTCAATTCTGGGCCCTGTACTCTTCTTAGTTTATATAAATGACTTAAGCATCTACGTCCCAGACTGGGCTTTTCTAAGTCTTTTCGCTGACGATACCCATATAGGAGTTGAAGATAAGTGTAAATTAAAATTAGACCAAAAAATTAACCTAATGTTAAATAATCTTGAAGAATGGTTTGAAAGCAACGGTATAGTCCTAAATACTGAGAAGACGTCTATTATACGCTATCAGTCTAGAAAAGGTATTATAAAAATTTTAGGATACACAATAGATTACACAATTAGTCATTCATCCCATATAGAAAACGTGTGTAAAAAGCTGTCGAGTGCCAACTACGCATTGCTAAAGCTGAAACCACTGGTCGACAAAAAAGCAATCCTCAGCGTATACTATGCTTATGTACAAGCTATTATATGCTATGACATAACAGTTTGGGGAAGCGCTGCAGATATACAGAAGGTACTAATTTGCCAAAAACGGTCTATCCGAATTATATACGGTCTAAATAAACGTACGTCAGCAAAGATACATTTTAAGAGAAACCGAATTATGACAGTGATAGCTTTGTATATTTATAACTCACTCTTAGAAATACATCAAGAAAATGACATATTAACGATCAAAGTGAACACCCATCAATACAACCTCAGACAACAAAGAAAGAATTCAACACCCTAGAACTAAATTAAATAAAGTATTGAAACAAGGTCGACACATAAAATTAATAATGTACAATAAACTCCCACTTGACATTTGCCGATTGACTTTTAGCGAATTAAAAAAAAAATTAAATCATTTTTCGAAACTTCTACTCTATTAACGAATTCATAGAGTTACGTCTGACCAATGAAATGATCATTTCTAGTTACACGTTTACGTTAATATAATTTGGCTAATTAAGTATAGCTTTAATATTGACATATGTAATATTTTGACGTGCCGAGTGTAATGTTCTTATTACTAGGTCAATAAAGTGAATTTTGAATATATATATGTGATGTACATTACCATGCAAACTTCCACCGAAAATTGGTTTGAACGAGATCAAGTAAGTAGTTTTTTAATACGTCATAAATCATAAACGGCATTTTACCTTTCAGTCAATCAACCCAAATATTTACAAAAATACACTATTATTAAGACATCGATCAAAGTTACAACGAACTACAAGACTGCTGCTGATGATATTTGATACTGCTGATCTTGCTGATGATACTTGCTGCCCTTCATGGGCGAGGCCGGCTCGCACTTGCCCGCCGCTTTTCAACGTAACGTCTGTACGTTTCTTTGCACTGCTCGGATCCCTCGCGCGTGCTCTGCGACTGACTACACACGAAGTCTGCCACTAGCCTGCGCTGGTTGCTAACTTGGTGCTTCTGCGTGCTGACATGCCGCGCCGCTGTCTCCCCGCGCCGCGACACTACGTCAGTTAGTACATAACTTAAACAATATACCAGTAACACGGATTTGTAGAGAATATGCGGATTCAATCTCAGCAAATAATGCGTGAGGTCAACACAATTATACACACCCGTGCAACTAACAATGACGTGCGCTCTTTGCGTTCTTTTGTTGTGTAGTACTCGTGTATAATAAACGCAAGTGTCTGACGTAGTTGCTTCACCCGTGTCGAGTGCACCACGGCGCCCCGCGTGCGTCTGGATGTTGTGATCTCTGTAGTCGCTAATTGTTTTAATGTAAGATGCAGGAAGCAGTGAGGACACCTAGTATTTATTATTAGACCCCGATTTGCATTATCTCAAGATAAGATTACCTATCTAGATTTGTGTCCATGAGAGCCGCCGACATTGCACACGCGCGCACGCACACAGATGCGTTGTTAGAACGTGTTCACACACACACACACGTTGATCACACGCGGGAAATGTTATGTAACAACACAAATATAACGAGAGGGTCAGTTGATATGAACAGGGGCGACGGCTGCGGGGTGCGGGGGGATGCGGCTCCGTGGACGATGTGATGTGATGTCAGCTGCAGGGCGCGGGGACGGCGAGGGGGGGTGCGGACTGTCGCGCGACGACCTCCCTTGTAGTGGTCATCGATTATCTATTGCTATACAACTATAGAACCAGTACACTACACGTCGCGCCGCGCGCCGCCCTCACCAGATCAATGCAAATTTGATTACAACCTGTATACAAGAGATCCGCACGAAAATAACATTAATTATTGCATTTGTATGCGAGGTTGTAGTCGTCGTACATATTCATGGTGGCGGGGGCGGGCGGGGGCGGGCGGGGGCGGCGCTGCTGTCTGCCGCGACACAGACGTCTATCACGATGCTCTCGCGCCGTCCTCACACACACTACAGCTCAGCACACACCAGCACACCACGGGCGGACGTGACAGCGTTAGATTTATCACCGTCTGCTCCTTGCGACCCTGGCCGGAGACTGACCTTTGAGAACGTGTATCTGATAGTGTAGTGAGGCGCAGCGCCCCGCCACCAGCTCGCACTGCTCGACGTCTGCTGCTGCCCTCACACACCCCTGCAGGCACTGGCGCGGCCCAACAACCCTTAATTAATAATAACTAAAACACTCTCCCCATGCCAGCCTTTCACAAGACCAAGCGCGCCTTGAAAACGAGTGATCCGTGAAGTTTAAAAATAACAATAACAATGACCGTGTTCTCGTGGCTTCTTACTTCTGGAACCTTACTTCTGGAGCGGTGCACGTGTAAGTGAATCTTTGTCCATTGGTTCAGCATCAACCCTCTCAACCAAATCAAATTAATCTATCTATCTATACTATAATAAATCTGTAGAATCGACGTGTCTGTACATTGAATTTTTTTGTCAAAAACTGATTGAGGGTGATGTAAGAAGTGTAACAGAACACAATAAGATGATTTTTATAAATTTTGTCTGTCTGTCTGTCTGTCTTTCTGTCTGTCTGTCTGTTTGTCTGAACCGGCTAATCTCCGAAATTACAAAACCAAATTTGATGTGGTTTTCACAATTACATTAGGCGTAGGTCTAGGCAACATCTAAGCTTTATTTCATCAAAATCGGTTCACGCAATAAAAAGATATCTTCAAAAACCTAAATCAACTTACCTGTATATGGAGAATTGACGTGTCAATGTGTACATTGGAAATACTTGCCAAAAATCGTTTGAGCGTATACAGAATACAAAAAAACAGCCAAGTGCGAGTCGGACTCGAGCACCGTGGGTTCTGTACAGAATAACTACAATGCCTTATTAATTTCAAATAGCAAAGACAAAAGAAAGTGCTTTAGTGGTTAATGTTTAAAAGTGATTTAGAAACATTACCTCAGTGTTTGAAGTGACTGATTGATTGACACGTGTTTTTTTACATTCGATAGGCTACCGTTTGACCATAATCTTACCTGATGTTAAGCGACGATGATGTCTAGGATACGTCAGGTCACGTGGTACGTGACAATAAGGCCGTTGGATAGAAATCATGCTTACCCAGGAGCCTCAAACTAGAGGCACTGGCTCTGCTACCTTTCATACCGGAACACAAGAGTGCTATTAACAAATCTGGTTGGTGGCAGACTTAGGTAACATGGTGGTAGCGAGCTAGGCAGACAAAAAATGGCTTACCACCAACCAAACTGAGTTCCGATAGATACTGGGAATCGAACCCTAGACCTCCGGTTTGTGAATCGAACATTTAGCAATTAGGTCACGGAGGTGGTAACTACTCCAATTTTAACGAAAAACTGAACATTTTAATATACAAAACAAACTGTTATAGACAAAACAACATTTCGAACAATATTCACATAACAGACTAACTATAATAAAATCCAGATGGGCATAGAAAATGCCTTCACCATCATCATCATTAGCCAGGAAACGTCCACTGCTGGACATAGGCCTCTTCCGTGGTACGACACACCGACAGGTCCCGGGAAAATGCCTTACCGCCATCCAAACCAAGTACCTATAGGTACTGGGACTTATGGTGAAAACTGTATGTACAAAAACAAAAAATCTATTAAAACATGGGACCTCAGGGTTGTTAGTACAAACATGTTGCCATTTTTAAGACACGGAGGCAGATAATTTTTATTTAAAAAAGGTATTATTATTTTTAGGTACACATTTTAATTTAAATCTTATATAAAATTCAAAGTTCTGACTAACTGACTTATATATCAACGCACAGCTTAAACCGTTAGATATTTGGAGGCTGCGTTCTTTGTAAAGTGAAAACATTCGCTAAGAAAGGATTTCTCGAAATTCCACCCCTATCAGGGTAAAATAAGGGATGTAAGTTTGTACGAAAGTCCGTCATTTTTGAAGATAAGTTTGTATGGGAACTATGTTGTTTTTGAAGTCAATATCATGAAAATTGATACTAAGTAAGTGGCTACATTTGAAACAAAGATATACATGTTCCACAGGTTATTAATGGGGGTGGTTCATTTTGTATGATAACTCTGATGTTTTGTTAGAGAGTGGAAACAGATAAATACGTGTTTCCGCATATTTTTAATGGGGTTGAAAGTTTGTATGGGTACTCTATGTTTTCCGAAGTCAGCAGCATGAAAATGGGTAGTTAGCCTTACTGATAACAATTAAGTGTGACGTAGTTTCACACATAATGAAACAATCTAATATATAAAAATGTATGGGTTTTTGTGGTCGCACTTCTGCGAAACGGCTTGACCTTTTTTGTGTGTGAATCTTGCACCCTCTTACCCCCCACCTCTTACCCATATTTTATATCGATTTTAAAATTGTAGTATGAATAATATCCAAATAATTATTCGTTGCCGGAAAGCGTCACGTCAGTTTCATATTTGGTATGTAGTTGATTAATCCAATGGGATAAATCCTAAAGTCCACGCGGGCGAAGCCGCGGGCAGAAGCTAGTTATTAATAATTTATTCAATTCGTCAAACTGAGTTACAGTTTTATTTGTTAAGTTTTATGTCTAGACAGGAGTAAGGCCAATGTCATGAGGACACACAAACAACATGTTTGTGCTGTAACGCGACCCACCATCGAGACCGCCCAGGCCGCCCGCCCTGCAGACGGTTATAGGTACAAGTAAACGCGTTCAAAATGAACTGGAAACCGACTTCAATTGCCCTAAAACTAAAAGTCTACTTTTACTAAGGCACATTTAAGATTTATATCGTTTTATCATGGATTCCGTTGTCCCAACCGGACTAAATTAAAATGGGACCACACGGAAAGCACCACCTTTCAAGAAAAAAAGAATCATGCAAATCGGTTCACACAGTCAAAAATTCTGAGGTAACAAACATAATAAATTAATAAATAAATAAATAAAAACATACCCGTCGAATTGATAACCTTTTTTGAAGTCGGTTAATAAACCCATCAACTAGGCGGACCTTCGCTGACACTCGGCTGCGTCTGACGCGACCCCCGCCGCACGACCACCGCACACCCGTACAGTATGTACAGTATGTAACTATGTACCCTGGCTGCTGTCTCCGCGCACAGCTCCGAACACAGGACACCACGTGACGCAGAGACCGTTACATATCGCACCAATGTTATAGTGTGAGAGTTTGGATGTTTGTGACGCTTTCACGTAAAAACTACTGAATGGATTTTAATGAAACTTTACAATAACATAGGCTATAATTTATAAACATGTATTATGTGAATTGTCCAAAACAAAACTTATAATAATAGTGGGATATCATGGGGATAACAAAACCGTATCATCAGCCGGGAAACGTCCACTGCTGGACATAGGCCTCCCTCATGGTACGCCACATCGACCGGTCCCGAGCTACCTGCATCCAGCGACTCTAACCAGGTCGTCGGTCCATCTAGTGGGGGGACGGCCTGGTAGTCGTTTCCCGGTACGTGGTCGCCACTCGAGAACCTTTACTCCCCACCGGTTATCGGTTCTTCGAGCGATGTGGCCTGCCCATTGCCACTTCAGCTCACTGACTCGTCGAGCTATGTCGGTGACCTTCGTTCGTCTACGGATTTCCTCGGATAACGTTTATATATGAAGAAGCTCTCCGCGCGATGGATGCCGCTTTTGCTCACGGTGGATCAAAAACGCATGCGTGTGACCACTTCGGAGGCAGGTTTGGCTTTGTTTCAAAAGGATAGTAGAGAATGTATGCGTCGTTTTATAACATTAGACGAAACGTGGATCCACCACTACACACCAGAAACCAAACAACAATGGAAACAGTGGATAGCTTCTGGCGAACCTGCACCGAAGAAGGACAAAGCAGTTTTATCGGCCAATAGTGATGGCCACAGTTTTTTGGGATGCCCGTGGCATAATCCACATTGAATACCTAGAGAAGGGTAAAACGATTACTGGCCAATATTATGCCAATTTATTGGACGATTTCAACAAAGTTTTACAAGAAAAACGGCCTCATCTAAGAAGAAAATCCTTTTTCACCAAGACAATGCCCGAGTGCACACCTGCGCAGTTGCCATGGCCAAATTCCATGAGTTACGCTACGAGTTGCTTTCTCACCCACCATATTCGCCAGATTTATCCCCCCGCGACTATTTCCTGTTTCCGAATTTGAAAAAATAGCTGGGTGGGAAAATATTTAGCTCCAATGAAGATATCATGCACGAAACCAATGCCTACTTTGAAGGGTTACCAAATTCTCATTATATTGAAGGGATCGAAAAGCTGGAGAAACGTTGGATGAAGTGTATTGAGCTAGGGGGTGACTATGTCGAAAAATAAATAATAACTCTTACAATTTTTTTATTCCTTGTTTACTTTTTACCAGACTTATCACTCTGCCGTCATATAGGCAGAATCCTTGGAGGATCTGAACGCAATGCTCAATGACCTCAACAGAGTTTCCCTACAGGTAGGTTTAAAAATGAACATGGACAAGACGAAAATCATGTCAAATGTCCATGTTGCACCTATGCCGGTAGTGGTTGGGAACACTACAATCGAAGTTGTGGACGAATATCTACGACGAGTACCTCGGACAGATCGTTCAACAAAACCGCGTTGCCTAGCAACTAACCATAGAATATGTAAATTAGGATACACAAACTTTCACGTTTTATATGTGTGAAGACTATTTGAATTTAATTCATCCCATAATGACATTTGATTAGTTTATTTAAACTATTAAGACATGGGCACACATATGTATGTAGGTTAAATCATACATTTAGCATGAACTGGTTTTTGGATGATGTCTCGAGATCGGATTGACTGACTTCGTAATTTTTTTTCCTGACACTTATTAGAAAATGAATTATATACGGATTTAAGTTTGTTTGTTTGTCATTCCTTCACGACGCAACGGAAAATCAGAATCACTTGTTTTTTATAATACGGAGAGTTGAAGGGCTGGAAAAGGAGATAGATAATTTCTATGCCGATCGAACAAGTAGAATAAATCGTGAAGTACACGCGGACCAAGTCGCGGGCAGAAGCTGGTAGATATATGATTGGGCCCGGTGTACCCCGCCCGGTCTACTCGTGCAGTGCTTGCGGCAGTAGCTGTCATCCAGCGCGCAGGCAGGCGTGCCCTGACGGCGAACTGTCCAACACTATATTTGTTTATTGCATTCCATAGGTCACAGTGGGTAAATAAATCGATCTGTGATTGGTATATCCGACACACCGCCAGTTTTATTCTTCACAATTGAAACCACTACTGTCGTCATCAGGACATCTGCCATGCACTATACACAAACTGGTAACATGTCGAGGATAGATGGTGGGTGGGCGATCGTAAACTCTTAGCTGTGCGAGGGCCCCCTAGGGGTAGCATTGTTCTGTGGGGAGCGCTGTCCGCGCCCGCCCAGTTGTGAGGGTGTAGCAGTAATGTTGGCAGCACCAGGTCCAGTTGAGGAAAAGGGGCCGCTCACACCCCCTGAGCTCTTGGTTTAGGACTTAACTGATTTGCTCCTTTCCAGAATTGTCAGCAGAATCTTTGGTGTAATGGGTCAGCTGGATGCTGTGCTGGATGACAAGGTCGTTGCATGGAGGTGACCCCACGCCCTGCTCCCACAAGCTCGCCCAGAAGGCAAGCTCTTCATCAAAACACCTTACGGTTACGTATTGTTCAGCAAAAGAAGCCCACTGCTAGACATTAGATGCTCCATAATAGATCTGCCACTAGGACTTGTTCCGCGGCCCGCAGGACATGCGGGGAGTTACCGTAATCATCGGATTGGTGACCGCAGTAAGGTATCGTTGTGAATGTGTGATAGAGGTAGGTAGCAGCCCGTCACACGATGCGATGTCGGTCAGGTAGGTAGGTAGCATGTACCTCTACGACACCCGCAAGGGCAGTGCGGAGAGGCGAGGAGGCCACGCGCGGCTTAACATGAAGCGGTCACTCCCGAAGCACTCCCCCTGTAAGAAACGTGTTTTTTCGGCATTTTTAGCTCGATTTTGTATCAAATATTGTACAGAACTGTTCGATTGCGAGTCCGACTTGCACTTGGCCAGTTTGACGAATCTCCCGCCACTTAAAGCCATGCGTTCCACAGAGGGGAAAGGAAAGCCGGGACGTATGCGACTGTCCGCCCCGCCCCGCGCCCCTGCCGCGCCCGCGCAGTATAGCTCCACTCGCTATGGTAATGCATGTCGGGGACAGTTCCCAGCACTCGTGCTGTTATCGCTGGGCGGCGGGCGGCGGGCGGCGGCCGGCGCCTGCATTAGTGTCCCCCGCCCCCGCGCCGCGTCGCCCGCGGGGCCCGCGCCCGGCCCGGCGCCCCGGCTCTCAGCGCGACACGCTCGCGGTCTGTTTTTTGTGGAATGTAATTAATTAGGGCTGACTCGGTCGCAGCCGGAGGTGGCTAGGTGGCGGGCTCAGAGCAAGGCTGGCGATTTTTTTTTGGGTGGAATGTGCTCAAGTGTTTGTCTAGTATTTATATGTCGTTCGATAGGGGGCCACGACTCGCACCGGCTCGCGGCTAACACTCCACTTCAAACATTACAATTTATTGGCATTTCCTACAAGCCATTATGTAAATCATCGACTAATAATCACCTACTTATGTCTTGCAGCCGCCGAGTGCCTGTTAACGCGACCGTTAGCTGCTAACATCATTATACACGACCAGAATACACTCTGTATTCACAGTCGACGTGATATTTTGTTAATTGCTCGCTGGAGCGCGCGTAGCTGGTGCCGGTGCGCGCGGGGCGGTGGCACAGGGGCTGCGCGGGCGCCGGGCTGCGCGTGATCACTATCAGCGGCTACCGGCGCGGCGCTGTCCCCTCGACATTGCGCCGGCGCTACGACACCGTCTCACTCGCGCCAGCACGTTCACAGCCGAGTGCAAGCGAGAGGCAATACCTTTGTTTGCGGCTATTAATAACGTGAAAACAATCCGATCGAAGTGGATTAACACATTAGCGCACCCCCTCGGCCCTCCCCCCTCCCGCGCCGGGATAAAAGCATTCCCGGCGGCGGCGGTGCGCGCGCGCCGACGCCCGACGGCTCCGAGATGTAATAAAAAAGGTTCGGTGACAAGACGAGAGTCAATTAGTAGGTCTTGTACCGGCGCCCGCGCCGCGCCGCGCCGCCTCCCGCTAATGGGTGATAACTTACCGAAGGGACATTTTTTTGCGATTAGCTACATACATACGATTGCTATTAAATATAAAGCATTGGTATAGATTAGTTCGATTGTACTCGGGCGTCGCCCGCCGTCTCCCGTGACCCACGCGCTCACGTGGGTGACCCCAGTGTAGTGGTCGCTCGACACACCGCACCGCGCGGGTAATTCTCAGATTCTATATTTTCTTACGACAATAAATCTGACACCATTTTGGTAAAGACACTCTGCAAAGATAAAGGCTGGAGTTGTACTCTGCAATACCGAGTAAGTAAGTGCATCTTTTTAGGGTTCCGCACACAATAAAGGGCCAACCGGACACTATTACTAAGCCTTCGCTTACCGTCCGTCACAGGGCGGTAGCTTTTGGAGACACAGCCATGATGAAGTTGCAAGAAGACTTCATAGGCCACCATCTCATGACGATGTCCTCGGACGCCATGCAAAAAGTATACAACTTCCAAGAGATATTCAAAGTGCATGCACCTGTACCTTCTTCTGAACAACTTTTACTCTGACAAGAATTTTTTTAACAGAGGAAAAAGATAGGAATTAAAATTTAAATTGTACTTACGAATATATTTATAAGGTTTGACTAATATTGACATATGCATGTATAGATATCGATCAGATACGCGTCTGACTCCTCCAGTGCGCGATGACATCATATAATACTTATAATGGAAGACTTGAATATTATTCCTATTACACCATTTGCATGTCATAACCTTGGATAAATGTGTGATCTATAATTGATTTTGACCATCTGAAATGAACCACATTTATCGCAAATAAAATCTTATCTTATCTTACCCGAGCGGATTGAATGGGACGACGGCGGGGTGAGGTATCTTCGATTGGGGGGAGGCGGAGACTGTCCTGTCTATATGCAGTTTCAATATCTATGACGAAGGCATGCCTAGTGATCTCCAAACCAACGAAATAATTTTTTTCACATACGGATCAAGAAAATATGTTGCAGCAGGAGGCGGGGTCCACAGCGACGATGCAAGGGTGGATGGACACTTGCCCGCGCGTGGACTCGCGGCTCCTGCGGCAATCACGTGTACGCTGCTGTCCATTGTGAGTGTATGTTGTCTTGTTGGAGCTGTTCTAGAGGCGTGACGAGCTCGCCAGTGACGTAGCTAGCCCACCTGGCTGTGAGTTGCTGGGGAGCTATTATACAGCATGTTTATGTGTAGGGTGGTAACAAGTGAAGCAGAAGCGTGACAGCAATGTCTCCAGTGGCCAGCGAGCAGTCCTCGTGTGAGCAGCGCCCGGCCCGGGACAGACGACGTCCGCACTCGGCGCCGGTCTACGATTATTCAAACAAAATTAAGTAGATAAGCGCGTGAGGCGACTTTCTCATTCCGCTCGAGAATTCATCAGTGGATCGATTTAATTGTGCCGTCGCGGCGGCGGGGCAGGGCGGGGCACGGGCGGGGGTCGGCCGCGGAACACGGAAAGGCTTTCGAGGCGGCGCTTTACAGGGCGCCGACACGACACCCGCCGCGCGCGCGGACACGCACACGAGCGGCGCGGGCAGCGGGCTGCGGCGCTCCTTGATGCTCCTCTCACAACAGAGTAGGAGCAGCGCGAGGTCCTCGAGGGTCTTTGCTCCGTAACTAGTCTCATCGCCAGTTACTACCACCAGTCAGCACACGAGGTAACTGGTGGCAGGCGGCGGGTCGCTGCCCGCTGCGCGCGCGCATCGCACCTCGCCGGCGCCGGCGCCGCACGCACACACTGCACAGGTGCGGGGTGTCTAGGTGTTCAAAGGAAGCACTTACCGACGACACCCAATCAATGCGTGAAAAAAATGTACATGACTGCAAATAAACAGATTTGATTTGATTTGATTTGAAAATCTGTACAACCCCTTACAATGTTGTCCAGGTACCGCGGCACCGGACCTGCTGCTGCCACAGGCCCCGACATAAACACTTTTTCTAAGATTATATAGTAACACGTATGACATGGGCGGGTGACAACATTTGCTAGTCGACAAGTATGCTATATTCTATACTCACTCACCCGCTCACTTCTTTTACTATACGTTATATTTTTAGACTACCTAATATACATAATAACATATTTCTTGTTACTTAAAAAACCACATGTCCGGTGGTGGAGACCTGGGTCCTTTAGCACAGGGGATCCTAGTACAGGATCCAGGCTTCACAAAGTCATGAAACCTTAGAATTAGAATTAAGAAACAACTGATATCCTACCCTAGCACGCGGATATTGTTCCTATTTGGGAGGATATAGTCTCGCACCAGTCTTAGTCTATTGTCGAGTGCTTCGTTCTATAGGTGCAATTTGTAGTCATATTGTCAAACCGTAATAATAAAGTAATTTTTTATTATTATAAATTAATATCTACAAACTTTGTGGAGAAAAAAGTATGATTTTTATATATTCTAGAAACAGCAAGCCCCGCCCGCGCCGCGTGAGTGACAAGGAGCGCTAACATCTCGCACACGCCGCGGTGTGACGCGGTATTGGTGACTGTGATCCAGCGGACAAGATAACATCTGTTACAGATGTAACGACGGACATGAAACCATGCTCGATACAGGTTAGACAAAGATGATCGCGCCGCGAGTACCAGGTCATCCACAACTAAGAATTCATCACCGACAGCTGCGTAAGGCCACCGCTGGACATGAGCCGCGCCTCACGCGGTGTACTATCTACGAGGGAATCCAGTATATAGCCACCGCGGCACCACGGTTAGATCGGTAATCTTTTTTGTAACATCCGATAAGCTTCGGTTTGACCACAATCTCACCTAATGAGGGACGATGTGATCCAGGATGGTTCACGGTTGTCTGTAAATAGTATGTTTGCTCTGGCCTTGAAGAGACGCAGGTTGTAGCGCTCGGGAAACACAAATCCCGCAGGGAATTGCACTCCTTAGCTGTACGCATAAGAAATGAAGAAGCGGCGCGCTTCGTGCGAAATGTCTACTCGTAAGTAGGGGTGTACCAGCCGTGCTGCTGGTACCGGTTGTTAAAGTGTAATGGTGTAATTAGGTTGTGTTATTCGATCGCACGCTCTCTGGAATGAAGCCTGCATAGAAGAGTCTTGTGTCTGCACTTTCTTTACCCCAGCTAGTGCCAGGAACTCAATATTCGACTGTGCATGGTGAAAGGTACAACTTTCGGAATATGGAGTTATTGATAGTTCCTAAAACTAGATAAAATTTTCTATAGGAAGATACAAGAACCAGATCTATATGTTCAACCATTATTTTTGTGTTAATAAAATTGATTTATTGAAGAAAAAAATATGTATACTTCAACCACTTCACAAAATTGCAAATATCTCGGAAACTGGAATCACGAAAGTTGTATATGTCGTGATGCACGTCACATATAACGACCGATGTTTAATCCGACACGCGGGACAGTAGCACATGTGTGTGAGGAGTGACGTCATACAATAAGAACATCAAGTCGATCAACCGGCAAGTGAACTTACCCGACTACAGATAACGTTAAAATTGTGCTGTAATGTAAATTATGATTCACGATGGAGTGTTGCACGTCAATGATAGTCATTTCATTAATTCTTACTTCAAATAATTTAGAGTCTTATTTTAGACAATTACTGCACATAGATAACAAGTTTAAAAAGATTATGGCAAACATTTTTTGCCGAATACCCAACAACTTATATTTGACTTTAGTTATAATACCGCACATCCTGTGATGTCCCCCCCCCCCCCCCCCCCGTCCCCCGCCCGCGCCGGTTCTCACCGTGCGCCCGCGCACTTTCGTTATGGTTATGAGTATTTATGACCTCTTACAGTGGCCGCCATTGTGTCGCTAACTGCCTGGCGGCGGATGCAATGGGCTTCACCCGAATGCGGTTTCTAAATCACTCAAATGAGTGGAGACAGCTCATTATAAATCCGCCGAAAACAATTCGTGGGTGTGTAATAATGTCTGCGTATCGTATGAAACACAATTATCTCCTAGCTGTAGGTACTGCGGGCGTCTGCTTGCGACAGCACCGCCGAGGTAACGAAGGTGTGCGCTTCACATGTGCGCGTGTAAATTATTTCGTTTGCAATGTGAGCGACCTGTTGTTAATAATGATAATTCTAATTTCAAGTTGCTGGCATTGTTAATTACTGAGGAAAACATTTGAGTCTGTTCCTTTCTAACATTTCCATTGTCATTTTCCACGTATTTAAACAAAAAATATCGACACCTGGGGCCTTATCGTCTAACTCCAACACCTATCGCGATACCTTTGAAAGGTATCGTGATCGTGATCGGGATCGCGACTTTAAAATGGTACCGTGTAACATTCCTAATCACGATCGCTTTCGGAACGAATGAAATCGGCACTTGTTGTCGTTGTGATTTTTCACTATCCTTAGCAGGAAAGGCAATGATCTTTAAACCTTACAGCCAGTTGTTTACTTTCCTTAACAGGCAACGGTCATTAAATCTTACAGCCAATTCTTTAGTTACCTTAACAGGCAATGGTCCTTAATTCTTACAGCCACTTCTTTAGTTGTCTTAAAATATTTTTATCGCTGGTTTTGGTATCTTTTTTTACAAAAATTGCTAAGGTTTCATTTCATCTAATAACTAAGATAGCCTTGGTACCACCAGTGGTGTAGAAAGTTCATTTCCGAAGTATATGTAATATAAATTATATACAAATATTATTTTGTGGGTTCTCATCCATTCACACATAGCACCGTAAACACGTAGCACAAATTATGAAACATCCTTCTTGTCGGACGTCTGCCTTGCGAATGAAAAAGTGGTGATTGTGTGGATACATACGTGCTCGTGCTCAATCATTTATACGCATCCCTTTGTCGGAAAAACCTACAGAACTGTCGATGACTGCAGGTGGTCATTGCCTCTACTCTCGATAATAGTTGATTATCTACACAACAGTAGTCACCTACAGTCACCCATCATAGCTAATTTTGAAGAGATACCATAATACTCGAAATTAATAAAAAAATAATTATTTACGTACGTAACTTATATTATTTTATTTTGTTGATTTTATTACTTATTTAGGCAAATAATAAAAACAATCTGAAATTATTGAGAGTTATAAATAAAACATCAATTTATTATATTGTGAGTCTGAATTTCTTCTTCTACGCTAGCTATCAAAATAGTTATTGCTGCTAATTCAATTGATATAACGACATTGAAACTAAATCCATCATTAAAGTTATAAAACAATGATAAACTTGCGAGAAATCTTTGAAAGATTCGAGGTGAGTGTTGAATCTTTCATTTGACACTTGCGAGTCGCTTTGAAAGCGATTTCTAGTTGTCAAAAAGTTACACGGTACCAATTTTATGTCAAAATTACGATTTCGTTCATTCATAATCTTTCAAACTCTTGATTAGTCGCTATACCTTTCAATGACATTTAGCAGTCGCGTTTGAGCGGTGTGAAGTTCGTGAATCATCTTCAAACGTCAAATTCAAAGGGATCGTGATCGGTGTTGGAGTTACACGATAAGGCCGCTGGTCTCGTTAGCAACATCTATTGTTCTGATGAAGGACGGGTGCGTTATGTATGTACGTGCCTATGACTAATCAGTTTCCTGCGAATGTTGTCTTTGTTGAGAAGCACGTGAGCCGTGCGGTGAGCGGCTGCGGGCGGTGGGCGCGGCGCGGGAGCCGGACACGCGCTCGTGGTACCGATATCATTATATGACAGATATATATATCTGTATGCTGTTGGCATCATTCATATCCAGTTCTGACGGAAGAGTTCTACTGCATGTGTTTCAATAATTCGCCGGTGGAGCGAACGAGGTTGAGCCGGGGTCGGGCTGCGGGCGTGGTGACGTCACACCCGCAGAACTGTGTTTTAGCTGAACTCGCTAGAGGGCGGGGAGGCACCCGCGCCCGCCGGCGAGCGGTGCGGGGCGGGGAGGGTGGCGGGGCAGCACGAGCCAAATTGCACAAACCGTCCACAAAAACTGACATATTGTCCACAGACGATATATTGAGCCATCGCGCGCCAGGGGGCGACTAATTGTTGGAGTGAAAGAGACACACCCGCGCCGGGGCGCCGGGTGCGAGAGGGACGCTGCGCGGGACCGTAATGCCACTATAAATAACCGGACTCCTAATGGACAGGCGCCAGGTTTTTTACCTTCGCCGAGCGCGCTCCGACCGACTTGATACTTGGATGTTCCAGAAAAAACTATCGAGCTGGACCCCTCCTTGTTTCTTCGCACGTTTTTCTACTTTGGAATTCACTGGAAAACATGCTCACGACACGAGCATAGCACGAGTGTGACGTGACGTCATGACAAATGACCAATACCTACAGCCGCTTGTCGCCCAGCACTGCATGGCTGTGTGTCGGCGGAGAAAGCAGCCGAGTACATATAATAAGGAAGGACTCCTCGACACCGGCGTGGTGCTGCGACGGTCGCAGGCAGCTGGCATGTGGGACTGCAGGCTCGCACACATCGTGACGTCATCGATGACGTGCCGAGGAGCATGGGACGCACGCTCTGATCTCTCGTGAACACCGAGAACATATATCGTTTATGTATGAGCGTGCATCATAGGAACCGATGTTACCTGATATGTGATATAAGTTTATTTGCATTGAGCAGGGTACTCAGAAAATTTTAGTTTCTGACATTTTTCCTTCAGAGATGTGTAAATATTATTGATGACGGAAAATCGACTTTTGATCTGCAACTATTGTGACGTAATGTATTGTGAGAGAGCAGGTACTCGCAGCCAGATGTAGGCGAGGTGTAGCGCACAGTGCGTCCCGTGCGCGGTGTCGGGGCGGCGGGCGCGAGGTCTCTTACAAAATAAAATCTGTCGAGACAAAATCATGGAACCGCGTTTCTGGCCCTTGCAAAGTGAAGATAAAGACATAAAGAAATACATATTTAACTTGGAGATTCTCTGGATCTTTCAGCGTCATATTGACACGCAAAAAAGTGAGTTTATTTCAGAAATTGCCTAAAATACTATAGAAGTGGTGGTCTATGGAAGCACACGAAGTGGTCCGGAACCAAAATTACAAAAACCTAAAAAATCCCAAAAATAAAACAATACACCCGGTGTAGTTATGTCTGTAGTGATGTGACGTAATAAGTTTTATTATGATACTTAGAACAACCATTTATTGCTTTACGTTAACCTCCACACCGAATAGAAACGAACTGGATCAACAATACAGCATTTATAAAGAAAGGAAGTTGTCGACGCAACATGAAGATGCAACCCCAGCTCCGAGTAGGGACGCAGTGGCAGACACAGACAATAAAGGATGCACACGTGTAGCCGGTGCGGGCTGCGATGATGGCGAGCGTTGATGTCTTTTGTATGGAGAACATGGTATGTGAGGAGCGGACACGGGCGCGGCGCCAGGAGTCCGCACCGACCGGCGCGAATACGCTTCAGAGATTATCAATCAGGAACACTTTGTAAATTATGATAACTAAAAACCGACTTCAACTGCTCTAAAGGTCTACAGCATTCTCTCCAAACAGACAAAAACAATCATCAACATCGAATCACAATTGTAGGAGTTATGACGTAGCATAGAGTTACGTCTGACCAATGAAATGTTCATTTCTAGTGAAACGTTTACGTTAATATAATTAGGCTAATTAAGTATAGCTTTGATATTGTGACGTGCGTGAGAGAGTGAGAAAAAAGCGTAAGGTCAGTATTAGGGATTAGTGGGAACTGGCGCCCACTATTTGAACATAATTGGGTTGGTGAGGTTTTTTTTTGCTCGCCGTCCTTAACCTCCCTCCGAGGTTCTGGCGCAGTGTTAGTCACTCTGCTTACTACGAAATGTCAGGAATGCGCACGGGAATGGGGGAATGTGTATGTACATTATCGATGCATTCCAATTTAAAAAAACAACTCGCCAACCCAACTATGTTCAAAAGAGAGGCCAAGTGCGAGTCGGACCCGCCCATGAAGGGTTCCGTAGCAGCAAAAAAACGTAAAAGTTATTGTATTTCGTTCTATTTAAGTTGATTGAATGAAAAGTAAATTGCGGTTTACGAATTATAGCGTATTACAAAAACTACTTATTAGATCTCTTTTAAAAGAGTTTTCGGTGGAAGTTTGCAGGGTTATGTTCATCACATACATTTTTTTAGTTTTATCATTGCGGTTCATAGAATACATCCACTTACCAAGTTTCAACGTATTATATATATATACAAGTTCTTATAGTTTCGAAGAAAAGTGGCTGTGACATACGGATGAACAGACAAACAGACATGACGAATCCATAAGGGTTACGTTTTTTTCCATTAGACTACGGAAATTTAAAAAGTTGGCGCCACTTTCCACGCATCCTTACTACTAAAGTCGAATTGATAACCTCCTTTTTTGAAGTTGGTTAAAAAGTATCATATTATTGTGTTAATTCTGTTAAGATCTCTTTTTGAACATAGTGTCTGTAAAGATAGACCAACACTTGACCTCAATCTCACCTGGTGGTAAGTGATGATGAGGTCTACGATGTTACGTGTTGGTCTAGAAGGTGACTATTCACTCTTCTTTTGAAGATTCCCAAGTTTTAGCTTTCGGGGAACACGGAAATCGGTAGTGCATTCCATATTTTTGCTGTACGCACGATAAATGTGGAAGCGAAACGCTTGGTGCGAGCTGTAGGAATATCTACAGTGTACGGGTGAAGGTCTGCCGTTCTTCTGTTTGACCGGTACTTGAACGGCGAAGGTGGAATCAACAAAAATAGCTCCTGCGCACACTCTCCAAAATGTATCCTATAAAATACCGAAAGGCCTGACGCCTATGATTGAGGCTCTGGAACTTTGCCTTAAGTAGCATATCGATGACTATCAGTCTCATAGCTCGACGCGCTACCGAGTCCAAAGCAGCTAGCTGATAGCGAGCTGGACCATCCACGACTGACCAAGATGAGACCCCATCGAGACGGTTTGTTATGGGTATGGACATTTTGGAAAGATGGAGCAAGGTAAAATGTACTCCGCTTCGCTGTGAACAGACACGCCTGTGTCTTCGACGCATTGAATTAACTATTCTATGAGTGTGTCAGTTGTTGCTGAGATAGTTTTAACGTGAAAAACAACCTGGTGTAGCCTCCATGTGGGTGACATGTTATGTATACCAACCTATAATAAATAAACATTTGAAAAAGCTGAATCGTTTATACAATGTTTGAGATGCAGATGCAGACCCAAGTTAAGATAATGGACACTAGGTTTTCCAGGATTCTTGAAAAAACACATCACACCTTTTGATTTGGATGTTGGTCTCTTGACGCCTGGATAAATAAACGCTAAACCGCTTTTGACGAAATGTATCACATGCATGCGGAGACCGTGCCACGTGTGTACTTTTTAACCGGATAACATGGAGCGCACGCGTTGACAAAGTTGTGAACAACAGCTATCAATCTCATCCGCCACCGCTGGTCCCCCCTGGCCTTGAGGTCTAACCTTGCTGGCCCGGGCCCGCGACCGATGGATAATAATAAGTACGTTCCGAGAATCTGTGCAGACGTTGTCAGGGCGTAAACATTATCGGAACACAAACGATCTTCATTCTGCTGACAACGTGAAGGTGCATTTCTAAGAAGTACAAGTGGTGTGTCTATGTGTGCCTCGCAGCCGCCGCTACGTTACATTACACTACTCATTGATGACAAATATCCTAACGACCTCACGGCTCACGGATTTCTTTGCCAAGAATAGCAGAAGTTAGCTCTCCGGAATTTCGTGCATTTGCAGTAAGAATATGTGTGTATTATTTTCGATAATAACTATCCCTAGATGACATACAACACTAGGACATTTCTTTCCACCCGCTAACTTGCCTCCCATTTATACGTTAATAATTGATACTTCGCGGTCTTTTGTGGCTACCTTCAGAGGGGCAAACGTAGTTTGTTAGTATGATATTCACCTTTATGATATTCACCTTTATGATAAAATATTTTGATTCTAGTTTCCTAGGCAACAACCATTACAATTGAATGAGGTCCGCGTCCCGGTCACCCGGTGATGATGAATATCGTTTGTCCTCCGTGTGCTGCAGCTACGCAGGCATGCATGCTGCAGGACGCACACGCGCCCGGCCCCCAGCCGGCGGTTGGCAACACTTGCCTGGCAATAAGTACAGTTTGTTTGTAAACCAATAGCCGTATAAATTAGTGTCCTGTTTACAAAAACCAATAAAATTTAAGTGTAAATTACCAGTTTAATTTAAGCGAAAAATAATAATTATGAATTCATTTTATGTATATTCAACAGTTCAACATTTAAAACAAGTTTTTTTCTTCAAAGTTTGGTCTGTAGCCCGTTATGTGAACGCATCAACACCAGAACATAGACCAACGCGGTGTGAGTGTCCCCTGCCGGCCTGACGCGTGTACCTACTGTACACGTGTACATGTCCACGTAAAATAATTTGATAGAAGAACAGAGAACAAACAAGCAAAATATAAGACAGTGATATTGAACCATTGTCTGTGAGTACTTGGCGCGGCTAGCCTGAGAGGCCGCGGTCCGTCTGGGTGCGGACCTCGAACCAGGAGGTCGATGTGTACATTATTGATGAGAGCATCGATAAGTTTAAAAACACTGTTAAACGTTCACACACTTAATAATAGTTTAAGCTACTTTTAGTGTAAGCCGTAGTATTTACAATTAAGATTTGTGTGTGTGTGTGTTTTTGATTTGTAATAATGCTTACTGTGTTGGCAACCGGTAAAATAAATAAATAAACTGCCACCTAGCAGTTAGACTACGAAGCCGTAGTAAGGAATTATTTTTCATTGCATCGATGGTGAAAAGATGGTACCATTTTACATTAAGTATTACTGAGACAGTTGTATAGACGGCGCGGTTTTTCAAACGACTTCAAAAACCCAGCCAAGTGCATGTATGTACTACGGTTATCTATTCTGTAAAGTTGCAACGTTAAATAATGACCAGTTTTGGAAATATCATTCACGATTGGTTTCACAATCCACAGGTCCCAGGTTCGCTTTCTGATGGGGGTACCTATCTATTGTAACTCGTTATTTTTTGCGAAATATTAATAAATTAACATTAAAGTTACCTACTATGCAAATATTATTGTCGCGGACCTTCTCGAACAGTCTAGAAATGCAACATCTCGACGGCTGCGACCGGGCGGACGAATTCGCGACCATATTTAGCGTCGAATAATGCGAAAGAAAAAGCGCATGAAAACTCGAAAACACGCGTTTTCACAGTCACAAGACCAATCTAGATCGATTGTTCGCTCCCAAAACTCCCTAGCTACCAAATTTCAGCGAAATCGTTGGTGCCGTTTTGGAGATCCGGATTGTATATATAGGTATGTCCAAGAATTGCTCGGAAATTTAATAGTAAAAGATAATATGTAATCGTATAAAATGTGGCTTCTATACATTTCGCTGTGCCCTGAGAGGGTAGATTCAAACACTGTTTAATGACTCTGTGTATATGAATGCAAATAAACCATTTTGATTTGCTCTGTATGAATGTGGTGTACGACATTTCAATGCATAAAAATATTTATGAGATGCGACAAGAAAGTGTTGAAGTTGATGGCGCGTGTTCCAGTGGCGCGCCCGAGTACTGTGGCACTTACATCTACGAGTATGTACACACAGTCTGTGGGCCGGGGGTCGAGACGAGATACACGCGGCACATTGCGTAACTACAAGAATGCTTGCAGCGTGCAATATGTAGTGCATGACACTGATAACGTCTCCGGAGTTGGACCTCGGGAGGACGTCCCGCGAGCGTCGCGCGCGCAGGTGATGGCGGAGGAGGGCGCGTGTCACCAGACAGGAATGTCAGGAATGTGGCCGCGGGACAATGGCGGGGGCGGGCGTCGTGCGGGGGGCGGCAGGTAGCGGCGGGCGAGCGGCGCCGGCGCCGGCGCATCAGCCGAGGACACCGAACACGTAATTGTCTCATTTGCACACATGCACATTGCATGTCTCATGCAACACAGTTTGAACATAACAGTATATAGAGTTGCATGATGTGCGAGGCGCGGGCGGGTGCCCGCAGCGGCGGCGGTAGACCAGTACCTGCGATGACGTCACTCTCGGTGCGGCTGGGGGCACGTAGAGAGGCGCCGCCGGTCTCGCCCCCCGACGTGATTCATCATCGACATACTTTGGTCGTGTCTGCTGCAGTAATTCAATACCACGGAGCCCTGCCACTGAACTTGGCTGGCGAAGAGTGGAGGACGATGTTTAAATCAGGGTCTCGGGCCTACTCCTACAGAGAGAGTACGCGACATAGTCCACCCCGCGGGACCAGTCAGGATTGGTGTGAAGTCTACACACACCTTTTGAATTTCTTCTCAGGAGTGCACAGGTTTCCTCACGATGTTTTCCTCCACCGAAAAGCCAATGGTAATGATTTATGTCATTGGTACCTATATAGGTATGTAAGTTTCAAGGGGGGAGCGGGGGGAGCTGTCATTGTGCGCGTGATTCTTTTAATCATTGTAGTAGTTCGCATTCGTCTGCTCACTGCTTCAAAGCTTTGTTATAGCAAATGCACTTGTAATTGTAACTTTCTGTTTGCGAAAATTGATTTAAAACTATATTTTATTTTAGTTATATTAATATTTCATTACTATGTTGTTACATGTACCACGCGGCCCGCTGGAGCCTGCAGCCCCGCGCGGCGCGGCCTGGGCGCTGCTCGTGTGTCGGCGGGTGTTCGTCTACAAGCTTATACAATTGTATCCGCGTCATATACGATGTACTTCATATGAATATATTTGAATAATCAAATAAGAGGTTGAGAGGAGGAAAAGTTTATTTTACTTAAAAAAATCCCGGATCCCGGTCAGTGAGAAACTAAAACAAACTGCCCGCGTTACATCACACTTTGACACGCAGTTCCCTGCGCGCCGAGGACGGCCGGGGGCACTCGATACGAAAAGATCGTTACAATTTCACCCTTATTAATGGGTTTCATTCAACATTAAATCAATATTCCACATTTGAAAGTTGTTATCTTCTAAACTTGTGACATAGGGGATAACTGTACGTATGGGAAATCTGCATGTTTTTGCAGGCGATAGCATGAAGACTGATGCTAAGCATTACGGTTGTAAATGAAACTGTGTGTTTACGATGAATCCGTTTGTCTATGTAGGTGTAGGTAACTACACCCAGACTAAAAATATGTGGGAAAAACAAGTTGCCGACATAGTTCGACACACAAAGTAAAAAAAACACAAAGTCTACGAAAGTTTATAAAAAACAACTTAAAAAATTCGTCATCGAAACATATTTTTAGAGAAATGTTTACTTGGTTCGGTTGGTAGTACACTGCATAGCACGTGAACAACACGCGGCCTAATGAGCGATAATCCTCCATTTGTAAATATACCCTCTTCCTGTAAATATGTCTCATTTTATATATTTTTGTGTTATCTGTTAAACTGTTTTGCATGCGCAGTGTTAGCTATAACAACTTACTTGTGTTTTAGTTTTAATTTACTCAGTTAAGCGAAATGTAAATTTCTTTGAGTTAATAAATGTCTTTAAACCCATAATAACTCGGATTGTAACCAATGATAAGCTGATAAACGTGTACCGGGCCGTCCCCAAACTAGATGAATCTACGAACTAGACAAGGTCGCAGTGCGCTGGAGCCTGCAGACCGCTCGTCGCTGGGAGGCACCGCGCCGCGGCCGGGGTGGACAAGTAACTATGAACGAAACACTTACGGCAACAAAATAGATATCTATCAAATATAATAATCTTCTTGAATTGAGGAGTTCACCGATTGTATGCAGCCGGGAAAAGTCCACTGCTGGACATAGCACCCTTCATGCCACATTGACCTGTCCCGTGCCACTTGCAACCAGCGACCACCAGTGACCTTCGACCAGTGACCAGGTCGTCGGTCACGTATAGAGGCGGCTTGGTAAACGTTTCCCAGTACGTGGTCGCCACTTGAGAACTTTTACTCCCCATAGCTTAACCGTTCTTCGAGCGATGTGACCTGCACATTGTTACTTCAGCGCACTGGCTCGTCGAGCTACGTCGGGCAACTTAGTTTGTATATGGATTTCTTCTTTCCGGATTTTATTACGTATAGAGAAATTCGGAGCATAGCTCGTTCCATTGCTCTGTAAACTAAACCACCACAGATAGTCCCTCCAGACTGCCCGCACGGTGCGTGGTGTCCGGCGGCGCGCGGACCGGCGCACGCGCACACAATAGCCTACGCGGGCCGCGCCCCGAGGGAGACCAGGCCTTGTGATGTATACTGTAACGTCACAGTTACCACAGCCTCTGATACTTGTACTGCATGTCAAACGTTTAATTGCGTGTCATCATAGCTTACTGTACAAGAGAGCGACGAATATAACCAGTCGGACATCTCCGCAATGTGGACGCGACGGAGTGCTGCGCGTGCGCCGTGCCCCGACCGGGGACTTGTGCACAGCGTCACTACGTGGCCGAGGCCGTGCTTGTAATAATGAAGTAGGTATAAACGCTTGTGACAGGTGGTACGAGTAGATATGCAAATACATGATAATTATTTTTTTTTTTTTTTTTTTTTTTTTTACAGAGTATAGATCAACGCTTGGCCACGATCTCACCTGATGGTAAGCGACGATGTGGCCTACGATGGTGCGCGTTGGTCTAGAAGGTGCCTGTTCACCCTCGACTTGAAGACACCCAAGTTATAGTTTTCTGGGAATACAGACGCCGGCAGCGCGTTCCACTCCCTGGCTGTACGCATGATAAAATTAGAAGCAAAGCGCTTAGTGCGAGCCATAGGAATGTCAACGACGTATTGGTGGAGCCCTGCTGTTCGTCTGTTGGATCGATACTTAAATGGCGATGGCGGAATCAACATGAACAGCTCTTGCGCACACTCTCCAAAATGTAACCTATAGAATACAGAAAGGCAGGCCACTTTTCGCCTGTGTTCAAGGCTTTGGAGTTTGGCCTCCACGAGCGAATCATTGCCAATGAGCCTCTTTGCACGTCGTTCTACCGAGTCCAGGGCTGCTAGCTGGTATTTAGCAGAGCCATCCCAAAGGTGACATAGGTACTCCATACATGATCGAACTTGAGCTCTATAAAGGCTTAGGAGCTGTTCAGGCGTGAAGTACCGTCTCACCTTGGATAGGATGCCGAGTTTTTTGGCAGCGGTCTTTGCAATGGACTCGATGTAACTCCCAAAGTTGAGGTCGGATGTAATATCCAGCCCCAAAAGCTCAAGGTGGTTAGTTATAGGTACGGAAACATTTTGGAAAGATGGAGCAAGATGGAATGGACTCCGCTTTGCAGTGAACAGACACGCCTGTGTCTTTTTCGCATTGAAGCTGACAAGATTGGCATCACCCCAATCGGACACGGCCTTAAGTGTCAGCTCAGCACGATCTACCATAGATTTTCTGAGGGATCGGGTTAGGTCACTGTCGGCCTGCGCAGTAGACAAATATCTCTCCGAGACTGTGCTGTCATCAGCGTACCCAAAGATACCGGGCATTAGTAATAAGTCGTTGATGTGCAGCAAAAACAGAGTAGCGGAGAGAACAGACCCCTGAGGGACACCAGCATTTATGCCCAGCAGATCGGACGAGCAGCCATCGATGACGACTCGGATCGATCTGCCCCTCAGGAAATCAGACGTCCACGAACACAAGCCGCCAGATATCCCATATGCTGGAAGTTTGCTAATAAGGCTGTCGTGCCAAACCCTATCAAAGGCCTTCGAGATATCAAGAGACACGGCAAGAGCCTCACCGTGCTTCTCGATGGCTTCGCTCCAGCAGTGAGTGGCATACACTAGAAGATCTCCCGTTGACCTACCACGTCGAAATCCGTATTGCTGGTCGCTCAGGATGTCGTTGGCTTCTAGGTATGTGAGGAGACGGTTGTTTAATACACGCTCCATAATCTTGCAGAGTATGGAGGTGATTGCTATAGGACGATAGTTGTTAGGGTCAGCACGGCTTCCTTTTTTGGGCACAGGCTGCACGTTAGCCACCTTCCAGGTCTCAGAAACAAATCAATCAGTCTACAGTATCCAGTTAATAACATGTGTCCAGTGCATGGGAGATGTGCTGCCGGACCTACCTGCGCGCGCACATGCAGGGCCGCGTCACCGGAGGGCATACGAGTACCAGGTAGATACTTCAACAAATACAAAACGTAACTGTACGCGGGTGTGCACTCTTCTTGTATTGCCAATGAATACAGAATACCACCAGCACTGGGTGGTACTGTGCGGGTAGCGGCTCCAGCACCGCCGGGCGCTCGCTAGTGTAGCTGTGATAGTACGATACAACACGACTATATCACTATATGTGAAACGTCGATGGACGAAATACAACTGCTCGCAGTATTTTTGATAGCTCGTTTAAAAAGAGATGTAGGTAGCACGTCCGTCGATCGGTGCATGCTGTTATACATTGTACAAGTATCGGGTCTCACCGTGCGCGCGCGCAGGCAGGCAGGCCGGGGCTCCGGGCGCGGGGCTGCTGGTGCTCCGTCACTGTGGTACACTGGGGTCGCGGGCGGCGTGCGTGCGGCGCTCAGCGTGCGTGCAACGCGGGCGAGGTGCGCGAGGGTACTGGCGAGCGGTGGGCGCGGGCGCGGGCGGGCGGGCGTCCGGACACGCCCCGGGGCGGGGGTGGGGCGTCAGCATGCCATAACCATTACTTACCTCCGTACGTATACGTCACACGGACGTGACGCGCCGGGAGGTGTGTGACGCGTCGTGACGAGACCGGCCAGGCGGGTGCGGGGAGGTGGCCGCTCCACGATACCCATTATCGTTACTGTATAAACTATGTAAAAGTGTTTGGTCTTTACTTTGTACGTCCTGAGTGTGACCGTGCGCGGCACCCAGCACCAGACCTGTGCGCGGTACCCAGCACCAGACCTGCCCGCGGCACCCAGCACCAGACCTGTGCGCGGTACCCAGCACCAGACCTGTGCGTGGCACCCAGCACCAGACCTGTGCGTGGCACCCAGCACCAGACCTGCCCGCGGCACCCAGCTACAGACCTGTGCGCGGCACCCAGCACCAGACCTGCCCGCGGCACCCAGCTACAGACCTGTGCGCGGCACCCAGCACCAGACCTGCCCGCGGCACCCAGCTACAGACCTGTGCGCGGCACCCAGCACCAGACCTGCCCGCGGCACCCAGCTACAGACCTGCCCGCGGCACCCATCTACAGACCTGCGTGCGCCTAGATAATGTAGTGCCTGGACCCGTATTGCCTCTTTCTGGGAGAGAGTGAGGTACTACAAAAATGGAATGTTGATTATAGTTGGTGAGTTCGATCGGATATCTCCAGACACAAATGTTCAGGTATCGTGTCGGTGCTCACCACAACGTAAATAACAAATAAGACGGTGCTGCGTCAGCTCGCGTACCGCCTCGTGCCCACCATGCAGAGATTGGTTCTTTATGTATCTACATATACATATGCTATACTTCATAGAGTATTATTTTATGTTTTGTACATTTGTGGATGTATGTCTGCAGTAAAGAATTTCAATAATTACTATTAATTATGAGTAGTGACGTCATTTCCTAAGTCAACAATGTAATACCTCGGGAATGACAAAGCGGCAGGGTGACACGACAGTACAATGACTTAGCACCGGAACTATTCAATAGCTATTGTAAATACAAGGAATTTGGCTCATTTGATTTGGTTTCACTAGATTAATTCATTACAAGCGGTGAGTACGAGCGGCAAGGGTCTGATGATGAAGCCAGGAAATGGAAATTACTTAGAATTTCTCCATTGATACTAGTAAACCCCTCGAGTTTGGGCTCATTTGTTTGTTTTGGCTAGTTTTATGCTACACTACGTTTAGTGTAGAGCATCTGGTGTGATGAGGAGCCGGGACATGAATGTAGGAATTGTTCGTTCACTGAGAGACGCGTGTGTTCACTTGTTATACTATGATTATTGAATGCAGATTCAGGGTTTTATAATATGAGAATAAAGGATATACTTACAGGACACATGACGAGAGATAGCAAGATAAAACGGACAAAACATTACAACAACCGGACACTGAGCGATGGCAACAGGACAGTGTAGAACAGTGAAGAGGCGGATAGACGAAACAAGAAAAATTGTAGGCGCTACCTGAACCAGAGAACCTAGAGACAAGAACGAGTGTACGCGGCTGGCAGAGGCGGGCGTCGCAGGACACGCAGATAGATACACCGGACAACCCGATGTGCTAGGTTTAATTTTCTTTTTAATATTATTACTTATTAGATTGCACTTGTGTTTAGTTCTTCAGCAATAAAAGGCTTGATAATATGATTGTAGAGAAACTAAATTATATAACAGTAATTGTCATTACGTTCTCATATTGTAATGGTGTTTGTATAGGAGCAGCGTGCACTGTCGAGGCCGGGGCTGTGACGTCACCAGGCGCGCGTAAACCTTCACCGGTATTGCGTATGTATCTATCTGGTGAACAGCAGACAACACCTGAGGACAGACAGGCCGACCCGGCGCCGCGAGCTGCTCGGCGAGTACCGCGAGCCGCCAGCTGAACACGTGGCAGGTGTAGGGGCCGAGCTCCCTTATCCCCGATGCACACAACCTCAGCAAACTGACACGCTGGTTATCATGCACCGATGTTATATGACCCTACGACTGTGCGCGGTCACAGCACTGCCCACGCCGCTGACACCGACGACAACATCCGGTGCTGGCGCTACCGGCGACATCTATATGAAGACATATGACAACATCACCAGCAGGTGCCCGCGACGACGTGGCAGCAAGTCATGTAGCTACAAGGTACTCGAGTACGTGGTTCAACAATATTTACATTTAGTTGTAAACGTTGAAACAATAATTGCTTTTGTATTTTGATACTGTATATGTGATGTGATTCTATGATTTATTGACGAGACAGATTAATATTGTATAGTATGTTGTCGGCAATTACTTCCGGTGAGAAGGCGCTGCCGGCGTCGCAAGCCACGCTCATATCCGACACGCCGCCTCAACCAACGCAGTTTATATAATTTTAGGAATGATTATAATATCTGTATTTAGTAATAAATGTTGAATATAATTATCCATTCTGGAATTTCAGTATTAACGTAATTGGTTATAGGGATTAATTAATATTGTATAATTGTGTCTATTTGATTCACGAAGTTGTAGTTTTCGAAGTAGGAACTGACGATGGTGGGAGCTATGAAGATCGTATTATAAAACTGATGAACACTCATTCTGTAAACCATTCCTGTTGTGAATTCTGTTGAAATAGTACTAGTAAACGTTACTCTGCCCGACTGTGTGTTGAGAATATATTGAAGAATATACAATTATACATGCCTGATGGATTGAATCAACTAAGAGTTTTATTACTGAAAATACCGATGCACACACACTTTCCTCGTAAAACCGATATAGACGTGACGATGCCTTATCGTCGGTGTGACGAGCCAAGGCTCCTACAATAACACCAACTTTTAGACCAGATTCGTTCCAAAACTGAATTATACCTGCGCGCACAAATAATAAATTCGAAAAATTTATTTATATCTTATTTTAATTAAAATAAATAATTTAGTTTTTGGGAGTCGTACTTACTATTGCCCACAGAGTACCTCACTACGGTAGTGCAAGAAATGCCGGAATACAATGCGAATGAATATTTTGAGTGATTAATTTGAATAATTAAGCTTACGGATAGTGTTTACATGTAAGTAGGTTATAAGTACTATGTAATTAATTATTTTATTGACATCTGACATATCTCAAATTTTTATTTATCATTTTTTAAGATAATTCAAAGAAACTTGGTCAGTGGCTACATTATCAACAAAGAAATACGGCTTTCACAGGTTTTTAACGGGGGTGGAAAGGGGGATGATATTTTTAAGCATAGTGTACTGATATTTTTGTAGTCAACAATATGGAAATCGATACTCAGTCTTATAATAATAATAATTGTTTATTTCAGTCAAGTTTTTTTTTTAACTTAAAAGGAGTGTCCCAAAAACTTTAATCTAATGTTAATGTGAAAGGAAATAAATATTTTTTCATTTTTTCATTTTCAAACCCATAGTCACAAATATAAATAAACAAAAACAACAAAAAATGCATAAAAAACTGAATAACAACACACATAAAACACAATATTACGTACGGAATTGTTGTGCAGTGCAGGCGGCGGCGGATCAGAGGGAAAGTACGTGGTGCACAGGTTGTGATGAGGGGCTGTGGTGTGTCTGTAGTCAATGGCATGATATGAAATGAAGTATAATTTATTTGCAAGAAAAACGGTCCTTGAAGTGGTGACTGGCAACAGCGGTACAGCGTCACCCATCGACACCACACACACAGGTTTACATAATAATTAATTAATTACAGTCAATTTAATATTTAATGTCAGTTTGGGTATAGGTGAGTATAGTTATGAGTATAGTGGCAACGGGCAGGCCACATCGCTCCAAGAACCGATACCCGGTGGGGAGTAAAGTTTCTCGAGTGGCGACCACGTACCGGGAAACGTCTACCAGGCCGTCCCCCTACTAGAGGGACCGACGACCTGGTTAGTCACTGAATGCAGGTGTCTCGGGACCGGTCGATGTCGCGGGCCATGAAGGAGACCTATGTCCAGCAGTGGACGTTTCTCGGATGATGATGATGATAGTCATTTAAGAATTGATCCAAACTTTAAAAGCTTTTACTTACTAGCCATTTGTATAATTCAATATTCATTTGTCCGGAGGTTAGGTTCTTAAACTGTGAAGGTAGCTTATTATACATCTTTATGCACATGTAGTAGCAGTTGTTCAGGAAAAATGCACTAAAATTGATACTCAGTCTTATGAACTAAAATTAAGATGACGTTTTTTAATAAGCTAGAGGGTGAAATCAGGGATGCAAATTTCAATTTAAGTTCGTCAATTTTGACGATTGTTCCATGAAAATTGTTAAGTGGCTTGAGCAAGAACAAAGAAATAGGTGTTTTTACATACCAACCTCTTGCCCCCCCCCCCCCCCCCCCATATTTTCATCGCGATTTTATGATAATAGTATGAATAATATCCCAATAATTATACGTTGACGTGACGTCATTGACCGGAAGTGTCACATCAGTTTGACATTTGTTATGACGTAGTTCCCAGGGGATACAACCTAAAGTCCACGCGGGCGAAGCCGCGGGCAGAAGCTAGTTTTTATTAAAAAAAAGAACTGAACGATTGATTGCGTATTTACTTTTATTTAATTTATTGATTCATTAACAACATACGTTGTGCTTGAATGTAATTTATTTTTATAGCAATTATTGTGATTGTATGTAAACCAGAAGTAAACTGCAATAATTATATGACCTTTAGACAAAAGAATACTGTGGTGTTATGGAAAACGAGTGAGTATTGGACGAACTGTGACGAATATATAGCACAAGAAGAGGACAGCTTATTATATAACCTATATCTGTGTACAATTTGTAAATAAGAATACATTTATGGTTTAATATTGTCTTCAGTGTTTCTTACTTAGAACCTGATATTTTTCTCGCTGAGGAGTGGAGGCGACAAGCTGTATGTTTAACTCGATAGCAAATTTTTAAGGTCTCATGCCTTTAAATCTCTCACTTTTCTCATTAGTATATTTTAGAATCACTCGCTACGCTCGTGATTTAATTTAGGCCCTCGCATAAAAAAAAATTTTGCTCACTTTTTGAATTAATATCTGATTCTACTATTCGCAGACAAATTTAAAAAGTCAAAGATTATCAAAATATGTCGAGACATTCTTGAGTCCTAAATAGTATATCTAACCCGAATTTTTATTTATGTATTTTATTTAACAAGGTCATCTAAAAGATATACATTAACATAAGTATTAAAACACAAATGTAACAGTGTAGCCAAATGCTGTCCCACTCACGGGCAACAACGACATGCTGATATAAACGTTATTAAATTAAAAGAACGAAAACAAAATGATACTAAAAATAGAATTATAATAAAAATAGAATATTTACATTTTACTAGAAATTAAGTTTTTGAATTTAAATTTACTATTATGGAAAATATCAATATCTACAGTTGTAGTTAATCAGTTATACTGAGGCACAAGTCTGTTAATAGATTGTTTTATTTATAATATAGAATACTATCGAATGTTCTGGACTGTCCTACTAATTTATTGGACGGTATTGTTGAATGTTCCACAATGATCGAGATTGTTCCCGAGCATTCCACAACATTTCATAATGTTCTTGACTCTTCTAGAAATTTCTAGGGGTGGGCTAAAATTTCAGCCCTTATATCTTCAAAAGCATTCCCTTCAAGCCCTTCAGGTAAAAACGGGAACCTTCTTCATGTACGGGAGATAGAAGGTACTACGACATATCACTCCCTTGATCGTTTCCAGACACATTTCTGAGTTTTAGCGGCACACACCTTGCACACATTATTTTATAATATATGTTGATTATCCCGTCCATCCGGCCCGCCAACCAGACTATTTTAAAAGATTAGTGTAAATGAATATTTGTATGAATAAATTTTTTAGTCAAATCGCCTTAAATATCGATTTTGTTTAGAGTGTGTATCTCTGAGACGGACCCACGGACGGAGTAGCAGTGTCTGTCCGACCTCTCTCAGTGCGCCCGCGCAGCACGCAGCAGCGGCCGCCCGAGCTTGACTGACGCAGACACGCGATCATACAATAACAAGCAGTGCACAGCGCTGCAGCAGAGTTGCGCTCCGGTGCGTGCGTAGCGGCGGTGCTACGGGAGCGCTACGAGACGCGCTGCGCTACGAAGCGTAGCTACGTAGCACCGCCGCCCCAGCTTTTCAGAACTCTTACACACTTGTTTTATGCGGCAGCCATTACA
This sequence comes from Carcina quercana, assembly GCA_910589575.2. Lineage (NCBI taxonomy): Eukaryota > Metazoa > Arthropoda > Insecta > Lepidoptera > Depressariidae > Carcina > Carcina quercana. The sequence continues at coordinate 139,820 of OU342429.1, read as the reverse complement.
GCAGTTGATTCCGCGGGACGCGGCACTGACGCATAGCTGCTACATAACCCAGCTTCTAATGATGAAGAGGGAGCGAGAGGGAGAGTGTTGAAAGAAATATACATCACTTGTGTTTAGTTACTGTCAGTAGTAAGTGTATATTAATAAAATTAAAATCAGAATTCAACTCAAATCAAACATTGGTTTGAAGTCGGATGATAACAATATTCATCTGGCATGGTTTCGTGTAGCCTCGCGGGCGCTGTGCTCACAGATAGCCCGCCCTATTTTTCTGTTACGGCGATCCACCTCCATCAAAGTTTCATACTACTGTTGCGATAACCTTTTAAAATATAACAGCTGGATTTGTGCAGTAACTATCTAACAATAGTACATCAGATTGTGATGTCGAGAAATGAGTAGGTATCATTGACATGCATTTCCACAGTGCACATGCAAATCACAATTTTCATTTTAAAAACTTTTTTGATTATTGTTCAAAGCGTAATCTATGAATAGCTGCGTAACTGCTACTCGTATTGCATCTAGCAATAAAGTTGTAAATTTGTTGTAAAATGTAATAATTATTTCACGACACTATAGTTTCATCTCCTATTTTTCGGTAATTACTTATCAAAGCCAGCTATTCTATTTTAAAAGATTATGGCAACAGCAATGTAGTATAGAAGCATTACGAGGGGGGTGACGTTATGCGGTGCGATGCGGGAGCGACTGCTGCTGTGACGCTCGCCCGCTGCTGTTCCCGAAGCACGGAGCTGCTGCAACCACTACTGAGTGTCAGTATAATCTAGTTATATCAAAGCATAAACAGACACAAACACCAGCGCGGGGGTGTCGACATCGGCCGCGCGCCCCCACCGCAGAGACCGGCACTCTCCTGGCCGCATACAGACAGTACACATCTAGCTGTGGTTGGACTTTTTCTAACACTACGTTATACATCGGTGCTCCCGACGTGCTCCTGGCATGAGCTCGTCACAGATACATCAGGTTACGGCGCAATGTTGTTTGCATGACTGTGTATAATGTCGTTACAATATGGCACCGAGCGAGGACTGAGCAGTGTGGAGCCGTCCACGAGCGTCACACGCAGATGGAGCACCGAGCTCATCACATCTGATGGTAAGTGAAGTCTCCTACCACTTACTTGTCTGTCAAGTCCACTGGTCTAATGATTTCCACTATTCTGTTTAGTTAGACATCAGCACCGACAACACAAAATTTGATATAAAATCGCCTTATCTCTCTTTTCTAATACTTTCTTTCTCTGAATATATGCCGCATTAAGTTCATACAACATGGATGCCGGGCGCTTTGTGGTCACGCAAGGGTCACGAGGTTGTATTGGGCACCAGTGCAGACAAAGACAACATGACGTCACCGACCAGCGCGCCATCTGTGTGTTCGCGCCCGAACTGCGCACGCAGGTCGCCTCACCAGACACCTGGGTGCTGCTTGCAGCCAACCGGTGTGCTTTCTGCTCTCTGTAGGTATAGTGGTATGCTACTTTATAAATTAACAAAACTCAGATAATGCTGTGTACATGTGTCACGTTCAAACAAAGCCGCGTGTACCTGCGAGTGTCGGTAACAAACAACAGTATCTATCCCACGCGAACACTGCACGGGGTCGCGGTACTGCCGCCTCGACTCGCACCGTCCGCGCCCCGCGACCCACCGCACACAATAGCCTGGTAGCGAGGTACCGCGCGTCGCGCACAGATGTCGCCCGGCACCTGCGTGCGTGCAAGGACAACGTTATTCCTCCTTGCTTGGTGTTGTTTGTTTTGTATCTGAGAGATTGTGCGCATGATTAGTATAATGCTGCTACGTAGGATCGTTCATGGATGTATTCGCCTCGCCTCGGTGGCTCGTCGAGGCATCGCTCGCACTAGGTACCCGGGAACACAGCGAGCGCACTATCTCTGCACCTACAAGTGGAAACGTCCAAAATAATATTTCTGTAGATGTGAAGGAGGTGATAAGCGCGTGATAACGGCGAGTGACTGATAAGGTCGTTGATCACTCGTTGCGGCGATGGCCGCGCCGGGCGCCGCTGTACAGTACTCGTACCTGCGTCCTGCAAACTTGCCGAGACACAATGCGCGCTAGTCAGCAGGTGACGGAGCTCCCGTGCCTGGCGGGGCTGCTCACTGCCTGCGGGACGCTCTATACATTTTGAGAAACTAGTGAGAAGGAGGCTTGCTTGTGTGTAGTACTGCCCGTGAGCTGGAGCTCTGCGGTGGACCCACCATGGACAAGCACCCTCCCGGACTACGGGTGTCCCTTGCTCTAAGATCCGTTTGAGGTCGACCTGCATACATCTGTTTAATCGATGAAAATTATTTATATCAAATTTCGTATGTTTCTAAATAAATCGCTGGATTGCCTAAAAATTCCTGGCCATACTATTATTTATTATTTTAATTTTAAGACGTTTTGCATACAACTCTATATCATCGTGATGACATTGAAATAGCGCTTATTTTGATATAAGTAATATTTATTAAACAAATAGATGACAATAACTGGCATCAACAATACGACATAAGTGTGTGTCCGGATGGACTACACACATACACACAGTTCACGACAGAAGACAACGCAACATTTCTATATTCTCTGGGCGTCATTATTTCGGTTGGTAATTTTTTCTTCGTTAAATTCCCGCATGAGACAATGTTGCCGCACACTGTACGCGACACCAAAACTGTTTCCACCTTTAAGAAAAACGTCAAGGAACATTTTCTATCACTTATAAGTACCTAGTTCATAACTTAATATATAATTATTGCATGTAAAGTATGTATGTATTATTATTGATATATATTAGTTTGTTTTTTGTATCTCTTATTTGTGTAATCGTTCAAGTATTATTTATTACATCGTACACGCCTGACTCCTTCCTCTCTTCACTATTTCTCCTTCACTGAGCTGTTCCTTTTGTATATATTTTTCTGTTTTTGTGTTATGTTAATATTTTCCGTGTACAATAAACTATTTAAATAAATAAATAAAATAAAATGTTTAACGAAAAGTCATTTTTCAATTTTTAATTAAACATAGCCTGGTCCGGAATTTTTTTGACAGCCTACTCTCCATATATTTTTCGACATACATACTAAATTTTATATGAAATTTCACCGTTTCAATGTTCACCCATTATACAGGTTATGAACGAACCAATACAGGACGTCATAGTGTTATTCCGAGACAACATACTATATAAGTCGACAAACACCGACATACTGTAAATTGTGAGTCCTGCTCTGCCATCGCCTCCACTTAGTTGTAGTAGTCGCTTGTTTTAGATATATTATATATTAACTTGTTGTTGTTTTGTTTCAACTATAGTTTGCACGCGGTGGTTTCCTGTCGTTGAAGGAGCACTCATTGTTATTTTAAGTTGTTGTTATATTGTAATTAGCTACAGTGTTTCTTTGTTGGAAAAAAATATTCATCAATTGTTTTTCGCAAAAGGCTTTTCCGCTTTTTGTATTGCGCGCGCGCTTCAGCGCAGCGAGTGTGTGGAGAGGGGGGGGGGGGGGGGGGGGGGGGGGGACGGAGCTGCCTACAGGTGCAGTAATGAAACGACGTGTAATCATCGCGTCATATGTTTATTTTGTCATCTAATTTAGTAACACTGTGTGTGAACAGGCGCTCGCATTATCAAAATATAAATACTAGAGAACTGTACAACTTAACAACTGACACACACACTCTCTTTCTCGTACACACACACACACACACACACACACACGCACACGGGCAGAGGATTACTTTTTAAAGTACGCTCGAGGCGAAAACCTCAGGCGTAGAGCGCGGAGACTGCTTACAATTAAAAGTCTACTGCACGTGAGCCTCGTCCGTGCGCGTGCACCTGCCTGCCCGGCCTGCACGCGGCCTGCACGCGGCACGCGGACCGCGGCAAGTACAACAGTAAGTATGTCGAATCAACGTCTTCCGTTTGAGCCGTTATGTACCTGCACCGCGCGGTATCCGAGTATAAGTGACAACAGCAGTCGTTTGAGGTTTTCGATTCAGACGCCTATCTCCCAAACACGGGGGCGCCGGGAGCGGCAGGTGTGGGGCCACAGTGTGGCGTTGAGGTTCCGCCACCACACCACACCCTCACAAATTTTCACAACCGCGGGCGTTGGATTATTTAGCTTAGGACATAGATCTGTCTTTCTCCTCCACACACCCTCACACACTTTCACATCCTCATCACACACGCGGGCGCTGGGTGGGACCACAGTGTGGCGCTGATAGAAATCAGTCTCGCTCGATCCTCGTTATAAATTCGTCTTTATTATCATAATCTTATCTTTGGAAGGACTTACAATGTACAAGACATCGCATATACCTAACTACACATAATATATTACTTACATTGAGCTAGTATTACAGTTGCACTGACATTGAAATAATTTCCGTTTGTTCATGGGGATTCATGTTGTGCATGCTCGCTGTACCTGCTCCCGGACGCGCAGCCTGTGGCTGGCGTGCGCAGAGCAGTGGAGGGGAGTGAGGCGCAGACCACAACAATATTGTGTTTGCACTCATAAGAGTGCACGTGTCCACAGGGAGGCCGCGGGCGATGCAGCCACTGCCTCTGTGTCCGATGTTCTGAAGGTGGTTGTGTACCGCGCGCTCCTCATCACACTGTATATGGTTACATTTTGTAGGAGGGAGCATGGCCGCTCGTGAGCGCGCAGGCCGCGCACCGCTGCTCGCTCGGGCAGGGCGGACATCGAGCTCCAAAACATGAATCATCGAACTCCAGTACGTTACACGGCAATATACAAATAAATACATTCTCTACGTTGTGAGAGGACACCTTGCCTCCCACGCAATAACTTAATAATAAATACACCTATATGTATGTATATGTACAGGCCCGTAGAGCGTCGCGCGGTGTGCGGCTCGGTCGGCGCGGGCGTCGGTCAGGGCGGCGCGCCCTCTAGCGGGGGTGCGGGTTGTGGTAGCCTGCACACAAACGATCACGTAAGCGGGGTCCGTGGGGACAGAGAGGTGGCGAGTGGAGTGCGGCGGCAGGCAGAGCGGGACAGAAGCAGACGAGGTACTCTACTCACGCTGCCGTATGATGCGCGTGGGCGGGCGGATGTGCAGCTCGCAGTGACGTCGGCGTTCCTTCCAGAGCAGCGAAGAGGGGGGGCAGCAGCCTGCCGCCGCCCTCCTCTACACACACGCACACAACACTCAGCTACCGAGGCCAGGGGCTCACTCACTCACTCACGGCACTCACCGGCTAGCGTGGGGGGCGGCGCGCGCGACACGCCGCCGCTGGAGCCGGACATGCTCTTGGGCTTGCGCTTGCGTGTCTGGATGCCGTCCTTTTTCATGCTGAGCGGGCGGTTGACCTGCACAGAGAGTGTGTGACGGGCGGCGGCGGCGGCGCGCGCGCAGACAGCGCGGCACTGACAACTAGACGCGATCGACTACTATCATCCTTTAAACAAGCGTATCTGCCCGGCCGCGCCGCGCCGCGCCGCCTCGAGATAATTGATAAAAGATTATTTATCTCATTATGAATATATTCGTGGCCGCAGTGATAATTCTCTATCAGTCGGTAGCCCCGCGTTTATCTCGCGAGATTAGATGACACCCTGTGTTTTGATTTTACCACCGCGGCAGCGGGCCGGTGTTTGCCGAGGAGTTCCCCGATAACTGCAGCTCCACGATTAGATATACGGGGCGCCCGGTGCCAGCTATCGGCCCTATCGCAGATACTGTATCGCGGGACTCACGTTGTGCAGCTTGTAGTAGAGGCCGCACGCGTTGCAGACCGGCTCCCCGTTGTTGTTCCGTCGCCAGAGCGTCGTGTTGGAGGTGCGGCAGTTGGCGCAGGTCACGCCCACGCGGCGGGTGCCGTTGGTGGGCTGAAACAGAGCGAGGTCAGAGGCGAGCCCCCTGCTCGTGTGTGTGGTCCCAGGAGCAGGGTCGGCACTCACTAGCGGCTGCTGTGGCTTGGCCTTCTGTCCCTTGAGCGGGGGCCGGTTGACGCCGTTGATGCGCGTGTAGAGCCCGCACGCGTTGCACAGGTAGTGCCCGGTGCCGTCGCGGCGCCACAGCGGCGTGGTCGCCGCCGCACAGTTGACGCACTCCTTCACCTCCCCGACGCCCGCCATACCTGACACGCGTCACACACCGTCAGTGGAGGAGGTGCGAGGGTGGGAGTGTTTGTGTGTGTGTTTTGGGGATGACACTCACTTGGATCGTATCCGTCGTCTGGCGGCAAGAGCGCGTGCGGGGGCCACGCTTGTGCGGGGGGGTAGTCCACGAGCAGCGATCCCTCGTACCCCGACACCGGCACGTACTCCACCCCCTGTGCCAGGTAGTGCTCGCCCCCCACCTTGTACTGCACGGCACCGCCGCCCCCGGGCGCGTACAGTGTCACCTGCCCGCCCGGGCTGGGAGGAGCCTCGAACCCGCCACCTTGCACGCCGCCGTACACCACACGGCCCAGCGCCCCTGACCCAAGGGTGGGGTCGGTGCGGTACAGCAGCTGACCGGGGGGCGACTCGTCCCCCCGCGCCCCTCCTCCACCGTACAGTGCCACCAGCTCCTTGCCGCCCCCCGCGGCGCCCTGGTACGGCTGGTAGGCGCCCCCCGCGTACTGCGGGCTCTGACTCTGCGCGTACGCATACCCGCCATGCACCGAGGTGACCGGCTGCAGGCTGGCGTACGTCCCGCGCGCCTCGACCCCGCCCTCCCCGCGTGCCTCGTACTTGACGGTCTGGTAAGCGGCGCCTCCGGCCTGCTGCGTGCCCAGCGCCGCGCTCTGTATCATCTCCAGCGTGGACCCGGCGTGCTCGCCCAGCGCCGCGTACTGGCGCGCGTCGTGCTCCCCCCCCTCGGGGCGCGCGTGCTGCGCCAGGAACGCGTCCGCTGCAGCCTGGTCGTCGTGCTCGTCGGGGGACACGATCACGTGGTGGGGTGTCGTGTAGCGCAGCAGCGGGCGCGCGTACTGGGGCGGCGGGGGAGGCGGGGGCGCGCGCGCCCGGTACTGCACGGGAGCGGGGGCGGGGCGACGCTCGGAGGGCGCGGGGGATTGGGCGGGTGGCGCGGGGGGACGGTAGGGCTCCTGCTTGAAGGCGAGGTACCGGGCGGTCTCCGCCTCCGCCAGCCGCAGGCGCTCCTCGTCGTAGTGAGCTCGCTCGTCCATCTTCACGTACTGTTCGTGTGTGTCCGTGTGTGCGGCGAGCGGCTCGTGCTCGTGCTCGTGCTCGTCCGGCTCGTGCTTGACCCCGCCGTCGTCGGACAGCTCCGTCTCCGCGATGTGCCCGGCCGCGGTGATGGTGCGCACGGCTCGCCGCGTGATCACAGAGTGCTGCGCGCCCTCGCCCTCCGCCCGCTCCTCGCTCTTCACCAGCTGCAAGGCTCCCTCGTCCCCGCCACTGCCCCCCGCTTCCCCGGCGTCCCCCGCCCCCCGCTCGACCCCCTCGCCCTCCATCGGCGACATGCTCTCCATCTGTAACACCCCCGCTCGGACAATGACACGCGCTCACCACGGCACTACATCATCTGGTGCAGAGCACTTCACACAGACAATATGTCCCTTCATAAGCTCCATGACACTATTTTAAAAATCCGTAAAATCCAAACTGTAGTACTATTATTTTTTTATTATTATTATTATTTATTCAGAACACAAACAGTCGTTTACAAAAAATTATATAAACATTTTATACACAAAAAGACCTGGAGGTTCATTTTTCGATACGTTTGATCTACTCGGTACAAGCGTTGATACATAATATTCAGTCTACTACTATATTAAAATTACTATTTATACTTCAACAGTTTATGCAAAGCATTAGATTTAGATCTATTCAACACTAGCTGTGCATTGGCAAGGCGATTAATGAGTCAAGCATTTTTCGATTAGGCGAGTTATTTTTTATTTATTCTATTTTTAAAATGTATTATTTATTATATTTTCTATTATTATTTATCATATTTGTACAATGTTTAGAAATTACGTTATTTACTCAAGTTTAACCTTCTGTTAAGTGTTTTATTTTCAATTTTCAATTGTTTAATAGTGAGGACCTGTAATTGGCTTTCTGTATACTATTTATTTTGTTATACTGTTATTTTGGCTGTTGGTCTTCCGAAAAAAATAATAATAATAAAAAAATACAACAAACACATACAGTATGTTAATATGAGTTATATAAAACAATTACTACAGCTTGGATTTTAAAATTTTTTTTAAATTGGGATATGGAGCTTATGAACGGGTCTATTCCACTAAGGTGCTCATTGTAATGTTTGGAAACTCGTCTGAAAAACGTGTTTTTAGCATAATTGGCACCCGCGAAGCTTACGTGAAAGAGTGTGTGTGCTGGCCGTAGGGAAGGGTGGGGGATTTTGTAAAATATATTTTGTAGGAGATTGGGACAGTTGGTAATGTTTTTAAGTATTTTAAAGAAAAATATTGCATCCAAATAAGTCCTTCTTTTGTTTAGGGATAGCATGTTATGATGTCTAGCTGCTTCAACGGAGTTATCATGAAATGTTCCTGTTCTGTAGCTGAGTGCCTTTAGGAAGATGTTTTGTATCCTCTCTATGCGATCTTTGTGTACCTGGTATTGTGGAGACCATACAACAGAGCCAAACTCTAATATACTTCTTACAAACGCATAGAAAAGGATTTTATAGGTCAAAGGACGCTTAAAGGGCTGTCCTAAACGAAGAATCATGCCAAGATTTTTGTAGGCTTTATTGCAAATACTATCAATGTGCAGGTTAAACGAGAGCTGGGAGTCAAGAGTAACACCTAGTTTTATTTGTTTTACATGACTCATGCTGACATATGTACTGTTTGTGTGCGTTGTATAGTAATTTCAATATAGGAGTAAGTAGACCGCATGTTATATACCTCTATGAACGCTTGTGCCGAGTAGTTGAAGCGTAGGTATGTAGACAATGAACCTCCACGTCTTTTGTGTATAACAATGTGTATATACTTCTCATCAGAAGACCGAAGCCCTGTGATTGGCGTTCTGTCGACGAGGTAGTTGCTATGTTATACTTATATTATTAGCTGTTGGTCTGCAGAAACGATGCAATAAAATAAATAAAATAAAATCAGAAAAATGGAAACACCTTGAAAGTTTATGTTTTATAAGGATTATCAGTGAAACCTATGAGATTTAATTTGAATTTAGAACATTAACATTAGGATTTCATAATCGCGTACTATTCACTATTTAAACGACATTTGATATAATTATATTCCAAAATATACACATTTTTCTGATAATCCTTACAACACATAAGGTGCAAGGTGTTTCCATTTTCTGATGAGAAGTATAAATTTTTGTAAACGATTGTTTGAGTTCTGAATAATTTTTTGGATGAGAAGTATCACGTGGGATGCAGCTTGTGACTGGAACCCACGTTCAATGGGAACATCGCAGCCTACCCTGAGCCGCGGGCAACATTCCCCCACATGCGCTCACCACCTGCAGCAGCGTGGCCAGGAGGCGGGCAGAGACACCGAGCGCCGCGCACACTTCTTGGAGGAGATCGGCTGTCTGCACTAGGTGGCTACACTGCCAGTCAAGCACAATGGACAAACCACGGCGAAATGCAACAACAAAACTATCAACTAGCGGCCGCGCAGGCGCAGCTCAGGGTGTTGCTCTGTGTAGTGAGAGAGGAGTGGTGAAAATCTGCCGTTAGTATGGTGGTAGCGGCGGACGGCACCACAGGCGGGGACGGTGCCATGTGTGTACAGCTGAACAGTGAAGTTGTGAGTATGGTACGGTTCTAATATGATTTACTATCGACCCGGATACGATGCAGGACACAAGAGACGGTGGTCACGATGGTGGCGCACTGCCCTGCTACGAGGACTGATCCCAACTTACTCGTGATATTTTATAATAGCTCCAACAGCTGTGTTCTCTGTGAGTAAGCTGCACACACACACATGTCAAGATTACCCTTAAATTTCAAATGTACTTGCAAATACTCGTAGAATGGTGCGAAAAAAACAAAATGAGTTAAAACGAAGACAGCAAGAGTAATGAAAATATGTAACCCGAATTCAATGCGCGCCCAGTGCCGGGACAGACGGCGTGCTGACACAACACCAACCGCACATGCTGCAAATATGTGTCAACCAAACCACGAGGGCAGCGAGTTGAAGAGTGAACGTGCCGGCCGAGCCGCTCGTGGAGCGGAGCGGAGCGGTGCCGCGCGGCGCGTGCTGTACCAGGCCGACTCCTACGAGACAGACGACCTAGCGTCGCTGGGTGCAAGTAGCTCAGGAGGATGCCTTTGTCCAGCAGTGGACGTTTCCCGAAATGACGACGATATTAATCACTTAATACTTCAAATTGTGCAATAATCAAAGTGAAAATAAAACGATCGATTGGATGAAAGCTCTAGAGAGAGTAGGTGTGGTCGCGGGCGCATGTCGCACCGTCCGACCTACCGTGCGGGGCCGTCACGCGATCACAAACTAACACCACCACGGAACCACGGAAAATATATAAACAATCTCGGAAATAAACCTCGTAATATAATGTTACCGCGAGCTCAGGGACGAGATCAAAACGCCCGAGTTTACTAGTGCGAGGCGCGCGCAGCGCAGGATCCCTGCAGGCTCTCACCGCCCGGGCACGGCCCGGCCCGCCCGGCGGACATGTGCCGTCGCACACGATGCTGTACACGAGGCGCAGGAGCCCGGGGACGCGATGGTGCTCACCTTGTTCGTGCAGCAGAGTGGTGCGCGCGTGCGTGGTGCGTGGTGCGTGTGCGCGTGCGCGTGCGAGCGACCTGCGTGCCGCGCGACCCGGACCGCGACTGAAGCGGCCGGAGGGAGCGCGCGGGGCGGGGCGGGCCGAGGGGGAGACTGAGCGCGCCATTGGACGCGCGACGAGACGTTTCAGCGCTTTTCACGGGGGACGAATGAAAATCAGCGCCCCGCACGCCCCGCGCCCCGCACGCCCCGCGCCCCGCACGCCCCGCGCTCCGCGCCTAGCTCGCTCTGCGACTGTACATTACCGCAGAAGAGCTTCAAAACATGATTTCGCTCTAGTGTTGATGACTCAACTAGGCAGCGGAGAGTGAGCTGTGTTTGTGTCAATCACCATATATGGAACCCGCGGAACTAAGATTGTGAAACTTCTAAAAAGTAAAATATACATTGTACGTAAATAGTTCCCTCCCGCACCGCGCACCACGCACCGCGCACCCCGCGTGACCACCTCACAGGTTCACAACACCTGTAGTGTATCTACGAGTATCGTCTCGGCCGCGGGGCGCGGGGTGCGGGGCGCGGGGCACTAATGCAGTGTCAGTGCATTGTTCTAAACAGACACAACACAGTCCTCGTCTCCAGCGCTGCCAGGTCCGCTTCAGGAGGAAATATTATCCAATACTCAAGTACCACGTAGCCGTGAGCGGAGGCCATGCAGCGCCTGCGCAGGTAGCGCCCTCCCAGGGACGGCGTCGGCGTCACGCTCCGAAGGGCTATGTCCACTCGGCTTCCCTGGGATCTACTCGGAGACACAACAACAATATTATTTATAAAGGCAGGTATATAATGTAAATCTACAATAAAACCTGTCGATAAGGACATCGGTATCTCGCACATGTACCTGCGATACGTTATCTCGCGCGGCTCGACGCAGCCGGCGATCGTCGCTCTAATTACTGGATGCGACGCCCGCGCGGGCCTCGAGCGGATCCCGGCTGTCCCCTGCTGTCCCCTGCTGTCCCCTGCTGCCATCACCTGAACACAACTCTCTCTTTACACACTCATTCATACGGTCATTTAAACATTTTGAAATTTATCAATTTGTAAACGTTAGAGCTCAATGACCTTAACAGTTTCCCAACACGTAGAACTTTAGACACTTTAGAAATTATATAGACCTTGGAGTCTTCCACGACTCCAAATTAATCTTTGACGCGCACATTGATAAAATAGTAGCCAAAGCTTCCAAAGCTCTAGGTTTTGTGATGCGTAACTCTAAGGATTTTACTCAGGCCAAAACCCTGAAAATTCTATACTGTACATTTGTCCGCAGCAATCTAGAGTACGCATCGCAGGTATGGAACCCGAGGTATGCTACTTACATTATTCGGATGGAAAGAATCCAAAAGAAGTTCATTCGGTACCTCTGCTTTCGCCTCAAAGACCACTATCGACCCGGTTGCTACTTACAATTTTGTAAGAAGCACCATCTTCTTCCACTGGAGATGCGTCGTACCATTGCGGATATGATGTTCCTTTTGAAGGTAACTTCCAACTCCATAGACTGCGCTGAGCTCCTATCTCAACTATCACTTAGTGTTCCCACTAGACAACTTAGATCTAGCGATCCTATTTTCCTTCCCCTGACCTATCGGAACTTTAGACGGAATACATTCATATGTCGTGCGAGTCGAAGCTTCAACAGTTTATGCCAAGCATTAGATTTAGATCTATTTAACACGAGCTGTGCATTGGCTAGGCGATTAATGAGTCAAGCATTTTTCGATTAGGCGAGTTAATTTTTATTTATTCTATTTTTAAAATGTATTATTTATTATATTTTCTATTATTATTTATCATATTGGTACAATGTGTAGAAATTACGTTATTTACTCAAGTTTAACCTTCTGTTAAGTGTTTTATTTTCAATTTTCAATTGTTTAATAGTGAGGACCTGTAATTGGCTTTCTGTATACTATTTATTTTGTTATACTGTTATTTTGGCTGTTGGTCTTCCGAAAAAAATAAAATAAAATAAAATAAAATAAAATAAATGAACATGGACAAGACGAAAATCATGTCAAATGTCCATGTTGCACCTATGCCGGTAGTGGTTGGGAACACTACAATCGAAGTTGTAGACGAGTATGTATACCTGGGACAGATCGTTCAACTAGGTAACTCCAACTTCGACAAAGAGGTCAACCGAAGAATCCAACTCGGCTCGGAAGTTACGGCATATCTTCTCGTCCAAAATACCTCAGCGTCTAAAGACGCCAGTGATGATATATACTTACGGAACCGAAACGTGGTCCTTTACTGTGGGCCGAATAAACAAGCTCAAAGTCACTCAGCGAGCAATGGAACGAGCTATGCTCGGAATTTCTCTACGTGATAAAATCCGTAATGAGGAAATCCGTAGACGAATGAGGGTCACCGACATAGCTCGACGAGTCAGTGAGCTGAAGTGGCAATGGGCAGGCCACATCGCTCGAAGAACCGATTACCGGTGGGGAGTAAAGGTTCTCGAGTGGCGACCACGTACCGGGAAACGTCTACCGGGCCGTCCCCCTACTAAATGGACCGACGACCTGGTTAGAGTCGCTGGATGCAGGTGGCTCGGGACCGGTCGATGTGGCGTGCCATGAAGGAGGCCTATGTCCAGTAGTGGACGTTTACTGGCTGATGATGATGAAGTTTGCACTAGAACTTCATTTGACCTGATGGCAAGTGACGATATAAGGTCGTAGGTTGGAAAGCGTGCTCACCCATACATTACCCACTACCCTGTCTATATTGTTCAAATGTCCCAATGAACCCTATGAAGCGAGAGTCGGCCATGATCCTGCAGCAGTCCGGATTATCCATAAGGCGAACAAGGCAACTGCCTAGGGAGGCCGCATCGCCTAGGGGCCCCGTGCGTGCACTTACCAAGAAAAATAAAAAGTTTTATCGAACGAAATGTCTAGGAACAATTCGTTGCTAGTTTTAGGTTAGAATAAAAATAATAAAAAAAGGTAATCGTGTGTGATCTGTTCAAGTTGGGGAGAAAAGTTAACATGTCTAGGTCTTAGGATCTAATATAATTAGGACCTTATAGCCTAGTCATTAAGAAAATTTAAATGAAAGCAAAAATAAAAGAGTCAGGCTTGTAAGGTGATGCTGTAGTGTGGAGACAAGATTGTTTTCATGTCACATGAGACGGTGAAGTAACAGAATACCGAGGGAGGCAATCTGCTCGACTCCACTGTTGTCATAGAAAAAATGAATTTGAAAAATTGGCCAGGTGCGACGCACGGAGCGTTCCGTACCATTATCTATGAAAACGGCAAAAATCACGTTTGTTGTATGCCCCCCTTAATTATCTATATTATTTTTATTTAATTATCTATTTCTAAAGCGAATATACAACTAAATATTCTGTGAATATTTCAATCGTCTGCCTGTGGCCGTTACTAACATCGAGCAAAAAACGGCAAAAAAATCACGTTTGTTGTATAAGAGCCCCCTTAAATATTTATTTTATTCTGTTTTTAGTGTTTGCTGTTATAGCGGCAACAGAAATACATCATCTGTGAAATTTTCAACTGTCTAGCTATCACGGTTCCTGAGATGTAGCCTGGTGACATACGGATGGACGGATTGCGAAGTCTTAGTAATAGATCGTCCCGTACGGAACCCTAAAAAGTAAGAAAAGGGGAAAAGGAAAGGGGCCAAGAGAATGGCACTGCCTAGGGGCCCCTGATAGGGTCAATCCGGCCCTGTCCTGCAGTGAGCCGTTAGCAAGGCGCAGACAGCCTCGAGCTCCCCTCAGTGCGGACGGCATCGCCGCTCCCCGTGACTCACGCGCGGCGGACGCTCGCTCCATGTCGGGCGACGCGGCGGACGGTGAGTTGCTGACTCGATACATATATAGAGTGTGTCAACAACACTTCCCTCCCCGCGCGACCCGCGGACCGAGGTCCCTGGTCTCGATGCTACACCTACCCGTAGATACAGTGACATGAGTGCCTCGGAGGCAGGCAGGGGAGGATTCCAGGACGATGTGACGGTGAGCGATGGGAGCGTCGGGCGGACGGAGGTCCGGCTGTGTCGCCTGCCTTATCTGTCCACTCGAGCCCCGATAACCATCGCGCTGTGACACACGCACACACGTGCGCCCGCGCCTCACTCAGCGCAAGGAGGACAGTACTCGCATGTTAGTCATTCTCCTGCATGCCTGCGTCTCACCGCATCTACTGATGAGATGACCAAGGACACCTCACCCGCCTTGCATGATTGTGTTATTGCACGAGACTTCTCTCAGTTGACGACGTGTACAAACATCAGGACCAAAGTTTCATGTTGATTCCGTCCGTCGTGCAGATACAGGTAACAGACAAATACAGAGCTGTACATCAACTGCACAGAGCAGGCGGCTGCGCTGCGCAGTGCTTTAGTTCAGATATTATACAGGGTGGTCCAAAATGTGACGTCCAAAAATTTTTTTTAGATTCCTTACACCTGGGTGTATCCGAAAATACCCCATGTATGTTCCGCGATTTTTTGTAGTTTAGAAGTTATGATTTTTTAAATGTATATTTCGAATTTTCTGCCGGAGCGACTTAAAATAATCGTAACTTGTTTAATAGTAAGGTTTTTTTATTTATTTTTTCTCGAAAGTGATCGTCTTGAATCACCCTTTCTACTTTATTATCAACTACACAACGTTATTCATTACAAGTTACCGAAAAAAGGGACGAAAGTAAAAATTTTAGGTTTGAGTTGAACGGAGCCAAATTTTCAAAAATTTCTTAATAATACAAAATTAATGTTTCATTGGTTCAAACTAATTTTAAAAACTCCAGCAGTTTGTCAGCTTACCAAATAATAAAAAAAAAGTTGTTCTTAATAGGCGATTTTACGACGAAATTGGCTTCAGAACTTAGTTAGGTGAGAATTCATAAAGAAAAAATTTTGTCAAAAAAAAATATTAAGCTTATTTTGTTTTCATTTTTATGGCCTACATTAGCAAGGCATCATCAAAAGCATTCAAATAATTTCAAATTGAACGATCAGTGACACATTAGAAAACATTTTATTTTAAAAAAGCTTAGTTTAGTTTTTATTAATACGGTTATTTTGGTTTATTTTTAGCATCAATAAAAGAAAACACAAATTAAGTTCAACTACTTTATTAAAGAAGATTTTCAAAATGACGCCCTTCAACTTCGATACACAATCGGCAACGTCTTAAAAAGTTATCTTTTAGTCTGCGGAAAGCGCTTGAATTTTGTCTGACTTTCGTCGCTGCTTCTCTCAATTTTCGTCTCAGTTCTTCTTCGGAGTTAGTTTGCTGAGCATAGACAACTTCTTTGTAGTAACCCCAAATAAAAAAATCTATTGGGTTCAAGTCCGGTGAACGTGCAGGCCATTCGATTGGGCCGCCACGCCCAATCCATCTGCCCGGGTATGTTTCATTAAGGTGCCCCCTCACTTGGCGTGCGTAATGGCAAGGAGCACCATCATTTTGGAATATCATGTGCCTTCTTGTTTCCAAGTTTACATCTTCCAGCAATTCAAAAAGGTTGTTCTGCAAAAAGTTTAGATATGTGTCTCCATCCAACCTAGACGGCAGCTCGAAAGGCCCAATCAGTTCTCCATTTACAATTCCCGACCACATGTTTACGCTGTATCGATGTTGAAAATTTGATGCTCTTGCAAGGTGTGGGTTTTCAATTTCCCAGCTGTGATAGTTATGGATATTAAATACTCCAGTGTTTTCAAAACGGGATTCATCGGTCCATAAGATCTTATTAAAAAAATCTGGGTCTTCCTGACACCTTTGTATCATTGTTTCGCAGAAAGCAACTCTTCTAGGGTAATCTGAAGCTTGTAGCTCCTGAACGCGCTGAATGTGGTAAGCGTGGTAGCCTTCTGAAAAAAGAAAAGGACTATTACTCACCACCTAGGCAGGAAGAAGTCTAATACCTGGCATTGTATCTGTGATTTATGTTTTGTGTAAATAAAAAACAAAACGACATACCATTTTTCAATATCCTTAGAACTGAGGTCCGTGGTATTCCAGTCCTTCTGGTTATTGCTCTGGAACTCGTAGAAGAGTCTCTTTCTACAGCTGCGATGACTTCATCTCTTCTGTCCGGATCTACTCTGGGTACTCCTTCGTGCCTTTGGCTACGACCGGGGATACGCCCGGCCATCAGCGTATTATGAGTATTAATAAATACCCTATGGTCCGGGTAATGGTCCAGTATTTCTCCTCGCCGGTCCAGTTGTTGACGATATAGCCTTGCGGCTAAATGACCGTTTCCTTTGGCCATACCATAGTAAAAGTGCATTTCTGCGTACTGGCTTAGACTAAAATTACTCATGTTGCCGTCAGTAACACAAGCACAAGTCAGTCGTAAGGCAAATCGGAGTCCGTAACACAAGCACAAGTCAGTCGTAAGGCAAATCGGAGTCCGTAACACAAGCACAAGTTAGTCGTAAGGCAAATCGGAGTCCAGTAACAAAGCGAAAGTAGGTTCAAAATATCGGTATCGGAAAGAAGCAACGTCAAGTAGTATCACACGCGATGGAAGTGAGTGAACGACTAGCGGACGGACGATACAGTGAGATGCTACGGAGAATGTATGGGGAGAGGGGGGAGAGGGAAGTGCAGGTAAAAAACCCCTAGCGCGCACGGCTGACTTTTGTGGCCAAGACAGTAGGTCTTTCTCTTTCGTACTTCTACGCAACCATAACAGTGCGAAAGAGAAAGACCTTACTGGCCTGGCGCCTTTTGAAACGTGTTATTTATTGCTTTGTGTCATTGTGTGTGATTGGCCTTGAAGTAGATTTTGGTTTAATTCTAGCTTTCATAATTTCATGTCTAAAAACAGAAAATGAAATGTGTCACTGATCGTTCAATTTGAGATTATTTGAATGCTTTTGATGCCTTGCTAATGTAGGCCATAAAAATGAAAAAAAAAATAAGCTTAAACATTTTTTACGACAACATTTTTTTTTTATGCATTCTCACCTAACTAAGTTCTGAAGCCAATTTCGTCGTAAAATCGCCTATTAAGAACAACTTTTTTATTATTATTTGGTAAGCTGACAAACTGCTGGAGTTTTTAAAATTAGTTTGAACCAATGAAACATTAATTTTGTATTATTAAGAAATTTTTGAAAATTTTGCTCCGTTCAACTCAAACCTAAAATTTTTACTTTCATCCCTTTTTTCGGTAACTTGTAATGAATAACGTTGTGTAGTTGATAATAAAGTAGAAAGGGTGATTCAAGACGATCACTTTCGAGAAAAAATAAATAAAAAAACCTTACTATTAAACAAGTTACGATTATTTTAAGTCGCTCCGGCAGAAAATTCGAAATATACATTTAAAAAATCATAACTTCTAAACTACAAAAAATCGCGGAACATACATGGGGTATTTTCGGATACACCCAGGTGTAAGGAATCTAAAAAAAATTTTTGGACGTCACATTTTGGACCACCCTGTATACATACACATGTACATACATATAATAAACATTTTTTCGTGCGACAACGAGAAAAGAGAGTAGGTAGGTCACTAGGTATTGCGCCGTCGATTGTCAGATTAGAGCGGAGGAGTAGAAGCTGCTTTGGATGTAGTCGATCTCTTTGACGACGTGGTCTTGGATGTGGTGGTGAAAGAAGGCTCGTGCACAGTGCACGCACGGTGCACGTTAGCAGTCGATAGTTGGTCATAGGTTCTGTCGTCGTCTCCACCTAGACAACCGGTGACACTGATGACAGCTGGTGACAGTCTTTGACAGCTGCTGACAACTGCGCCTCGCAGATCGAGGCGTCGATATCACCGCGCGCGAGTGATCAGTGCTTATCTGTTGCTTGATAGTGTCAAGAGAACCACGGGGCGTGAGAGGGGCGCGGGCGGGGCCGGGACGGGGGGCGGGCGTCGTGACGCAACGCTCTCCGCGTTATCTCTGCTCGTGTTTGCCCGGGGCGCGGCGCGGCGCGGCGCGGCGCGCAGCCGGCCGAGACCCCCGCTCGCCGCCCTCTGCGCAGTACACAGTCCTAGCAACACCTGCGACGTCACAGGGGCTCGCTCTGCCTCGCCTCGTCGGTGCTCGAGCAACTGCTGCACTGCATCATCATCAGACAGCACGCACCCAACATACTCGGAGCGCGCGCCGTGATACACATATCAATACATACCAAATAAACGGCAAATAACAACAAAATTTTTTAAAGACTGATGTAGAAGTAGAAAGTAGTGGTGTGATGTCATCGGCATTATCGCAAGTCTCACTTGTTCTACTACCGCGACAAGATGGCGCAGCGCCACAGAGCGGTGTCGGGCTTGTTGCTGAAGGTAGCACAGGTTTACGCACCCACCTCGTCACATCCAGATGACGAGGTGGAGGCCATGTATGAGCACATCTCTAGAGACATACACTCCTCTAAGACACACTACGCTGTGGCCGCGGGGGACTTTCCACGCAGGAAGAGAAATGGATTAGCGTCTATAGTTCCAAGAGAAACGAAATAAACTTCATCTTGAGGACCAATAGTGTTTATATAGAGACAGGTCTCATGGTCGATGCGACAACACATTCGCGACTTTAATTCTTCACGTATTAGAGACGCGATAGAGCGGAACAGAGGCTCCGAGGTGTTTGCAAAAGATCTGTCTATAGGGCAGAGCCAACTGACGAGGCTGAAGACCAATACGGGCGGCATTGTTTCGTCAAAACCGGAAGCTATGTCCAGCAGTGGACGTTTCTTGACTCATGATGATATATTTGACGGCGGCGCCCACAGGGACGTTAAAATGAAAAATTAAATAGGCGTAGGCGATTGGGGTATCATTGAAAAAAAAAAGTATCTTTTTATTAAAATTGCTTGTTCGACCAGGATAAAAAGTATCCTATGTCCTTTTCCAGTCTGTCAATTACCCAACACACACACACACACACACATACACACACACACTCGGCCCCTCGGACGCGGCGTCGGAGATGGATAAACAAATGAACACAAACTTATTATTAGTATCGTTTCCGACTTATGCACCGTCAAAAGCCTGTTTCCGACAGTTATGTATGTCTGTACATACGGATCTGCTGTTACCGAAGTTGACTAGGAAGGTCCGGGAGCGAGCGGGGTCGACGACCGCTCCCACGCTCTCCGCTGTATTCTTTAGATATGCTAAACGTTATCTGGTTTATCTTAACTAGGCGCTAATGTGAGTTATCTTAGGGTTCGATAGTCATATCTGCAGATAGAGTATCTAGTCGGCAGCTGGTGTCCGGGGCTCGGTGCACGTCGGTGCGGAGGAGTGTCGCGGGCTGGGTGCTCGGCCGCGCGGACGTCTGTGCTGTGCCGTGTGTGCCGTGTGTGAGGGAAGCGATAAACAGAGCAAACAAACCAGCGTCGAGCGAGCGGCGCACCGCGAACGGCGAACTAATATTTGTCCGGAGCGCCTTCCCTCGCCCCGCGCCCCACGCCCCGCGCCCCGCGTGTAATCCGGCCGCGATCTGATATCGATCGGTATTGATGGGCGCCGCTCGGCCTCGTCACAATCTTATCGACTGTTTTTGGTCCAATATTTTCCGTGAAAAGCTAATAAATAAAGTGTCGGGGGGGTGCGGCAAGGCGCGGGGCGGGGGGAGCGCTGTGTGCGCACGTGACGCCGCCATCTTGTATCTGTTGTGCCCGCGCCCCGCGCCCCACGCCCCGCGCCCGCGCCCCACAGCCTCGCGTTCACTCACATCGCTCGTTCGAGACGAGTAACGCTTGTTGTATGTCTGTATACCTTTACTAACGTCACGGGGAGTCATGAACAAAAACAAACACCAACTCAATGTATATTCTTTGTAATTTTATTAATTCAATATGTGTAATTGTACTTTTCTTAAACAATATGTACACAAGAGGGGTGTGTGCGGCGCGGGGCCGGGCGGCGGGACTTTTAGCAATTATGTTCTTAACAGGTGGTGACTTGAGCCCATTGTTAGAACATTCGATTACTAATTGAAATCAACTCTATTTTTAAAACGGAATGCAAAACTAACTGTCCTGTAGCAACTGTCGGTCACTGCAATGTCAGTGTTGACGGTCGCTCGCCGCCAGCACAGAGCGGTTGACAGCACTCTTTGCAGAAGAGTGAGTCCAAAATATATAATTTCTGAAGTCGGACGAAAATCAGTAGAAATCGAGCGAATCAAAGATAGAGCTCGGGTCGGGTCGCGACATGCAGGCCAGAGCGCGGCCGAGAGATCGTCGACCGTACAACCATGACACGGACGTCGCCTCCACCAGAGAGCGGCGGCGCCCGCGGGACCAGCCGCCCCGCCCCGCCCCGCCCACGCTGCACGCAGGCGCACACAGTCATCATTTTACAAAATACGATCTTCTGTACAAGTCATAAATTTACCACAGACTTGCAACAAGAAATATTACTATAAATCTATCATTACATTCTTATTATTCGTATAATATCTATATTTATTTGCTTTACTTATCCATATAAAATATTTGGTCCAAACTCGTTAACAATGGAACACCTACTAACTAAATGTGAGCCACCGAGCCGCCGCGAGGGGCGGCGCGGCGCGAGCTCGCCGGACATGCCTCCGCACGACACTTACATAGACGTGGTTATATACATATATATCATCAACATTAACATCAATATCCAAATTCATCAAAAATATTTATATAATAATAGTACGACGCGCGCACGCACGCACGCACGCACGCGCACGTATAATTCGTCTCCCACTAGAGAGGGGTCAGATCTGTGTCTCTACGCTAACGTAACTATCAATAACGCTATATAATTCATTACTACTTACACGAGAGTGGACATGAACATGGAATGCATTTTCAAGTCATGGAGTTAGTGGGTGCGCGCCCACAGGGATGCACGTGCGCACGGTGCGCACAGTGCGGGCCGCGCGCCCTGCAGTCTCATACGGTACAGTTATTTGGTAACACGGCGCGGCGGAGCGCCCGCTTTGGTCAGTAGCTACGACTCACGAACACTCGACTATTCAATAACGACTATCTTATATATATATATACGACTGAGATTCTAAGTTATTATTGTGTGAGTGCGTTTGTGTGTCGCTGGTCGCTGGTCGCGGACCTCACGTTTGTTCACGAGCTCTGGTCGTGGGTCGCTGGGCGGGGGCGGGGCGGGCTCAGCTCGCCAGCTCGGTGGCGTGGGCCGCGGCGTCGTCGACCGCGCGCCGGTACTCCCCCTCATCGTAGAGCGCGTGCGCGTGCGCGTGCTGGTGCGCGTGCGCCGGCGGGGGATCCTCCAGCTTGAGGGCGTGCTGCTGCACGTAGTAGTTGAGCGCGCGAGCTCCGCCCACTCCCCCCGCGCCCAGGCTGCCCTCCACTGTAACACACACACACACATGAGATGACAGCCCGCGTGCAGCTGCAGGTGGCCGCGGCCCCCTCCCTCCTGCAGCACCGCGCGCACACGGGGGTCTCGGTAACATCAACGATTGATACCATACTGTGTGTTTACAGTACCACAGATTCAATTGTTGTCACCTGCCTGGGTCCCGGCAAGGGTCCCGGGGTGCGCAATGCATCCCATTGTTTTAAAAGCTATTCTGCTGTTCGGCGCGCAAACAAAATCATATGATAAAAAGCAACCCGGCGCGCGCCGCCGCAGCTCACCGGCACAATAAATTCAAATGGTCAAAAGTGAGGGAAGGTAAGGTAGGCGTGAGGTTTCAACGTAAATTCGTAGGAAATTTTCATTTTGAAACATTTTGAAACTCAGATTTTTGAAAGTTAGAATGAAAAGTTTAGTTGAAGTTAAAGAATAGTTTAGTTTAGCAGACAGGGGAACGCTCGATTCAGACAAAATTATCACTTTAAGAGGGTATGCTGGTGTCAAAGCGCCCATACAAACGTAGTCCAGTCATATTTTGAGTATTAAGCTATGAAATCTTTGAAAATTTCCAGACACAATCTAGAAACAAATATATGTGTCAGTGGTGAGTCAGATTTTCGTTTAAATATATACTTCCAGAGTTACAGGGCGTCAAAGTATTGTATTTTTCGGTAATAAAAAGCCCCAACTTTGAACCTGATTTACAAGTGTATGAATCAATTTAGAACAATTTGGAAAAACCACCGACATCTGAAATTTCATTAGTATACTGTATTAAAAAAAAAGGTTACATAATATACTGTATCCTTCAAATGATCCCTGGACTACGAAACATCCAAATAACGGGTGGATAACTTCGCGTAGTGTATGCTGTCTCACCGTACGCGCTACAAAACAATCCAAATTTGAACGCGGCCACGTGCTCTAAACAGACAATCCTCTTAAAGCTTAATATTTAGCACTAACGAATCCCTGAAACGAAATGTGTTGTTGGTAGACCCTCAACATGTTTGCAAGGCCTATACAACGATACCTCACACAATGTGGAACGCTCGAAAAATATTTCATCCCCAAGTTACGTGTATGGGCGCCAAACTGAAAATATTTATTTCAAGATTTATTCTAAATCACTTTTTCTAAATTCACAATTCTCCACACACATCATCCTATCACAATATATACACACACACACTCATCCTCACTTCTTCACACCTGCATCCCCAAATATACATAATCTTTAAAACTAGCAAACTAATATTGTACACCTACAATTGAGCTAGTAGATATGTCCAGCAATGTATGATTGTCATGAACTTGAATAAATAATCGATGTCTAATGAGGAGGAGCGGGGCTCTCTACTCGTAGTACAGGTATTTATATACTACTACTATACTATCAGGAAGCTCCAGCGTAAAGTGTAATGAGATAATGTAAGTGTATGAAATAAATATATTTACATTTTACCACGTTGTCACCGTGATAAATATGTATATCCATCCGTACCAAATTAAAAGTAAAAAAACTTGAGAGGTGTCAAGGGACACCCGGATGGAACGAAGTTCCTTTCGATTAATTAGTGAAGGAATTGTAATAAAATTTTACAAATTTTCAAAAAGGTTTGAACGGATTTTTAACATTATATTTTAAATATGGTTTTGTAGGTTTTTTCATTAGATTTTTTATGTACGTGATACGTTTTGTTTTTAGCGACATCTGTCATTGAGTAGCGGCAACTAATCAGAGCCATCTGTCGTCACATAGCTGTACTGTTGGTATCGTCTTACTACTACGTACGTCGTACTAACAGATGACGCTAACTTACTAAAGCAAAAAGTGTCGGTGACAACTTTTCGTAAGAATTTTTTCCGTCTAGCCCCCTTTCACAACGCGCGATAAGGAACTTCGTTCCAAAAGTAAAAAAATGATTTATTGTCCAAAACTACACCAGTGATTAATGAGTTAAGATACAAAACAACAACAGTCATACAAAATTATTGATCAGCCAGTGCTTAAAATAGGACTGTAAGTCCTGTAGCATAAGCACTGGCTAGCACGTTGATACAGCCGACATACATTCAATTACAGCTTTCTATCAGGAGGAGTACCTGAGCTAAGCAGGACTTTTTAAAATTTCAAGTCGATATCATCATTAGTTCCTCATCGATGATCACAGCTGTGACGGACGGATGGACAGACAGGCAAAATTATTATAAGGGTTCCATTTTTCACCCCACTGCGTCAAAAGGAGAGCAATGTTTTTCGAGCGTATATATGCAGTATGGGTATCACATGAGCGCTGGTGGGATGCACAGTTCAAACATATACGAGTGCATGACTTACCACGCTCGTCTCACTGCTTTAACAGAAATTGTCACATATTCCAAGAACTTGACGGTTTAGTCGGTTAATGAAACTAAAAAGTCTAAAACATATATTATCATAAATACCAAAACCCGTCTGCATCCGACATGACGCGTGTCCCCCACCACCCCGCCCCGCACGCCACACCCTATACTAAGGTATTTAGTTTAACTAACTTGACTATACACAGCTACTTGTTTTTTCCTTTTCAGTTCATTATTTTTAAGCATTCGGGTTTTTATTTTTATACTTTATTTTATCGTTGGATGTCCACAAGTCTACCAACCAGGGAAGTGTTATATAGTAACTGTACACGGCGCCTGCTGGTCTGTACTCACTCAGGTTCTCCATCTTGACGACAGCGGGCGACACGTGCGTCACGTGCGCGCCGTGCGCACCGTGCGCGCCGTGCGCGCCGTGCGCGGTGCTCTTGCTCACTCCGCGCTCAGACTTCATACTGTTCTTTGGTTTCCGCTTCCGCGTCTGAAATTATATCAACAAATCGGTGAGCCCCAGTGCGCGGAGTGTCGCTCTACAGACACAGCTACTACACGAGAGCTTTATTGTAGACACTGCTCCGTGCCCGTGGACTTCATGAACTATCCCGCGGGAACTACTTACTCAATTAGGATAAAGGTAGCCACAGTCCTTTTCTGTCACTTCAACTATCCCTATTTAAAAAATGTTGTCGTTTTGACTCTCGGTTAGGACGTGAAGGAAGGCCAAACGTACAAACAAACTAACCTTCGCACTTCTAGTACGAATGCTACGTGCATATGTCCGAGTACGTTCGACATCACCGGTGGTATAAGTTCACTGTTGGACACCACACCACGCCTCGCCAGGTGGGTGATCATGATCCTCCCCATATTCATCGACACGTACGACGTTCTGATGGGATTTACCGTTTCTTGGTATTCGATACATATAAAATTCAAAGTTCTGACTGACTTACTGGCTGTGATAAAACCTAAAGTCCACGCGAGCGAAGCCGGGGGCAGAAGCTAGTCGGAGTATAAACATGCTGTTTGTTGTATTCCCCACTTATCACTGAACAGTATATCCTCATACGAGTATATACCATAGAACGATACAACCGCGCGATCTACTCGACGTCCCCTTCTACTCTACGAGTATTAACGAATTCATAGAATTACGTCTGACTAATGAAATGTTCATTTCTATTTAAATGTTTAGGTCGATATAATTAGGATAATTAAGTACAGTTTTAATATGTAATATATTGACTGTAATGTTCATATAACTAGGTCAATAAAGTGAAAAACAAAAAAAGACGAGTGAGGCCGTGTGTAGTCAACAGCAGTGAAGCTATTGTGGATTTGGAAATGCTATTTCATGGCGTTCACAAATAATTTATATAATTATCCAATCAAGTCCGCAGGCTTCATGGTTTGCATCTTTCAACCAAACATTCATCCCCTTTAGGAGTTTTATTTTGATAAACCCTTCCTCATTGCTGCGGGCAGCGCCAGGCACATGTCCCTGTGTCTACTGGAGCGAGCACTCGGCAGCGCTCGTTGTTTGTGTTCCCCTCGGTGCAGTGTCTATCTTCTAGTGTCAGTATAGTTAGTTGGTGGATGACTGTTGGTTTCCGAATCAAATAAATGTCGACCACCACCACAACTTCCCCTATGCCTGTAGTGCACACAAAATTAAAGAAATGTGCTGAAACTCCCGGGGTCTACTGGTTACCATTGAATAGTTTCTCTATCCACAGCTTAGCTTCAGGGTCAGGTTAGCTCGATGGTGCCAAATTAATGTATTGTATTGTCATCAGAAGTATTGTTTCAAATTGAAAGTATGTAGGTAGGACGACAATACCATACAGACGGACAGACATTCACCAGAGAGATTTTACAAGGGTTCCGTGTACCTGGGCATGTTAGGAGCCCGCAGACTCATGCCAGTTGTTATTATAATGTATAGTGATGTAAACGCACCTGTATTGCGTCCTTCTTCATGGCGAGCGGTCGGTTGATGTTGTGCAGCTTGTAGTATAGGCCGCACGCGTTGCACACGGTCTCCCCGTGGGCGTTGCGGCGCCAGAGGGACGTGGTGGAGGTGTGGCAGTTGCTGCACGCCATGCCGGGCTTGCGCGCGCCGAGCTGCATACACACAGCGCACCGTCAGCGGGGGCGGGCCGGGGCCGGCGGGAGACGGGCGGGGTTAGTGCGGCGCGGGCGGGACGTTAGTCAGCAATGTTGTTAGCAAGCGGGAGGGAGAGGGGCACATACCCCTTTCTTCTGCTTGTAGTCAGAGAGCGGGGGCTGCTGCAGGGTCGCGGGCGGCGGCAGCACGTGCGCGTGCGGGGCGAGCCCGTTATACAGGAAGCCCTTGAAGAAATCCGCGCCCGGCGGCGCACCCTCTGCGGCCACTGCAACACAAGAGCGGCGCACCATCAGTCACTGCGGGGGCCGGGCGCGGATCTCTGTGGGGCGCGGGACGGGCGGTGAGGGGGGCGGGGCGGTGGTGTGTTAGTGCGTGCCGGGTGCGTACGTCGTGAGTCGTCGCGGGCGCGGGCGCGGCGTGCCGCTGACGTACCAGCCGCCGCGGCTGCTTCAGCGGCCGGTTCATGCCGTTCATCTTGTTGTAGAGCCCGCACGCGTTGCACAGGTAGTGCCCGGTGCCGTCGCGCCGCCACAGCGGGGTCTGGATGGCGCCGCAGTTGACGCACTCCCGGCCCTCCGTGAACAACTCCGCCATCTCGACTGTCGCAAACACACGCCCTCAGCTCACCACACACGTGCACCCCACAACACAGTACAGTACAGTAGGTACACGACAGACAGAGATAACGTTATAAGTACACGTGGTCGTGTCACGGTACAGTACTCGCTAAATATGATTGAAACAGAAACAGAAACAGAAACAGAAAAATATTTATTTGACTTAAACACACACAACACAATACAAAATACAATTAATACATACATTACGTACAATTACAAATAGTACATTATTGATGTACATATGCATTGTGTTGTAATGTGTCGTCAAAAAGGACTCATCTCAGCATCTGCTATGGCAGTAGTCATAGCGCTGGTTTTCAGATAAGCCCTCTAATATGTATAGCATTAAATATATGTGTAAAAGTGTATGTGTGAGTGTATATGGACGTGTTAACATATAGATACGTGTGTTTGTAGTAGCAGTTGAAAGTATTGAGCAAGTGTGCAGTGTAGGTGACGTGGCGGCAGTTAGAGACCTTGCAGGTACTGGTATGTTGGAACAACACGGCGACCGGGAGGGAACTGCTTCTGATAATCAATTAAATATTTTTTTAGTTTTGTTTTAAATGTTTTTATTGAGCTTAGTTCCCGTAACGGTGGCGGCAGGTTGTTCCAACATTTGGTCGCTGCGTATCTAAAACTGCCGCGGAAGGATGCGGAGTGGTATTTTGGGCACATCAATATTGCACGACATGCACGGTTTCGTGTAGTCCATTGCAGTTTTTGAAACAAGATTGCTCCTCTGAAGCTAGCTACAACGTATAAATGAGGCAAGTTAGCGGTTCGGTTCGGGTAGAAAGAAATGTCCTAGTGTTTTATGTCATCTAGGGATAGTTAGTATAAAAAATAATACTATATATAATATTAATTCCGGATAATAATAATTCCGGAGAGCTAACTTCAGAGGGGCAAACTTGGAGTGCGAGTAATGTACATGGTAGTGACGTCACACCAGCGAGCGAGCGGAACCTCATCCCCGCACCCGGACCCCTCCCTCCCCCGCTCCCTACGGAGACGACAGCAATACTAATCACAAATTAAAGCCACAACTGTGATTAAAACTTTTAAGTAAAAAGAATAAAATATGATGGAATAATTTTCCATTTGCGCGAGTTAGAACTGCCAACATCATTCAGTGACCGATAATTTAATGAAATGCTGGCATTCATGACATGTTCAACCAAATTGTTTGATCGTCAACGCTTGACGATTTCTTCATCCACTTTTGGTCGGACTCTAACCTGTCCTGAACAAAAAAAAACTCCTACCGGCAAATTTCTGAACGATAGCACACCTGTCACTTTAATTTTCATGGTTTGGCACGTATGCCAATGGATGGCGCCACTCTAGCATGATTCTTGTAAAATTCTTCTATATGATCTGTTTGATTTAATTTTTATGTTAGCAACACTATTATTCCTTTAGTCTTTTGCGTTGTCATAACTAGTTTATGACATTTGTTATTTTGATATGGCAACGTTGTTAAAGACTGCTTTTAATTTAATAGACGTTTAGGTTTTGCTTGTAAAGATGGTAGACCTGATCAATATCGACCAATGGTCTGTAGAACTCGACTTGTAAAGTTGGCAGACAACACCGAATCAACCAATGAGTGTATGGTAACGCAAGCTTTTCCCCTCGCTTGGATATGGCTTTTGCTGGGAGGTTCTGGAAGTTTCCTTTACACTATACGGCCGCTGAACGGGCCGAGAACCATTCATTCTGACTTCAATCGCGGTATGATATATAAAGACTTGTCTGTTCTCTATACAAAGTTAAAATTCAGAGCGCCATAGTTATTGCTGTTGTTTAAAGAAACTGTAGCAATTTAATGACTGTTTTATTCCAATCAAGTGAAAGTAATTGTAGTAGTGTAGTAAAAGTAGTTGAACTGTGTCCATACTGCTGTTTAAAATAAGCAGTTACATGATTTAAAATTATCAAGTGATTTTATTTAAACACAGTGAGTCTTCCTGATCCGTGGACCAATGTCCGAGACCGCGCACCGAGGCCCCCAAATGTCAGCTCAGCCATCCCATAACGCGACAAATAAATTAATTAATCAGTCCTTCACTTTCCCAACAACCTTCTTACTGTTAACATCATTCTATATAAGTATTTAAAAGAAGAAGAAATTATATATATGTATCTGACAGTCTGTCGATGTCACAAACTTACGTTGGCAGTGGAGGCTTGATCGTGATATAGACGGATGTGTGAGATAATGTTTTCTCAAGTGCAAAGTTAAGTTTGTTTTTAAATCGGACATACATTTTCGTTACAGCATTGTTCGTTGCATATTACGTTACATTATGTACTCGGTGCGCGCGTCTCACTCGCAGTTGGCCGGTTTACTAAAGTATAGAATATGTTTGTGTAATGCCAGCGGTGCCGCTGCGTGCCGTGAACCTACGTGCTGGCAGCGCCGCGAGGCACGCGCCGCGCTCCCCGCCGCGCGCCGCGCCGCGCTCCCACGGGGTCGCGTTACACGTCCTCGTGCGCCCCGGGCCACATGCCCGCCATGTGTCCACGACACGCACACACACGCACACGGCGCCGGACGCTGGTGTTTGTCCGCGGCACGTGCCTTATCCGTTACCATTTACGGAATGCGATTTTAATGCGCTTAAAAGGGAACGACTTCATTTTAAGTGGAGACATGTTTTTTGTGTCGTCCCTGCGTGAACGCGGCCGCGGTCGTCCCCGGCCCGCGGTCGTCCCCGGCCCGCGGTCGTCCCCGGCCCGCGGTCGTCCCCGGCCCGCGGTCGTCGCGCCGGGTGAGTCAGTCGTGTCCGGCGGCGGTGTTACACATTCTATACTTTTTATCTACATTTAACGGAAATGCAAGAAAAATCCTACATTTAACTTGTTTTTAAATAGTAAAATATTATAGCTGCCTGTCTATGTATACTCGTACACATCTCTGCTACGTTAATGTTATCACTAAACTAAAATAGTATACGAGAGGGATTCTACCTTGTTGCTGTATATGAGAGGTAGTCCACATGTTACACAAAACCACTGAATGCATTTTGATAGTTGTATAATAACTACATTATGATTATGTTGAGTCTAGTCATCGTGGCTGGCTGGGGAGCGTGTCGGGGACCGTTCTTAGAATTGCTCTCAACGTGATGTGACCGTTCACTGGAGGACAAGGCGGCACTTGATGAAGTAGGTATTACTCTGTAGGGCATATCGAGATGTGGCTTCATCAGATCAACCAATAAATCGTTTCTCGATATGGTCCACTAATAAATTAACTGAGACAAAAGGCTATCGAAATCTAGCCGAGAGTCGATATGTCGCACTGTTTCTTACCCTTTCATTCTTACATGTTATAATTAGTGGGGAGGTGAGGCAGGCAGTGGGTGATTCAGTTTATTGCGGGTAAGGAACCGGCTTTAATGAGGCTGTGCCGGTAACTGTGCCCACCCCGCGTCAGTTACGAGAGCAATTACCTGTGCCTGCCTGTGCCTAGGGACAGTTGGGAGTGACTAAGCTCGTCGATGAGTGTGTCACGTGCGACCGCAAGTCTGTTCTGAGTGAGCGAGGCATGGAAACAATATATATATAATATATAACTACGCTGCAGGAAGCGGCCGGCGCTCGCTGCATATTATTTATATTGTAATTAGAGCTGACGAGACGAACAAAACAAGAACTGGTTCAATAATACAAATAGCATATACAAGGAAAATAAGAAATAAACTGCAACTGTAAATAAGGTAATAAACGCTGCGAGGTGCCTGCTGCCTGCCTGCCTACAGGCGCGGGGCGGGGCGGGGCGGCCGAGGTAATGTCACCAGTCTGTTATAGATCGTAACTGTTACATATTTTAGTGACTCATCGTAAATTAGAAAACGTTTCGAGAGAACTATTAATTATAGTTTGATGTAGACGTGAATGTCGCTGCCTCGAGGACAGATGACGGTTAAGTGGCAGACGCAAAAACAAGAGCGGGGTGTCGGCGGGGTGGGTCGGGGGGCGGGGGGTTGCGCCGCGGGGCTATCGTCGCTGACCCCGCGGGTACGCGCCCCTGTTCCATGGAGCCAGGCACACGTCACACGAGTAGTACAATGTAACTGAGTGTTTGTTGCTCTGGTGTCACGCAGCCGACACCTGCCCCGCACGCGTGCGCGCCGTGCCTGCCATCGCACTCGACCAGCGCTGCACTGCCAACGTGACGCGACAATGTATCCCAGGCAGTGCAGGCAGCGGCGCAGGCGGCGGCGAGCATCCAGCGAACCCATCATCATCTAATAGAATACAATGTGTGTGTGTGTGTGTGTATTGTAGGAGGTAGGCAGGTAGGTGTTACTCACTGGCGGTGAGGCTCGCGGCGGCGGACAGCTGCGGTCGTCGCTCCAGGCTCCACACGTCCTGAAACACACGCATATCAGGCTCCGCGCACTCGGCACGCACGCACCGCACGCACCACACGCACCGCACGCACAGACACTAACCTGGTGCACGTATGCGTTGGAAGTGAGGGCAGAGGCACCGTACACTGTGGAGGGCCGCGACGTGGCGCACGCGAAAGCGCCCCCGAACCTCGCGCTGAAGGCGGGCAGTGCGCCCCCGCCCCCGCTGGTGCCCCCTGCACTGCCCCCGCCTCCGCCCTCGCTCTCCGCACTCTCGTACTCGTCCGGCAGCAGCGCCCCCCCGGCGTAGGGGGGCGAGGCGCCCGCGCTGCCACTCCACACCTGCGCCTGCACGACTTCGGCGCCCCCACTGAAGTACGGGGAGCCAGCGCCCCCGGCGCCCCCCGCGTACACGGTGCTTCCGCTGCGCACGTACCCGCACCCGCTGCAACACGACACACTCACGTCAGAGCACGCAACAAGCGGCGCGCGGCATGTTGCGCGACACA
This sequence comes from Carcina quercana, assembly GCA_910589575.2. NCBI lineage: Eukaryota > Metazoa > Arthropoda > Insecta > Lepidoptera > Depressariidae > Carcina > Carcina quercana. Next base: position 107,699 of record OU342429.1, on the reverse strand, counting down.
TGTTGCAGATGTATACTATTCATTTATCCATCAGATACGCCAAAACCAAGGAAAGGTTTATAAACTAAATTATAATTAATTATACATGTACCGAGTTATGTTACTGCAGGTTAGAACGTCTCCGTCGAATGTCCTTTGTATTGATGGCAGCTCCGGCGCGAGATACGAGGCACGTGCAGGTGCCGCAGTCGAGTACAGGACTACTCGTGTGTTACAGTTGGCACACATTGTTTACTAGTTTCACTCGTTCAGTCACTGCGGGGGCTGCGCGGGGTCCGTCGGCGCCCGCGCACAACAGCGCTTACTATTATTTTAAGTTGCTTTCAGCCCCCGATGCAAAAAGAGGGATGTTATAAGTTTGACGCCAATGTCTGTCTGTCTGTGGGATTGTAGCTCTCGATCAGGTGGACCGATTTTAGTGCGGTTTTTTACGTGAAAGCATGTTTTTTTGGTGGCGCTGGTTCTTATATGGCGATTAGCTATTTTTGGGAAAAATCGAGTCAGCAGTTTGGAGTATCAACTTATGTTTGAAATTTTTGGCATAAAATATTTTTTTAAAATATTTTCGTACGGTTATTGCGTAGTTTTTTTAAATTTTTAATTTAATACTTGTTTGTTTAATTACCTATATTTAGTTTCTTTGTTGGAAAAAATGCACCTACAGAAGGAATCTTTTTAATGGGTTTTTGCACTTGTCCTTCATCTCACCTGATGGTACGAGTAAGTGACGACGAGGCCGTTGGACGGCAAGCGTGCGCACACACAGGTCTCAACGGAATCAGGCGCTGGCTCTGATACCTTTCATACCGGAACACAACAGAGCTATTAACTTTGGTGTTTGGCGGCAGACTTAGGTATTATGGTGGTAGCTAGCCAAGGACTAAGGAAATGCCCTACCACCAACCAAACCGAGTACTGCTATAAGGATACCACTGAGAATCGAACCCGGGTACTCCAGATTGTGAATACAATATTCAGCCACTAGGCCATGCAGGAGGTTAAAACGCTTGACTCGGTGCGGCACTGAGAGAGTCACGTAATGTAGCCGCGCCCGCGCAGCGCTGCCAGAGCGCGCGGTAACTCATGGTAGCTGTATTGTAGACAATAAAGGTTGCTAAGTTGTTGTTTGGCGCGAGTTCTCATATTGAAACCCGAGCTAGCGAATGATTCTACAATTGAACCAAGCGAGTGGTTCAAATATAGAATCATGAGCGTAGCGAGGGTTTCAAGGAACGAGACGCAATATAACTATGCTGCCGAGCGAAACACACAACTTTTCATCTCACTACAGCGAGGAAAATGGTAGATTAAAGCGAAAACAGTTGAACTTTTGAAAATAAAATAAATAAATAAACACACTCTTGGCCACGATCTCAATAACAGACTACCAGTTTGACATGGGTGTAAGAGAGCGTGTAATATCATTTCTATAGTGCACGAAAGCTTACCATTTTCCTAATAAAATTCAGAAAAATATTTTGAAAGTTAGAGAGAAAGTTAGAAAAAAACCGTAGAAGTTTGTACAAAGATCGATTGCGTCTGTTTAATTATATACTCTTTACTGCATTGACATGTTCCAAGCGGGTTGACTTGACTTTAATATGTTTTTGATATGTTAATGTTTATATATCGCTATCTCTTTTTCTCCATTTGAATTTTTGTGGTTAGACTCCACCTTAGACATGAAGTCCTGGTACTTTCATCTTCATTTCATCCGATGTTAAGTGATGAAAAGCCGATAGATGAGAGCGTGCTCACCCAGAAACGTCACTTAGGTTACTATTGGCTATGTTTTCATTACTAACCGGAACACAATAATCATCATTATTCGTTAATTTTACTATTTGTTTAATTTTTTCGCAAACGTATTAATATCGTCGTTCAAAACTTTTTAATCGACCGGCTGTATGGCTTATTGTCCTTTGCCTGTCCCTATGGGATAAATTTTACAACAACAACATCTTTTATCGAAAGAAAAAGAAAAGATTGGTTCATCATTGTCATGTTCGAATTTCAAAAACTCTTTCCACACTAGCGTGCAAAAAGAGCTTTTGCACGCAGATTTCGAACAAACAATGAAGCCTTTCCGAGCTAGTGAGATGAAAAATAAAATGATACTGCGCGGCGCGCCTCGCAGGACCTGCGCGGCGAGCAGCTCGCCGAGCGGATCAACATAGATCCTGCATAATGCATGTCAGAAGGCAAAGTAAATGAGGTATGACAGATACAAGTTATGATCTAAGTACGATGCGCAGCACGGCACGAGCACAGCTGCGCACGCCGCCCGCACGAGCCGCGCCCGCACCGAGTCGCTCGCTCGTGGTTCCTGCTCGGTCACGCACGTGTGCGGGGTGCGAGGTGTGATGCAGGACGAGCGGGGCGCGCGGGGGGACTGCATATTTGCACATCGTCGACATAATCCCGCCGCGCTAAGAGCCTATACAAACAAGTCGTTTGGAGACACTTCAACGACACAAAAAATAAAGAGGACAAATTTAGAAACGATCCGAGCGATCCCTGTCCGTGTCAAGTGTGGTGTCGGCGGCGGCGCGGCGCACGCGCAGGTCCCGCCCGCGTCACTCCGCACTCACATGGCTGCGTGACACGATAATGTATAGCATTGGAGGCACAGCGAGAGATGTTGTGCATAGACCGACACCTCCTCCCCGGAGAATGAGTGGTATTTATATTCAAAGGTTTGCGCGAGACCATGAAGGCAAAACGATAGTTTAAGCACATAGTAGGTACACGAACATAGTAACAATCGAAACTCTTGCCACCGTCGCGCGGCACCAACCACGTCACGAATAGTTTATATTATACTGTCTCGTTTATCGTCAACAACTATCTTATTTGAATTATACTTTTTTAAATTTAGGTATTTATTTTCAACTGCAATTATGAACCCGATCGTTCAGTTTGTAGCTGTCTGTAGAGGTCGTTGGTTGATGTCTGTTCTCACATGTTTTAAATACTGTCAGAAAAACAAACACACAAACAAACAAACAAACATCCTCTCACCCTAAACGCATATACTGTCTCCGTTCCGTCGCGGGTAAAAATAGCTATCGTTGATCCGTTTTCAAACAAATGTGCATTCCGCCTGTAGTGTCACGGTGCTGTCTATATACGAGACACAGAAGGAGCCTTGATCGACGGGCCCTGCTGCAGCGGATCCATCAGCTATGCGGTGCCGGGGGGTCACGCTGGTGCCGGCGCAGGCGCACTCAGTCCTCGGGCACGATGAGTAAACATCGCTCGGAGTTTTTTCCGTCTTCCGCTCGAGTTTCCTCGCTAGACAAAGGTTTACCGTCGTAAAAAACCCTGTCGCCGTCCCGACCCTTCATATTTGCACAATGAACGGAGCGCCGGCGCGCGCGCAGGTACCCGCGGGTGTAGGCATGCGGGGCGGGGCGGGGCGGCGCGGTGCCTCGGTGCGCAATGTAGGTTAACGGTCGCGCACAGGAAGTAACGCTAAAGTTACATTCGCAGAAACTACTCGTGCGCACATCGCCCCCCGCACGGTGCGCACGCGCGTGTGTGCGTGCGGGGAGCGCGGTGCGGAGTCTGCGCGGGAGAGCACCTAGCGACCGGCTGGAGCGGCGGTGGGTGATGCAGCCAGCTTCCTAGCTGCTTCGTGTATGTGTGCCGGCGGCTGGTGACCCGGTGCCCGCGGCGCGCGGCGCGCGGCCCGTGCACCCAACAACAACTACTACTTCATACCGTTAGCTTCACGAGTTCCTTGAAGTGAATATTTCCTTCTTCTTGTTGTTATTGACGTTTACCGTCTGATAATAATGGATATGACTGTACTTCTGTAAGTTTTCTGGTCACTGTTTTCCAACAGGCGACCTTCATTTGAGAAGCTTGCATGTCGTTGTAGACACGGATCCTGCGTCCGGACTGCTCTGCGAGTGTACGGCGCGGGGACAGTTGAGTCGTGACAGGAGATCAGTACGAGTGTGTCCGTAGAGGCATGGAGATGTGCGCGGTGTCAGACAGGGACAGGACCGTGACAGACACCTGCCGTCCACGTGCTCACGACCCGACCACGAGCAGCGTGGCCACCAACGGGCAACGATCCTAGACAATCCAGGATCACTGCGGGAGGCGCGCAGAGAACGTAACGCGCACTTCTGAGAAGAGATCCGCGGGATAGATTAGCTGATTCCACTTCCCCTCGCACACAATAGCCAAAGTATGGCAGAGTGAACCACCCAAACAATAAAAAAGTCTCCAAACAAAAGTGAACAACTCCCTGTACTAAATTGAATATGATAGCAGACAGTGGTTTACCGCCCACTGGACGAACCCCAATATTACTTAACCAATACTGACAACTCCGGGGGCAATATTGTTTGATTATTGTCGTGGGGTTGTGGGGGGGCGGGGACGGGGGTGGGGGTTATTGCTGACTCACATGGTGTTTGGCTACGTTGTTAAATCATACATACATATATACATAGATAGTCAGAGTAAAGTCTGGGAGTGAAAGAGTGGTTGGCGGTCATACTCGCAGAGTGCGTGTGTTGGGGTCGGCGCAGGCGGGCGGGGGACGTCATGGCTCACAGTATGTGAGTACTGTGTGTAGCAACGCTATACTAATTACACAACCGTCGTCGGTGCAGGGTGTGGGGGGCGCGGGGCGCGGTGCGCGATAACGACGTGTCGGTGTGTGCATGTGGAGCACGTCCGCGTGCGCGCGCGCCGCCGCAGCACGTACCTACCTCCCCGCCCCGCGCCGCACCGCACCCCGCACCCCGCGCCCGCTACACACTCGCTTATTACACAAGGTTCATCAAATGACTCCCGGCCACACTCACTCTGCTCGGGACGCGCTCCCTCCCTCCCGCAGTGATCCTCACTCGGCCAAGAGGTCCTCGCACACCGTCCCACACTACACTCTATCTCTGTCTCTGTCGCCGCCCGAGGTCGAGGGTCGCGTACTGTTTCATAAATCAACAATTCGTAATAAACTGACAATGTCATGTCATTTTCGCCGATAGTGCCCGTTGATTGGTTGAAAAGAAAAATAAGAAAAAGAAAAACTAATTTAAAATTCGAATTTCAGATTCATACAAATTACACCAAATTCGAAAGCAATCGGAAACAAAAACGAAGCAAAGTTCGTGGTATAGGCCCAGGGTCAGGACCCGGGACTCTGGGCCCGGGCCGGTATTGACGTTTCTCCGGAATCCGAAACCAACAAAAACTGTTGTATTGTTCCTCCTTGGATGCCACATCCATACTTACCGTAGAATATTATACTTATAAATACGAAACTGAGTTTATTTATTTCTACTTCTGTTACATCGTACCGGAGTCTCACAATGACTACACTTTTTCTATAAGCCTGAAAAGAACATAGACTACTCTTTATCTGAACAGAGCGAGTGCCTCCCGCGGGACACACTCAGCGGACGAAGCCGCGGGCACCAGCTAGTTCATCGTGAACAGTATATCAGATACCCGGCCCGTACATTACTCTCGCTATCGTAACCTTCAAAAGGACGATAGCTTTGAACATTTCCATGATCTAGTGATCACATGCTCGTATCTACATGAATCAAACATACAGCGCGCGCACACACGTGTACAGTCCAGGATATACATATACGATATACAGATGCACTCTTGTAGGCCAGTGTTTGTAAATCATTAACTACTCGTACTACCTCGCTACTATCCGCCGTTTACATAAATGAACTTGTCAAATTGGTTCGAGAAACATAAGCCTACGAGTAACTACTCGTAAGTAATTCGACAAACCGGAAAATGATCCGAGACTCAGAAAGACACCACGATCCAGCAAAGAACCGCGCCGCACGAGCAGGTGCAGCAGGAAATGTTATATTATAACAATTTACATTTACAGTAAGGTTCCGAGGTGTGCCAGAGCCAACGAGAATCTCACTCGAGCGTAAACTGTGAGACTGTCAACAAGGAAAACCTTCTTTTCAGTTGAGGAACGAGCAGACGTGATAGATGACTCGCGTGGTAGCATGCCCCGAGCTACAGCACATACATGAACAGTATTCATTTAGTTAATGTTACAATGAAATGCACAGTGATGTGAGTATCCAGCGACATTACAGCAAACCATAAGTTTAACAGTTTATAGCAGACTAGCTTCCGCCCGCGACTTTGTCCGCGTGTACTTCAGGATGTATTCTACTTGTTCGATAGGCATAGGTGACGTTTATGACAAATTATTATACAGCATAAGGTACAAAATAGTGTTTATTCTGTTACGTAGACTAATAGTTTAAAGAAACAAAATAAATGTCAATACCTGACGTAGTACATTCAAATAGTTTTCACACTAATATTATAAACGCGAAAGTTTGTATATACGAATTTACATATTCTATGGTCGGTTGCTAGGCAACGCGTTTTTGTTATGCCCAAATTGCCCATGTAATCCCACTAATATTATGAGTGTGATTTTGGACAATTTACACAATATGTCTTTATAAATTATAGCATAGCTATATTATTGTAAAGTTTTATTCAAATCCATTCAGTTTTTCCGTGAAAGCGTCACAAACATCCAAACATCTAAACATCCAAACTTTCACACTTATAATATTAGTAGGATAGTCACACAAGGGATGAAGGTTATCAATCGGATCCAGAGATATTTACTATTCTCGTGGAGCTACGGCTGGAGGGGGCAATGAGTTCTTTCACCGACGTAACACTGCTTTTCATTTGGACTGTGAGGACAATAAATGCTCCTAGTGTGAGGAAAGGAAATAGAGAATATGTGACATAATAAATACACTTTATTAAGCAAAACCAATGCAAAGACGAATCTCGGACATTACTCACCGATAACCAGTGGCGTGTCAATGTAATGCATTGGACAAAACCAAAGATTTGACATTGATATTTTGACATTGATATTTTGCTACAATTTTGCTAACAGTAATTTTAAGAAAAAATAATTGCTATCAAACTGTAAATTTTTATATTTTAAATGATGTATTTTGGTAACACGATCATGTTATCATGTCGTCGTTGCCGTTCATTAGGACAGCAAATTATTATATAATAAATATCTAATAATTGTAATAATCGAAACTGTTCGCGTGTTTTTTTGACTTTATACATTGACGCCCCGGCTTCGCACGGGTGAACATTTATCTTTTAAACATTTTGGGAAAAACGAAAGAAAAAAAAACTTTTTGCAAGACATAAGTAGTTTTTTCTGATCAAATTACTATTTACATTTTCAATTCAGAGTTTCAATTTTTTTACTCACTCTAAAGTTTTACATTTATATATTTACATTTTTGTACATTTTTAGGGATAACTAACTCAAAAGGAAAAAAGAGACCCTTATTATTTATTGGATTACTTTGTTGTCCGTCTGTGTGTTTTTCGATTTAATATCGAATAATCAAGTCTGCAGTTTTTTGATCTGTAAAACAGTCAAACGTGTAACTAACAATAGTATGTGTTTGTCGTACTTTTAGACCATTTCTTTTAATTTTCCATTTCCTTAATATTTTAGGCCTATGTCCAGCAGTGGACGTTTCCCGGCTGATTATGACATAGCTAAATAGCATCGCTAAGCCTCTCTCTCGCACTTCGGTCAATACTACTTTATTCGAATGCTTCAGTTTGGTGTCCGGGTCCCGGCGTTTATTTTTCTGTGTGTATTTGGTTTTTTTAAATTCGTTATATCTTTTGAATGGAATGTCCTATTTCAATAATTCAAGAAGCTATCTACAGATATTGAAGCAGTCTTGCATATGAAATGATTTATTTTGATAAGGGTTAATATAAAGGTATGGATAACATGGTCTGATTTTGGTCGGCATTTCTATCAACTTAAAAAATGTATAAAAGTAGTTATAGTGACATAACTACAATAGTTAGACATATACCATCGCGGACTTTTTTGTTGATCTTTCTAAGGTGTACAATACAGTAGTACATTATTTTGATCTATCTGGTAGGGTTTAGCCAGCGTTTGCAATGTAAGCGCTAAAATATTTGTTTATTTACGACATCACATTAGAAACCCCTAAAATTATCGGTGTTGCTCTACTATATTATGCATGTATTATATATATAAACCTTCCTCTTAAATCACTCTATCTATTTTTTAAAAAACGCATCAAAATCCGTTGCGTAGTTTTAAAGATTTAAGCATACATACAGACAGACAGACAGACAGCGGGAAGCGACTTTGTTTTATACTATTTAGTGATGAATGCTCACATTAAAAACTCTTTCGTTGCAAAGCTCAGATAACGAGTTATAATTCTGAGGCTGAATGCAAGAAATTAAAAAAATTACTGACATCATACATACATACATCATACAGACATATAAACGCGTCTTACATCCCGATGCTTAGATGATGTAATATCTACTTTCAGAACAAAAGGGATGAACAAATCTTTCCTTGCCTCTGAAGGTGGAACGGCAGAAACTAAAATATCATGTCCGTCATCATTGCTTCGCCCGCGTGGACTTCAGGATTTATCCCACGGGAACAACTCGTCCGATCGGTCTAAAAGTAACATATGTCCTTCCTTGGCCTCATCTATATCACTACACAACATGTAGTCATTTTAAGTTTCTGTCGGGTCGTGAATGTGTGAGAAAATGATTTGATGTTATGACGCGAGTCCCGTCCTCGCGTTCGTGCCAGAACTAATTTGCCAGATAATGCCAGATATAATTTTCACTGGTAGTTATTAAGGGGGCACAGAGTTTTTGACAGGGACGAAAGTTACATTATTGTATCTGTGTGCGACGTCACCCAAACTAAAAACAGTCATATTATCTATCTATATGTATGACTATAATTCCTGATCCACTTTTAGTTTATTTATACATTATATGTATTATTTTTTATATATATTAGAATCATAGTATGTTATTCGAATTATCTTTATGAAGCATCATTTGTGTTCTCTGTGTGTGACTGGGGACTTTCGCGTTCACAGTTGCAGATATTTAACGTTGCAACAAACAACAAGGATTCATAAAAAACAATTGTGATATCTGCGCGCGGCGTGGCCGGACCTTGTCTGCGCGGACGCAGTGCGCGGCGTGGTGTTGTTGTTACTGCGCACGCGCATCGCCCTGTGTCCGCCAGCCGCGTGTGTCGGCGGACGATGCGGCACGCGCGATACACAGTACATACTGTACGATGATGTTTCATTACTGCGTATATTTATATAGACAAGCGAATACCATCCTCGACAGGCCCGACCACATACGACCACAACGTCAAACCCCCGGCGGGATTGTGGTCAAGCTCGAGGCATTCAATGATACAACTGGACGTTTGCCAATGAATATTATTTTAAATTTTGATTATAGAACACTTTGCCTACCTAGTTTGATACATTGCTTTCATTTGATATTTGGTATTGTGAATGGGCGGCAATTCCAAAAGTCTTGTTACACCTCAAAATGAATGTAATGAGAAAAAATTCGGTCCATGATTTATTACGAGTTTCGTTGTGTTGTTACGCAAAATCAAAGTGCAACAATATCACACGGAAGCTGTAACACGCGGCTCCCCATGCTCTGCCCGAAGACTAGACATTGGTGTCGCGAACTGTTACAACAGTTCAACGGAGGGAACGCGGACGCTATTTGACGTCGTCACCTGTGGGGTGGAAGTGGTATATACTGCGCAGTGTCACGATTCTAAATCGACCAACTAAAGTAAAGAAATGAAGAAGTCGTGTCGTGTCAGTGGTGCTGGAGGACGGCAGGACAGCTGCTGGTAGTACGTTATCTGTAGTTGGTGTTGTCACAGGATCCTTCTGCGGCGACAGCGTGCTGACGTCATCTGACATCACGTCCTCGACCCCGACCTGGCCCTGCGACTCTCACGTATTCCCTCAAAGATAAACGTCGAGGTATAGAAAGCATTTCTCAGTAGTTCCATCCAATGCGAGAAAGTATAGAGAGGAACGGAGACCACTTCGAAAAACAATAACAGTGTTGTCAACTTCCTACATGATGATGAGCAGAAACTGTCACCTGCCTCGCCTAGGGACAGGCACAGGTTTTAAATGGTTGAACACTTCAACAACAGGTTTGAATCAATGCTACTATTTACTGAACTGAGTGAAAGATTGAAATATTTCTCCTCCGACATATAACAAAGTTGCGAGTGAAGTAAATGAACTCTGATAGGACAACGGTTTGTTGTAGGTACATCTGTGTGTCGACGCGGTGCAGCAGGAGCGGCGCGGGCGCAGGCGACGAGCACAAGTACCAAAGTTAAATTATTAATCAATCGAATATAACATCCATAATGCAAGTTTGAAACACGAGGCCATAAAATGTGACGGCCTTTAAAAAAGCACGTTTGCACTTTGACGCTGACTAACTCACTCATTATCTCTGTGAGAGGGGGTGCGCGGTGTCGGGGGGCGCGGCGGGCGTCGCTCGCTCGCTCGCACGTACTCTTACGGCAGGCTTGCTCGCTCGCACACTGCGCTCGCACACGATAAGGACACTGGTTGGAAGCATGCTCACTCAGCAGCCTGCACGCGGCGCGGTGCACGGCTCGCTTCATGCAATAAGGAGCATCCACATGACCATGTATGCTGGTTAGGGTTCCGCTGTCAAAGTAGGAACCCTCATAGTTTCGCTCTGTCTGTCCTGTCCTGCTTCTCTCAGAGACCCTTACTTCTAGAAAGGGTTTAATTTGGTTCGGGTATACATATTAATCACGCCGACAAAGTGGTACAATAAAATCTTGAAAAACAAATGTTTTAAGGGTGGCTCCCGTACATTAACGTGGGCATGAAATATTTTTTCGCGTCTACCCCTTGTGTAGTATATCGTAACATAGGTCGCTCAAAAAAATTTAGGGTCTGTGAACATCACTTTTCGATTCAGGGATCCGTTTGCGAAATATTAAATGATAATTTTTGTCCAAGTACCCCCTCTCTATCTTCTAAACTATTGCTTTTAAAAATCTGACAAAATTTCAGTATGTATACTTAAAAAGAAAAACTATCGCGACTAAGGTACGACTTTGCAGGTGAACGAATAATAGTCGACCAAGTTATAAAATATACTTGGAGATATCATAATGAAAGTTTGGTACAAATTCCATTCGAAATTACATCGTCCTGGGTGGGACCAACTACGGAGCCGTGCACTGCGCGCAGCCCGACACACACTTGCCTGCTTTTTATTATTATTGTTGACAGTTTACAAGGAATTATTGTTGCGAGTACTTTACCGAAGAAGAACAATATTAGCAGTAAGTTATAAAACTGCAACACCCCAGAAACTATCCTCGGACAAAATGTATTTGCAATGTCCTTTCAAACGTGACCTCCCGATGAGTCATTATCAGCTGAGACGGCCCCTTGTGTTCTGCACAAATGTAACCAATGGCTCACTGCAGCGCGGGAGGGCGGCCATGGCGGCCGGCTGTTGGGATAACATGCTCCCGTCTAACAGAGGTCACCAGTTCACGCTTAGCCTCTACAATTAATATTATCACAAAATAGTAACTTTTATGCAAAAATGTTAAATCATGCGTATCTATCGATATACTTATCTTTCGATGCATTTTCAGATACTTTGTGTTAAAATACTTTAAACGTTTATTTGGCGCTCTTTGAGCAATACGAGGAGATGTGCCATCGAGGTGCGCGGTGAGGGAAGGACCAACCAACAGCGGGTGGCAGCGGGCGGGGGAGCGCGGGCCCGAGCGGCCATGACAGACCGATTAATATTTTCCCTAGCGCGTAGTTTATAATTTACGATAACTTCTAAACCATTCATTTAAATCGTTGGTAACTAGCTGCACGGCGCGGTCCGCGGGGCGGGTGGCAGCACGGAGCAGCGCAGGCGCACGCCGCCTACACAGCATGGGTGGCTTTTAACAAGCGCATTGTAATTACAATTATATAGCTTGCTAATGAAAGGACTTATTTTGATGAAACTTAACACTATCGCTGTTTCGATAATAATATTGGAGATGAGTGCGATAGAACTTAATAAGATTGATTACGTTGCATTGCCTTCGTGTGTCTGGTGTAGTGTACCTACAGCTACATTTGTATGTAGAAGTAATCAAAACCTCACGTAGGGTATTTTCCATTGAGCTACAATCGTGAGAGCAAGCAGGAAGGTCTTACAGCGTACGATTACGAACTAATATCAAAAGTGCAGCTGTTTAATTATATCTCATTACAAATTAACGATTACACACTGTTCAAGCGTCTGTCGTTATTTATATTTCAATGTATACATTAGCAGCATTTGCTCGTGTTTATCGCCAGGCGATACTTATCTTATAAAATGTGATATTTCAACTTTTGTTTGGAATCTGTTTTGATATTCTTGCATTTTATGGCAAATAAAGTATTGCATGTTTCTTTCAATAACGTCGTACCTGCAATGAGTGACGTTAGCAGGCACAAGCAGGTGCACCTCGGCCTAGCTGCTGCCACAGTATTTGATGATTCACTGTATGTGAAGCACTGCCCACGTCAGCGAGCGGGCAACTACTTGCCGGACGACGACGATTCCTCCGCAGAGGTCAGATATATATAAAACAGTAGAATAGGTGATACAATAACAGCAGTACCGTTATACATATTTAATAATTGGAGGCGGCGAGATATCGGGATTTTTTTGTTGATATCGAGTTTTATCAATTCGGCGTGTGTTTCTTCTACAACTAAATCATATTTAAAGTTGATCTACGACCGCGAGACACCTTAACCGATCTTGATTTACGACCGTGATACCTTAACCCAAGCTGATCTACGACCGTGATACCTTAACCGATGTTGATTTACGACCGTGATACCTTAACCGAAGTTGATGTACGACCGTGATACCTTAACCCAAGCTGATCTACGACCGTGATACCTTAACCGATGTTGATTTACGACCGTGATACCTTAACCGAAGTTGATCTATGACCGTGATACCTTAACCGAAGTTGATCTATGACCGTGATACCTTAACCGAAGTTGATCTATGACCGTGATACCTTAACCGAAGTTGATCTATGACCGTGATACCTTAACCGAAGTTGATCTACCACCGCGATATTTTAACCGAAGTTAACCTGTAACCGACTCAGTGCTTATAATCCGGAGGTTTCCATTGTTATTACCAGTGGGAGTACCTATCGGTACTTTGTTTAGTTGAGGGTAGGATATTTTCTATATCCTCAAGGTAAATTACCCCACCATGTTACCTAAGTCTACCGCAAAACAACTGAATCATTGTTGTGGTGCCCTATGCAAGGTAGCCGTACCAGTGCCTCATTAGCATAACTGTGTGCGCATCCGACGACCTTGTCGTCACTTACCATCAGGTGAAATGAAGGCCAACTGCAAGCCCGTTATATGTTGTTTTTAAAGATACAAAACATCAAGCTGAAAGTTCACTGAACTATAATAAACACATTAGGGAGAGATGAACGTGTCGGGACGAGCTCGATGATGTCCACAGGGACTGTTGTGCAGGCGAGGGAAGCTGGTGTAGGGAGATGCATTTGTTCCGCAGCCTGCACCGCCCAGCACTGCTGGTGGCCAGCAGCGACACTACTGCACGCGGCGGCATGTCCTCAACCATCGCTTAGCTTACTCACAATCACATATGGAAAATGTCCTCACTCCGAGGTGTGTGTTGTGCTCATACTGTATATTTCTATGTCAGCTTTTAAAGCTGCCTTGATTACATATATTGTGAGTCCTGCTCTGCCATCGCCTCCGCTTAGTTGTAGTAGTCGCTTGTTTTAGATATACATACATATTTTATATTAATTTGTTGTTGTTTTGTTTCAACTATAGTTTGCACGCGGTGGTTTCCTGTCGTTGAAGGAGCACTTACTGTTATTTTAAGTTGTTGTTATATTGTAATTAGATATAGTGTTTCTTTGTTAGATATCCGAATAAATAAAATAAAAGTACGTACTCGTCATGGTGGTCGTGGTGGTAGGGGTGTGCGGGCGGCTGGTAGTCGTAGTGTAGTCTGTAGTCTGCGGGGGTGTCGGTCGGAGCGGGCGGCGGGGCGGGGGGGCTGGCGCGGCGGTACTCCGACTTGAACACGTCCTCCAGGTGCGCGTAGTGCGCGCCGGCTCCCGCGTGCGAGTGAGCCGGACGCAGCTCCTGGTAGCTGCGCGAGTGGGACGGCGAGAGGGCGGCGGGCGGCGCGTACCCCCCGTACTCCTCGCCCGCCGCGTCACCCGCACCCGCCTCAAGCTCCGCCTCGCTCTCTGCAACAACGAGAGACGTCACACAAGTGTACACGGGCAGTGTACCGTACACTGTCACACACGTCGGTGTCCGCGCGGCTCGGCGAGCGGCTCGAGCTGAGTTTCACCAGAATTTCGTTAATGAGTGATCGTTAGATGCTAAACATTAACTTCACACTATGAAGCACTAATGGCCGCTGCACATCAATAAACAACCGTTACCAACGATGTAAACAAAACAAGCAAACGTTAGGTACACGCGCGAGGCCGTGGAGGACAGTCCGTGGGTCGTGGGTCGCCCCGCGTCGGACGTGGGTTACCTTTGTGCCGCCGCTGCTCCCGCCGCGCCTCGTTGTTGTTGACCTCCTGCATGAGGGCGTGCAGGTCGGCGTGCGGCGCCGGGCGCCACGTCTCCTGCAGCATGCTGTCTCCTCGAGCACTCACTCACTCCCGCACTGACGAGGTGCGCGCGCGGTACGTGGGGTGCGTGCGTCTCGCTCGCCGGCCGCGGTCACAGTGCCGGCGCGCGCGCACCGATCGCCCCGCCCGCCCCGCCGCCCGCCCCGCCGCCCGCGCCGCGCCCCGCCCGCCCCGCGCCGTCAGCTGTGCGTTCGGCACCGGGCGGTAGTACGCGCGTCTCGCGGAGATAAGCTATCACCACGTGCGCCCGCTATCACCGACATCTCCCGACCTACCGCCAGACACTCGCACCCCCGCGCTACCAGAGAGACATACGCCTGCGAGAGTGCAGCCCGCGCTCACCCCCGCACACAAACAATTTATAATTCAGTATTTGGTGAAATATGTAAACTACACACCGTGTATTTTATATTATGTAACCGAGCAACGCCAGTGTCTCACATACGGCGCGTCCGTGCGGTGCGTGCGGTGCGTGCGGTGCGGTGCTCGCTCTAGAGGAAGTGCAGCACAGCTGTACACAGGAGTGATCTTATGATCATACCTATGAATATTTTTCCCACCAGGAAAGGCAAAGGCAAAATACCATACAGCCATGTATTTGATAATGATATTTATCTTACAATTTTAAGGTTATAATAAAAAATGACAATAAATAAGTCTCAGGGACAGACACTGAAAGCTGCCGGTGTAGACCTGAGATCTGGTTGCTTTTACACGGCCAAGTTTATGTTGCTTTCTCGCGGGTCAGTAACGCTTCAGGACTTTATATATTGGCCCCCGAATGGAAAACTACCAATGTTGTTTATAAAGAAATTCTATGGAAGTTTCTTACGGTCATAAAGTCTACGCGAACGAAGTCGCGGGCTCCAGCTAGTAAAAAATAAAATTAAAAATTTTGAAAAAACCCGCGACAAATGTAAAGGTTGTAATCGGAAAAGGGTTAAATAATTTTTGAGAAACCCTCGACTAAATGGAAGTAAGTAACTAGATAAAAAGAAGCTTACATATTATTACAATAATAATTCCGGAAAAATCCGTCACTTATGTAATAGTAGGTACACTTTTGAAATTTGGCACACTTGTTTGTTGTTGATATAGACTAACATACACGAAAACTGGTCAGTTCTGGAAATATTACATACACACAGGTCGAATAATTGATAACCTACTTCTTTGAGTCGGTTAATATAGGTAGGTAAGTATCCACCTCTGGGAATCGAAGCCGGGACCTCTGGGTTGTAAGTCCAAGGGAATAGATAGACATTAAGCCACAGAGGCGGTTACAATTTCAAGGGGGCCATACATAATAAAAATAAGAATAAATTTATACACAAAAGTGTACAAAATGTTTTTCTTATATCTAATTGGCTAGAATATTTGATTGAATACTAAAGCGTCTGCGGCTAAACTAAGTTTAAAAACTTGTACTTTATCATACAGTGCCTCACCCCTTAGAGAAGCAGACGGAACGTCTAGCCGCCATTATAAAATGGATTAATTTATATGCAATAAGCAAAACCACTTATTCTAAGTTCCACAGCACTGTTGAAGTGAGTCCTCTCTGTGTGTAAGGTGAAACTGTGAGTGTGTGGTGTGAGAGGGTGTGTAACAGTAGTAGGTTTTTTTTAAATCAAATATTTATTTATTTCCACAAAAATAATAATATAAAATTTTGACTTAAATGTAGTTATATAAAATAAATACAAATATACCTATTCGTTAGAAAATTGTTTGGCTTTAGGTTTTTAACATAAATTTAGCCACTGCTGCCGAACTAGGTGGAACCTGTGCTTCAGCTAGCAGGGCCGATCACCACAGTGAAGGTTTCTCTTTGCAAAGCCTGTTGTTTAGGGGGAAAATGCCAAGTATATTATTAATGTTATTATACAGGAAGGGACCCAAGAAACTATAACAACGACGTATAAAAGTAGTTTTAGTTGTATTTGATCGAAGGTTCGCACGCGTCATGTGTGTTTTTTAAGACTAATGCTTTGAATAAATAGTTGTCGGACAGTTAATACGTCGCAGTATTGATACAGTAATGTAGTTGGGTATAAGAAAAGAAGTTGACCTGAGACAAGAGATCATTTATATAAATTAAAATCAGGGTAGGTCCGAGAATAGTAGAAGGTGACTGGCCGATCATTACTGAAGTAGTTACTCTTACCCGTTGGAATCTGCCAGAGAGGTGGCTTGCAAACAATTGTAACTGCGCACCTCTGACGCAAATTTTTTCCAGTTCAGTCAGAAGGATGGGAACAGAGAGCGTGACAAACGCCTTGGCTAGGTCTAGAAAAATTCCCAGATACATGAAAAGAGGGTTTGAAAATGAAAAATTTTATACTTTAGTCTGAGGGGCATCTCTGAATCAAGGAGTTGAGCTCATTACAATAACGAATTAATTGATTTTATAAATACTGATTTATTGATAGTCAAAAATTGACGATTTTAGGCGATTTTTATTCAAATAAATTTTAAAATTTGTTCGATATAATTTTACACTACGAGTATATTACTAATACTTTACTTAAATTTACTCAAAAAACAAATAATAAAAATACGTGAAATTACAATAATTTTTACATTATGCGCTCTCGCTGCGGCCACTGTCGCACAAGCAACTGATTTTTTTCTTTTTCAATGACATTATACTGCACATTGAACTATTACCATCTCCCTCTCTATTCATGACCACACATTGAAGTGGCTCATGTGTATAGGTTCTCCTATTTCTTTGTATAATGTTTTTGTAGAAATATTTTAAAACAAATAACAGTGGTGATAGATAACGTACAGTTGGTTTGTTGTTGTAACGCTTTAGGCATCCAGGGGGGTGGGGGAGGGGGTGCGGGGGGGGGGGGGGGGGGCTGGTTGTGGTGACGTCACACCGGTCCCACGGGGCTCCGCGCCAGCTCCTATTGTAGCTAACGAGCTTCCAGGAACACGGTGCGTTGTCCGGGCGGTGTGGTCGGGGGGCGGGGGGTCGTCGGTCGGAGAGAGGACGCGCACAACAAACAATGTACAGATATAATATTTTCGTCGCGGGCCGGAGGTCGACCGCTATCAGGGCCCGCGCCCCGCCCGCCCCGCCGCCCGCCGCCCGCCGCCCGCCGCTAACGACCGATCGTTTACATTTAGAATACATATTTGTTATTAATACAACAGTTATCTCCATTCAGAAACTCGTTCTCTAAAACTACAGTAAATTAAAAACAAATTTACCAAGCCATAAGTATATTAATAATGATGACTGTGTGACTGACAGAGTGATCTTGTTGGTCGTGTGTTGTACCTGGCTGTAGCGAGAGCCGCGCACCCCGCACCCCGCACCCCGCGGCCCCCACGGGACGCACGCAGTACGCGCACGCGGGGTACATGAGCGGCACTGGGACAGCTAATTAATATTGCAGACACCGGCGTGTCTTGTTACTGGTACAACGAGCCAATGAGAGCATACAGCAGCGTGTGGCAATGCTCGCGCGGTGCACTTGTCAGAACTGAGACTTAGTTTGAACTACAACTTGCGTCGTTATATTGAGTTCCTGACACTAGCTGCGGCAAAGAAACTGACAATCCTCTCTAAATTGAGTCGGTACTTCACTGCAGGACACCTGCGGACTGTATATCAAACTGCATGGAGCACTGTCGCTGCCACCTGCGGGATGCGCCTGCTCGCCACCAAGGAGCTGCCTTGGACTCCGCAGCACACCGCGACGCGACGCGATTTTAACATTCGGTCAACCAGAAATGGAAGCCAACGAGATATGTTGACCCCCTAGTCACCACTGCTCCTGGAGGGAAGATCGCCTCCTCGCACAGACCAGCGTTGCAGAGTGCCCGCCGCCCGCGTGGACCATGGACAAGCACCATGACCTAGCACACCAACTCGCAGGCACAAGCTAGTCTGACTATGCTAGCTGACAAGCTAGCATGAGGCTGACGGACAAGCCTCGATAAGCCGCAATTGGGCATCTGAAATAACATAATAATAAGCTAGACGTAGATATTTGATGCCCCGTCGCAGCGGGTGGCGGCGGGTGGCGGCGGGTGGCGGCGGGTGGCGGCGGGTGGCGGCGGGTGGCGGCGGGTGGGGGTCCCACGGGGCTCCACTAATCTGTTCTAGCTAAACACTTCACGGGTAATGTCTCTCTACAACCAATGTTATATGAATAGATCTGGGGACGGATTTGCGGCGGCCAGCGAGCACGTGCCCGACCTTGCAATTAGAAACACGACAAAACAAACCATTACAGGAGGATGTATGTAGGCAGTGTTGTATGTCGTACATTGTAAATATAATATCTTCAAACTCTATCACGATAACTTGGAATCCATAATCATACATAACACACATTGTTGTGTGTGTGTGTGTGCCTCTCCCGGCGCAGGCGGCGGCCGTAAACTTTACACAATCAATATTTATCACATCACATCAACAGCCTATATACGTCCCCACTGGACGGGCTCAGGCCTACTCTCCTACTCGAGTGTATGGGCCATAGTCCACCACGCGGGCCCAGTGCGGATTGGCGGACTTCACATGCCTGTTCAAGACATGCAGGTTTCCTCACGATGTTTTCCTTCACCGTTAAGGAATCGGATAGGATAATGTACTTGAATTGAAAAACAACTCATAGGTACACGGCTGGATTCGAACCCGGAACCCTCAGATTGAGAGTCCGCGCCTTATCCACTGCGCCACCGACGCTTTTCCAATACCAAAACCAATATTTATAATGGCCTCGATATGATTCATTGACCGAGAGAGCGAGGCGAGCGAAAGGTCTCCGTTTCAACTACTGGGGCTAAAAGCTACTTTCTGTGTATTTGTATCTTTTCCTGCACAGGATGCAACCGATCCCGACGAAGCTTGGTATGTTCTGTGCTCTATAAATCCCTATCTAGTAGTTGAATGGCTGACCCTGACGGTAGACATAAAAGTGAGCAGTTTACTGTGATGTGAGCAGCTATTCCTCTCATTAGATCTGTACCAAGTTTTTGTGTGACCAATTAAATAATTATTGAAAGTCGTATTTGTGTGTGTGTGTGTGTGTGTGTGTCCGGTCCACCACGTCGCGACGTGTGAGCGCGGCCGCGTCCGGCTCTCACCTGAGGTTAGGGTTAGCCTGGCCTGTGAAAGAAGTATAGACCTGCTCCTCGTGCAAGTATCCTAGCAACTATAGATGCTCGTCATGATCACATGACGGTTTAACCAGGTATGGAGATCGTTCACGAGCGGACGACGGCGCAGCGCCCGCGCCGTGTAGTTGTATGTATCCGTCACTACACCGCGCCGCCCGCCGCCCGCCGCCCGCAGGCGACGCACACAGGCGCGCGGCGCGGCGCTGCGGGGTCACAGCTTATCGCTGCAGCGCCCGGCTCCCCCGCCCGCCGCGCCGCGACCCGCCGTGTTATCGCGTCCATCACACGCACATTTCACGAGCTATCGAACTCCGCTCTATCCGATCCGCGAGCGATACTGTGTCCCGGCCGAGCCATGCTGCCCAGCGCCCGCCGGTCAGCACTCCCGCACACCAACAAGGAAGCAGCGCGTGCACTGCACGTTAGTTGCTCAGACATACTTAGTAAAACTATTATCAAACCAATCCACAAGAAGAATGACCAAGCTGACCCTCACCGTTACAGACCGATCGCCCTATTACCCACGCGCTCAAAGCTATTGAAATAAAAAAAGAAACTGCTATGATAAAACGATTGTGATTATTTTGTGAAAATAGAAGATTTTTATACGACAGACAAAGTGGCTTCAGAATACACCGGCGCACTACCTATAACACCTGGTGTCTGTGAGCTGGAGACCTCGCGAGCACGCGCTGCGCCGCTCAGAGCTCTTTGTAAATATCAACGAAATTGAGGCAAAAAAAGGAAGCGTCGGTGGCGCAATGCATAAGGCGCGGACTCTCAATCTGAGGGTACCGGGTTCGAATCCAGCCGTGTACCTATGAGTTGTTTTTCAATTCAAGTACATTATCCGATTGCTTAACGGTGAAGGAAAACATCGTGAGGAAACCTGCATGTCTTGAACAGGCATGTGAAGTCCGCCGATCCGCACTGGGCCCGCGTGGTGGACTATGGCCCATACACTCTCTGTAGGAGAGTAGGCCTGAGCCCCTCCAGTGGGGGGACATTATATAGCCTGTTGATGATTGATGATGATGAGGCATAAATAACCACAGTACAGATTTATCGCTAAGATGTAGTTGCGACACCTATTTTTTTTAATAGACGATAGATTTTTGACCTCAATCTCACCTGATGGTAACTGACGACGAGGTCGACGATGTTACGTGTTGGTCTAGAAGGTGCCTATTTACTGTTCTTTTGAAGATTCCCAAGTTGTAGTTTTCGGGGAACACGGAAACCGGTAGTGCATTCCATAGTTTTGCTGTACGCACGATAAATGTGGAAGCGAAACGCTTGGTGCGAGCTGTAGGAATATCTACAGTGTACGGATGAAGGTCTGCTGTTTAGCCCTATTAGTTAGTTTTGTGATGAGAATGTGGTTCCAGGTGCTCTGTAAACCCATAGCTTCATGAATTCATCAGATGGCAATGAGAATACATTGCCTGGTACAATAACAAATCATTAACAACACTGTAGAAGGAATCATCAGCTGGCTAAACATTAACAATATATCAATTTTGTTCAGTTTAGCACTTAAAGACATACAAAACTTAATCTAAATATCACATACAAGGAATGTACGATCAAAGAAGTAGATAACACAACATTTTATGGGTGATTATAGATGAATGTTTAAGTTGGCAGCGCCAGGTAGAGTCGCTGGGAAATACGCTGCGTCGATATCAATGTGTACCTACTAAACAGATTGGGGAGGATGGCGGCCGCCAGCAGCACGCACGGCAGCTCGCGTCTCTGCGGCGCTAGTGCCGGGAGACTACACCAGATACAATAAACTGTTTATAGATCAGAAGAAATGTATACGTGCAGTATGTGGAGGTCCCCGCGCGAGGCATGTACCCAGAGAACCAGGTGCCGCCGCCGTGGACTAGAGAGGTGCGCAGTAGACATGTACGAGGCCCTGACAACTAGTGTATGACAATGCACCTACATTAGCTTGTACAAAAACAACGTAATGCCGTGCCTCGGTGCTGAGTACACCAAAGGTATTTATGAATACTTGTCACAGGGCAGCTTGCAAATGCAAAATTCTAACTCTCACAGCGACATTCCAGAAGGCAGTACATTTTAAAGAACATACTTTAGTTTCTTTACTCTAATTAACAAGCAAATGCGTTCAAAAAGAACTGGAAATCGATTTCATTCAATCGATTGCCCTAAAAGTCTACTTTTATTAAGGCAAATTTAAACGTTATATAGTTTTCTTATGGATGCCTTTCTCGGCACTGGACCACACGAGAAGCACCAGCTTTCAAATAAAAAAGAATCATCCAAATCGGTTCACCCAGTCAAAAGTTCTGAGGTAACAAACATAAAAAAAAATTAAAAAACATACCCGTCGAATTGATAACATCCTCCTGTTTTGAAGTCGGTTAAAATATGTACAATGGCAATCCTAACTTAAAACACATAAACAGACTTTGGATTGGAAAATCAAAAATGGAAATATCTAAACAAGGTTTTATTTTCCAAATTTAATGTCAGATACCATGATATTGTTGATCATCAATAACACGTGCGGGGGGCGGGGGCCGTCCTGCGCTCCTACCTACAGCAGACCAGCTCGACTGCGACAAACTATCTCACTGTCATCTGTATTACATACCTACGAGTATGTGGTTTCTAGATATCCACGCGACCCCTCGATAGATTCTGATTCAATGGCAATGGGGCCAACCTCAGAGAGTAACATCGCTAACAAACAAAAAGAATTTTTAAAGTCGGTGCGCAAGTGAATTGTGCGGTGTACATCGGTCTTTGTCAAGAAGCGCCCGGTCTGGCTGGCCTGGGGACGCAGCTTCAACACGCAGAGGCCCCTTGAAAGCTTGCAGGCAGGATGAACTGGGGCTAGTATAAAAATCGCTGGACTTAGGAACAGAAATCGTTGCCATAGCATAAATAATAGAGCCAGTAACGAGCCTGACAAAATCACGTTCGAGCTTTGTGTGGCAGTAACAGTTTTCCAGAAAACAGAAATTTATGGAGCAGAAGACTACCCCATTGTTCCCAAAAGGAATCGTTTTGTCTCATATTGTTTGAAAGCGTAATTACGAGTAGCATTATAGACAGAAAAAAACTCTTACCGCAGGTGTCCCCCTGGGGGACGCAGGGAATACCAGTAGTGTATGGCAGATGACGACGATTGCAACTCATTCCTGTTCAGGTGCTTGTACGTGTTTGTGTATATATGTATATGATTACAATATGATCGACTGGTGGCGTACAGTTACAGCATTGTGGCTATAAAAGTTAGTAGCCATGATCCTAGATTAGATCCTTGATAACGAATGAAAGTGATAAACCAAGGAAAAACACTAATACTGTCGGGTGCCGTGCGTGCGTGCGTGCGTGCGGGCGGGCGTGCGGGGCTCTTGCTAACTACTCGTAGCTGACGATCGTCAAGTTATTCCTCGACGAGTGCACTCCGCCGCACGTGCTGCAGTTGTTTACGTGACAGCGGGTACTTGCGCAGGCGCTGCACAGCGATGGAGTGCACGGCCTGCAGGGCTGCGCAGGGCGGACGGCAAAATAACTATGAGTTCGATGAAAACCAAACAGACCCAACAAGAGCAGCCCCGCCCGCACCGCTGCACGCGCCTTCTGCCTACTCACCGTCAGCGTAGCGGTACTCGTGCTCCATGTAGCGCGCCGCGGGTCGGGGGGCAGCAGCGCGCGTGCGCTCCGGCCGACGCACTGCCGCGCGCGCACCGCCCGCCCCGCCCGGGGCTGCCAGCGCACGGACACGACACAGCGCTGCGACTGGGGTTGCCAGGTCGCCAAATATAATACACCAACCTAAACAGACAGTCAGTGTGGCCGGACATTTGGGTAAAAAGGCATGACTCCCTACATTATTGTGGATTTTGTGTCTCAGTATTAATAGGTACGACAAAAATATATTTGTAAAATCATGCTTTTTATTATTACTTTATCTATTGTAAAATTTTAATAAAATATAAATGAATTCGAAGTGGGGGAGCGACCGACAGTCGACTCGCCTGCGCTCGGCCGCGCTCGGCACTCGCTCGTTTGCGAAATTTAAAAAGCCTAACAATAGCCGGACAATCCGGACACCGTTTATTTTGTCCGGACACGCAATTAAAAATGTTAACTATGTCCGGCTTTATCCGGCCGCCTGTCAACCCTAGCTGCGACGCACATGCATTCATATCGGGATGTTGGACAGTTGTCGACTCTATTAGTTTTGTTGTCACACATGTGCTACTGCACGGTGCTGCGCGCGGACAGACGGCGCGTGGCGTGGAGCTAACTGATATGATCCTCGTCACATTGGTGCACTATCCTGTCTTAACGGAGTGTGTGCGTAATGTGTATCGGTGTTCCGGGACGTTCGTTGGGAGCGCGTCGCGGGCGGTGCTGGGCGGCGACCTGTAGTGAACAGTGGTGTGTCTAGGGTATAGATTTCGTTTATTTAACCGCTAGTTTTTTTAAATATCTATCTAACCAGTATCTACGTTAGCGACATCAGAACACGAGGTTCTCGGCGCGCCCGACCACGACAACGTTAGGTCTGGTCCCCCCGCGCCCCGCGCTCCGCTCGCTCGCGGCCCGCTCCGGCTCGTGGCTCTACAGCGACATCTGAACATTGCAGCACCAGTAGGGGCACAAAGGGGCACTAGGTAGGTTGAAGCATTGAAATTGATTTTTAAAAAAAATATTCATTTTTGCCAAAATATACTACAAGAACAACAACAAACCAACAATATAAACATTATTGTAAGTCGATGCAAATTCAAAAATTCTATAACATAAAATCAAATCATAAACTATTTCCAAAACCATCTGCAATGCATCACTTAAATCTGAGGCATAAAATAGATTATGCGGCGGACATTTACTCGTAACTATTTCTGAACGAATCTGTGACAACGCAAAATGCTAAGTAGTCGGAGCTGTCCTCGAGCTGTCATTTAAAAATGAACGGGAAATTGACCTGGAAAAAACAAAGTATTTTGTACACGGAAATTACCCATATAACCTGATCATTACAATTTTTAAAGTAATTCCCATATTTTTACCTTTATTTTAAAACAGTGTACGACGAGCTGGCAGCAGATGAACGGTCACTTTTCTGTTGCTACAATCTTTTAAAATATAACAGCTGGATTTGTGCAGTAACTATCTAAAAATATTACATCATTGTGATGTCGCGAAATGAGTATCATTAATATGCAACGTCACAGTGAATCACAATTTTAATTTTCGATTATTGTTTAAAGCGCCATCTATGAACCATTAGCTGCGTAACTGCTGTTGTAGCTAACCAGAAAGCTGTAAATTATTGATATTTATTTCGCGACACTGTAATTTCGTCACCTATTTCTAGGTAATTACTTATCAAAGCCAGCTATTCTATTTTAAAAGATTATAGCAATTTCGTATGGAACTATAAGGAGAGAGGTAACGTTAAGACAACCCAAAAAGCCCTTTTGCACAAGTGTTGGCGCACGCGCATGGCGTATAAAATATTTAACAAACTCCCAACATATGTGACATTTATATGAATTTTTAAATGAAAAATGTTATGGATGTCTGGAACGAGCGGGTTGTGAGTTGTGAGCAATCAGTGTCAGTATTTTGACATTTTATATTATTAGTACATTCATTATCATTACATTCAGTTATACACTTTATGACTTCATGTGATAACAAACATGATAGTTTAATCTTTAATCGACTTTTTTGGTCTGACGTTATGTCCGCTACAAAGCAAATTACTTTAAAATAGGATATGGGATTGTGAGTCGCGAAATGAATGTCAGCGTTATCGTTAGCTACAACAGCCGGTACGCAGATAGCGGTCCATAGATGGCGCTTTGGACAATAATTCAAAAATCGTGCTTAAAATGAAAATTTTAATTCACTGTGAAATTGTATACTGTGTTGTGTAAATGATACTTATTTCGCGACACTACAGTCTGATGTCAATACAATAACACCTCTCCCTCTTAGAAACGTCAGCAGTAACAGTAAGTGTAAATAAACTATGTATCTTTTATTTATTTTAAGATAATTACTGCACAAAGCCAGCTTTCCTATTTTAAAAGATTATGGTAAAACAAATTTAATATGAAAATTTTATCGAGCGAAAAACCTGTGTCCTCCCCGGGGTGCACACTCGTACATGCAGACTCGTGACGATGTTACAACGAGACGATGTTCTTTAAGTAAAATGATCGGGAAATTGAATCTTATATGCACGCTTCTTTGCGTGGTTGGTGGATGAGTCCAAGTCGCACTTGGCTGTTTTCTTTGTAAGTATGTACAATGTATGTATGCGTCAGCTCCCTGCCAGCCATCGGTCGTGTTGCTTCACTGTGCTGCCATCTGTTGCAGAGTGCGCGGACCGCGACGCCGGGCCGCGTGCGGCGGCCGCGCGCTGCCAGCGCCCTCGCCCGGCGCCGGCGCGCATCGCCGCTGGCGGGAGACAGGTTGCAGCTGGCGCGACGATGTTGCCAGCTCTCGGATAGTTTATGAACATCAGCGGGAGTGGGAATTTTTATGGTTATTTTTCCATGAAAAACTCTTATCAAAGATGCTTTATTTTTTCATTCTGTATCCCAGTCTTTATGAATCCACTCTCCGAATAGTCCCAGCTTAATGTCATTATCATCCTCACATCTATACGAACGAACCTGTATACCAAGTTTCATGCGGATCGGTTGAGAAATGCGACCTGTAGAGGAAAACATACCAACACACAGCTTAAAACACACACATAACATAAAACACAACATAAAAAGCTACTATTAGCTTTTTTAGCCGCAGTATTCGAAAGGAAGACCTTTGTTCGCTGAGTCGGACTCGGTCAATATAATATTGGCGAAGAGTGAGTCGGACTCGTATATGACGACATAGAATCTTTTTGAATCGACCAGATGACGTCACGTGGCGTCTGTACACCTCGCGGGGTTGTCGCGAGCTATCATTTGTATCGTGTGAACGTGATTAGTAAAATACTATTCATTTATGATTTATAAATATGAACTAATTATAATTATTATCATTACTACCACAAATGCAAGAATGTTTTGATTATTTTAATTTTTGTTGTGCCATAATTTTGTACTATGCCATATTTAATTATTTGAACAAACCATACTTTCGTGCATATTTATCTATATAAAATAGTTTCGATATTTATCTTATGCCAGGTGTACCCCGCGAGGGACCAAGTTTTTATTGAATACAAACACAAAAAATATTCCGCCAATGTAATGTGGCCCCAGCCTGGACTTTGTACAATTCGTTTAATTTCAAAACGTCACTATTTCTATATTTGCCTTATTTTATATGCTTTATAGTTTATTCCTTTCTTTAAACTATCGAACACGTACACAGAACAAACGATCGTTGGCGAGCGCGCGTCTTGTGTTTTGTTCCGCCCTCGCGACGCTCTCGTTGACAGCGGGGTGAGGTAGCTCCGATTGGGGGGAGGCGGAGACAGTCCTATCTATATGCAGTATTAATATCTAATCTATGCTGTAGGTTACATTTTGGAGAGTGCGCGCAAGAGCTGTTCATGTTGATTCCGCCATCGCCATTTAAGTATCGATCCAACAGACGAACAGCAGGGCTCCACCAATACGTCGTTGATATCCCTATGGCTCGCACTAAGCGCTTTGCTTCTAATTTTATCATGCGTATAGCCAGGGAATGGAACGCACTGCCAGCGCCTATATTCCCACAAATTTTATTTTTAATACACACACTATATAATATGTATGTAACTCGTCTCTCGATAGAATGTTTGTTAGATGTAAAGCGCTGTCACTGCATGCGCTTGTACAACTGACACTTCGCAGCACATACCTACCTCTACTGCATTACAGCCTGGCATTACATCTGGCACCTGGCACCTGGTGAGGCTCATCTCCTCCATCAATAAGAAGCAGTCAGTGACATGAAGGTACAGAGTACATACTGGACACACGGCACGCGCGCTCCGTCCCCCATTTGTTGTATTCACTTGTGTCTTTATCATGTTCTTGTCGTGTTATCATTGCATTGATTGTGTACATGTATCACCGACTGCAGATGTAGAGATTGTGTGTGTATTGTGTGCGGGGTTATACACCTCCCACACTCGCACGATGCACGTCGAGGGACTTGTAACGGCAGTACCTGGCAACACCGCCGACTGTCACCAGTGACTGTCAGTGCAGTGAGCAGTGAGCCAGCAGTCAGTACCGCAGCGCGCGTCATGCAGGAGCCGCGCACGCCGGTGGAGGTGCGCGCGGGCACGCCGCACGACCTGCCCGACATCCGGCGCATGATACAGGTGAGTGAGCACGACACGCTGCTCTCTCTCTCTCTCTCTACTGCACCGACCGACGACGATGCTTGTTGCAGGCGCTGGCTGAGTTCGAGGGGGTCCCCGACGGGCCGAGACTCTCCGTCCAAGGTGAGCGACTGACGCGGCGCCGCCCCCGCCGGTCCCACACAGACACTCGAGCAATACAAGTATAATATGATCTGGCACAGAGCAACTACACATGAATCGTTTACCCTGATGTGATTGTAATGTAACGTGACGTGCTCCCTGCCCCGCACGCGCAGACCCTCGACCTCCTCGTCACAGGGGGCGTGCGGCGTCGAGGAAGTCCACGCTGCTTGTGCTTCCGTTAGTGTGCCCCACCACAAGGTACAGACGTAAAGGCACATATTGAATTGAAACGCTCTTTTTTCAACCGACTTCAAAAAAGGAGGAAGTTTTCAATTCGACGGGTAGGTATGTTTTTTTTATGTTTGTTACCTCAGAACTTTTGACTGGGTGAACCGATTTGGATGATTCTTTTTTTATTTGATAGCTGGTGCTTCTCGTGTGGTCCCATTTGTGCTATTTCTGAGAATGGCATCCGCGGTAAAACGATACAAATCTTAAATTTTCCATAATAAAAGTAGACTTTTAGGGCAGTTGAAGTCGGTTTCTAGTTCTTTTTGAACGTGTGATTGTTTTGACGACCCCCTTGGTGGTTTTCAAGTTCATTATTTTATTTTATTTTATTTTATTCCCTCTTCCCCCCGGACCGCCACAAGGTGTGAACGTATCTGACTCTATACTAATTCGTATTTAAGTGAAATAAAGTACAATTTTGTGAATTAATTCGTGAAGAAAAAATAGGAGTGCAGAAACGCCAAGAGATTGAGGAGTGAGTAACAGCAACACTTTACGAAACGCACGCTCTGACACCCTGGTACTTCAGTGCCGCTCACATCTACGCTGATTGGATTGACACGCCCCCTCATTACTGCTCATTATCGCTCATTAGAGTAATCGACCAATAGCAGCGCGCGGTGCGCATGCGACGCCCAAGACTAGCTAAAATAGTGAACTGTACAGAGCGCTCCTCGGAAGATTTGTGTAACAAAAATGGACATGTCAATGAACAAATCAGACACTGAGACAAATCTGAGTTCAGTGGGGCTTGAAAACGCTCCCCCCAACTTTGTAGCACTTCGAAGAAAGAAACAGAGAGATGACGTGGATTACACTGTGGAATTCTCAAATTTTAAAACTGAAATGCAAAAGATGATATGTGGTCTACTCTCTGAACATGGAAATAAATTAACATCTATTCTTAATTCCCAAATTGATATACAGCAGACTAACCTTAGTATTGAAAAATCTGTTGCTACACTGACAGTTCAGAATGAGGAGTTAAACAAGAAAGTTATCCAGTTAGAGAATCAGGCTAAGGAAGATCGTAAATATATAACTATACTAGAAGATAAAATCGAAGACATGCAGAAGACAACTCGAAAAGCCAACTTTGAACTAAAGAATGTACCAAAAAGTAAAACTGAGACCAAAGAAGATTTAATTTCCATGGTTGAATGCTTCTCAAAGTCGATAGGCTGCGACATTACCATCGCTGACATTAAAGATATATACAGAGTACGAGGGAAGAAAGAAGGATCAGAGCGCACTCCCATTATAGTGGAGACTACCTCCACTATACTGAAGACAAATGTGCTGAAATTAAGTAAGGAGTTTAATGTCAAGCACAAAGCAAAATTATGCGCCAAGCACTTGGGACTGCGCACTTCTGAGGACACACCAATCTTCATATCCGAGCAGCTCACTCCAAAAGGTTCCAGACTCTATTTTCTAGCTCGAGACCTGGCTAAATCGAAGGCATATAAATTCTGCTGGACGGCATATGGCAAAGTTTACGTGAGAAAAAGCGAGAACTCCCCTATAGTGGCTATCGGAAGTGAACCTCAAATACAACAACTAATGCAAGAAAAATGACTATATTCTGTTATTTACATCAGGCGGTGCAACTCAAATCGAAAATACAACTCAATACTAAACCAGAAAGAAGCAATGTCTATAATATTATGGATAATGTACCAATGTATTTGTAAGTTTAACCCTAATTATATTAAAAACACATTCCCACTCGAAACACACCCCTGTCCACAATTACAAATCATTGACTCAACACATACATACACACAGTATTCACACATAAACAAACATCGGCTATATCCGTACTCACAATTCTTGTCTCAGACTAACACAAAAAGTAGGACAGATAGCGCCTATCAATTTCGAAATAAACACTCCGAACTCTCATACCACTCGTATCACCCGTACATGATGCACACAGGCAGATCACTGATATCCTTTCATGAGTGACACACTAAACAATTTGAACGCGATAGACCATTCTGAAATAGCGAGTGCTATCTGTTGTGATGTAGAGGACCTGCAAAAATTAATCCCAACCAAAAAACATGACCTGACAATAATTTGTCAAAATATTAGAAGTATTTACAGTAACATTGACGACCTACAACTGACTCTCACTGGTTTAAGTACTGACATAGATGTACTGGTCTTAACAGAATGCCGCATACACCCAAACAAAACTATTCCTTACCTAGATAACTATTCTTCTTTTTCAACCAACCATCATTTAAATCAAAATGATGGTGTTGTGATTTATGTAAAAAAATCAATCAAAGTAAACGCAAAAGAAATAAAACTAGTTCATGCATCGTGTCTACAAATTGAAACCCAGAACAACACAATACTTGGTATATACCGCTCTCCCTCTAAGTCTAATGCTGACTTGTTCATTAACTCGCTAAATGAGCACTTGGAAACCATAAAAACACACAAAAACATAACAATAACCGGTGATATCAACATAAATCTAACTCCCAAAATGGCAGAACAAAACCAAGAGCGATCGAATAAGTGTAACTACTTAAACATGCTTTGTTTGTATGGGTTGTTGCCAGGACACATATTGCCAACAAGAGGAGACCATTGCTTAGATCATTTCATTCTTAAATTAGACAAGAAAACTACTTCCGCAAGTATAGCTATCCTAAATACCACAATAACAGACCATTGTATGATTTTCCTTAGCCTAAGAAACCTTAAACCTATACAAACTAAACAGAAGACCAAAACGATTACTGACTTTAGTCAAGCAGTAGTAAGTCTGTCAAAAAAAGAAATTCATAAACTGCTATTTAGTAACGACCCTCATTTTATAATTGAGGAGTTAACTACAAAAATTAGAGAATCTATTAACGACAACACTACGACAGTAAATATTCCTAAAAGTAAACGAACGATTAAGCCGTGGGTAACAGTAGGTATTCTGCGTTGCATCAAAAATAGAAACCGGATGCAAAAAAGGTTAAGATCTAACCCACATAACGAAATTTTGAAAATTGAGTACAAGCGTTATAGAAACTTTTGCAATAAACTTATCAAAAAACTGAAAAGGAAATATGAACGAGATCAACTACTTAAATCATCAACGAACTCGAAAACTTTATGGAAAAATATCAAAAGTATAACTAATTTAACACAAACTAAAACTGATAACTGTAAATTGCTTAATATTAAAACTTCGTCTCCAGATTCAATCAACTACGTTAATAGTTTTTTTGCTAATATAGGTAAAACTCTTGCTGAGAATATACACGTCAACAAAAATAACCAAAATCTGAACATCAATATGGAGAAAACGTCCTCTCACACCTCGTCTTTCGTTATGCTGGATACCGATCCTAAAGAAGTTCATAGCGTGCTTCTGAGCCTGAAGTCGGATAGTTCTCCAGGTTGGGATAATATAACAGCAAGATTTCTTAAACTGGCTAAAAACGAAATTGTTCCTATTGTCTGTCATGCAGCTAATCTATGCTTCCAAAACGGTGTCTTTCCGCTTCCCCTAAAACGAGCCATCATCACTCCAGTGCATAAGGGCGGGGACGGAAACGATGTCAACAACTACAGACCTATATCAGTGCTTCCGGTCATCTCTAAAATAATTGAAAAACTTATAAACAAAAGATTAATAAAATATTTTGATAAATACAATATATTATCCAATTACCAATACGGATTTAGACAGGGCAAATCAACTGAGGATGCGGTAGCAGCTCTAAGTTCGCTAATTGTAGATACACTTGATCAAGGACAGAAATGCCTCACCGTTTTTCTAGATCTCAAAAAAGCATTTGACACCGTCTCCGTTCCCATTCTTATACAAAAATTAGAAGCAACTGGCATTAGAGGTAAATCCCTTGATTTGCTGAAAGATTATTTAAGTGAAAGGAGCCAGCGCGTTAAAATTGGAAACCTCCTGAGTAGTAACGCAAACATAAGTTACGGCGTACCTCAGGGGAGTGTTCTAGGCCCAACATTATTCTTAGTGTACATAAACGATCTATGTAACTTGAACGTTGAGAATTGCCAAATATTTTCATATGCTGATGATACTGCTCTCGTTTTCACTGGTGCCTCATGGCAGGAAGTTAGAAAGGCAACTGAATTGGGTTTGGTTAAAGTGGCTGATTGGCTTGAGACTAATTTACTCACACTAAATACCAACAAGACAAATTACATTTGTTTCTCCATCTATAACAACTCACAGCCGGATAACCAATTCAGTATTAAAATCCATAGGTGTGACGACAGAGCTAATGTTAATTGTATATGCCCCAAAATTGATAAGGTGTCCTCTACTAAATATCTTGGTGTTATACTGGATCAGCGCCTGTCTTGGCATCAGCAGGTGGAAATAGTAGCCAATAGAGTCAGGAAGTTGACGTGGATCTTTAAAACTCTGAGACATGTAGCCCCTATTGACCTACTGACCAAAATTTATATTTGTTTGGCCCAGTCTGTCATAGCTTATTGTATTCCCATCTGGGGTGGAGCTAATAAAACAGCATTCTTAGAAGTGGAGAGAGCCCAAAGATTCTTGATAAAAGTAATGCTTTTTAAACCATCCAGATTCCCTACTGACCTCCTTTACTCAATCAGTAACGTTCTCACTGTGAGAAAGCTCTATATTGTTCACATCATTCTGAGACTTCACCGGCAATTACCTTTTGACGCTGCATGTACAGGAACCAGAAGACACTACACTGTTCCTCACATCAATCCAATAAATACAAATTTTGCTAGACGACAACTGAACAAACTGTCTACTCACTTATATAATAAAAGTAACAAATATCTTAACATTTATAATATGAAATATTATGATTGTAAGAAAACACTTATCAGTTGGATAATTGGCTTAAAATATGACGAGACAGAAGAATTATTAAAATTTCTAAAATAAGCTAGCTTAACAATAATATTATTATAAACCATGACTGAGCTACTTACACACACACACACACACACACACACACACACACACACACACACACACACACACACACACACACACACACACACACACACACACACACACACACACACACACACACACACACACACACACACACACACACACACACACACACACACACACACACACACACACACACACACACACACACACACACACACACACACACACACACACACACACACACACACACACACACACACACACACACACACACACACACACACACACACACACACACACACACACACACACACACACACACACACACACACACACACACACACACACACACACACACACACACACACACACACACACACACACACACACACACACACACACACACACACACACACACACACACACACACACACACACACACACACACACACACACACACACACACACACACACACACACACACACACACACACACACACACACACACACACACACACACACACACACACACACACACACACACACACACACACACACACACACACACACACACACACACACACACACACACACACACACACACACACACACACACACACACACACACACACACACACACACACACACACACACACACACACACACACACACACACACACACACACACACACACACACACACACACACACACACACACACACACACACACACACACACACACACACACACACACACACACACACACACACACACACACACACACACACACACACACACACACACACACACACACACACACACACACACACACACACACACACACACACACACACACACACACACACACACACACACACACACACACACACACACACACACACACACACACACACACACACACACACACACACACACACACACACACACACACACACACACACACACACACACACACACACACACACACACACACACACACACACACACACACACACACACACACACACACACACACACACACACACACACACACACACACACACACACACACACACACACACACACACACACACACACACACACACACACACACACACACACACACACACACACACACACACACACACACACACACACACACACACACACACACACACACACACACACACACACACACACACACACACACACACACACACACACACACACACACACACACACACACACACACACACACACACACACACACACACACACACACACACACACACACACACACACACACACACACACACACACACACACACACACACACACACACACACACACACACACACACACACGCGCTCCCTTTCTCTATCCCTATCTTAAATTGTTTCCCTTA
Source organism: Carcina quercana (assembly GCA_910589575.2). Lineage (NCBI taxonomy): Eukaryota > Metazoa > Arthropoda > Insecta > Lepidoptera > Depressariidae > Carcina > Carcina quercana. The sequence continues at coordinate 72,865 of OU342429.1, read as the reverse complement.
ATCCCTACATAAATTAAATTACTTTTCCTTTATTATATTATATATATAACAATTATTGTTATAATATGAAATATGTATTAGCATGTTAGCCTAAGCAAATATTTCCTTAAATATAAATTTATTTTTGTTATGGAAGAGTGGGACCCTCTGTTACAGGTATTTTTATACTTACAAGAGGGTCTCAACCTTGTGTCTGTAAACAACTTTGTTCAATGCAATAAACAATTTTGATTTGATTTGATTTGATTATATTGTTGCTGAGATAATCCGGTGTAACAGACGGACGGACGGACAACAAGACAGCACAGTGACTGTAGGGGCTCCGTTTTATCAAAGGATATTCAGAACCCTGAAAAGCACGAGAGCTTTCTATTTTTCAGAAATTGCCGGCCACCGTAGCCTGATGGCCAAACAGCAGTGTTAATAGCACAGTTAAACTTAGCTTTAAGTGAGCGCATCATTATCTTGAGGCTTGTGAGTGCGCACACGCACCGTCCAGCGGCGGTGGCGCCGCGCACGCGCACCCACCCTTGTTCAAGTGCATTTCCCTCGGTGAGGCTTTCCAAAGTGGCTTACGTTATTGAAGTGAATGCTACTGACCCACACCCGGTGCGTTGGCATTGCTATACTAGTAAGAGAGCGGGTGCTGAGTTTGACCGAGTGCCTGCCTCCGCAGAGCTGGAGCGGGACGGGTTCGGCGCGGGCTCGCCATGGTACTTCCTCTTGGTGGCGAGATGCGGCGAGCGGCTCGTGGGGTACGCGCTGTGCAACCGAGCGTACTCCTCGTGGACCGGCCGCGCGCTCTACGTGGAGGACCTGTGGGTGTGCGCGGAGGAGCGGCGCCGGGGGGTGGGCACGCGCCTGCTGGCCGCGCTGTGCGCGCGAGCCCTGCGCGAGGGAGTGGCGCGCATCGACTGGCACGTGCTCGAGTCCAACACGACCGCACGAACATTCTACGAGCGGCTCGGCGCGCGCGACCTACGCCTCACCGAGGGACGCGCCGCCCTACGACTAGACCTGCAGCACATCGAGCGGCTCGCCGAGCGACATAGTCACGTGTAGACTAACTAACTAACTATATATTATGTACGTACGTACGTGTGCTGACATGAGACAACTGTGCAAGGTCAACGCTCGGCATCATCCCTGCCGATGACTGCTGCACGTCACACCGCCGGCTGAAGGTGCGATCTACAATTATTTATCTGAACGTCTGAAATGTACCACATTTATTGCAAATAAAGGTTTATCTTAAAACGACTAAATAGATTATAAAACATCTGAATAAAAAAACTTTACCGTTTGAACTGCTTTTCAATAATTTTTACTAATAATTTTTAATAAAAAATAAAAAAAGGCCAAAGTAAAAGTTATAATCGGAAAAGGGTTAAATAATTTTTTGTGGAAACCTTTGACTCTCAACTAAGTAGTAGGAAGTAAGTAACTAGATAAATAAATTAATAAAAAATCATTATGAAGCTCTTATTTAAATGCTCTAAAAAGAAGAAAATAAACTTTATAACTTTAAATTAAATCCAACCCATCAATTGATTACATTAAACAATTTATATGCTATAAAAGCTTGTCGCGTGATTTTACTTGTATTGATGTCGATGTGGCGTACCATGAAGGAGGCCTGTGTGTTGATAAACTAGAATACTGTACGAGTCAACGTACAAAACTGCATCGATAGCTGTCCGGCATTAGCATGCGCCGGCAATTAACTAATATTAGCTAGCATTTGTATAATAAAGTCAGTGTTCAATTAGCAAGCAAACGGATCGGTTTTATTTCACCTCTCTCCATACAAATATTCTAAATAACACTCACAGCATCTAACTAACATCTAAACAGCATCAATCTAGCGCGAGTGTAGAACCCTACATTCTTTTGGTCCTTCGAGATTTTACTGACCCCGTGGTCTTGGCGGGACCTCGCGTCACTCTTGTACAACACGTGGACGTGTGACGTGACTGTTGACAGTTCATCAAACTTTGGACGTTGCAAGTGTGTGGCAAGGCGCACTTAACATTAACGTGATATTTGTGAGTCTACGTGGCTCACGTCTTCAGCATCGTTGATCGGGTCTAGTGGCCCGTCTCTTCAGCATCTTCGGTTGGGTCTGGTGGCCCCCTGCTCCAGCATCTTCGGTCGGGTCTGTCATCCCGCAGCTTCAGCATCTTCGGTCGGGTCTAGTGGCCCGTCTCTTCAGCATCTTCGGTCGGGTCTAGTGGCCCGTCTCTTCAGTGTAGGTATTTTGATAATTACTGTGGGTAGAATCGATAACAGAGAAATAAAACATTCAGTCTTGGCTCAGCTGTCGTGTTTCATTGACACGTCCCACCAACACAACATTCAGCATCTTCGGTCGGGTCTAGTGGCCCGTCTCTTCAGTGTAGGTATTTTGATAATTACTGTGGGTAGAATCGATAACAGAGAAATAAAACATTCAGTCTTGGCTCAGCTGTCGTGTTTCATTGACACGTCCCACCAACACAACATTCAGCATCTTCGGTCGGGTCTAGTGGCCCGTCTCTTCAGTGTAGGTATTTTGATAATTACTGTGGGTAGAATCGATAACAGAGAAATAAAACATTCAGTCTTGGCTCAGCTGTCGTGTTTCATTGACACGTCCCACCAACACAACATTCAGCATCTTCGGTCGGGTCTAGTGGCCCGTCTCTTCAGTGTAGGTATTTTGATAATTACTGTGGGTAGAATCGATAACAGATAAATAAAACATTCAGTCTTGGCTCAGCTGTCGTGTTTCATTGACACGTCCCACCAACACAACATGGCGCAGCCGGTGCTCGAATAGAAATTGAGAACATATGCAGGATAGTGATACTGATGAATTTGAAGACAACAAGAATAGATTTCATCGACAGCTGGAGATATGCCACAGACAGGCAGAAGCATGGAAGCGATATTACAGCCGCCCCCGCCATTTTGCTTTGAGAACAATTTAGTGAACGTTACATCAGGAAATTTGTGTGTAGAATGGGAACGCTGGAAAAAGTCATTTTTTATTTATTATGAAGCTTGTGAATTGTCGAAGAAGGAAGAAAAAGTGCAACTGAATATATTATTACACATAATTGGAGAAAAATGTCGTGATGTGTCGGAACAATTTACGGAAGAATCGAATACCGTTCAAGAATTAATCGAAAAATTTGATGAATTTTTTATACCTAAACGAAATTTGGCAGTCGAGAGACATAAGTTTTTTAAAAGAGATCAGAAAGAGGCCGAATCAATTGAACAATATGGATTTGAATTAAATAAAATCGCTGCCAAATGTGAATTCAAAGAATTGCGAAATGATCTAGTGTGCAGTAGGCTTATATGTGGCATACAAGATGCGAGTCTGTCAGCGAGATTGTTGCGCGAGACGGATATAACGATAGTGAAAGCTATAGAAATATGCAAGTTGGCGGAAATGTCAAGAATGCAGGCTTTAGATATCCAATCAACCAACAGGAGCTATCAAACTGGAAGCGTCAACAGCGAGGAACATGAGGAAGTGCTTGCGGTCAGCCGGCAACAGGTGCGTAGGGGCACCAGTGTCGGAGCGCGCGCGCACCAGCAAGCGTGGCGCGGACGCGCTCCCGTCGGCGCCGCCGTGCCAACACCGCCGCCAGCGCGTGCGCATGTCGCGCCGCGCTCCGATCCAGTTTATCAGCGGCGCATACAAACACAAGTTGACAGAGGATGTGGGTACTGTGGCCGGGTCCACAGGAGGAATGAGTGTCCCGCGTACGGTCAGCGTTGCAACCGATGCCTAAAAGTGAACCACTTCGCGAGGATGTGCCGAGTTTATACAGTGCAGGAGGACTCCACTGATCAGGTAATACATCACGTTAATAGCATCTCGAAAAACGGTTGGTTAGTTGATCTGGATATTAATGGGGAAATTATAAATTTTAAATTGGATACTGGAGCTGACGTCAACGTATTGCCGCGACGATATCTAACTGCGATCAGAATACCAGAGAGTGAGTTAACGAGCACTTCATTACGACTTCAAGGCTACTCGGGCAGTAATATCGCGGTCCTAGGTAAATGCTACCTTAAAGTCAAATATAAGAATAACATTTATTTTTTAAAATTCATAATTGCCGATGTTGACTCGCCACCGGTTCTAAGTCGGAATTCATGCGAGGAGCTAAATTTAGTAAAGAGAATATATTCTTTAAATCATGCGACGAGTGACAGAGTGTTAGATGAATTTCCGGATGTGTTTGTAGGGATGGGATGTTTGCCGGGTGAATATAAAATACAGTTGAGAGAGGACGTGTCTCCCGTAGTGCATGCGCCTAGGAAGCTGCCCGTAGCGCTCAGGGATCAGATAAAAGATAAGTTAATGGAAATGGAAAAAGATGGTATTATTGTCAAAGTTGAGGGACCCACCGATTGGGTAAATAGTATGACTGTTGTGAAAAAACCGAATGGGGAACTGAGAATATGCCTAGACCCTCGTGACCTGAATAAAGCTATCAAACGAGAGCATTTTAAACTTCCCACTTTTGAGGAAATTACGGCGAAATTAATGGGATCAAAATATTTCAGTACTTTAGATGCCAAACAAGGTTTTTGGCAGGTGAAATTACATAATGACAGTACTCATCTGTGCACATTCAACACAGTGTTTGGTAGATTCAAATTTTTGCGCATGCCGTATGGCATATCGTCGGCGTCAGAAATCTTTCATAAAAAACTATATGAATGGTTCGATGATATAGAGGGCGTAGAATTGTTTATCGATGACCTACTGATTCACGGCCCCACAAAAGAAATTCACGATCAGAGGTTACGAGCGGTACTACAGCGCTGTAGGGACATTAACATAAAACTTAACAAAAAGAAATGTAAAACCGGTTTATCTGAAATTAAATACTTGGGTCATAAAATTACAAAGGATGGTGTTTATCCTGACCAGTCACATATTACAGCGATTAAAGATATGCCAAAACCTACGAATGTGAAGGATATTGAAAGGTTTTTAGGTTTAGTGACATATGTAAGTAGCTTTATACCAAATATGTCTGAAAGAACGCACATTTTACGAGAATTGTTAAAAAAAGATATTGCATGGCACTGGGACGACAGGCATGATCAATGTTTTGAACAAATAAAACAATGTTTGATGAGTCCCCCAGTTTTACAATATTATGACTTAGAAAAGCCGATTGTGATATCTGTAGATGCGAGCAAAAATGGTTTAGGAGCTTGCTTAATGCAGAATAGCTTACCCGTTTGCTACGCGTCAAAATCTCTAACTAAAACAGAACAAGCTTATGCCCAAATTGAGAAAGAACTGTATGCGTGTGTGTTTGCGTGCGAAAGGTTATATACGTATATTTATGGTCGTTCGAACATAACGATAGAAACTGACCACAAGCCTTTAGTTAGCATTATAAACAAACCGCTCGCGAGCGCCCCCGCCCGTTTGCAAAGAATGCTCATGAGATTACAACCGTATTCATTCACGCTTGTTTACAAACCCGGCAAATACTTATACATCGCAGACGCGTTATCGCGTGCAATTGCACCGGGGCCGGACACCCCCTCCCTCCCGCCGCGCGACCACCTAGACGCGCAGGCGCAGGTGTGCGTCATTAGCGGAAGCAACCCGCTCACCGACTCACACTTCTTACAGATTCAAAAACACACTCGGAATGATAGTGAAATGCAAGAACTGATTAAAATTATAAAAAGAGGATGGCCAGTTGAAAAGAAAGAGATAAATGAAAGATTGAGAAGTTATTGGAATGTGAGAGATGAACTTACTGTAGATTTTGGAATGGTTTGGAAGGGTAACCGGGTGGTTATACCGAAATGCATGCGTCATAGTATGTTGCAAAAAATTCACATAGGTCACCTCGGGCTAGACAAATGTAAACTCAGGGCTCGTGAGATAATGTACTGGCCTAACATGAACACACAGCTACAGGATTATTTGTCTCACTGTCAGGCGTGCCTCACTTACAAGAGGCAAAATTGTAAAGAGCCCTTGATTCCTCACGTGATTCCAAGTAGACCGTGGTGCAAGGTGGGTGTTGATGTGTTTCATTTTGGGGGCAAATCGTATCTAATTGTTATTGATTACTTCAGTAAATTCATTGAAATAGAGAAATTGAACTCATTAATGTCTACTTACGTCATAAACAAATTAAAACTGATTTTTAGAAGGCAAGGCATTCCAGAGATAGTTATGTCAGATAATGGTCCGGAGTTTTCATCGGCAGGTTTTAAAGAATTCTCGTCTGATTGGAATTTTGAGCACATCACTTCATCTCCCACATATTTCCAATCGAATGGGCAAGTTGAACGAGCCATTCAAACAGTCAAAAATATTATGAAGAAAACTGCATTTAATCAAACTGATTTTAATTTAGCCTTGTTGGAGTACTCCAATACACCGATAAGTGACGATATCGCATCCCCAGCTGAGTTATTGTATAGTAGAAAGTTGCGTAGTATTCTTCCTTGTTTACCCAAATTGTTGCTACCTAAAATAAATGATAAAAACGTTTTACGAAAATTAGAAGGCCGTCAACAGCGACAAAAATTTTACTATGACCGGGGCGCAAGGAATTTAAAACCATTAAGAATAGGGCAACACGTTAAAGTGTGGGTAAACAAACAGTGGGTTTCGGGAGATGTAAAAAACATTGTCGGTCCAAGATCATATTTAATTAACATGGAGAGAGGGAATATAATCAGACGAAACAGAAAACATATAATTTTAGATTCATATAAAAGACCACTGTTTCTTCACAATCATTACGATGACATCCACGCATCGGACAATGGTACCGTCAGCTCCACTGTCCCTCCGCCCCGCACCCCCGACCAGTCGTCCAACCATCAACCGCCGCGAACTAATCATGATAATAACAACGTTGTCTATTACCGCACTCGTTCCGGCAGGACAGTGCGGCCTCCTGATCGGTGGAGTCCCTCCAACAGCGGGCGTGCTGTACCCACCGCGAGGTAACGTGGCCACGTGAGGCAGTTCTTAGATATATACAAAGTGAAATTAAATATAAGCACAACTTAAGTATATAGTAAATTTATTAATGAATATATGTACATGTGCATGTATGTACGAATAATTTGGATAATTATTTGTGAATGTGTGCTTTAAAAGAAAACATTTGCAATTTTATAAATCAATCCTTAAATATTTCTTGTTTTGTTGATTATCTATTGTGATTCTATCTATCTATTGTGTACCTTTACTTTGTAGTAAATTTAAAAATAAAAACCGTTTTCCACTGTTATACCTACTAAAATTAAGTACAAAGTCAACTAAATATTTAAATAATTAATTTGTAATACATAACTTGTAAATGCAATTAACCTATAATTGTATTGTAACAGTGTAATTGGTGGAAAGTTTTTTTTATTATCATATACAATGAAATTTTAATCCTTACTGTGTATTCTTATATGTTGTTATTATCACTCTCATCTCCTTTTTGTTTAATAAGGGGATTGTAGGTATTTTGATAATTACTGTGGGTAGAATCGATAACAGAGAAATAAAACATTCAGTCTTGGCTCAGCTGTCGTGTTTCATTGACACGTCCCACCAACACAACATTCAGCATCTTCGGTCGGGTCTAGTGGCCCGTCTCTTCAGCATCTTCGGTCGGGTCTAGTGGCCCGTCTCTTCAGCATCTTCGGTCGGGTCTAGTGGCCCGTCTCTTCAGTGTAGGTATTTTGATAATTACTGTGGGTAGAATCGATAACAGAGAAATAAAACATTCAGTCTTGGCTCAGCTGTCGTGTTTCATTGACACGTCCCACCAACACAACATTCAGCATCTTCGGTCGGGTCTAGTGGCCCGTCTCTTCAGTGTAGGTATTTTGATAATTACTGTGGGTAGAATCGATAACAGAGAAATAAAACATTCAGTCTTGGCTCAGCTGTCGTGTTTCATTGACACGTCCCACCAACACAACATTCAGCATCTTCGGTCGGGTCTAGTGGCCCGTCTCTTCAGCATCTTCGGTCGGGTCTAGTGGCCCGTCTCTTCAGCATCTTCGGTCGGGTCTAGTGGCCCGTCTCTTCAGCATCTTCGGTCGGGTCTAGTGGCCCGTCTCTTCAGCATCTTCGGTCGGGTCTAGTGGCCCGTCTCTTCAGCATCTTCGGTCGGGTCTAGTGGCCCGTCTCTTCAGCATCTTCGGTCGGGTCTAGTGGCCCGTCTCTTCAGCATCTTCGGTCGGGTCTAGTGGCCCGTCTCTTCAGCATCTTCGGTCGGGTCTAGTGGCCCGTCTCTTCAGCATCTTCGGTCGGGTCTAGTGGCCCGTCTCTTCAGCATCTTCGGTCGGGTCTAGTGGCCCGTCTCTTCAGCATCTTCGGTCGGGTCTAGTGGCCCGTCTCTTCAGCATCTTCGGTCGGGTCTAGTGGCCCGTCTCTTCAGCATCTTCGGTCGGGTCTAGTGGCCCGTCTCTTCAGCATCTTCGGTCGGGTCTAGTGGCCCGTCTCTTCAGCATCTTCGGTCGAGTCTAGTGGCCCGTCTCTTCAGCATCTTCGGTCGGGTCTAGTGGCCCGTCTCTTCAGCATCTTCGGTCGGGTCTAGTGGCCCGTCTCTTCAGCATCTTCGGTCGGGTCTAGTGGCCCGTCTCTTCAGCATCTTCGGTCGGGTCTGGTGGCCCGCAGCTTCAGCATCTTGGAGTGGGTCTTAGGACTCATTCAACAGCATCTTTCCCTTTCAAGTAAGATTGTTCCCGTATATACATAATAATGGAAGCTCTTATCAACCGACAAGTAGAGGTCATTGACCTTATCAAGCAGATAAAATCAAACTTTGATAAGGACTCTGCCAGCAGAAAAACCGCAGAGTATTTAGCATCACGACTGAACAGCTTAGATAACCTCTGGGGAGAGTTCGAAAATAATGATACGCAGTTAGGGCTATTCCATGATATTCAAACTACTAACTACCATACCGATGGAATTTTCCAGAAAACTAAGGACTTCTATCTGAAATCTAAATATCTTCTTTGGTAAAGAAAGATTCTTCCGTTTTGGAGCTTATGTCTCAGCAGCAAACGAACTTTAGAGCATTAGATCGAATGTTACGTAGCATTAAGGTAGCAGAGATAACCGACAAATGGGAGTTGGAAGACGAGCTCAAGAACATTCAGGCTCGTTGGAACACGATCGATGCTCTGCATTTGCAAATTGACAATGTCATCCAGGGTGGAGACGTTGTCTATGAGGATCAGCTTAGGAGTTATGAAGCTTCATTTAAGAAAGTAAAGCGGGAGCTTCATAAAAAAATCAACTCTGCATCTCACCATCAGCAATCAACCCCACAGCTGGAAATTCCTACTTTCACCGGAAGTTACACTCAGTGGCTGACTTTCTGTGATTTGTATGTAGAGTCAATACACAACAACAACTGTTTATCTAAAGCTCAAAAAATGCAGCACCTAAAGGGTAGAGTTAAGGGAGAAGCAGAGCGAATGATACAGCATTTACACATATCCGCAGATAATTATGACCTGGCTTGGGATATTTTGACTCATCGGTATAACAACACCCAGATATTGTTTACGAAGCAGATGGAAATATTTCTAAATCAACCGAGCATCCATAAGCAAGGACCATTCGAAATAAAACGTATTTACGACACTACCACAGAGTGTATACACGCTATACACAACCTAGGCGTAGATACAACCGGATCCGGATCCGGGATCCGATGTTGGTTCATCTCATGGTACAAAAATTAGATAGCGAAACTTACAGGGACTACATGGAGGCTCGTAAGTCCCCCAGGGACTTGCCGTCCTTTGAAGAGCTCATGAGTTTCCTGGAGGCTAAGTTTATAGCTCTTGAGCCCGTGCATAAGAGAGAGAAAGAGAAACCATACGTTCGTCAGGAACCATTTTCCCCTCAAAAATCGTTTTACAACTACAAGCCTAATTACTACAGGAATGAATATCAAGCTGCCTTTTCATGTACAACAAAACTGTCCTTACTGCAACTTTGACCATGAGTTGTATAAATGTCACCAGTTCATTAACATGCCAGCGGAAATGAAACTAAAAACAATTGCAAAACTTAATATTTGTCGTAATTGCTTATTTAAACATAAAAGCAATTGCACTTCAACCAAGCGATGTAAGCAATGTAATGCCGATCATCATACATTGTTACACGAGGCGTGCATGTCAGTGCCCTCGGCTCGAATGTCAACCATGCCGCCAACACAGCAGCCTACAGCGGCTGCAACTAATTCAGCTAAATATGATAACAATACGGCGAACTGCAAGTCATCTAATCATGTAGCATCTGACGACCAAGAAGTTCTTTTAACTACAGTTTTGGTAAAGGCTAAAGCCATTGACGGCACTTATGTCACTTTGCGTGCTTTATTAGATCAAGGTTCCCAAGTGGGACTCCTGTCAGAGAACGCAGCTCAAAGTCTAACGCATCCGTGTCAGGAGTCGGTAACGAACCTAAACAATTGAAGAAAAAAAAAAACTGTAATTATTTGTATGGAGAGAGGTGAAATAAAACCGATCCGTTTGCTTGCTAATTGAACACTGACTTTATTATACAAATGCTAGCTAATATTAGTTATTGCCGGCGCATGCTAATGCCGGAAAGCTATCGATGCAATTTTGTACGTTGGTTCGTACAAAATTGCATCGATAAAATGATATAATAATTATGTAAACTGGTCTAGAGAAAAAAGTATGTATTTTATAAAATAGGTAAATCCACACATCTACACTAGTAAATCACGCGACAAGCTTTTATGGACAGACGGACCATAAAAGATTACAGCAAACAGACAGACGGACCGACTAACAGAGCGAAACTAAAATGGTTCGTAGTTTAACTGCGGAACCCTAAAAACAGAAGTGACAGAAGTTGAGCGTTCTCATTTCAAAAAATATGTCATCAACTTCTTCTGTTTCTGCAAACCTGGTACACCTGGTACTTAAAATGATTTTTCAATAGTTTGGTAGGAAATTAACCTGCGCTACATAAACGATATTGCACGCTCCGCACTGCACTTATGTCAACCTGGTGTCCTGGTATTAAGATGAGCCCGAATTTGAGGGACCATTGAAAAGTTCCTCTGACTATCAGACCAGGGGCTCTATTTTTGATTCGCTCGTGTGACATAGCTTCGTCGCACACGACTTAAGTCACGATCGACTACAAGTCGCATGAAAACAGGTTTGACCGTATTTTTGAATCATTCGCCTCAGGTGTTGCCGATATAACTTTTAATGTTTAATTTTATCCGTTTTAGGCAGAAAAATAAAACCGGTAATTCATGCAAGTAAAACGGAATGCAAAGTACATAGAAGTTCAATGTCAATAAGTGGTAATGTCAGTGTTCGACGATGGCGTTTAGTCTATCGCTCGCCTCCGCAAAGAGTGGTCCCGACCACTCGTTGCAGAAGAGCGATTCAAAAATACCAAATTTCGTAAGTCGAACGAAAATCAGTAGAAAACGAGCGCTCGCGGCGCGCAGAGCGAATCAAAAATAGAGCTCCAGGACCGATGACCTAGTTAAGCTCGCGAGGAGTCACTGGATGCAAGTGGCTCGGCCCTATCACCGTGCATGTGTGGGCGCGCCATAAGAGGGAGACTCATGTCCAACAGTGGACTTATGTAGCCGATGATTGTTGCATACGCTGCCTTGTCCAGCCTCAATTGAGTGACACTATCTTGTCTTAAATTTATTTAGAAAACCATTGCCAAACGTATATGCCAATATGTTATGTTATGTTATGAAAATGAAAAAATGAAAAATATATTTATTCCATAAACTTAAAATTATCCTGTTATACTTTACGCTGGAGCTTCCTGATAAGTATATAAATACCTGCAGTAGGAAGCCCCGCTCCTCCACATTAGACATTGATTTAAATTTATGAAAATTATATATATATATATATATATATATTACTGTACATATTTTTAACTAAGTGTGATGAGGATGGTGTGTGTGTGTAAGAGTGAGTGACATGAACGTGCTATTATTATGTAGATTCGTTACAAGACTAAGAGGTATTCTGTTTCTGTATAATCCATAGGCTTAATCCAGGTTTGTACAGCGTTTTTACAATCATAGCAGGACAGAGGGTAAATATCCAATATTTTATTAACTTTATTGTATATATGTGAAGACTGCACTAAATGCTGTCTTTTCGCAAAAGTTGTACTACTATGAGTATTTGGCATGACATTACGGTTTCGCTTTCTATAGTATGTATCTGTGTTGAATGTCAGTGTTTTATGTGTTTTTAGTATAGTGTGAACAATATATAATTTTCTGACAGACAGTACATCACTCATAGCATAAAGCTTATTTGTAGGAAATCGGTATGGTTTGAAAAACATAGTTTTGAGTATCAAGCGCTGTGCTCTTTCTGCTTCAATAAATTTAGTTTTATTGGCTCCACCCCATATTTTTATACAGTAGGTTATTACGGATTGAGCTAGTGCAAGGTAAATTTTGGTTAGCAATGATTTATCGGCAACATGACGCAAAGTCTTGAACATCCACACTAGTTTCCTAGTCCTGCCTGAAATAAGTTCTATTTGGGAATGCCAGGAGAGTCGCTGATCAATCATAACTCCTAAATATTTCATCGATGAGAGCTTCTTTAGTACTGGGCAACTGCACGATAAGTTACCTGGGTTGTCACAGGAGTGAATTTTTAAGGCGAGATTGCTGTCTGGCTGAGTTCGATTAGAGATAGAAAAACAAACATATTTTGTTTTTTCTTTGTTTAATGTTAGTAGATTATCCTCAAGCCAGTCAGCAATCTTAGCCATTCCGAGCTCCGCGACTTTATGAACGTCTTTCCAAGTGTCTCCGTTAAATGTCACAGCAGTATCATCCGCATACGAGAGGATGTGACCATTGTGTATGTCAAGTCTACTCAGTTCATTTCTATAAACTAGAAACAGAGTAGGACCGAGTACACTCCCTTGCGGTACACCATATTGTACTTTCGTGTACTCACTACAGCAATCATTGATTTTAACACACTGTTTCCGGTCACACAAATAGTCTTTAAGAAGATGTAACGGTACATCTCTGATTCCCACTTTTTTAAAGTTTTGTTACAAGACAGGGGACAGAAACGTGTGTTATGTTATGTTATGTTATGTTGTTAGGTTAGGTTAGGTTTTTTTTGTTGAACCTTTGGTTTTTACCTTCACCACAGGGCGAAGACCTTGGCCATCGGTACAGGAATTTCTTTCTATTTTTTTCCTTCATTCAGAGGACAGAGGGCTCCGGGATTTATCGGGAGTCCTGGCTGCCAATACAATCTAGCTTATTTACATGGGATTTACATACATTTATGCTTACGACTATACTTATTTTGTGAACAATTTTTCTTACTCTTGTATTTACAGCTTATTTCTATTTTATGCTGTCCTGTTATATTTAATAATATCATACATTTGCATTTTTATTACTAAATATAGTTACATAATATTTCTTATATACCATTATATAATATATTATGCTTTTCTTACACTTTATTTCTATTTCCTACTTTACGTACAATTTCTTTGCAGAATTCCAAAAACAGATTTCTAGCTGTACTTTCCATTATGTATCTTACATTTTCTATACTAATATTTTCATTTATTTGTTGTTCTATTTCAAATCTTTGTCTGGCGTAAACAGGACAATTTATTATAAGGTGTAATATGCTCTCTTCGACTCCTGGTTCGCATATACATGATGGACTCTCCTTACACTTGAAGCGATTCAAGTATGAGGAGAATCCACCATGTCCGGTAAAGAGCTGTGCAAGCACGGAGTCTATTTTTACCTTTTTGATAATTCTGTATGCTTTTCCCACCTCTGGGAAGAAGACCTTGGTCACAGCAGCCGTCTCCTCGTTTCTGTATCTCTTGTTCCATTCGCCAAGCGTCTCCTTACGGATGATACGCTTGACAAATGAAACAGGGCAGTATTCATAGTCGGCTCTCCTTTTCGTTTTTAGGGCGGCTTCCTTCGCCAACTGGTCCGCTCGCTCGTTTCCATCTAGGTCCACATGCGCTTTTATCCAGAACATCGATATATCCTTGTTCTGGAGTCTACATTCTGCTACGTTTAGTCTTATTTATACAGCAAGTGGGTGGGTGGAGCCTGGATTCGCTATTGTTTCTAGCGCGGCCCTGGAGTCACTGTAAATGCCTATGCTTGGTTCTTTCTGCTGGCAAGCCATCTCCGTCGCTTTTGCCAGGGCTAGGAGTTCAGCCTGGTAGACGGTGCAGTAAGGTGAAAGCAGCAATTTGCGGGCCCCGGTCTCGGATGTTCTGTTCCAAACAGATACACCCGCTCCAACCTTGCCCTCAATTTTACTGCCGTCCGTATATATTCGCATGTCGAAATCTATATGCTCAGAATGTTGCTGCTCGTCCATTAGCTTGCCGAACTGCAGCTCTTCTCGCTTTGCCGGGTGTGGAGCATGTAGTTTTGATTTCATTTGCTCTATCTCCCTATCGCCTATGTCCGGCCTGGGTGCTCCTCTCTTAGCTTTGTATAAGGAGGCTGGTTAGGTTAGGTTAGGTTAGGTCAGGTTAGGTCAGGTTAGGTCAGGTTAGGTCAGGTTAGGTCAGGTTAGGTCAGGTTAGGTCAGGTTAGGTCAGGTTTTTTTATTTTTTTATAAAGTACAGTTGGAACCACAGACTTATGCGTCCGTGCCATTTTTTGATATTATTTGATTTTTTCATTGGTTTTTATTTTATCTTTTCTAGAAGAAAAAAGGGGAGGGGGGTTATATATATACTATAATACTATACAAATATAAGGGAATTTAACGCTACTTATAATTAAAATTTTAATAATACTAATTACTAAGTTATTATTATTGTTATTTTTACTGTTATTGTTTTTTTTTTGTTGTAAATAAATGTTTTTTTTTTTTGTGTTTATTTTTTTTTGGTATGTATATTTTTTGTATATTTATATATTTTTTGTATTAATATTCTTTTTTTTTTTAATGTTATATGTCTATGCTATGTTAATTTTTAATGAGAATGGTTTCTTACAGACAATCCAATTTGTGTTTTACCATGTCGGCGACAAATCTGTCCATTCTGTTTCGCGCCTTGGCGGACTCGCTCAGCCTGTTGGAGATTCCGAGCTCACTTCTGCTGTCCTCATTCCTGGGCTTTCTCGATCACAGAGGTGTTCCGATCTTTTATGGCCATTTTTGTGTTGTAATCCCTTATTTCTGAGTCAGTCGCTCTCTCTGTTCGCCTCATGAAGTTTGCTATGGCGTCTCCGCAAACATCAGAGTAGTAGACGCATTTCACTGTGTGTCGTGTCACTGCGACGACTGCGTGTGAAATGCTGTCATAGAGTTGCAACTGCTCGGTTGTTGCGCGCACGATCACCACAGAAGGGTAAGTGAGTCCCTGGGCTTCGTGGATAGTTAGGACGCGAGACCCCCTCCCTTTTCCATAGCCTTTTTCCACAAGGGACGCTTTGGCTGCTTGGGTGTGTACCAAGTAAAGGGTGTTAGGGAGGTTTTCGGGTATTGTTGCGTTCCTGAACTGCTTTAGCGTCAGGGACCGCAGCTGTGTTTTCGATGAGTATATGCCGTTGTACACCTGATTTATGGCGAACGGCACATCCATCGGATTCCTGTGTGTACACAGCAGCTCCTTTGTGATGTTCGCAACAAGGTGGGGACGGTGGTATTTCATTTGGAAGAGGTTCTGTCTGTCAATGTATGGGAGCTGATTCACGTCTCCTATGAGAATCAGCTCGTTCGCCTTCGCAATCCGTGCCGCCATCACGATAGCACCGAAATGGTTCATGAGGGCTTCATCGACGATAAGGCGCTTGCACAGGTTTTCGTCGGTATCTGTCCCTCCTATGCCATTTACTAGCACGGATGCGAGAGTACGAACACTGGTTTTGGTGTTAGTTTCCAGCGTTTTAGACAGCCTCTCCCTCACATCTTTGGCTGCTTCTGTTGTTGTGGTTATGATGATATCATGACCTGGATTGAAATGGTTTATAATCCAGGTTGTTTTTCCGCAGCCTGGCACTCCGTTCACCCAGGTGATCCGTGGCGCATCCCATGACTCAGAAGACATTGATCTGGCTCGATTCAGGATTCTGTCATCGAGCATTGTCTTTGTGTCTCGGGTAGTAACCACTATTGGGTCGTATTCCGGGGTATCAAACCGTATGGTTCCTGTCTCCCGAAGTTCGAACTGGTCCATTGTCACGAACCCATTTGTTGCGTTGTATGCGACCATATTTCGACAGATGGCGCTTCCGGCGAGGACTGTTGCCTTATCGCTGTCGTATATGGTCGCATCTGCTTCCTTAATCCTCTGGTTGAGCAATCTATTCATCAGCACTGTCTTCCCTCGGTAGGCTTCGAGGATGTCCTTACATGTGTCTGTGTACACAGTCATGTTTGCCTTTAAGACACTCTCGTACTCGATGAAAGCGTTTTGCATGTGCTCTTGAGGAGTGGAGGCTTGCAACAGTTGGGGGGGTTCCACTTGTCCCTTTTCCGCCCTGGTGAGAGGCTCCTTGGGGTGCGGTGTATTGGGCCTGCGGTCGCTTAAAATTATCTGAGCAACCGCTGCTCCCAGACTCGTACCCGAGGAGGTCGTCGCTGTTGTAGTTACTATTTTTATTATATATGTATTTATACATATATTTTACACACACACACACACATACATATTTATATATGTATTGCCATTTTTTTACTGTTTCCTCACGGATTCGCTTTTTTGCGAACGATATTGGCACTTTGTCGTAGTCTGGGGCTGTTTTCTTGGTAAGCGCCGCCTTCTTTGCTAGCTCGTCTGCTCTCTCATTCCCAGGCGTGCCGACGTGCGCTCTTAGCCAAAAGAGTCTCACTTCTCGGCCTTCCTCTCGGGTTGCTTTGATATAGCTTTTGATCTGAATAGCGAGCGGGTGAGACACGGAAGGATTACTCAGAAGATCCAGTGACGATCTTGAGTCACTGAGAATGCTGACGCTGGCTTCCCTACTCTCCATTGCCATCTTTGTCGCTCTGAATAGTGCGTACAGTTCCGACTGGAATACGGTGTTGTGCGGTTCCAGGCGGAAGGTGTAGTATTTGGTTTCCCTGCCTTCATTCCACCAAGTCAATGCTGCCCCGACTTTTCCTTCGATCTTGCTCCCATCAGTGAAGATCTGTGGGCCAGTGATCTTGTGTAGTTCTATGGTCTCGGGATCCATGTTTTCCAGTCGTTTGTACTCGGTTTTTGTGAGTTGTGAGGGGTGTGGATAGTTTGTTGGTTCCATTTTACGTTCCATCTCTCTGCCCGGCGGTATGAGCTCATCGGTGTAGCCCTTTTTGTGTTTATACAGGTGGGCGGCTTCCTGTACCATGAGGTCCAAGGGAAGCAGGCCGGATAGGAGTAGTGCCGATGTTAGAGACACGGTGCGGTACGCTTTGCAGATTTTCTGCGCAAAACCTCGCTGTAGTGTATCTAACTGTTTTCTGATCATGATCTTTTCCGCTGCAGGGTACCATGCGCTCGCCGCGTACAACACTATGGGCTCTATCACCGACACGTATATGGTTCTTATTACTTCACTGTTGAGGCCCCAGTTCACCTTTGCCGCGCAAGCCAGCTGTTTGTAAATGTTTGCTGCTTTTTTGCAGGTTGCTGTTACGTGCGCATTGAAAGTGAGCTTGTGATCTATAATGAGACCCAGTAGCTTAATCTCGTTCACGAGACCTAACCTGGTTCCGGACATAAAAATTTGTGGGGGGTCGTATTTGAGCTTCTTTGTGATAACCATCGCGCTTGTTTTGTGCGCAGCGAAGTTCAATTTGTTTAGGGTCCCCCATTCTACCACATTTTCCAGGGTAGTGTTTGCTGATTGCTCCAGGGTCTGGGACTTTTGACCTGAGAAAACTAGAACCACATCGTCCGCAAAGGCCTGGCAGTAAACGCCTTGGGCTGTCAGCTTAACCAGAAGGGTGTCCAGTATTAGGTTCCAGAACGCTGGTCCTCCGATGGAACCTTGAACGCATCCCTTCGTGGTGTGTTTGCTGCTCGTCGCCCTTGAGTAGTTCACCACTACGCTGCGGTCCTCAAGGTAAGACATAACTATGCCGTAGAGATTTCGGGGGATGTTTTTTCTTATGAGCTGATTTTTCAGAGCAGGCCACCACGCGTTATCAAAGGCTCCCTCTATGTCCAGGGAGACGATGAGTACTATCTTTCGATTGTTTATCTCAGTTCTGATGTGTCTCATGAGGTCGTAAAGGGCGTCCTCGGTTCCGCGCTGCGGCATGAACCCGTATTGGCTTTTGTTTAAGCTCGGTAAGATATGCCACTGAATTCTGGAAATCAGCATTTTCTCTACTATTTTTCCGAGGACCGGTAGTAATCCGATTGGCCTGTAAGACTTGGGATGGGTGTAGTCGTCCTTTCCAGGCTTGCGGAGGATACATACGTGGGCTACCTTCCATTGCTTCGGAAAATACGAGAGTGATAAGCATTTGTTTGCTAATGCCAGAAATGCTTCACTGTCGCACAGGATGGCAGCCGAGCAGATGTCTGCGGTTAGTCCGTCTGGGCCTGGGGCTTTCTTTGGATTCAGTGCTATTAGAACCGCGTCAATTTCTGTCCCCGTAAATGGCGGATCGTTTTCCGACAGTTCTGCTATGTCCTCCGGTCGACGGTCCTCGGTGAGTCTTCTGAGTGTGACGTGATGCGGTTTTTCAGCTTCTGTCGAGTCATCTGGGTAAAACGTTTTTGCCAGGAGTAGGGCTGACTGCTCCGGGCTAAGGGTTTCACCTGTTGGGCTTCTCAGAAGCATGTCTTCCTCTCTCCTGGCTGTTTTCCTTAGGACTCTGTAGATTCCGTCCCACACGCTCTCGCGGTCTTGTTTCGAGCAGTAATCCTTCCATCCAGTGGTTTGGGCTTCTTCAGATAATTGTAGGTATTCTTCCTTTGCGGCCACATACTCGTTTATAACATGCTGCCTTCTGTGTGGGGCTGCGTTCCTGATCCTCCTTTTCCTCCTGAGGACTTCTTGTTTCGTCCTGTCTAGGGCGTTTGACCACCATGGCGGTATTGCTTTGCCTTTCCAAGGACGCATTCGTGGTATCGTGGCGGCGCACACCGCATGGATGGTGTTTGTGTAGAGGGTCAGGACTTCCTCCAGATCTTCTTGGCTGCTTATCTTTTGTATTCTGGGCTTGTTGATATCTGCTTCCGCTAGAGCTGACTGCAGTTGCGTTGCAAAGTCCGACCAGTCAGCCTTTTTGGTGTTGTACTTGCGCGTAGTGATTGGCTTTAGGGGCTCTAATGCTTTCTCTAGGCGCAGGCTGAAGGTGATTGCGTTGTGGTCGGATGTTGTCACGCTTCTGTCGACTTTCCAGCTCTCTATCTTGCCTAGCAGCGGCAGGCCGCATGATGTGACGTCAACTATGCTTGTGCACAGCTTTCCACCTCTGTAGGTCTCGAAAGTGGGCGTGTCGCCGTTATTCAGGATTTCGAAGTCCATTTCAGTAAGGAAGGCGTGGTAAGCACCGCCACGGTGGTTTTCGGAGTTGCTGCCCCACCAGTGGCTCCAGGCGTTGACGTCGCCCGCCAGGAGTATGTTGGCCGTGCCCAGTTTTCTGCACACTGATCTGGTTTTTGTTAGGTATGGCTCAATGTCTTCGGTGTCCTCAAAGTAGACCGACACTACCCCAATTGCTAGCGGTCCTGCCTTAATGTAAACGGCAGCGATGTTTTCGGTTACGAGTTGGGGGTCATGAATGACTTCCAGATTGTTGTCGTAAACCACTATCGCCGCCTTTACTGGCTTTTGGCGGTTCAGGGTGCATTGGATGACCCGTGCTCCGGAGTATTGTTTCAAAATGCCCTGATTTCCCACGTAGGGTTCTTGGATCAGAGCAATTGAAATCCCCCGGTCGTGTATCGCCTGGTGGAGTTCCGCTGTGGCGTTCTTGGAGCGTTGCAGGTTGGCTTGGATAAAGCGTATCCCGGCTCTAGATCGGTCCGTCTGAGGATTTGTTGGGTTTTCGTCGGTGCCCTTAGCAGTAGGATACTCGAGACCTCGCTATGCTGTCCCATTTCACTCTTTCTGGACACTGTCTGCTGAAAGCATTGTGGGTAGCATCTGCTGCTTCCCTTTTTGCATTCACGCAATTTGCGCACTTCGGTTGCTTCCGCTCCGTCCGTGCAGTGCACTCTTGCCATGTGTGGTGTTCGCTACAATAGCTGCACACTTCGTGGGTTGCCTTGCACACTGATTTAGTGTGCCCGTACCCGAGACATTTAGTGCACTGCACAAGCGGTGAGTGGTCTTCGCAGGTCACTCTTTGCAGGCCGACGTACAGTTTTTGTGATTGCGTGAAGCGCTTCCAGATTTCTGGTGTCAGTTCGAGTACTGGGTGGCATTCTAGCGGGTTTCTCGCTTTCCTCCTGAAACGCACCCTTACTGTCTCTTTGGACATATCCACACCTTGCAGGAGATGACTATTTTGAGATTTTATCATCTCCTCTAGATCGGCATTGGTGTGGTACCCCAGGACGTTTTTGAGACATACTAAGGGTTTTGCGTTGACGGCCTCTTTTACGGTGAACCCTCCGCTGGCTCTTATTTTGTCCGTGACTGTTTTAAGGTCTTTGCTGCTAGCACAGCTTAAAACGACCTTTTGGTCTCTCGCAGGCCTTGCTTTATTTACTTTCACCCCAGTCTTTTTGAAGTCCAGGGCGTCCCTTACCTTCAACAGGACGTTCGCTCCCGTGTGTTTGGGGTCCTTGGATGTTATTATGAGGGTGTGATTTTGGGGCTTCGGTGGACTGGCTGCAGCCTGTGCGTAGTTTTGCTTTGGCGTTTCTGTACGCAGCTGTTGCACTTCCTCTACCAGGTTGAGCAGGACGTCCTGGGTATCCTTCATGATTATTTCTGTTCCTAAGTTGGTGGGCGGAGGTATGGCTGTGTCTGCCTTTTGGATAAGGGTTCGCAGATCTGTTTCTATTGTGTTTAGTTGACGCCTTGTTAGAGCCATTTCGTGTTGGAGGTTGGCTGTCTCGTTGTTATGCCTCGTCCGCTCCTGTGGTTCTGGTTTGGGGTTTTCGGCTAGCGTTACAATGGCTAGCCTCATTTTTGCCATTTCTAGTTCGATTTTTTTGGTGTCAATTTTGGGGGCTGGTGGTGAGAGATTGTTTGGGGGGCTTTGAGGCTTTGTTGTGTCTGCGCTGGTGCTAGGAGAGAGATTACGGGTGGACATCTCCTTGATTTCTCTTCTTAGTTGGTCTAATTGGTTGGAGACACTACGTATGCATGGGCCTAGCTTGCTTACATCGGCCTGGAGACTCTCCCATTTCTTTTTCTCAATGCCTCCAGGCTGTAAGCTTGATTTTTCAGCTTCGACTGTGATTTTGTTGTTGATCACCTGTATAGCTTTTCGTATCTCGGTTATTTCTCTGTACGGCTGCTCCGTCTCGTGGCCTAGCCAGAGACGGATTTGTTTGGCTTCTTTGAGAGACTCTGTGATCTCTTGCTGCGCAGTATTAAGTTTTGATATAATTTGACTGTCGAGCTCTTGTCTATCTTTTAGGTGGGCCCGTTCCGCCGCCAAGAGCTCCCTGGCATGCCTTGTTCGCTCTTCCTGCAGCTTGTTGATGTGTCGCGTTCTGGAGTCTGCCACGCTCAGCAGAATTTCATAGAGTGCCTGCAGGTTTTCGAGAGCAGTGGCCTTGCACTCTCTTTTCATATTGCCTGCCGCCTCCAGGGCTTCTTTGGCATTAAGCAAGCACTCGTTTGCTGCGCTCGTGGACATTTCCACGGGGACTCTTCTGCCTGCGGATGTGCGGATCATACTCATCCGGGTGCTGCTTTGTGCGGTCGGTGACACTGTTGAATCGAAGGAGTGTGAGAGACTCTCTCCCATGCTGACCGTGGGTGACACCACTACTTCCTCTCTTACCCGGGGGGCAGGAGATACCGACTCTGTTGCGGGTTTGTTTTGTGGTGTCTTGGGCTTTGAGTCTTCTTGTTTTGTTTGCCTTCTCAGAACCTTCTGTAACAGTGACTTTGGGCCCTTTGTTGTTGCTGAGGAAGCAGAATATGAGCTCGCCTCTTGAGCTGGCACTTTATCGATTTTGGATCTACTGCTGCTACTAGATGCGGACGATTTTGATGATTTATCGCTGACTTGGGATGATGTGCTTCGGCTCGACATTGTGATAAAATATCTGTATAATTCTAATTAAATATATATGTATATATTATATATGTATGAGACAATAACTAATCTATCTATATCTAGCTTAAGATCTATATCGGCTTCCGACGATCGCCGGTTCAGCTGAGGTGACACGCTTGTGGTTTTCCTGGGTTTGGATTTGTTGGCTTTGGTCGTCAGCTTCAATTGGTCCTTGACCTTGGAGATCTTGACTTCTTTATCTTGACTTCGGTGACCTTGTAGACCGTGACTCGAAAACACTTTGGGCGGCTCCGGGATGTCCGGGGAGCGACTGTGAGTGAATTCCGATGATTTTTGGGCGTGGTGGGCGGTGGTGGGTGGCGGTGGGTGGTCTCAAAAACCACTGTGGGCGGCTCAGGGATGGCCGGGGAGCGACTGTGAGTGAATTCCGATGATTTTTGGGTGTGGTGGGTGGTGGTGGGTGGCGGTGGGTGGTCTCAAAAACCACTTTGGGCGGCTCCGGGGTGTCCGGGGAGCGACTGTGAGTCAATCCCGATGATATTGGGGCGTGGTGGGTGGTGGTGGGTGGTGGTGGGTGGTCTCAAAAACCACTGTGGGCGGCTCCGGGATGTCCGGGGAGCGACTGTGAGTGAATTCCGATGATTTTTGGGCGTGGTGGGCGGTGGTGGGTGGCGGTGGGTGGTCTCAAAAACCACTGTGGGCGGCTCAGGGATGGCCGGGGAGCGACTGTGAGTGAATTCCGATGATTTTTGGGTGTGGTGGGTGGTGGTGGGTGGCGGTGGGTGGTCTCAAAAACCACTTTGGGTGGCTCCGGGGTGTCCGAGGAGCGACTGTGAGTCAATCCCGATGATTTTGGGGCGTGGTGGGTGGTGGTGGGTGGTGGTGGGTGGTCTCAAAAACCACTGTGGGCGGCTCAGGGATGGCCGGGGAGCGACTGTGAGTGAATTCCGATGATTTTTGGGTGTGATGGGTGGTGGTGGGTGGTGGTGGGTGGTGGTGGGTGGTGGTGGGTGGTCTCAAAAATCACTTTTGGGCGGCTCCGGGGTGTCCGGGGAGCGACTGTGAGTGAATTCCGATGATTTTTGGGCGTGGTGGGTGGTGGTGGGTGGCGGTGGGTGGTCTCAAAATCTTCTTTAGGCGGCTCCGGGATGGCCGGGGAGCTATTGTGAGTGAATTCCGAAGATTTTTGAGCTTGGTGGGTGGTGGTGGGTGGCGGTGGGTGGCGGTGGGTGGCGGTGGGTGGTCTCAAAAACCACTTACGGCGGCTCAAGAAGGGCCTGGGAGCGACTGTGGGCGGTTCCCGATGATTTTTGGGCGTGGTTGGTGGTGATGGGAGGTTGACCTTGACCTTGGTGACCTTGACCTTGACCTTGATGATCTTGCCTTCTGCGATCTTGATATCACCTTCGGTGACCTTGACCTTGACGTCGGTGACCTTGACCTTGGCGGCCGTGAGGGGGCCCGATATTGTGGTGGGTCCTCAGTAGGAACTAGTGACCTGGGCTGGACTGGCGGGTCGCTGGCCGTTGGGTCTCGTCGAGCTGAGCTCAGGGACGTCAATTTGACTGAGCTAGCTTTCCTCCGCCCTGGTGGGTGAGGGTCCTTTGGAGGGGGTCCACTTCGGGATTGGGGTCCAGGAGTTGACTGATTGTTAGGTCACCAGGTGACGGGATTCGTGTCGCTGATCACTGGAAGTCCAAACTCGGATACACTGGCTCTTTCCGTTGAGGAGTTAGGGTTCAGGTCAAAACGGTACTGGGCTGCTGTTCCTCGGGGCGGCTTCGAAGTCTCGGAGTCGGTAGCGGAGCACCCTGCGACGTACGGGCTGCCTTGGGAGGCCGGCACGTGTAACTCGGGGAAATTTTCCACTAACAAATCTAGGTTATGTTGGTCAAAATTGTGAGTTTTTGGTAGCCCGTAACTCCGTTGTTTGTGGTCCGATTTTCAGTCTGCTTTCGGTACCGGACGGGCGTTAACAGGGCGTGTCGTGCTATGATTTAAAATTAATATTCCCACTTACTATGGCTGAAGAATAACGTGTTGAAGTCTGGGGTCCACTGCTCCAGAATCCTTTGGGTTACGATGTTGCCCACATGAATCCTGGCGAGTCAGAGCACTATGCAACTTTTAAAAACACTTCCACAAACGTAAGTCACTTTTTCACTTTTTGGCGAATTTAATTCGCGGAGCCGATGTTTATGTTGTCGATGTTGAGGTGGTACTGGGTTAGGTCAGGTTAGGTCAGGTTAGGTCAGGTCAGGTCAGGTCAGGTCAGGTCAGGTCAGGTCAGGTCAGGTCGGGTCGGGTCGGGTCAGGTCAGGTCAGGTCAGGTCAGGTCAGGTCAGGTCAGGTTAGGTTAGGTTAGGTTAGGTTTTTTTTTTTTTTTTTGTTGAACCTTTGGTTTTTACCTTCACCACAGGGCGAAGACCTTAGCCATCGGGAATTTCTAGCTATTTTTTATTCATTCCTTACTCAATTCAGGGGGGACAGAGGGCTCCGGGATTTATCGGGAGTCCTGACTGCCAATACAATCTAGCTTATTTACATGGGATTTACATACATTTATGCTTACGACTATACTTATTTTGTGAACAATTTTTCTTACTCTTCTATTTACAGCTATTATATTAAATAATATCATACATTTGCATTTTTATTACTAACTATATTTACATAATATTTCTTATATACCATTATATAATATATTATGCTTTCTTACACTTTATTTCTATTTACTACTTTACGTACAATTTCTTTGCAAAATTCCAAAAACAGATTTCTAGCTGTACTTTCCATTATGTATCTTACATTTTCTATGCTAACATTTTCATTTATTTGTTGTTCTATTTCGAATCTTTGTCTGGCGTAAACAGGACAGTCCATTATAAGATGTAATATGCTCTCTTCGACTCCTGGTTCGCATATACATGATGGACTCTCCTTACACTTGAAGCGATTCAAGTATGAGGAGAATCCACCATGTCCGGTAAAGAGCTGTGCAAGCACGGAGTCTATTTTTACGTCTTTAATAATTCTGTATGCTTTTCCCACCTCTGGGAAGAAGACCTTGGTCACAGCAGCCGTCTCCTCGTTTCTGTATCTCCTGTCCCATTCGCCAAGCGTCTCCTTGCGGATGATACGCTTGACAAATGAAACAGGGCAGTATTCGTAGTCGGCTCTCCTTTTCAATCTTAGGGCGGCTTCCTTCGCCAGCTGGTCCGCTCGCTCGTTTCCATCCAGGTTCACGTGCGCTTTTATCCAGAACAAGGATATATCCCTATTCTGGAGTCTACAGTCTGCTATGTTTTGTCTTGTTTCGACTGCAAGTGGGTGGGTGGAGCCTGGATTCGATATTGTTTATAGCGCGGCCCTGGAGTCACTGTAAATGCCTATGCTTGGTTCTTTCCGCTGGCATGCCATCTCCGTCGCTTTTGCCAGGGCTAGGAGTTCAGCCTGGTAGACGGTGCAGTAAGGTGACAGCAGTAATTTGCGGGCCCCGGTCTCGGATGTTCTGTTCCAAACAGATACAGCCGCTCCAACCTTGCCCTCAATTTTACTGCCGTCCGTGTATATTCGCATGTCGAAATCTATGTGCTCAGAATGTTGCTGCTCGTCCATCAGCTTGCCGAACTGCAGCTCTTCCTGCTTTGCCGGGTGTGGAGCATGTAGTTTTTATCTCATTTGCTCTATCTCCCTATCGCCTATCTCCGGCCTGGGTGCTCCTCTCTTAGCCCTGTATAGGGAGGCTGCCTCGCGAACTCGGAGGTCGAGGGGGAGTGTGCCAGACAGTATGAGGGCAGAGTTTAAAGACACTGTCTTATAAGCTTTGGTCATTTTTTGCGCAAAGCCTCTTTGCACGACTCCCAGCTGTTTTCGTACCCCGATTTTATCCGCAGCCGGTGCCCAAGCTGCCGCCGCGTACAGTATTATCGGCTCCACAGCTGCTGTGTATATCGTCCTGATTATTTCCGGGTTCAGCCCCCAACTCACCCGGGCCGCCCGGATTAGGCGCTTGTAAATCCCTATGGCTTTCCGGCAGACATTGGCGACGTGGGTGTTGAAAGTGAGCTTTTGGTCTATGGTGAGGCCGAGGATCCTGACCTCGGTGGACATCCCAATGTCGACCCCGCCCATGCTCAAACGTGGTGTGTCAAACTTCAGTTTTCTGGTTAGTACCATGGCACAGGTCTTATGTGGTGCGAACTTTAGCTTGTTACTGACACCCCACGCTCGGACATGTTCAAGGGCGGCATTGGCCCGTCCCTCGATTTCCAGGGCCTCCGTCCCATCAAATACCAACACCACGTCGTCTGCGAAAGCCTGGCAGTGGTAACCCTTTCTCTCCATCTCCTTCAAGAGAGGATCCAGCAAGAGGTTCCATAGGATCGGCCCTCCGATGGAACCCTGAACACATCCTTTTTCCGTTCTCCTCACGTGTGCTTCCCCCGCATACCTCACCTCCACCGTCCTATCCGTTAGGTAACTGGCGATGACCCGCCTCAAGTTTACGGGACACCTTTCCTCAGCCAATCTTGTTTTTATGGCTGGCCACCAAGCACTGTCGAAGGCCCCCTCAATATCCAGTGATACTAGCGTTACCAGTTTCTTTTCGGCCAGTTTAGCTTTTATGTGCTCAATAAGTTCGACGAGGGCGTCTTCCGTGCTTTTTTGTGGCATAAAGCCAAATTGGCGAGTACTAATCCCGGGAAGTATGTAGAATTTAAGGCGGTTTACCAGCATTTTTTCGTATATCTTGCCCAAGATAGGAAGGAGTCCTATGGGCCTATATGACTTTGGGGTGGTGTACGAGTCCTTGCCGGGTTTTCGGAGTACTATCACCGTTGCTCTTTTCCATGCTTTTGGAAAGTAATACAACTCCAAGCACTTGTTTAAAAGAGCCAGATAGTACTCCGGGACTGCACTTATGGCTTGCGCGCATATGTCGTGAGTGAAACCTTCCTCTCCTGGGGCCTTTTTTGGGTTGAAGGATCGAACAACGACATTGAGTTCTTCCATAGTAAATGGAGGGTCATGTTGATCATCATGACCGCCATCATTTACTGTAACGGTCCCAACTTACCCTAGTAAAATATTACGCTTTATCGAAATACAGATCATGGTTACATTTAATCTTGTTAAATAAATTAATGCAAACTTTTTGGAGTAATTGCCCGAAAACACTGGCAATGACGTTTGAGTTGACAATAGATAAATTTAGGTTTTGAAAAAAGGACGAGAAAATAAAATGTCAGAAAGAAAAGTCACAAAAATCTATTGAAATTGTGATATTATAATATTTTGATAAAAGATTTGGAGAAAATAATTATAACTATATTGCGCATGATGGTGGCCACCATACGAGCAGTGAGCGGCGCTTTGAACGGACGATGGAATGGCCAACTTTGTCCTGGGACAATGTCTGGTGATGAAGATGAGAGATGACCTTGGCAAACTGGATAATGGCTGGGAAGTGCTTTTGATTTCTATTACCACACGACAGACTAGATCGACTAGACAGTTGTTTGTATTGAGAAGATGGTTATCTGGTACGGAAAGGTCCGTCCGTCCGTACGTATTTATCTGATGGTTTCACGCGCGCGGCGTATTCGGATTAAATTACAATACGACGAATTTCATATAAAATTTTGATACAAAAATAATGGTTGCTACACACGGGCGATTTTGGGATGAAATATTTTATTGCGAACAAAGTTACAACTTTGTATGAATAACTGCTAAACCGTCTTAAATGCTCTATATTGCTTATAAAGGGCGAATAAACAACCTAAATAAATAAAATTATTGACGTCATAAAAATAATTCTTTAGTAGAAACTGTTGAGTAATGCTTCTAGAGCTTCTCTACCTATTGGCCGTCGATCTGCAAGCAAACTAGTTATGTCAGAACCTTAAACCCAAGAAGTAGTTTTAGTAGTTTTAACTTATTGTTAGTAGTTTGTTGCATATTGAGTTAGATGCTTGATAATGACTCGTCGAAGGTACTAATTTGATGAATTTGAACATTAGTTGATCTTCTTATTTAATTCATTTGTGTACCAATTATGAAGAAAATAATATTTTCTTTAATTTTACTTGAACAATACTATAAAACTGATTTAATACTTTAACTTACCGATGTTTGATTCGAATAAACATGACTCAATGCAGTTTCTGGTTCTTATAATTTATAAATAATTACTAAGGATTATAAACTAATTGAGGCTTTGTTTATATCTCACGCTCCATCTACAGAACTATTCCTTTAATCATCCTCACGTTCATCTTCACCCCCTTTTGGCTTTCACTACCGGTATGGTTCGGACGTAGGAAACAAGCCCCTAAATACGTTGCTCTTTTGCTATGTGTAACATATTTTAAGAGCATCGAGAATCTTCACGTTTGAATTGATTTAATTCAGTTCAACCTTTATTCACTGATGTCGTCATTCTATCCTGCTGTTTACAGAAACAATTATATTGGGCATTCCGATACATACCCTGTCTCTTTGCTAAAACGGGCTGGTTTAGGTAGTCTATGGATGAACCAGACGAGGAAAGCTTGGTTCCTTGTCCCTTCTCCCTTTTGGAAGACCTTCTGTCTTTATTAGAGTCACGCGTCGGGTGTTTTGAGAACACAAAGCTCTGGAACTGCTGAGTTACGCACCTTGCACTTTTTCCTTGGGTCTAAGACCGCCAAAGAAGTGTAGTGACATGGAGGTACCGTTTTGGCATCAAGTTCTGGAGGCGACCGTTTTAGCTTCAAATTTATAGGCATGACGAAACCGTCCAATGCCCCCTTTAAGATTAGGAAGGGAAAGAGATAATGCGCTGAGTAGAGCGGAGGCGGAGCTCTGTTCCTGTATCCCCTCAAAATAACACTTAGATATGAATAAAATCCTTGTTTTCCTTGTTTTATGTAAATTTAGCGTTCAAGTTTTATATTATTGTTCTATTACCTCTTGTTCCGATTGTTTTAGCGAATGACCTTCAACTAGTTGTTACCTAACATTAATGTTCAGTATGTATTGTATTTTGAACTCTAATTTCTATTTCCTTAGGTATTCTGTAATCACTAAACTTCTAGAAAACTTGTTCTTCTCTTAAAAGAATCTGGAATGGTCACTACGCTGGGTCCTAATAAACTACTAGACATCACGAGCCAATAATATTCAAACTTTCAAGTATTTACAAAATCACATAATAATCTTTAGAGCTTCTTTAACGTCGGTTTGAGACAATGTCTAAAATGATGATTTTAAGCGTTTTATTACGTTTACGGGTCGGATCGTTACATTACATTTTCTGCTAGTGCTCTTACTTTGCTATGTTGTTCTCCGTCCTCTTCCCTGTCATCATTCGGGTAGAAGGTCTCCGCCAGCAGTCTTGCCGACTCCTTCCCACTGAGCACACGCCCTTCCTTTATGAGTAGCAGGTCTTCCTCCCTTTGTGTTACTCTACCTATAACTCTATAGATCCCTTCCCACATTCCTTCTCTGTCTTGCTTCCTGCAGAACTCCTTCCAACTTTCCGTCACGGCTTCCCTCACGGCGGACTCATATACTTCCTTTTTCTTCAGGTACTGCGAGACCACCGTCTGTCTTCTATGTGGTGCTGCATTCCGTATCCTTCGTTTGTGGGTGGCGACTTCCTTCTTCATGGCAGCAAGCCGCTCGGACCACCACGGCATGGTGAGGTTTTCTTTATTCTTTTTACTTGGAAATGTTTGTTTACATATGGTAGAAATTGCTTCGACGTATTTATCTATTGTTTGTTCTAGTATTTCTATACTGTGTATTTCTCCCAGTTTTTCCTCGTTTAATTCTAGTTCCTGCATAATTAGAATCAATTTCTCACGAAATTGCTCCCAATTCGCTTTTTTAGTGTTGTAAATTCGAGTGGTTCTGGTTATGCTTATTCCTTTAGATTTTTGTAGATGTATGCCAAAGATTATGCCGTTGTGGTCCGAACTCGTGAAGCCCTCGATCACTCTCCACCCTTCAACCAGATTTAGAATATCTTCTGAGCAGGCTGTGATATCCACATGACTGGAATATCTCTTTTCCCCGCGAATGGTGTCGAATGTTGGCACTTTTCCGTTATTTAGGATGTGCAATCCCCTTTCCATGAGACACCCGTTTATTACTTCACCTCGAGTATCCTCAGCCACGCTTCCCCACCATGTGCTCTTTGCGTTGGCGTCTCCACCGAAGATGAGCTTCGTCTTTTCCTTCCTAGTGATGGTTGTGAGTTGTTCTAGGTATGGTTCCACGGGCTGGTCCGGCTCACACACATCCGGCACACAAGGGTGATCGTCCAGGCCTCAGTTCGGACCTTAATCACCACGATGTTGTTGGTGGTTAGGTCCGAACACAGGAGGACGTCGAGATCATGGTCCAGGACCGCGATTGCAGCCTTTACTATGCCCTCTCCCGCGTTGGGGTTCTGGAAAATCCTTGCCCCCCGGTAGCCCTTGGTTAGGTTAGGTTAGGTTAGGTTAGGTTAGGCTAGGCTAGGCTAGGCTAGGCTAGGTTAGGTTAGGTTAGGTTAGGTTAGGTTAGGTTAGGTTAGGTTAGGTTTTTTTTTTTTTTTTTTTTTTTTTTGTATAAGAACCTCCAACATGATCGGAGCCTATTTTACATTTCACATTGGTACTTTCATTCCAGTTCTCGCGCTTATCCTTTCACTCCCGAGGTCGGGATCAGACAGTCTAATCCTATCTAGCGCCTAAAGCTAGCTTATTATCTATTTTAATTTTTTATTGCAGTTTACAGGGTCAACTTTTTACATTACATTTTTATCACATATATTTTATATATATTTCATACATACATCTACATCTGGTTTCATAATATTACTTATATATCATTATACAATATATTATGATTTTTTTTTACACTTTGTTTCTATTTACTGCTTTACATATAAGTTTTTTGCAAAATTCCAAAAACAAGTTCCTAGCTTTGCTTTCCATTATGTATCTTATATTTTCTATGCTAACATTTTCATCTATTTCTTGTTCTATTTCGAACCTTTGTCTAGCGTAGACAGGACAGTCTATTATAAGATGTAATATGCTCTCTTCGACTCCTGGTTCGCATATACATGATGGACTCTCCTTACACTTGAAGCGATTCAAGTATGAGGAGAATCCACCATGTCCGGTAAAGAGCTGTGTAAGCACGGAGTCTATTTTTACTTCTTTAATAATTTTGTATGCTTTTCCCACCTCTGGGAAGAAGACCTTGGTCACAGCAGCCGTCTCCTCGTTTTTGTATCTCTTGTCCCATTCGCCAAGCGTCTCCTTGCGGATGATACGCTTGACAAATGAAACGGGGCAGTATTCGTAGTCAGCTCTCCTTTTCAATCTTAGGGCGGCTTCCTTCGCCAGCTGGTCCGCTCGCTCGTTTCCATCCAGGCCCACGTGCGCTTTTATCCAGAACAAGGATATATCCCTATTCTGGAGTCTACACTCTGCTATGTTTTGTCTTGTTTCGACAGCAAGTGGGTGGGTGGAGCCTGGATTCGATATTGTTTCTAGCGCGGCTCTGGAGTCACTGTAAATGCCTATGCTTGTTTCTTTCTGCTGGCAAGCCATCTCCGTCGCTTTTGCCAGGGCTAGGAGTTCAGCCTGGTAGACGGTGCAGTAAGGTGACAGCAATAATTTGCGGGCCCCGGTCTCGGATGTTCTGTTCCAAACAGATACAGCCGCTCCAACCTTGCCCTTAATTTTACTGCCGTCCGTGTATATTCGCATGTCGAAATCTATATGTTCAGAATGTTGCTGCTCGTCCATCAGCTTGCCGAACTGCAGCTCCTCTTGCTTAGCCGGGTGTGGAGCATGTAGTTTTGATTTCATGTGCTCCATCTCCCTATCGCCTATCTCTGGCCTGGGTGCTCCTCTCTTAGCCTTGTATAAGGAGGCTGCCTCGCGAACTCGGAGGTCGAGGGGGATTGTGCCAGACAGTATGAGAGCAGAGTTTAAAGACACTGTCTTATAGGCTTTGGTCATTTTTTGCGCAAAGCCTCTTTGCACGACTCCCAGCTGTTTTCGTACCCCGATTTTATCCGCAGCCGGTGCCCAAGCTGCCGCCGCGTACAGTATTATTGGCTCCACAGCTGCTATGTATATCGTCCTGATTATTTCCGGGTTCAGCCCCCAACTCACCCGGGCCGCCCGGATTAGGCGCTTGTAAATCCCTATGGCTTTCCGGCAGACATTGGCGACGTGGTTGTTGAAAGTGAGCTTTTGGTCTATGGTAAGGCCGAGGATCCTGACCTCGGTGGACATCCCAATGTCGACCCCGCCCATGCTCAAACGTGGTGTGTCAAACTTCAGTTTTCTGGTTAGTACCATGGCACAGGTCTTATGTGGTGCGAACTTTAGCTTGTTACTGACACCCCACGCTCGGACATGTTCAAGGGCGGCATTGGCCCGTCCCTCGATTTCTAGGGCCCCCGTCCCATCAAATACCAACACCACGTCGTCTGCGAAAGCCTGGCAGTAATAACCCTTTCGCTCCATCTCCTTCAAGAGAGGATCCAGCAAGAGGTTCCACAGGATCGGCCCTCCGATGGAACCCTGAACGCATCCTTTTTCCGTTCTCCTCACGTGTGCTTCCCCCGCATACCTCACCTCCACC
The DNA here is from genome assembly GCA_910589575.2 of Carcina quercana. NCBI lineage: Eukaryota > Metazoa > Arthropoda > Insecta > Lepidoptera > Depressariidae > Carcina > Carcina quercana. Next base: position 40,021 of record OU342429.1, on the reverse strand, counting down.
GTCCTATCCGTTAGGTAACTGGCGATGACCCGCCTCAAGTTTACGGGACACCTTTCCTCAGCCAATCTTGTTTTTATGGCTGGCCACCAAGCACTGTCGAAGGCCCCCTCAATATCCAATGATACTAGCGTTACCAGTTTCTTTTCGGCCAGTTTAGCTTTTATGTGCTCAATAAGTTCGACGAGGGCGTCTTCCGTGCTTTTTTGTGGCATAAAGCCAAATTGGCGAGTACTAATCCCGGGAAGTATGTAAAATTTAAGGCGGTTTACCAGCATTTTTTCGTATATCTTGCCCAAGATAGGAAGGAGTCCTATGGGCCTATATGACTTTGGGGTGGTGTACGAGTCCTTGCCGGGTTTTCGGAGTACTATCACCGTTGCTCTTTTCCATGCTTTTGGAAAGTAATACAACTCCAAGCACTTGTTTAAAAGAGCCAGATAGCACTCCGGGACTGCACTTATAGCTTGCGCACATATATCGTGAGTGAAACCTTCTGCTCCTGGGGCCTTTTTTGGGTTGAAGGATCGAACAACAACATTGAGTTCTTCCATAGTAAATGGAGGGTCATGTTGATCATCATGACCGCCGTCATTTACATTTTCTGCTAGTGCTCTTACTTTGCTATGTTGTTCTCCGTCCTCTTCCCTGTCATCATTCGGGTAGAAGGTCTCCGCCAGCAGTCTTGCCGACTCCTTCCCACTGAGCACACGCCCTTCCTTTATGAGTAGCAGGTCTTCCTCCCTTTGTGTTACTCTACCTATAACTCTATAGATCCCTTCCCACATTCCTTCTCTGTCTTGCTTCCTGCAGAACTCCTTCCAACTTTCCGTCACGGCTTCCCTCACGGCGGACTCATATACTTCCTTTTTCGTCAGGTACTGCGAGACCACCGTCTGTCTTCTGTGTGGTGCTGCATTCCGTATCCTTCGTTTGTGGGTGGCGACTTCCTTCTTCATGGCAGCAAGCCGATCGGACCACCACGGCATGGTGATGTTTTCTTTACTCTTTTTACTTGGGAATGTTTGTTTACATATGGTAGAAATTGCTTCGACGTATTTACCTATTGTTTGTTCTAATATTTCTATACTGTGTATTTCTCCCAGTTTTTCCTCGTTTAATTCTAGTTCCTGCATAATTAGAATCAATTTCTCACGAAATTGCTCCCAATTCGCTTTTTTGGTATTGTAGATTCGAGTGGTTCTGGTTATGCTTGTTCCTTTAGATTTTTGTAAATATATGCCAAAGATAATGCCGTTGTGGTCCGAACTCGTGAAGCCCTCGATCACTCTCCACCCTTCAACCAGATTTAGGATATCTTCTGAACAGGCTGTGATATCCACATGACTGGAATATCTCTTTTCCCCGCGAATAGTGTCGAATGTTGGCACTTGTCCGTTATTTAGGATGTGCAGTCCCATTTCCGTGAGACACCCGTTTATTACTTCACCTCGAGTATCCTCAGCCCCGCTTCCCCACCATGTGCTTTTTGCGTTGGCGTCTCCGCCAAAGATGAGCTTCGTCTTTTCCTTCCTAGCGATGGTTGTAAGCTGCTCTACGTATGGTTCTATGGGCTGGTCCGGCTCAAAGTAGTATGATACAAGGGTGATTGTCCAGGCCGCAGTTCGGACCTTAACCACCACGATGTTGTTGGTGGTTAGGTCCGAACACAGGAGGACGTCGAGCTCATGGTCCAGGACCGCAATTGCAGCCTTTACTGTGCCCCCTCCCGCGTTGGGGTTTTGAAAAATTCTTGCCCCCCGGTGGCCCCTCAATCTCCCCTCTCTGCCCACGTAGGGTTCTTGCATTAGTATTATAGAAGCCTTCCTGTTTGCAGACTCGAGCAGGGCCTCATTTGTGGCGAGCTGACTTCGTCGGAGGTTGGCTTGTACGATTTCATACTTTTTATTTCCCTTTGGGACAACTTTAGCAATATGCTACCGATGCCCTTGCTATTGCGTCCCACTTCCTTCGTATCGGGCATTCCCCGCTAAAGACATTGTGCGTCCTGTTCTTTACGTTCGAGTGCTTGCAATTTGTACATTCCGGGGCCTCCCCAGCCGCTCTGCCCGGGCACTCCGTAAAAAAGTGTGGTCCCCCACAGTGGCTGCAGAGTTCCTGCGTTTCCTGGCAGTGTCTTCGTCCATGCCCATAGCCCAAGCACTTTGAACATTGTATCAGCGGGGACTGATCCTGCACCACAGCATATCGTAGGTCGATTTTTAATCGACCCCACTCGGTCGCCCGCTTCCACACTGCCGGAGGCACCGATATCACTACATGGCCCGTGTGTGGGTTTCTTGCCCCTTTACGGTATTTTATGGCGACTCTTTCCAGCTCTTCGTCGAGGCCCTGGAATACACTCCGGTTCTGATTTTTCAGTGCTGTTAATACCTCCTCATCGGTGTGTATTAACAGCACATCTCGGAGGATCAGTAACGGGTTCTTGTTCTCCATGTCCTCGACCACGAGTTTTGCCCCTGCCTTTTCTAGCCTCTCCTTAACTTTCTGTCTATCCTCCTTGGTCCTGCACCCCACTATGATTTTTCTATCCTTAGCCTTTCTTACTCTTTCGACTTCTACCCACCCATCCTTGGCGTCCACGGCTTTACGTACTCTTTCCAGAATTTCTTCCCCTGTGTCTTGTTCGCTCTCTGAGGTGATCGCTACGGAGTGTAGCGCCGTCCGTTCCGGCACCTGCTTGGTTTTCGGTCCTGCGGCTGCCACGCTCGCGTAGGACTTTATCATGCTATCGCTCCGTTCCAGTGAGGCGTTCAAAGCTTCGATCTTGCCGCTGCTTTCTTGTAGCAGCTTCGAGTGCAGTTTAATGGCCTCTAGCAGCACGTTGTCCTGCTCCCTCCCTATGTCGAAGGTTTTGTCAAAAGTCTTCTCTTCCCTTGTCCTTGTTTCCAGTGCTTTGTTTGGCGTGGCGTTCCTCTTCTCCCCTTCCGCTTCTTTGTATAGCTGGTATAGTCGGTCAACTGCTTGCGTCACCTCATTTTTAATTTCCGTTTTCAGGTTCCTTGAGTTCGTTAGTCCAGTCTTTATACGGGTGAGGCACTTCCTAGCCTCCGCCATCCTAGTCTGCGGTGGGGGGGTCGGAGATGATTTTGTTGTTTGTACTTTCTTTGGCGCCACCCCCGAAGGTCCCTGCTTCTGGCTTGGGGGGTTTCCGGCCTCCCACTCGCCGATACTTAGCCGGACCGTACGTGGTGGGGACATGCCTTCCCCCTCGGCATGGCCCTTCTTTGGCGTCCTAATCATTGTATTTATAAGGGAAGGAAGAAAACAAGGTGTCACAAGTGGTTCAAATTGCTCAATAGAGCTGTCAATTTTTAAACAGAAGTTCCACTCAATAGAGCGGTCATATACACACAATACACAAATACAAATGAAGTAAAGTTGCTCAATAAAGCTATCGTCGTTCAAGTTGCTCAATAGAGCTGTCAATTTTTAAACAAAAGTTCCACTCAATAGAGCGGTCATATACACACAATACACAAATACAAATGCAGTAAAGTTGCTCAATAAAGCTATCGTCGTTCAAATTGCTCAATAGAGCTGTCAATTTTTTAAACAAAAGTTTCACTCAATAGAGCGGTCCGTGTTTTACACAAAGTACAATAAGTTGCTCAATAAAGCTGTCAGTTTAATTTAAAATTATATATATAAAACACAATAATCTAGAGTTCCACTCAATAGAGCGGTCGATGTTTTCATAAAATACAATAAGTTGCTCAATAGAGCTGTCGGTTAAACTTAAAACAGTATATAAAACACAAATAATCTAGGGTTTCCCTCAGTAGAGCGGTCAGTGCTTTACACGAAATACAAAAGTTGCTCAATAAAGCTGTCAGTTAAACTTAAACAATATATAAAACACAATAATCTATAGTTTCGAAAACCGCTGAAAACGGTTCAGGGATGGCCGGGGGGACGTTAGGAGTCGGTTTTAGTGGTTTTGGGGCGGTGGTGGGTGGCGGTGGGTGGCGGTGGGTGGGGCCGAAAACCGCTGAAAACGGTTCAGGGATGGCCGGGGGGACGTTAGGAGTCGGTTTTAGTGGTTTGGGGCAGTGGTGGGTGGCGGTGGGTGGGGCCGAAAACCGCTGAAAACGGTTCAGGGATGGCCGGGGGGACGTTAGGAGTCGGTTTTAGTGGTTTGGGGCGGTGGTGGGTGGCGGTGGGTGGCGGTGGGTGGGGCCGAAAACCGCTGAAAACGGTTCAGGGATGGCCGGGGGGACGTTCGGAATCGGTTTTAGTGGTTTGGGGCGGTGGTGGGTGGCGGTGGGTGGCGGTGGGTGGGGCCGAAAACCGCTGAAACGGTTCAGGGATGGCCGGGAGGACGTTAGGAGTCGGTTTTAGTGGTCTGGGGCGGTGGTGGGTGGCGGTGGGTGGCGGTGGGTGGGGCCGAAAACCGCTGAAAACGGTTCAGGGATGGCCGGGGGGACGTTAGGAGTCGGTTTTAGTGGTTTGGGGCGGTGGTGGGTGGCGGTGGGTGGCGGTGGGTGGGGCCGAAAACCGCTGAAAACGGTTCAGGGATGGCCGGGGGGACGTTAAGAGTCGGTTTTAGTGGTTTGGGGCGGTGGTGGGTGGCGGTGGGTGGCGGTGGGTGGGGCCGAAAACCGCTGAAAACGGTTCAGGGATGGCCGGGGGGACGTTCGGAGTCGGTTTTAGTGGTTTGGGGCGGTGGTGGGTGGCGGTGGGTGGCGGTGGGTGGGGCCGAAAACCGCTGAAAACGGTTCAGGGATGGCCGGGGGGACGTTAGGGGTCGGTTTTAGTGGTTTGGGGCGGTGGTGGGTGGCGGTGGGTGGCGATGGGTGGGGCCGAAAACCGCTGCGAACGGCTCAGGGATGGCCGGGGGGACGTTAGGAGTCGGTTTTGGTGGTTTGGGGTGGTGGTGGGTGGTGGTGGGTGGTTGTGGGTGGTGGTGGGTGGGGCCGAACACCGCTGTGAACGGCTCAGGGTTGGCTGGGGGGACGTTAGGAGTCGGTTTTTGTGGTTTGGGGCGGTGGTGGGTGGTGGTG